>JAPQWV010000358.1:0-629000 GCA_027422505.1 Craterostigma plantagineum
AAACATGGTACCCCATTAACTATGTAATGAGAGCTTTCTGTTAAAGTCAATGTTACACTATTTAGTATTTCCATTTTGGGAACGAGCGATTGTTTTTGGTAGACAGCGGAATGCTGGAGGAATATTCTCATTTTGAATGATTTTCTCAACAATGATGAGGATTTTCTTGGTTTGAGGAAACCACCGAGATTCCATGAATCAATTCTTGGTTAATCGGATTGCCAATTCAACTCGATAGCCACACATGATGAAATACCCATATATCTCAAGGATTAAAGAATTTTATGGTGAAAATTACGAGACGTAGAAGGCGACCGAGTTCTCCTTGTGAGCATGCATGGTATGGTACGGATGCTCACAATCTAGTCAGCGAAGACACAAATTTCATGAATTGCGAGCACGCAAATAAGCTTTGTAGTCAATATTTAATCCATACGCTTTCGATCATACTTTTTTATGTTTATGTGAGTTATCACTAGTAGAATATGATATATAAGCTACGACAACATCTTCTGGGCGACGGTTGAGTGACACACCCATCGCCCAACTCATTAGTTTTTTTTAAAAAAACTCTATTTTTAATTATGTGCGACGGTTGCTTGGCAAACCGAAAAAAATTATTTTTTTTCAACCTTGGGCGACGGTTTCTGTTATATAACCCATCTCCTTCCAAAACATTTCAGACGCGAGCTTAAGCACGTAGGGCGATTCTAGGGCAATTTTCCGGCGACCAATTGCTCATATTCCGACGTTTTCGAGCTATAAGAACACGGTAAACCCCCTCACAACCCATTTCCTTCCGCTAAGCTCTAGTTGCTCTAACTTTCGAAAATTTAAGATTTTCGAAATACGCTTTTCGAATTTAGCAATTTCAGGGCTTAGTTTATTCGATTTGAGGTTAATTCAGGATTGTCCTTGTGTTATATTCGATTTGTGGTTGCTTTGGAGCTTGGTTAATGCAAAAAGTGGCAAAATTTTGGTTTGGGCTTTTTGTATTTGTTTTGTGCGATTTCACGGCTTAATTTCTGCTATTTGAGGCTTAGGCTTGTGTTATATTCAATTTGAGGTTGACTTGGAGCTTGTTTTGCGTGAACAAAGTGGCGAAAGTTTGGTTTTTTGGGTTATTTGAGCTCGAATTTTCGATTTTGGAGTTCTTTTGTGCAATTTCATAGCTTAATTTATGCGATTTGAGGCTTCGACTTGTGCTATATTCGATTTGTGGTTGATTTCTAGCTTGGTTTGTGTGAAAATTTTTGGCTTAAATTTGTTTTTTTGGGCTTATTTTGGCTCGCTTTTTTTTTTTTTTAGTTTGGAGTTATTTTGTAAGATTTCATGGATTAGGATTAATGAGATATCTACGATTTGAGATTTATTTTGATGATTTTGTGGATTGTGATTAATGCAATATGGGGATTCCATGGGAAAAATACACGTTGAGGATGTTGTTGAACAAAAGTTTGTCATGAACAAAAATCAACGAGTGGACGAAGAGACAAAGATATTAATTTACTCCAACATGGATTCCAATTTACTTTGTTGAAATAACTATTAGAAAAAAAGGAAATGTATTTTGTTCGTGTTTCTAATAATATTTTCGTAACGCTTGACGACTTATATATAGCAAATTAGCAATTTGTTGACGAATAGACAAGAGATGTGTAAATCAGATTGAGCAAATTATAAATTTGTAAAGAACCGATACCAATTAGCTTAGCTAGAAGTTCATGGTTGTTAAATACTCCGTTTCGGATTTTGACTTGAGAAAAGGAAATATGTAATAGTGCCACGTGTAGCATATCATTGCTTGATGCATTAATTTTCTGATAATGTTGGGTTGTGTGCGCAAGATGGAAAATTAGAGTTTTCAGTTTAAATTAATTGTCATGCAGAACAGTCCTAACATATTGGAAATTCATCCAACATCGATATTCCAGTGGTCAAATAAGTTAAAATAATAATACCATCAATAGTCATACCAATGAATTTTGTCATACCCCATGATGTAAAGTTTTACATTAGGGTTTTATACTTACTGCTAAACTTTCCATATAAGCCATTCCAATCTTCAACTATTTAAAAAAATAACAATAACTAGCAGAAAATTAAAGAAATTAATTTAATTAAATCAATTAATTTACATCGTCGATTATATTTGCAAGTTTTGTCCTCTTTAGTAAAGGTAGACGGCCTCCTCGTAGTTATGTTCTTTTTCTTGCAATACTTCAACATCATTTTTCCTTTGGTCTGCATAACACAGGAATGAAGGTTTTTTGTTGGGCTTAGGCCCATTTTGTGCCTTTGTTATTTATCCCACACCGGATATAACAATTAGGCACGGGGGTTCCCTCTCCTATATAAGGTGGGTTGTACCCTGGATTATAGCACACCAACACGTTAGAAAGTTATTTGTGTTAAAATTTAACTCTAGGAAAGTTCCCTTTGGGTGACAGTTCAGCTTAGCGGGTAGAATACTTTCGGGTTATTGTAGTTGGGTTGTTTGGGTGTAGGCGAGCGTAGAAGAATTGTGTGTTAATATTCGCATAGTGAATTTTCTACGACCTTGTACCCGGGTGGTTTTTCCTATTCGTTAATAGGGGGTTTTCCATGATAAAATCTTTGTGTCCTCCAGTTTTATTATTTCCGACAGATCTTAGGCAGAGTTTCGGTACGGTCGAAATTCGCAACATTTTCCCCATATATTTGGATTTTATTTATTTTGTAACAGAAACATTTTTAGTGATTATCAACTCTAATTAATTGGAAATCATAATAAATATGAAGTCCATCTAACAAAAAAGAAAATAACAATCACACCAAAATCAAATAGTAACTATAAAAAACTAGCAACAGATTAAAGTATATATTTAATTACCTGTGAATGGATAACTAATTTTCTCCATGACGTTGTTTCTCGACTCATCTCATTCGTTCGCCCAACTTATTTGCCATAATTAATTTTGTTCGTCTTTGTAAAATTGTAAACGCTTGACGACTCTCATAGATAGCAATTAGTGGATGATTAGAGAAAAGATGGGAAATAAAGCGACTAAAACTATTAAGTATTAGAAGTAATGAAAAAGAACCTTTACCAATTAGATAAACTAGAAGTCCTTGGTTGTTAAGACTCCGCTGCCGATTTTGATGCCGAAAAGAAAAGAAAATGTGTAATAGTATGACACGCGGAGCGTAACTGGTACACTGTTTGATGCATTTACTTTCGTAAAAGATGTTCGGTTTTGTCTAGAAGATGAAAAATAGAGTTTTTAGTAATATGTAATTAGTTTTTGCACCGCCTAAGTTTCGTTAAAAAGATTTTGCGAAAGAAATTTCGTCGCGAATTTGCTACTGTGTTTTCCCTCGGCAACTATTGTGACTCAAATTTTAGATAAAAAAAATGGTCATAAGATTTTGAAATGGATTTTCCATCTCGTCTCGGTTCCCATCAGTACTTGAGAATTTCTGTAGTGAGAGGTCGACACAAGAAACAACAGTTATTTTCCCGATGTCGAACAAACATAATACGTGCACACTTTGTTGGAGGATAAATTAGTTGCGTTACTGGATTCCTAAGAGAAGTATATTAGCTGATTAATGGAGAAAGAGATTAGTTAGCTGTGCTGCCAACTGATCCTTCGTTCTCTGTTGCAGCAGAAAAATCGATACCAATGCACAAAATGCTAAGACCGCTATGGATCGTCGGGACGCCGATGACGAGGTTGTATACTTGTCTCTCATTCTTGTTAGTTATTCTCGTGATTTTCACAGTTGCGTAAGATATGAGTTATGAAACTGAATCAGATTATTGTTATTTAGATTACGTACGCGTTAAATCTTAACCTTCCCATTACGCATTTCGTTTCTTCGGCACTACGTGTAGAAACGCGTTGAAACCCCTCTAATTAAATATCAATGGAAGTCTTTCGCTAGCTGTCTTTTGCGCTTGCTTGCGAAATGCGGTAGAAGAAGGCCACGGAGCATGTCGAGGGATGGATGAAGGAGAAACGAGTGTGAGTACGACAACATGCCTGCTAAAGATGGGAATCTGACTTTTAGGGAACTATGGCTTAAACGGATCTATCGACTTTTTCGGAAGTATTGCTCTTGACAGAAAATAAAAAGAAATGCATTTATTTAAATTAGTTTGTTTATTGATGGTTTTATTCCTTTTCCTAAATGTAAGAAGACGACCTCCTTGGTAGTTGATGTTCTTTTTCTTTAAATATTCCACATCATTTTACATAGCTTTGTGCTCGGTCTTGTTAGGAATACGCCCTCAATGATATACGAGGATTAGAATGTATAGGGCATTAGATTATTTATCATTCGACCTTTTGTGTAATAAGATATTTTCGTGTGTTTAATGAAAGGCATTGTTCGTTTATTGGATATAAGAGTTCTTTACTTAGCATTCGATAAAGTAATAAATGAACAAATCCAAATGTGTCGAGTTGAGTCACTGTTCTCGATGGGTACGAGAGAGGAAACCACCAGTGGACTCTTAACCTCGAACATTAGAAGTCCATAAGCCTGAGGCTCCAGTAGGGTGCTGGATAACAGATCACGGCTTATTTGTCGATGACCTATCGTGTGCCGATATCCCGCTTGGAAGCGGAGGTCATGACTTGTGATACGAATCGAATCAAGGGATTGAATCGTTTCATGGATACTGACTCACGGGTCATACGGTCGAACATGGCTGATTACTCAAGGATTGTCAATGACCGATGACAACACAATAGTAGTCTACGTGAACCTTAGACCGAAAGGGGCATTGACGGAGTCGACTTTGAAGTCTCGACTTTCACTGGTTCCCTCGATCCGATTTGCTGTTGCATGGGTCAACTGGCCAGATGCGGTCTTGATAACGATTTGTGATTGCCGGGCTTAGATCGCCAAGTATGGATTCACAATCTCGCAAGTAGTCGAGATAAGTGCCCTATGAGGACGGCGACGGAAAATTACGAAATCCTTGGCCAAGCTAGTCAACTAACTCATGTTAGACATGGAGGGTAGTTTGGTAATTTACCTCGTCTCCATTTTATCATAGAATCGAGTTTAGTGAGTTTGACATAGACCATTGCTCTCGCTCGATTGAGACACAGCTGAAGGTTTATACGTAACACTATTATCTATACTGAGGTTCTTGAATAAAGGTCGAAATTCGCACTCGAATCGGTTACGGTCCGGTACTGCGGAATTTGCTAGGTAACTACCGGACTATTGGATTCCTCCCTTACCGATTGAGTCGAACCTAGAGAGTCGGGATTAAAAAGGATCATCAAAGTGCACAGACAAGGAGAGAGAGTGTTTTGGGCCTTAACGGGCCTTGGGCCGTTGGGCCACGCCGTAATGGGCCTCGGGCCATTTATTGGATCAAAGTTGGACTTCTTATGAAACTAACTTTAAGACTTGGGTTTGGCCAAGTGCTTAATGTGCTTGAGGATAAAATTGGATTTCACCTTAAGCTAATATCGAAATATGCCTTTGAGGGTATTTTCAAAATTTGCATATTTTATATAAATAAATATGGAATACAATATTTGGAATATTATTTATTTAAAAATTTTGAAATTAATCTAAGATTAAGTTCCGAATTTTACCATATTTAAATTAACTTAGTTTGACTTGGTATTTAAGTTAGTTTTCTAATAATAGCAAGTTTCCTTAAGTTTGGATTTGGAATTCAAAAGAGAGTAAGATTTGGCAAAAATCTCTCACACTCTAAGGACTTAGAAATCGAAATCCAAGCCTTTAAATAGGCTAAATTTCGTCTCCATAGGTAGAGAAAAGAAGTGATTTTCAAAATCAACAAAAGGCACAAAAACACACACCGAGCGCACACACATCTCTCCCACGCGACGGCTCGGTTCTCTCTAGCCATCTTTAGGGAACTGATTCCGTGGTACATTGCGAGGTCGGCGTGACGATCTAGTGCCATCCACCACCATCGACGAAGTCTTGAAGAAAAGGACGAGGAGCTGCCACTCGCGTGAACTGGTAAATCTCTACGGGTTTGACACGTCCTATTACGTGCCTACATGTTACTATTCTGATCCGAGCTACGAGGGCAATCGGAAACCCGGATGATTTTTATTCCGCACCGTATCCGGGGACGTAGTAATACCCGTAAAATTTAGATACGGGGTTTTGATGTAATCAAACTATGTAATCTTATGAATTAGGAACTTTAGTAAAGAGGAATGCGAATTTTTGGAACGAAAATAGGATAATTTCGAATTAAGTTTGAAATTTAATCAAAAAGGATGCGTATAAGGTTAATTATGGGCTAAGTTAAAGGTGATTAAGGCCCAACGGAATTATGTAGTACTTTATACTTAAATAAGGCCCAAATTTTCTAAGCATGATTGATAAATAACGTTGCTTAGGCGTAAGGTAAATCTCTCACCACCTTTTTGTCCCATCAGCACTATTTTCAAAACCCTTAATACTTATGCAACATATAATGAAAATCACGAAGTGAGAAGTCATTTTCACTCTTAGTAAGAACAAAGAAACGAAAGAAGGAAGGAGCAAGAACGAGAGAAAATTCTACCAATTCAAAAACCTTGTTTCCAAAGTGAGGTATGCCAACTTAATAAACCGGTGTGCTTTCAACATATGTGTATATCTCTATATGACTTTATGATTAATCATAGGTGGCTTCGAAGGGTTTAACCCTAATTATTTCTCTAGTTACAAGCTAAGCTTATGTGTGCTTATACAATATAATATGAGTTCAACTGAATTTGAAATACGTGGTGTTCTTGAAAGTTTATCATGCTATTCAGAAATTACATGTTTAAGGTGGTACAATTTTCTAGGTTAGAATTAAGCATCGAAATTGATCTTGAGAATGAATATGAACTATGTTGGGCTCGAAAAAAATTACAAGTTGAAGATCGGACAATTTAGGTAGTCTGGTCCTTTCAACATTCGGACGATTTACCTTAGTGTGAGGATTGGGCGATTTAGTTAATATAACCCTAGTGAAAATCGGGCGATTCAAGGCAGCTAGAACTCGGCGATTTCATCTTATTTAATGCCTCAAATCGGGCGAAATAAGAATCGGGTGAAACGACTTAGAGGCCAATCGGGCACATTGCACATTAGATGAAGAGCTCAGCGATTTCAATTTAAGGAATCTCAAATCGGGCGATTGGAGAGGCCCTATGACTCGGCGAAGCCATGTAATAATCTGGCGAAATTAGCTTACCATGCAAGATGGAATCGACCGAAAGATTTGGGAAGCTCATACATGGAAATCGGCCGATAGAAAGTGCTTCGCAAAGTTCAATCGGGCGATTTACATTTCAAGAAAACCCTCGGCGATTTAGTTTTAAACTCAAATCAGGCGAATGTGATTTCCATGCATGGCAATGCAGGCACATTTCAACAATTTCTGATACCCTGATTTTAGTATGTATATTCTGAGGGTTAATATCGATACTAATAAATATTTATATGTTCAGCGGTCCGAGAGTCAGGAAGTCCATCAGATATCATAACTAATTATCTCAGGAGGACATTCATAGGTGAACATTCATCTACAATGCGTAAACAACATATCTGATAATACTGCCACATATAATACTATATAATTATTCTATAATCTATATTTTATTCTAATATTTTATTATAACTACTATTATTACTACAACTATAAATAAATAATTCTTTTTTCTTCTCCTATTCTCTCTCCTCCATAATATTTATATTCCTATAACACAGTGTCATAAATATGACACAATGTCATACTCATGACACGTCCACAATGGTGTGTATACATATAAAATGCCAAATAAGCACATATGACACACATTAACCACCATTGTGGTTACCCTTATGTGCTTTTATGTGATTTGATGATTGTTATACATGTTTTACGTACGTTCCATGTGAATCATGCTTTCATATGTTATCACGTTAATATGCAAAGCATATGCATATCATATTACCGGGGAGAGATACCCGTACCGTATTGAGACGGTAGTACTTTGACGTACCAGTGAGCGGGGTAGTTGAGATTGTTATGATTTTGTGACATGTTGAGAGTCGAGGTTGGTACTCGTATGACACCTGTCGGCAGACAGGCATGATCGATCTCTCTACTCGGGCGTGAACATCCCGAGGTGCAAAACCGTCGTGATTGTATTTTAGCGGAGGGAGCAACGTGACATGGCAGTTGCGTGAACGTCAAAACGCTGTCGGCGTAGGCTACCGCTTACGGAAGAGCGACCTAGCTGGGCAGTTGCATGAACGTCAAAACGCTGCTAGTGTAAGCTTCCATTATGTTATAGGCGCGCGAGGTGTCGAGTCTGACCTAGGGCCCTGTGTTATGTGGTTTGAGATAGGATTGTGGGAAAAGAAAGAGTGAACATTGCATGTGAGATATTGGGATTGAGAATGAGCGTTCACGTGCATACATGCATTTCTATTCACCTACTGGGCAAATCGCTCTGTGTTACGTGTTGTAGGTACTGAGTCTGACGCCGATGCGTGTCAGGACTGAGGCGGCTGGTGGCGGTGCTCCACGGACTTTTGAGGGCAGGGCGGTACATGGATGAAGACCTGTGGAGCGATTATAGGGTTTTTGTTCTTTTGACATTTTTGGGGCTACGCCCGTTGTACAGATACTACTATGTAAAATAATATTTTATTATATTATATTATCTTTTAGGAAAAAGTTTTTATTAGACGGGTCTTCCGCGACTTACGTTGCGAAAATCCGCCACTAATCCTAATTAGAAAACGAGGGTCGCTACAGGTGGTATCAGAGCGTAGGCTCTAGATTCTGAAGACTGTCCATGTACTACCGCTCGAAAGCCTGGAGAACCAGCTCGGCCTGTAAGTTCAATACGTGCTATATGTTTATATGTTATTTGACATGTGTTTTATATGAATTATTGTAGACAATAGTTGAAAAATGCCAAGGACACGTAGTGAGCATGTGGTTGAATCCAGCCGTAGGGCTGAACCCGGTTCCCCTCCCCCTCAAAGGGACTCTACTATCCTACGACTAACCGAATTACTTCAGCTTCAGTTTGATCATATCAATCGCCAATCATATCAAATTGTTGAGCTACTTCATCATCATAGCTCGTCTGAACATCACCCCTCCCCTCAGCCTGCACGTGTAGAAATTATCGGGGAGCATTTTCAAAAAATGGATCCCCCAACCTCCGCTGACGCCACTGATCCAGCAGTGGCTGAAGATTGGCTGCGCACCATAGAAGATATGTTGACATATAGTCGCGTACCTGAGGATGAAAAGGTTTTGTGCGCTGTTAATGCTGAGAGGAAATGCCCGCTTCTGGTGGGACACTGTGAAAGTCCTGGAAGACCCAGTGGTAATGACGTGGGAATGATTCAGGGAACTCTTTCATGGTAAGTACTTTACAGGCCATGAACAGGAGCGACGAATGCAAGAGTTTATGAATCTGAAACAGGGGGCAATGCCGGTGGCCGAACATATTCGTCGATTCGAGCAGCTATCCTGTTTTGCTCCTCATATGGTCTCAACTAATCTGTTAAAGGTGACGAGGTTCATCACTAGCCTCAAACCGGAACTTTATCGCGACCTAAGTATCTCGGGGGCCCGACAGATGGAATTCATCCAAGTAGCAGAACGGGCCATGATAGCTGAGCAAGCAGAGGCCCAAATTACTGAAGCTCAAGAGGCGAGAAAGAGAAAGGAGAGTCAGCAAGGATCAGGAAATGACCGTAAACGCCATTTTTTCAGCAAAGGCCAAGGAAATCGCAAGAGTCAACAGAATTGGCGCCCGACGCTGAACCAAGGACCCGTAAATGCTCAAAACAGACCCCCAAATTCCGCACCCCAGTGCAGGCAGTGTGGCCGTTATCATTTTGGAGTATGCTATAGGTCCGGAGCTAACCCAAACCCACAATGTTTTAGGTGCGGAAAAATGGGTCATTATGCTAGGAACTGTGATGCACCTTTACCCCGCAACCCAAACCAACCACCGATTCGACCTCCACTTATAGAAGCTCGAGTGTTTACGCTGACTAATGAAGAAGCTGAAGCGAATCCTTCTGTGGTGACGTGTACGCTAACTATCTATGACATGCCCACTTCTGTGCTAATTGATGTTGAGCAACACATCCATTTGTGTCGGCTATGTACGTGGTGATCCAACACGCACCAACCAAATATTGAAAGGATGCGTCGTAAATATTGAGGGTAGATATTTGAGTGTCGACCTAATTGTAATCCCGATGAATGACTACGACGTCATTTTCGGAATGGATTGGCTTGCAAGTTATGGAGCCATCATAGATTGCAACAACAAGGTCGTTAAATTCCAACTGCCCGAGGAAGAAGCATTCACTTTTTCGGATAAAATAGATAAGAATAATATTCCACGAATATCAGCTCTAAAGGCTCAACGACTTTTGAGGTCAGGTTGTGAGTCTTATCTCGTATACGCATTGAAGGCAGAGGACTTACCTCAACTGGAACTAAAAGACGTACCTGTAGTCAAAGAATACGGTGATGTATTTCTCGATGATCTTCCGGGGTTACCCCCTGATCGAGAAATATAGTTCAAGATAGATCTAATGCAAGGGTCAGCCCCAATCTCTAAAGCCCTTTACCGTTTAGCACCAAATGAGTTAAAAGTATTGAAGGAACAGTTAGAAGACCTACTATCTAAGGGGTTTATCCAGCGGGAGTTTTTCACCGTGGGGCACCCGTTCTTTTCGTACGAAAGAAGGATGGTTCGTTGCGAGTGTGCATCGACTACCGAGAATTGAATAAGATCACGATCAAGAATAAATATCCCCTGCCAAGGATCGATGATCTGTTTGATCAGTAACAAGGAGCGACGGTATTCTCGAAAATTGACCTCCGTTCGGGATACCATCAGTTGAAGATCAAGGCGGTAGATGTTCCTAAAACCGCATTCAGTACGAGGTACGGCCATTACGAGTTTTTGGTCATGCCTTTTGGACTGACAAACGCCCCAGCAGCTTTTATGGACTTGATGAATCGAGTCTTTGAAGACTACCTCGATCGGTTTGTTACCGTCTTTATCGACGATATGTTGATCTATTCTAAGACAAGGGACGAACACGAAAGTCATTTGCGAACTATCTTTGGAATCTTGCGAGAGAAACACCTCTACGCCAAA
The DNA here is from genome assembly GCA_027422505.1 of Craterostigma plantagineum. NCBI lineage: Eukaryota > Viridiplantae > Streptophyta > Magnoliopsida > Lamiales > Linderniaceae > Craterostigma > Craterostigma plantagineum. The sequence goes on from JAPQWV010000358.1 coordinate 11,148, forward strand.
TTCAAGAAGTGTGAATTTTGGCTTGAACAAGTAGCCTTCTTGGGACACGTGATTTCTAGGAATGGAATCTCTGTGGACCCGAGTTAGATCGAAGCTGTGAATGACTGGCCACGACCTACTACTCCTACCGAGGTCCGGAGCTTTCTTGGACTTGCGGGATATTACCGTAAGTTTATAGCGGACTTCTCCAGTATTGCCTCTACACTGACCAATCTAACGAGGAAGAACGTTCCATTTAAATGGACCGAAGCATGCGAGCAGAGCTTTTAAGAATTGAAGAAACGTCTTACCTCTGCCCCGATATTGGCAATACCATCAAGGACCGGGGTATTTGCAGTATACAGTGACGCTTCGAAGAATGGCTTGGGATGCGTGTTGATGCAGAACGGAAAGGTGATTGCTTATGCTTCATGACAGTTAAAGGAATACGAGAAGAACTACCCAACTCATGACCTAGAACTAGTAGCAGTGGTTTTCGCTTTGAAGATCTGGAGACATTATCTCTACGGAGAGAAGTGCGAAATCTTCACAGATCATAAGAGCTTGAAATATTTCTTCACTCAGAAGGAATTGAATATGGGATAGCGATGATGGTTAGAATTCGTAAAAGACTACGATTGCATTATCAGCTACCACCCAGGTAAAGCCAACGTAGTCGCAGATGCGCTAAGTCGAAATGCGGTGAACGCCGAGTTACATCAACTTGGAATAGAGGTAGTTAATTTGGGTCAAGTTGAGGCAAAACTAGCAACGTTAACTCTTCAACCCACGCTGCTAGAACGGATCAGAAAGACGCAAGAAAAAGACGAACTCTACCTAAAGATGAAGGAGGCACTACCCGAGGATTTAAAAATCCGAGAAGATGAAGCTTTATTATACAAGAACCATCTTTATGTACCTGACAATGAGTGGCTACGGCAATTGATAATGAAGGAAGCACACGCGACCACATATTCGGTACACCCAGGAGCCACGAAGATGTATCAAGACTTGCGAGTAACGTACTGGTGGCCGGGAATGAAGAAAGACATCGCATCATTCGTGAATCGATGCATGACATGCCAATTAATTAAAGCAGAACATCAACAACTCGGTGGAACCCTACAGCCCCTACCATTCCAGAATGCAAATGAGATCATATCACGATGGATTTCGTCGTTGGTTTACCCAAGACGACGAAAGGCCACGATGCTATCTGGGTAATTATAGATCGCCTAACAAAATTAGCCCATTTCCTTCCCATCAGCTCTACATTTTCCATGGAACGCTACGCTGAATTGTATATTCAGGAAATCATCCGGCTCCATGGAATTCCAACCTCTATCGTCTCGGATCGAGATTCGAGATTTTTGTCGAACTTTTGGCAGAGCCTGCAGAAAGCAATGGGTACCAAGATCTCGTTCAGTACTGCTTACCATCCCCAAACCGACGGACAGTCTGAGCGAACGATTCAGACTCTTGAGGATATGCTACGGGCGTGCGTGATCGATTTCAAAGGAAACTGGAGTAAGTATCTACCACTGTTAGAGTTTTCTTATAACAATAGCTTCCACGCTACTATCGGGATGGCACCATACGAAGCTTTATACGGGCGTAAGTGCCGATCCCCAGTCCATTGGGATGAGATTGGTGAACTATCATTGTTAGGACCCGATATGATCCGAGAAATGACAGAAGCTGTGATGAAGATTAGGGAAAGGATGCGAACCGCACAGAGTCGTCAGAGAAGTTATGCAGATCATCGACGACGGCCTTTGGAGTTTGCAGAAAATGATCAAGTGTTCCTAAATATTTCCCCGATGAAAGGAGTAAAGCGCTTTGGAAGAAAGGGCAAGTTGAGCCCTAAATACGTAGGCCCATTCAGAATTGTCAAAAGAATAGGCGAAGTTGCGTATCAACTAGAGTTGCCGGCCTCATTAGCGCAAGTTCACGGCGTATTCCACGCATCGACATTATGAAAATACGTCGCGGACCCAAGCCACGTGATCCAGAATGAGCTTCTTTATCAACAACTCAAGAGCGACTTAAGTTACGAAGAGAAGCCTGTAGAGATTTTGATGTATGAGTTGAAACAGCTCCGGAATAAAACTATTCCGTTAGTTAAGGTGTTGTGGCGAAATCAATCAGTTGAGGAAGCCACTTGCGAGCGTGAGGATGAAATGAGAGTTCGTTATCCCGAGTTATTCCAGCCAACGTAATTTTGGGGACGAAATTCTTTTAAGGGGGGAGGATGTAATACCCATAAAATTTAGATATGGGGTTTTGATGTAATCAAACTATGTAATCTTATGAATAAGGAACTTTAGTAAAGAAATGCGAATTTGGGACAAAAATAGGATAATTTCGAATTAAGTCTGAAGCTTAATCAAAAAGGATGCGAAGTATAAGGTTAATAATTGGCTAAACTTTATACTTAAATAAGGCCCAAATTTTCAAAGCATGATTGATAAATAACGTTGCTTAGGCGTAAGGTAAATCTCTCACCACCTTTTTGTCCCATCAGCACTATTTTCAAGACCCTTAATACTTATCCAACATATAATGAAAATCACGAAGTGAGAAGTCATTTTCACATTTAGTAAGAACAAAGAAACGAAAGAAGGAAGGAGCAAGAACGAGAGAAAATTCTACCAATTCAAAAACCTTGTTTCCAAAGTGAGGTATGCCAACTTAATATACCGGTGTGCTTTCAACATACGTGTATATCTCTATATGACTTTATGATTAATCATAGGAGGTTTCGAAGGGTTTATAAAACCCTAGTTATTTCTCTAGTTACATCCTAAGCTTATGTGTGCTTATACAATACAATATGAGTTCAACTGAATTTGAAATACGTGGTGTTCTTGAAAGTTTATCATGCTATTCAGAAATTACATGTTTAAGGTGGTACAATTTTCTAGGTTAGAATTAAGCATCGAAATTGATCTTGAGAATGAATATGTACTATGTTGGGTTCGAAAAAAATTACAAGTTGAAGGTCGGACAATTTAGGTAGTCTGATCCTTTCAACATTCGGACGATTTACCTTAGTGTGAGGATGGGGTGATTTAGTTAATATAACCCTTGTGAAAATCGGGTGATTCAAGGCAGCTAGAACTCAGAGATTTCATCTTATTTAATGCCTCAGATCGGGCGAAATAAGAATAGGGCGAAACGACTTAGAGGCCATACAAATCGGGCACATTGCACATTAGATGAAGAGCTCAGCGATTTCAATTTAAGGAACCTCAAATCGGACGATCGGAGAGGCCCTATGACTCGGCGAAGCCATGTAATAATCTGGCGAAATTAGCTTACCATGCAAGATGGAATCGACCGAAAGATTTGGGAAGCTCATACATGGAAATCGGCCGATAGAAAGTGCTTCGCAAAGTTCAATCGGGCGATTTACATTTCAAGAAAACCCTCGGCGTTTAGTTTTAAACTCAAATCGGGCGAATGTGATTTCCATGCATGGCAAAGCAGGCACATTTTAATAATTTCTGATACCCTGATTTTAGACTGTATAGTCTGAGGGTTAATACCGATACTAATAAATATTTATATGTTCAGAGGTCCGAGAGTCAGGAAGTCCATCAGATATCATAACTAATTATCTCAGGAGGACAGGTAGGTGAACTATTCATCTACAATGCATAAACACATATCAGATCTTATGTGCTTTTATATGATTTGATGATTGTTATACATGTTTTACGTACGTTCCATGTGAATCATGCTTTCATATGTTATCACGTTAATATGCAAAGCATATGCATATCAGATTATCGGGGAGAGATACTCGTACCGTATTGAGACGGTAGTACTTTGACGTACCGGTCAGCGGGGTAGTTGAGATTGCTATGATTTTGTGACTCGTTGAGGAGTCGAGGTTGGTACTCGTATCTCCTGACGGCAGACAGGCGTGATCGATCTGTCTACTCGGGCGTGAACATCCCGAGGTGCAAAACCATCGTGATTGTATTTTAGCGGAGGGAGCAACGTGACAGGGCAGTTGCGTGAACGTCAAAACGCTGTCGGCGTAGGCTACCGCTTACGGAAGAGCGACCTAGCTGGGCAGTTGCATGAACGTCAAAACGCTGCTAGTGTAAGCTTCTGTTATGTTATAGGCGCGCGAGGTGTCGAGTCTGACCTAGGGCCCTGTGTTGTGTGGTTTGAGATAGGATTGTGGAAAAGAAAGAGTGAACATTGCATGTGAGATATTGGGATCGGGAATGAGCGTTCACGTGCATACATGCAATTTCTATTCACCTACTGGGCAAATCGCTCAGTTTTACTTGTTGTAGGTACTGAGTCTGACGCCGACGCGCGTCAAGACTGAGGCGGTTGGTGGCGGTGCTCCACGGACTTTTGAGGGCAGGGCGGTACATGGATGTAGACCTGTGGAGCAATAATAGGGTTTTGTTCTTTTGACATTTTTGGGGCTACGCCCGTTGTACCGATACTACTATGTAAAATAATATTTTATTATATTATCTTTTAGGAAAAAGTTTTTATTAGACGGGTCTTCCGCGACTTACGTTGTGAAAATCCGCCACTAATCCTAATTAGAAAACAAGGGTCGCTACAGACGTGGTGTCTACGGAGACACCGGTTAATCCAACAGGTATGTGACACGAAAGAAGGTTCTTTTCCATCATGTGCCGATTGTATTTATTTTGTAAAAGAAACATTTTTATCGATTATTAGCTAAGATTAATTGGAAGAAAGTCATCCAAAACATACGAAGTCCACTAACAAAAAGAAAATAAAAATCCCACAAAATATAGATAATAAATAATATAAAAAATTTACGAAACAATGTAAACTAGATGGTTAATTACATGTGAGAGGTCGACACAAGAAACAACAGTTTATATCCGATGTGGGACACAACATAATACATTCGCAGTTCGTTGGAGCGTGTGGTTATACCACGCAATTGCATTGCGTTATGGGATGCGTAAGATGTCACAACCCTACTTCCTAAACGTATGTCGGCGGATTTACGCAACGTAGGCAGCGGAAAGCCCATTTAATAAAAACTTTTTAAAACACACTAACACATATACGTCCAATGTCTAAATCCAATAGTCTAAAGTCAAACACACTTTTATTCATTGGGTCGAAGCCCCAAAAGTAAAAACCCAAAACACACTCAATTCATTCCACAGGTCGCGTCCCATGTACTGCGCCGCCCTCAAAAGTCCGTGGAGTCACCGCCATCAGCCGCCTTACCTACACACGTAAACCCTGAGCTTTGCCCAGTCGATGAAAATATGCATGAATAAACGTGCTCTCACACCCCAATCTCGACAACTCACAAATGCACACTCGATATCTCACGAGCATACGCTCGTTCCTAAATCATCTCTCAACTCATAACTCAGGGCCCTATGCTAAACTCGGCACCTACGCGCGCAATGACATACAACGCCATCATAATTGTGGTACGGCCGGATTTTTAAGTTTTTTAAAACACTCGAATTTTAAAAGACTTGAATTTTAAATTTTTAAGTTAAGATCCGAAAATTTTTCTTAATTTCAAATTTGCCCGGATTTTTAAAATCTCAGTTCAAGACCCGAAAATTTTCTGAATTTCAAATCTGCCCAAAATTTCAGTTCAATGTATGGGTTAAGATGTCGGTGATATCTCTCGGGCATGCACTAATCTAATCCCTACCATAAGCTTGCAAGTAATTCGTAAATCTACCACTTTTAATGATCAAGTGTGAATCGGAAGGTCTTTTACCGGGTTATAGCAGCTCAAATATATCAAATATGCAAGGAATAAGCGTCAAAGGATATGAGTTGCAGTCACATCGGGATCATGCCATTGTCTTGAACGCGCCAAAAGTCCGCCTTTTTTTTTTTTTTTTTGTGCGTCTCCGCCGTTCTTGACTAAGCCCTTCTTCTCTCAACTCTCGATAAAGAAAATATGTAGTGTGCGTTGAGAGTGAGAGATTATCATAGGAAGGGTTCTTAGCTCTTTCTCTCTTTTTTTTTCGACGGCGTTAAGCTCCCCTTCTCTCGGCCTCTTTGCGAGTGAGAGATTATCAGTGGGGGAGTTTTTGACTTTTTTTTTTTTTTTAACTAAAGGCTTCGTTCGGGACGCGCCTTTCGACTTTGGCATTCAACCTTCATTTCCACATTAATTCAGGTAAGATGATCTCTGGAGGCTTATTTAGGTCAGCGGCTTATAATTCCGGGTATCACGAATAAAAGGCTCAGGCTCAAAGTGGACTAACTACGGGGTCAGTCGTGGTTGGATATTTTGGCTATGGACTGATTCTTAATGCCTTCCTCATTTTCACGCAATCACACATTAAGTAGTTTCAAAACGCAATAAACAAGCAAGTTCTGAAGAGAAATAAACTAAGCATGATTCACACAACCAAAGAAATGAGCAAAAAGCTCGTAGGCTCAAAAATCTCACAAAAATCGGGTTATGTGTACGAATCTCTCAAGTATCGCCAAGTTCATCATGTAAGAAAGAAGTAGACTACGCATATGTATCCTAATTACTCACAAAATTCCAAACATGAAGTCATCCCTTCATGATAAGAAACACAATTTTCGAAAAAAACATGTTATGCCAAATTTTCGAAAAAATTTGTACCAAAAATCAAGACATGCATATATATATATATAACATGTTCGCCTAAATTTCACAGAAATTCCCCTCCCCACACTTAAGATTTACGTTGTCCTCAACGTAACAATCAATCCATGCATTCGGGTGTAAATTCGTAAGGCACGTCTTTCTCAAGCAAACGAGTTAAAGGCCTAGCAATTTTAAAAAATCCTTGATAAATCTACGATAAAAACCCGCATGTCCTAGGAAACTTCTAATTGCCTTTACCGACGAAGGTGGAGGTGCACACGGCGACATCTGGGTGTGTGCTACTCTCAGAATGCTACATGTTATAATGTGGAAAGACAGGCAACTTCTCTAAGGCATGCACGGAAATGGCATCCGGGAGTCAAGCACCTGTTCAAACTAGGCTGTCTACGGTACCTGCTAGGGTTTACAGGCTGACTTCTGAAGAGGCGGAGAACAACCCGTCTATGGTGGCAGGTACTCTCCTAATCCATCTGTAGCGACCCCATTCTCTAATCGCTATTTAGCGATAAATCGCGTCTGATTTAGCAGCGAAAGCCGCAGAGAACCCATCTTACAAAAACATTTGTTTATACAAAAAAGTTAATACAGACAGGCCAGTGGCCCAAAACACCCTATCACTCGCCCACAGGTCGTCATCCATGTACAGCCCCGCCCTCAAAAGCCCATGGAAGCTCCGATAGCCAGCCTCGATCGTCGATTTCCTACAACACACAAATTGCCCAGTAGGTGAAATAATGCATGCACGTGTGACTCGCTCACGTTCTCTCTTTTTCTTTCTCTCCTCTATCTCTCTCGGCCTCTCCCTCTTTCTTCTTCCTTTTCTCTCTTTTTCCTTCTTTTCTCTCTTTCCTCTCTTTCTCACACGGTTTCTCTCCCTCCTCTCTATTCTCCTTGTTTATTTATTTATCTTGTCCTCATGGAGGTGTCTTAGGTGTGTTATTTGGACGATTAGTTGTATTTGATTTAACTACTAAGGGCATTAGTTGGTTACGTGAGGATGAACCTTCCCCCTCCAACGTTGGCTTTTCCTTTCTTCCCCTATTTTTCTTTAACTTATTGATTATTAATTTGTCCTTAAGCTCGACAAATTAACATAATCTCGGGAGGACCTACGAGAGGTGACTCTAATAAAGCGAGGAAAGCTGGAGCCTGCCGACTTGAGAATTACGAAATCAAGGCATGAAGTAAGCGATCGGGACCCGTGATTAACTTCGGGCCAGAGGACTTTCATGGAGGTGATGACTCCCACGAAGATGCCTTGGTAATCCGGGCTGAAGTTGCCAATCATGGTGTTGGAAGGGTTTTCATCAATAATGGAAGTTCTTTCAATATTATCTATAAGAGAGCACTTGATCAAATGGACTAGGGATCTTATCCCATGGATAGAGTAGAACCGCCCCCTTCAGTTTCACGGGACATTGCGTCGAGGTAGTGGGGATCTTACACCTCCCACTGACCCTCGTGGAAGGAGAATTGAGAAAGACCCGAATCGTGCCCTTCAATGGCTCGAGCCCATACAACATTATAATCGCGAGGCCCGCATTAACTTCCTTTAGAGCGATAGGAAATCAAGTTTCTAGTGGGGGATAAAGTAGGAGAATTCTAGGAGACCGGAAGATGGCTCAGAAATGCTATGTGGAAGAAGTTAGGGTGGAAATCAAATAAGGCCAGAAGGGAGGACCACCCAAAGGGAAGAGAAACCTTGTACACTATTAGAACAACCAAGAAGGAAACTGCTGAGCAGAAGACTGAAGAGGTAGTGGTCAAACCACCCGAAGGGACGATCAAAATTGCCAAAGTTTTACCATGGTACTTGAAGGAGGGCCTCACCAAGCTGTTAAGGAGGAACTCGGACGTGTTTGCCTGGGCATCCAAGGATATGGTAGGAATCGACAGAGTAATAATAGAACATAAGATGAATGTCTCCCGAACCACCCGACCCATCATTCAGAAGAGGAGACACATTAATTCAAAAAAGACGTCGATGTACGATGCCAGGTGAAGGAACTATTAGAAGCAGGCCACATCAGGGAGGTCCAGTTCCCCGCGTGGCTGTCAAATGTTGCTCTGGTCCCGGTAAATGGCGCATGCGTGTGGATTTCAGGAACTTGAATGAAGCATTCCCAAAGGACTGTTTCCCCTTACTGCGAATAGATCAGTTGGTAGACTCCACCTCGGGACGCGAATTACTCTTTTTTTCTCGACACTTTCCAAGGATACAACCAAATCCTCCTGGCCAAGGAGGACCAGGAGAAAACAAGTTTCATCACTGCTGGAGGAACATTCTGCTACACCGTCATGCCCTTCGGACTGAAGAACTCCGGTGCCACATACCAGAGACTGGATAAAATCTTCAAAGACAAGATAGGGAGGAACGTGGAAGTATACGTGGACGATTTTTGATAAAATATCGAGAACGGAGTTGTTTCTTAGCTGACGTGCAAGAAAATCTCTCAACCGCCCGAAGGTACAACCTTAAGATGAATCCAAGCAAATGTACCTTTGTAGTCCGCTTAGGAAAATTCCCAGGGTACATGTTGTCAAGGAGGGGAATTGAGGCCAACCTAGAGAAGGTCAAGGCGTTGATGGAAATGACACCTCCGAAGTACCCGACGAAGTGCAATGGTTGACGGCTCGAATAACAGCTCTTTCACGTTTCATCTCCTGATCTGTGGACCGAAGCCTACCTTTCTTACGAGTATTGCGCAAAGTCGAGAACTTCAAGTGGATTGGCTAGTGTGAAAAGGCATTTCAAGACTTGAAGGACTATCTGAAGGAACTACCGATACTCAACAAACCCCTACCCGGAGAGGAATTGTGGCAGCCACACCCTGGGTAGTAAGTTCAGTATTAGTTCAGGAGGAAGAAAAAATATAGAAACCAATTTATTTTGTGAGTCACATGCTAAAAGGTGCAGAGACGAGGTATACCAATTGCGAGAAGTTACTGTTGGCACTGCTCATTACAGCCAGGAAACTACGCCCATACTTTCTTTCACACTCTGTCGTAGTATTAACTAATCACCCGATTGTGAAGATCGCTACTCGACCTGACGTCTCGGGGAGGGCCGTTAAATGGCCTACGGAGCTAGGAGAATACGACATCCAGTATTGACCTCGGACAGCCATTAAGGCTCAGGCATTGGCAGATTTCATGGTGGAGCTAGTCGGGGACTTTCTAGATAAAATGTGGAAAATGTTCGTGGATGGGTCCTCTTGCAGTTCGGAGAATGGAGTCGGGATATTACAATATCTCCATGGGGACAGGAAACCAACCTTGCCCTCAGGCTAGACTTCAAAGCATCAAATAATGAGACAGAATACGAGCACTGCGGGGGCTTCGAGCAGCTCTGAAGATGGGAAGCACTCGCTTAACATTGCATTCAGACTCCCAACTCGTCGTTCAGTTGTTGGGAGGGAACTTCGCAGTCAAGGGGGAAAATTTGGAAAAGTACGTTAAGGCTTTCGAGGAAATCAAAGGAGGCTTCGAGGAACTTAAGATCGTCTTAATAACCCGGGCTGAGAACGAAAAGGCCGACCAGATGGCCAAATGGGCAAGCGCTACAGGAACGCCTGAGGAGAAAGGGAGTATCATGTCTATCTGGCAAATTGAGGACCAAATTATACCCGACCCAGACATTCCCCCAGGGTACGGGAGATACGACATATACCAGTACATGTGTCGCCACCTCTTACTCGAAGACAAGGCTCTGGCTCGAAAACTTCTGAGAAGGGCTCAGTGGTTCACCCTGATGGGCAGAATTCTGTTTAAGAGATCCTGCGCTGGACCGCTACTACGATGTGGATCCAAAGGGAAAGGTGAATATGTCATTCGGGAAATTAATGAAGGTATTTGTGGAAGCCACATGAGGAGTCGGGCACTGACGAGAAAAATACTTTTAGCCGGCTTCTTCTGGTCGACGATGAAAGGAGGCGCTGTGAAACTAGTTAGTCGATGCATCAACTGCCAGAAGCACGCCAGCCTACAGAAAATGCCTGTGGAGGCTATGAAGTAAGTAACCTCAGATTGCCCCTTCAACCAGTGGGGCTTAGACATTGTCGATCCATTCACAGAAAATGTTGCCCGGAAGAAGTTTTTACTGATGGCTGTGGACTGAAGTGGGTTGAGGCTGAAGCTATGGCAGAAATCACGCTTTCGCACTAATTGTCCAAGCTTGCTTAGTTAATTCTTGGATGTAAGCCATATGTAGAATACCATTTGTAATTGTGCTTGATTTCATTAGTTGTCCTTGTAATTAGGGGCTTTACTTGTATTAGTCTTTAGATTAAGGACTAGTTTAATATTTATACCAAGCTGTTAATGTAATAACCGTAAAATTTAAATACGGGATTTGTAATAAAATTTGTGGTGTATAAAGTGTGTAATTAGATAGACTTCGGGTGAAACTTAAAATGGGAATTACCACAAATAGTGTTAGGATTAAACGCAGTAATGGCATGTTAAAATGTTAATTAAGACATTGATGGTATGTATTATAATGTAAATGATGAGGACGATGGTGAAATATTTAATAGACTAAAAGACTACGATAGGATAGTGCCTTTGGTGTGCTATATTTTAAACAAAATACAATAATAGGATCATGTACTATTTATTATATGAGAGGTGGACCAAACTTTGTCAAAAAGGGAAAATGACTCAAATGTCTCCATACGTGGGAGTCAACCAGTAAACAAGGTGTCATTGTCCCTAAATCATCATCAAACCTAAACAATTAAAGATAAATGATTAGAACAAGCTCATTAGGAATGTAGTTAAATATATGAATACAGAAGAGACTTAAAGAAAAATAATTCATATATCTAGAGTTGGTCAAGGATGGGAAAGCTACTTCAATCATATAATAACTTATTTAGGCCTAAGGAATATTATCTAATTGTCTTGTTCTTACATTTCTTCAAATAATGGGCGTGTCTATCTAATACTTTGTACATGATTAGGTTTAAAAAAATAAAATAAAATAAAATATATTACTCAATGATAAAGGAAGATGCATGTATGAGCTATGCGGACCCTTAACACACATAGTTAAAAGAATCATTTCATCAAAGAGAAATCATAAAGGAAAAATAACCAACTACTTCACTTCACTTGCTTGTCTTTTATTATATGACCCAACGTATTTGGGAATCTCTCATATATGTTAATTAACATGAAAGCCTCACTTGAGTAATACTGAAACACGAAAAGAAAATTAGGAGAGAAAGGAGTCTTCGGCCGAACTTGAGAATGTAAGGTTAAGGAGTTCGAAAGTGGTAGTCTTTGAAAGGTATAATTCCTTTGTTCTTAGTATCAATTTATTTACGATATCAATACATGATTATATGAGAATTTTAGATGATATCGAGATTTAAAATGCTTAGGGAGCTTTGCATATAAAGAACGTGAGTTCTTTGTTTTAGGCATATGCTTTGCCAAACATAAATTAATATATATGTATATGTATACTTCAGACCTATATCAAACTTAAGTAAACTCACCACTTGATCATGTATAAGCCACGCTCCAAGTTTTGATTGAGTTATTGTTTCTTCACATGAAATCGATAAATATTAAAGATATCTAATTAATAGTAACTCGGGTTAATTTAATCCTTTCATGTTTTAATACTACTCGGGAACTAAGGCTATCTATACTGAGTATATATGTTCAATTTATTTTCAATGGATATGTGCTTTTACGGGACCTTATGATTACTATAGCAGATTTCAAAATATATCGAATGTAGAAAACCCTATTTATGATACGTGAACTTTCTTGTGTGTAAAAGGATAATATGTTCTAGGTATTTTATATGAACGTATGAATTAAATGATGTTTTTGAGACTATTAGATATAGTTAAGAGTTAGGTCCTTAAAGTTTCAAATCCATGTTTAGCAGTAGGTATGAATTAGAATCAGTTCTGATTAGGATATCAGCTTTTATGATTTTCGAAATATGATGTTGTTCATAGGGGTTTGTATTGGGTGTAAGACTTTCCGGGATTATTATAATTATTTTTGAAGATGACTTTGAAAGGAGGTCCAAAGTATTGGGGAGTATCGGTTGCTAATCTGAGGACGACAGGTAGGTGAAACTCACCTACGGCACGTAAACGTTATGTGAATTATTATGTGATATTACGTGATTATGTGCTCCGATGACTATATGCTTTACATAAATTTTAATTATTATTTCTATGTGGGTTGTGCATACATTGTCATATGCATTTCACGTTTGCATGGTGAGAGAATTGATCGTGGTAACACGGTGGCACCTTACGGTGTTGATGTGTGGGGTAGGTTGTGCCGATATTGGCAGTTGACTTGTGGTAGAGTTTGAGGATAGTCTAGTGCACCTGACAGTTATACTGTCGAGATCTCTCTTAAGATGGTCTTTTTGGCGGAAGAGGCGACCTGGTAGTGTTAGCTCAGGGAGGACGCTACCAGCGTAGGCATCGCCGGGGCAGGTAGACGTCTCGGGAGAGAGCCGGGGGCTGCCCGAGATTTGTTCTCTTGACTCCTTCCTTAAATGGGTTGCGCGAGGTGCCTAGTCTAGCCTAGGGCCCTGTTGTGTTGGATTATGATAGGATTGGGAAGAGTGGAAAAAGTCGAGTGTGCATTTATTGTTCGGTAATCGGGTTTGGGAGTGAGCGCACACTGCATTCATGCATGTTTTACCTACTGGGCAAGGAGCTCAGTTTACGTGTTGTAGGTACATCCGAGTCCGACTTTGGAGTACGTCGCGACTAGGCGGGCTGACGGCGGTGACTCCATGGACTTTTGAGGGCAGGCCAGTACATGGATGCGACCTGTGGAATGTCGTAGTTTGCGTTATATAATTCCAGTGTTGTGTGTTTTGATGATTTGAGACCAGACTTCTATATTATGTGGATTCCGTAACCGACTTTCGAGTGTAATATTTTAAACTGAGGAAAATATTTTATAAAATGGGCTTTCGCGGCTTTCGTTGCGAAAATCCGCCAAACTATTTATTAGAAAGTGAGGGTCGTTACAGGTGGTATCAGAGCTTAGGTTAGAGGTTCTGTAGACTGTCCATGTACTGCCGCTCAAAAGCCTGGAGGATCAGCCTTGCCTGTAAGTTTTTAAGTTTTTGGTTGATTAGATAAATATACTTGTTTGCGTGAATGTTGTAGATAGTACGCTAAAATGACGAGGGGACGTAGAGAAAACAATGGAGAGGCAAGTCGTGGAGTTGCATCCGAGTCACCCACAACTGAACGAGACTCCACGATCTTGCGCCTTACTGAACTGATCCAACGTCAGTCGGATCAGATCAATGAGTTGATCAATCACCGTAACTCATCTGCGCAATATCCTACCCCGCCACCCGAACGTGTAGAAATAATAGGGGAACGGTTTAAGAAATTTAACCCTCCGACCTTTGAGGATGCTGTCGATCCTACCTTGGCCGACGATTGGTTGCGTACCATAGAGGATATGTTCTTGTATGGTCGGGTTCCTGAGAATGAACGGGTATTGTGTGCCGTTTCTATGCTCCGGGGGAACGCAAGGTTTTGGTGGGATACCATCAGAGTCTTAGAGGACCCAGTGACTATGCCATGGGAAAGATTCCGAGAATTATTCCGTGAGAAATATTTCACCAGCCATGACCGAACTCGAAAAATGAACGAGTTCATAAATCTGAAGCAAGGCGAGCAAACTATCGCTGAATATATTCGCAAGTTTGAGGAGCTGTCGCGCTTTGCGCCGCACATGGTGGCGACGAATGCATTAAAGGTAGAGCGATTCCAAGTAGGTCTCAAACCTGAGATCTATCGAGATGTAAGCATGGCGGGAACACGAGAATTAGCATTTGCTCAAGTGGCAGAACGAGCACTTATCGCGGAGCAAGCAGAGGTTCAGATCGCAAAGGCCCACGAGGAAAAGAGAAAAGCGGAGAGCCAGCTGGAAGGAGAGGCTAATAGGAAGCGTCAAGTTTTTGAGAAAGGTCCAAACAATAATCTGAATAAACGCCCAGGGCAACCTAGGCCAAAACAGGAACTCAACAATAACCATGTCCAACCTCAAAACCCCGCGCCACGATGTCAACAGTGTGGACGCTATCACAGGGGCGTTTGTTACGGTCCAGGACCAAGGACAGTGATACAATGTTTTCGATGTGGCAAGCCGGGACATTTCGCCCGAGACTGTCAGGCGAACCCACGCCCTACTCCCATACAAGAGCCAGCACAACTACCACCGGCCACTGGGAGAGTATTTACTCTAACCGCTGAGGAAGCAAACCCTGTGATGAATACGGGTACGTAAATTTCGAAGTATTCGCATACTTATTTTCAATCTTAGGAGACCGAGTCACACATTTGGATGGGTCGGCTAATTGCGTGACAATGGTAGGAATAAATCCTATTCCATTAAAAAAAAATTGAATAAGCGTAGCGGAAGTATAGTGGAGTCGTAATTGTTAACAGTGGAGAATTATTCACTTACCCAAGTACGGGAAATGTGAAAACGACTATTAACGAATACCTAGAAGAGGGTAGTGAGAAGGAAAGATAAACACCCCGAATTATTCCAGTCGGCGTAATTTCGGGGGCGAAATTTTTTTAAGGGTGGGAGAATGTAATAACCGTAAAATTTAAATACGGGATTTGTAATAAAATTTGTGGTGTATAAAGTGTGTAATTAGATAGACTTCGGGTGAAACTTAAAATGGGAATTACCACAAATAGTGTTAGGATTAAACGCAGTAATGGCATGTTAAAATGTTAATTAAGACATTGATGGTATGTATTATAAAGTAAATGATGAGGACGATGGTGAAATATTTAATAGACTAAAAGACTACGATAGGATAGTGCCTTTGGTGTGCTATATTTTAAACAAAATACAATAATAGGATCATGTACTATTTATTATATGAGAGGTGGACCAAACTTTGTCAAAAAGGGAAAATGACTCAAATGTCTCCATACGTGGGAGTCAACCAGTAAACAAGGTGTCATTGTCCCTAAATCATCATCAAACCTAAACAATTAAAGATAAATGATTAGAACAAGCTCATTAGGAATGTAGTTAAATATATGAATACAGAAGAGACTTAAAGAAAAATAATTCATATATCTAGAGTTGGTCAAGGATGGGAAAGCTACTTCAATCATATAATAACTTATTTAGGCCTAAGGAATATTATCTAATTGTCTTGTTCTTACATTTCTTCAAATAATGGGCGTGTCTATCTAATACTTTGTACATGATTAGGTTTAAAAAAATAAAATAAAATAAAATATATTACTCAATGATAAAGGAAGATGCATGTATGAGCTATGCGGACCCTTAACACACATAGTTAAAAGAATCATTTCATCAAAGAGAAATCATAAAGGAAAAATAACCAACTACTTCACTTCACTTGCTTGTCTTTTATTATATGACCCAACGTATTTGGGAATCTCTCATATATGTTAATTAACATGAAAGCCTCACTTGAGTAATACTGAAACACGAAAAGAAAATTAGGAGAGAAAGGAGTCTTCGGCCGAACTTGAGAATGTAAGGTTAAGGAGTTCGAAAGTGGTAGTCTTTGAAAGGTATAATTCCTTTGTTCTTAGTATCAATTTATTTACGATATCAATACATGATTATATGAGAATTTTAGATGATATCGAGATTTAAAATGCTTAGGGAGCTTTGCATATAAAGAACGTGAGTTCTTTGTTTTAGGCATATGCTTTGCCAAACATAAATTAATATATATGTATATGTATACTTCAGACCTATATCAAACTTAAGTAAACTCACCACTTGATCATGTATAAGCCACGCTCCAAGTTTTGATTGAGTTATTGTTTCTTCACATGAAATCGATAAATATTAAAGATATCTAATTAATAGTAACTCGGGTTAATTTAATCCTTTCATGTTTTAATACTACTCGGGAACTAAGGCTATCTATACTGAGTATATATGTTCAATTTATTTTCAATGGATATGTGCTTTTACGGGACCTTATGATTACTATAGCAGATTTCAAAATATATCGAATGTAGAAAACCCTATTTATGATACGTGAACTTTCTTGTGTGTAAAAGGATAATATGTTCTAGGTATTTTATATGAACGTATGAATTAAATGATGTTTTTGAGACTATTAGATATAGTTAAGAGTTAGGTCCTTAAAGTTTCAAATCCATGTTTAGCAGTAGGTATGAATTAGAATCAGTTCTGATTAGGATATCAGCTTTTATGATTTTCGAAATATGATGTTGTTCATAGGGGTTTGTATTGGGTGTAAGACTTTCCGGGATTATTATAATTATTTTTGAAGATGACTTTGAAAGGAGGTCCAAAGTATTGGGGAGTATCGGTTGCTAATCTGAGGACGACAGGTAGGTGAAACTCACCTACGGCACGTAAACGTTATGTGAATTATTATGTGATATTACGTGATTATGTGCTCCGATGACTATATGCTTTACATAAATTTTAATTATTATTTCTATGTGGGTTGTGCATACATTGTCATATGCATTTCACGTTTGCATGGTGAGAGAATTGATCGTGGTAACACGGTGGCACCTTACGGTGTTGATGTGTGGGGTAGGTTGTGCCGATATTGGCAGTTGACTTGTGGTAGAGTTTGAGGATAGTCTAGTGCACCTGACAGTTATACTGTCGAGATCTCTCTTAAGATGGTCTTTTTGGCGGAAGAGGCGACCTGGTAGTGTTAGCTCAGGGAGGACGCTACCAGCGTAGGCATCGCCGGGGCAGGTAGACGTCTCGGGAGAGAGCCGGGGGCTGCCCGAGATTTGTTCTCTTGACTCCTTCCTTAAATGGGTTGCGCGAGGTGCCTAGTCTAGCCTAGGGCCCTGTTGTGTTGGATTATGATAGGATTGGGAAGAGTGGAAAAAGTCGAGTGTGCATTTATTGTTCGGTAATCGGGTTTGGGAGTGAGCGCACACTGCATTCATGCATGTTTTACCTACTGGGCAAGGAGCTCAGTTTACGTGTTGTAGGTACATCCGAGTCCGACTTTGGAGTACGTCGCGACTAGGCGGGCTGACGGCGGTGACTCCATGGACTTTTGAGGGCAGGCCAGTACATGGATGCGACCTGTGGAATGTCGTAGTTTGCGTTATATAATTCCAGTGTTGTGTGTTTTGATGATTTGAGACCAGACTTCTATATTATGTGGATTCCGTAACCGACTTTCGAGTGTAATATTTTAAACTGAGGAAAATATTTTATAAAATGGGCTTTCGCGGCTTTCGTTGCGAAAATCCGCCAAACTATTTATTAGAAAGTGAGGGTCGTTACAGTTTGGTATAAATACTTGTAAATGAATTGAGCTGGATAGAGAAAGTTTAGAGAATTGATCGGAAGGGCATGCAATTCGATTTCTAGAGAGAGAAACAACAGTAATTTTCTCACTCTAATTGAATTCTCTCTCGTGTTCTTAACTTGAGTTTTTCGATCTAATTCAATTGATTATCTAAACGATCGAATTGCTATGGATTCTAGCCTAGGATCGTAGAGTTGTTAATCTGAGGACCTAACAATTGGTATCAGAGCAGATTCGTTCTGTTTTGAATCATAAATTGTTAGAATTGGATCGAAATTTTATTTCGAACACTGTTCCATCGAAGAACAGATTTGGCGCGAAAAGTTTTTCGATCCAATAGCTTAATTTTGTGCTTAATTGACTTGAATTTGATGTTTCAGTGCTAGATTAAGTGATAAATGATCATTGCGACTAGATCAGTAGCAGTTTGAACTTCGATTTTTGATTAATTTGATTCTGAAATTTTGCTGTTGACGAAGAACATGAAGAACATGTTCTGATTTTGATCAAATTTGATATATTTTGCTTCATAACGTGTTTAATTGCTTGTTCGTGCATGATTAGTACTTGATTGCGAGCAATTACCTCAAACTTCACGTTCTGATTTTGATCAAATTCGATATATTTTGCTTCATAACGTGTTTAATTGCTTGTTCGTGCATGATTAGTACTTGATTGCGAGCAATTACCTCAAACTTCACTATCTGATTTTTGTTTTTGCTCGAATCTGTGTTAATCGTATTCTGTCAATTTTTCTCGATTGCTCAAATTTTTCTCGCTAGGTTTTGCGATCGGATTAGTTTCTCGATCGATAAACTAAGCGCGAGAATTTTTCTCGGTCAGAATACGAAGTCAACGCTAGAATCGTCATCGACAGAAACGATTTTAGTTAGAAATATTTCTCGAGCATTATTCAGCGAAAAACTTTTTCGAGAGAGACCAATTTTGACCTTGCATGCGTAAAAACATTCTCTCGAAAAACTTTTTCGGTCAAACCTTTAACGTTTGACCAGACGAAATCATTTACATGCGAGAAACTTTTCTAGTTAACAGATTTATTTTGACTTGCCGAGAAACTTACTAACGTACTGTTTCTTTGCGATCGAAATAAATTCATTTTCTGGAAACTTTTCTCGACTGAACGATTTTGGGGAATTTATTTCGCTCGTAAAATATTTCGCTGACGAAATTTCTCGCACGAGAACAGTAAATACATTCTACATCGACGAAATTAATTTCGATCATACTTTAAAGATTGAATCGAAAATAATTGTCGATCTAATTTTCGAATCAAACGCTACTAACTAATTTTGTCACTTGTGATGCACTTTACATCATTTTCAACCTTCAAAACAATCAACGAAGATCCTTCAACAACTCGACTACTATAATACAAACATGGATGCATACTCACTCGGAAATGACAACCGTCCGCCGATCTTGTGAAGAGGCGAATACACAGTGTGGAGAAGCCGCTTCCTGAATTTCATATCTCTATAGGATCAAGCCAAAAATCTACTGCAGTCCCTTGAAGAGGGACCAGCACAGTTCTGGGTTCATGTACCCGGGGACGAATCAGCTACTCCAGTAATTCCAGCTTCTAGGCGACTAAAGGAGCCTAGAGAATACTCTCTGGAGGAAAGAGCTCGAGCTAAGGCTGATTTAGTAGCCATGAATACCCTTATGCAGGGCATCCCCAACGATATATACAGACAAATAGACAGCCTTACATCGGCTAAGGGGATGTGGGATGAGCTGCATAGGATGGTGTAAAGGACGAAAGTTGGCATAAAGGCCAAGAAGGCGAACATTCTCACTGCTTACGACTCCTTCAAAGCAAAGCCGGAGGAGAGTCTATACGAAATCTACCAACGATACCTCACTCTTCTCAACGAGATGAGGAAGATAGAAATAACGAAGACAAACATGGAAACAAACATAAGATTTCTATCTTCTCTGCCCACGGAATGGAAGAAGATATCCACACAAATACGACAAAATAAAGATCTAGAGGTGTTGTATGTCCATGCCGTGTTCGATAATCTCGCTCAGCATGAGGATGATATCCGCGAGATTATCAAAGAGCAGAAAGGCAAACAAACCGATGACACGGTTGCCTTGGTCTCGGAAGAGGAGCACAAGATCAAGAAAGGAAAAGATCGTTAGGCCACCTTCATCATCAGAGTCGGAAGATAAATCGGACTCAGACATCGAGCCGAACATGAAAGCCCTTGGAAAGCAGTTAGCTCTCATTGGACAAATGATGAGCAAGAAGTACTTCTAGAAGAAGTCTTCAACCTCAGCCAACAGACTTCGGACTACAAGCTCCAAGAACAAAGAACGTGCTCCGGAGAGTTCCGAGGTCAAGAATCCCAAGGAAACTAACAAATGCTTTAACTGTGGCAAAACAGGTCACTTCGCCAGAGAGTGCACTCTCCCGAAGAAGAGAAATGCAAACTACTACTCCAGGAAGCTTCAATTGACAAAACAGAAAGAAGCTGGAGTAGCTCTGTAATACCCGCAAAATTTATACGGGATTATTTTTAAAAAAAATATTCAAAATGGGCGAAATCAAGTTTCGAACAAAAAAGATTTCTTTTCGAATCGGGCCAAAAATTTACAATTGGGCCCGAAAAAAATTTAAATGGACCAAAACATTTATGTATGGACCAAATGAAGAGAATAATGGCCCAAAATAAAAGGTTGGGAGTTGGGTCCTTTAATAAAATTTAATTGGGCCGTAAACAAGAAGTGAAAGCCCAAATAAATAAATAATTTAAAAATAATAATAGTAATAATAATAATAATTTAATTATGGCTGCAATAAATTAAGAGAAAAATAAATAAATATGTTCGTCCATGTGAGGTTGGTACAATAAAATAAAACAATAACTATAAAATAAATATCTTTACATAATGAGGTAATAAAACCAAAACACCCCACCTCATTACCTCCATCTACCTCCATGTGAGCATGGAAACAAAAGTGTTAAAAATTGAAATCAATCTTCATCGATGAAGATTAAACTAACAAGAAAGAAGAAAAAATGTTGAACACATCAGTTTACGTGGTTCGGATTCTTTTGATGAATCCTACATCCACGGGCAAAGATTAATTCCTTTTATTGATGCTCACATATTTTACAGAATAAGAACAGAAAAAGATGATACAAAATATCGAGAGAGAAAGAGAGAGATGTTGATTTTTGGCCAGCCAAGAAGGGAAGAAAAACCCCTATGATAAACCCCTCAGATCCTTGGAGAAGTTGTAAACTGGTGTTATTGAGAACTGGAGAATTTCTTCTGTTCTTCGTGTTTTTTATCTTAGCAGCTATATACTTGCGCATACTTCAATGGCTTCCTTTTATTCATTCTCCAAGTGGGCTAATTCCAAAATGGGCTCAGCAACGGCTACAAAGGCCCAGGAACGTGTGGGTCTTCTCCTTCTTTTAACAACCCCCCTCACTTCTTGGCAACAATACTTTGAACAACTAGTTCTTCCTACAAAAAGAATGAGTATATGCCTCTTTGCCAAGGGCTTTGATTATTACACGAGCTAACGAAGGCTGCAGCTATAAACTGGGCAGAAGCAATTTGCCAATAAAATTCTGTCCAACTAAAGGACTAATATGCTCTGTCCTATTGTAAAAGAAAACTGGACTATATCATATATGCAATGCTACTTATAGCTCCATTATTGCATAATAATATAATGAGTGCAAACAGTGATATGTAAACACTATAAAAGAACACTGCAAGTGCCCGTACCAGCATTATCCATATTCTACAATCTACACAATATTCTGGAACACGAACATTCATAGTGCACATAAATCGAGCATTCCAAGCTTCATATATATGTGATGTGCATGCAAATTTCAGAAAAAAATAACAGCAGAAAGTAAAACAGAATAAAGTGAGAACAATGTCACCTGAAAATCGTCCTGACTCAATTGTTAATTGCAGATAAAGAGAATCAGCTACGGGATGTAGACGATCAACAGTTTTTATCTCTTTAGATCTACGCAGGTGTAGATCACACGTGTTTCTCTTCCCAAAATTTTGATAAATCTGTTCAAGAGCCACATCTAAGAATTAGCTCAAAGTCAAGACAAAAGAACAACATAATACGGCCGTGTATCAGTAACAGGGTTTTAAAAAGGAAGTTTTTGTTTGGACGTCATACAAATAACCTTCAGATAAAAATGACGGCATAAAAGAAAAAAAAACAAGCGCACGATAAATTTGTACACTAGGATTGTTAAAAACAGTGCTTGGTTAAAAGCAAAGATAACATCATATCATTACACAGAAGCTTCAAATCAAAGCAAGATAATACCAATTTTCACAGGCTTATAAAGCAGAAACCTTAAGACTACGATGGCTTTGTAGACTAAGGATATAAGTAGCATCACAAGCACAATCAAGAGCTTTGCAAACACTAAATCAAAGTAATATAGCTCAACACAAGAAAAATCAGATTATTTCAAGGTAAATGAGCAGAAAACCCCAATTATGCGGTAACTTCGCATAAGGGTGAATAAACCTCTGATCAATTCAAAGGCTACAAAAAGAAACCCCAACATAACTTTGCAAAGCAAGGGCAAAAGCAAAAACCCTAATGCAACAATTTGCACAAGCTAGGGTCAATAAACCTCATATTGGTTCAAAAGTTAAAGAAAAAGAAACCCAAACAATGCAGTATATTTGCATCAGGGTTAAGTCTCATATAATATGAAACGAAGCTCGAGATCTTAAGAAGAAGATAGATTCGGTTACACTAACCATAGATGATAGGAAAGAGATCTCAAAAGCCTAAGAAGAAGATAGATTCGGTTACACAAACCATAGATGATAGGAAAGAGACCTCGAAAGCCTAAGAAGAAGATAGATTCGGTTACACAAACCATAGATGATAAGGTAGAATTAGAAAGCTCGAAAGCTCAAGGAGAAGATGATAGACTTGAGTTACAAGAATCCAAGATGATAAGAGGGCAAGCCTGAAAGCTCAAGAAGATTATAAATTTCGGTTACGCAAACCAAACCCTAGATGAAAAGAAGAAGCTCGAAAGCTCAAGGAGAAGATGATACTCTAGATCCATGTTAAAAAACACTCATCAACGTAAAGATTACAAGATTAAGAAACCTTATTATTGGTTAACAAGGGCAATATCAAGAATGATAGCACCTAAGATATTAGTAGTGGCAGCGAATGAAGATAGCACAACAACAATGAAGTGCATGAATAGCTGCGAATAACACAGAAACAACAATTGTGACAAGGATGTCACCAAGTAGCATAGTATGTAGCAAAAACAGAAGAAGGTAAAGGAACGAATTCACCGTAGTGTGGAGAACAGTGTCATGTGATGCGGCTGTCATGAGCTTAGTGACAGACCCAAGTTCGCGATGCGTTCGAAGAGAGCAAGGGGAGTGATATGCCATGACACTCGATGGTCTCCTCTTCGATCTTAGCCTTGTTAATTTGGGGATCGTGTGAAGTTTATTCAGAAAACAATTTGTGCGCAGCTGCGGTAGAATCTCACAGCGAGAGAAAAAAAACCTGACGTTAGTTCTCATACGATAAAAGAAACAAATAGCGAAAGCGTTTAAAAGCGTAATCAGATGTGTAGTCCACCATAAACAAAAATGTTTTAAAAAACATGGAATCACTGCTAAACAAACAGACTAAAAAGACCATGTGTACAAAGCCAAAATCAAGTTATAGATCAGAAACAGAAAAACAAAAACAACTATATTTACTTGTTCAATAGGAACAAATCCTTCACACATGATGTGTAAAGCAAATACGAGTAAAAAATTACTTTGCATAAAATATTTGAAAGTATGATATGTGGAAGTTTGGCAGAGTGAAAGAACGGAAAAAAAAAACATGTCAGTCAATGAAAGTAACAGTGAAGTGATAAGGAACAATAGAAGGTAACTTTCATGGATTCAAGGTAAGAACAATGATGCAGCAGATAACACCAGAGTATAAGAACAAGTTAATCGGATGAGTTCCTCAAAGCAAAAATGCAGATTTAAAAACAAAGATACAGATATAATGCAAACAGCAACAGAGGTGTAGTAAAAACAAAAAACATCAGAACAAGATTTTGCGCTTCGAAATTCAAATGCAAAGAAAACTGTTGGACAAAAAACTAAAAGAATGAGATGAACTGAGCTCCAAAGAAAAGCAAGAAACTGCCTAGAGTTGCAAAGCGCGCATCACAGAGAACCAAGAACCAGACAACAAGCAATTAAGCAAAATCTGATGATAATGAAAAAGAAAGAACCAACAATATTTTAGCAGCAAAACGGAACAGCAATGCCACAAAAAAACCGTGATAGAACAAAAATAATAGCAGCAAGGAATATGCACAAGTATCACAGAGATACGCAACGCAACGGTTTGGGAAGTAATAGTTAGAATAATATCACCGAATGTCCTTTTGGACTCATATGTCGATGACAGTTGAGAGGTGGACAACACAGTGTAGGCAAGTACAGTGCTTCCTTTTGGCGACTTAGATGTAGATAACAATGAAGCTTTAGTTACTTGGTCTTGAATGATCTGTTCAAGAAACACAGTAAACCTCATATCTGTTCAAGATTAAAAAAACAGAAAGCATGAACTGAACACTCGCACTGCTTATCAACCCAAAGAATAAAAAACTTCAGGAAACGTTAGCAAACAAATCAAGAATTCGTTATCAAGAACAACATCGGATATAAACAGAATGATAGAATAAGCGGAAAAATGAAAAATCCCTAAAATGCGAATTTTAAGAAAAGCTAGGGTTTCCAGCCAGTAAAAACACCGATCCAGAGATCGAGTGCTCTGATACCATGTTAAAAATTGAAATCAATCTTCATCGATGAAGATTAAACTAACAAGAAAGAAGAAAAAATGTTGAACACATCAGTTTACGTGGTTCGGATTCTTTTGATGAATCCTACATCCACGGGCAAAGATTAATTCCTTTTATTGATGCTCACATATTTTACAGAATAAGAACAGAAAAAGAAGGTACAAAATATCGAGAGAGAAAGAGAGAGATGTTGATTTTTGGCCAGCCAAGAAGGGAAGAAAAACCCCGACGATAAACCCCTCAGATCCTTGGAGAAGTTGTAAACTGGTGTTATTGAGAACTGGAGAATTTCTTCTGTTCTTCGTGTTTTTTATTCTTAGCAGCTATATACTTGCGCATACTTCAATGGCTTCCTTTTATTCATTCTCCAAGTGGGCTAATTCCAAAATGGGCTCAGCAACGGCTACAAAGGCCCAGGAACGTGTGGGTCTTCTCCTTCTTTTAACAAAAAGTAACAACCAAATTAAAGAAAATGGAGAGGAGATAACGTGTGGGAGAGAAGAGGGGAGAAAAGAAAAAAGAGAGGAAAGGAAAAGGAGAGAGCAAAATGCCAACTAATCCTCTCCATGAGTATTAGGACAAAGTCATCACCAAATGACATAAATAAACCACCTAATGCCACCTAGACAAGAGAATAAAGAAAGGAGAAGGAAAGAAAAGGGAGAGGGGAATAGAACGTGAAAAAGAGAGAGGGAAGAGAAAAGAAGAAAAAAAAAAGAAGAGAGAAAGGAAGAGAAAGGAAAGAAAGAAAAAGAAAGAAAAGAGAGGAAGAAGAGAAGGAGAAGAGGGAAGAGAGAAAAGAGAAGGAGAGATTGCGGGAGAGAGGGAGAAATCGCGGGAGAGATCGCGGTAGAGAACCGGGAGAAAAAGAAAAACCCGCGGACACGTGGAGGAGCTCGGGATCGAAATCCTAGGGTCGGGATCACGTAAAAATAACTCGTAACGTAGCTCTCTACGGACGTAAGGTAGGTGAAGATCATCTACATACGTAAACAAAATTAGGGTCGAGATTTTACTTGTTGCATGAGTTACTCGTTGCTTGCATGATTGCCGAGTTACGATCAAGATCGAACGTGACTTTATACGTGAATTCGTATTGATTTTGCATGCTTTTATGTTAATTCCTTATACGCTATTTTTGGCCATTGCGATTTAGGGAGATAAAAGAAGTTAGGGATTGGAAAGAAGAGTTGGAAATTTTAAGGGCAAGATTGGTTATATTTGGAAAGTTCAGGTAAAAGTGCAAAATAGGGTTTTCTAGAGTTTTTCTTCAACTTTCGGCCATGATGGTTAAATTTGGGTGAGGGGCAGAATATTGGGTAGATTGAGTCAATTTAGGAAGTTTAGGGTGTTGGTAAAGATTTAAGAAAATTTGAGTTTTGGATTATATTTGGGTTTTCCAAAGTTTAGGGACTAGATTGAAAAGTTATAAAAATTAGGGGCTGAGAATGTAAAATTCGAACAGGGGAGATTTTTAAAGAAATTCGGAATAAATGGGGTCCTTTGTGTAATTAAAAAAAATATGGGGACTAAATTGAAAAGTTTTAAAAATCTTGGGGCTGGGAATTAAATTCGAACAGGGGTAATTTTTAAAGAAATATAAAGCTTTCGGGGCGGATCTGAAATTTTTAACGATTTGGGACAGATCTGAAATTTAGAAAAATTTTCGGATCCTAAAAAGTAAATTATGAGATTTTGGATTTTAAATGAAAAAAAAACATTCAGAAATATATTTTTAAATTAGAAATTTATGTGATATTTTGAAAGTTGGACGTTAGAATTTTAAAATATATTAAATTAAGGACCAATTGTGAAATTAAAGGATTAAATTTTGGGAACCCTTAGTGAAATTTTGGTGAGAGTTTCGTTGATTAATGTTTCGGTCCGATTAAATCGGAACGCGGGCTTCGGGCCCGAATTATTTGGTGTATGATAGTTGTGAGATCGGGCCGAGATTATATCTCGGGTCGATATGTTGTTATTTAATATGATGCATTTTATATGTTGCATACTACTTGCACGACATTTGCATACACATGGTACGAGAAGAGAGAACCGTATGGAGTCACGGTAATATTGTATAGTGATGTTGAGTGGGGTAGTTTATGACCGATTGATGGTCATCGAATTGTTAGAGTAGTGAGGTTAGGACTAAGGCGCACTATATGATTGAGATGTGGGGAGTGGGCCTCCCGAGCTACTGACCCCTGCGCGCGTGTTGCCTTTAGTTCCTAAGCCTCGGGCCCTGATTGCGATGAGATGAGTTGAGATGATGATGAGCTATGAGAAAAGAGTCGAGCGTGCATTATGTGAGATGTGTCGAGTTTGGGATGTGAGAGCATTTGTATTCATGCATATTTTCATCTACTGGGCAAAAGCTCAGGGTTTACGTGTGTAGGTAATACGGCTGATGGCGGTGACTCCACGGACTTTTGAGGGCGGCGTAGTACATGGGACGCGACCTGTGGAACGAGTTTATGTTTCGTTTTTTTTTTTAAATTTGGGCTTGGGCCAAATGAATCAAAATGTGTTTGGGTTTGAACTTATGGATTTAGACATCGACCGTATTTGTATTATTATATTTTAAGTTTTAATTAAAGGGGTTTACCGCTGCTTACGCTGCGAAAATCCGCCAAAATACGTATCTAGGAAGTTGGGTCGTTACAAGCTCTCATGGCCGAACAGGACCAATGGCTCGAGGACACGTCGAGCTCCGAAGAAGAGAACTTAGCTCTCATGGCCCGTCTCGACAACCAATTGGACGCCGAAACATCCACTCGTACGGACGACGACAACGCATCCACGTCTTCAAATGAGGTAGTCACTCCTTCCACATTATTGACCATGTTAGAATCATATCAAACGCAATATGCTAACATGAAACGTGAGCAGAAAAGTAAAAAGGAAGTAGAGAACAAGCTTGAGAGAGCTCAGGAGAAGATAAAAAGTCTCGAATCAGACCTTAGAAGCTCTAGTGCAAAAATAGAAGAACATACTAAGAGCTTACATTGTAGAGAGACTAGTCAAACTCCTTTAGGACAGCATAGTGAAAAGATTAAAGAATTAGAAGATAGGCTAGCAAATAACTACAATTGTTTGGTTAGGCATCTCAACGAGAAAGCTACCTTAAATTGTAGGATAACCGAAGCTACCTCTAAGATCACTGACTTAGAAGCTCAATTAGAAACCTCTAACGCTAAGGTTAGTGAGCTTAGTAAGGATCTAGACACCTGTCAAGCCGCAAACTGACGGTAGAAAACAATTATGCTCTCCTAAGTGAGGAACGCAGGAAGTTGTATGCAAAAATTAAAAAATTAGATGGTCTTCTTACGCGTAGGGGACACTCTGAACAGACGATATTCTTAAACTAGCCCAAAGAAATAGAGTTTTATAATCCAATAGAAGGCATAGGTTACACTAACCAACGTATTTTACGGAAGAAAGAAATGTATGACATTAAGAACATGGGTTTAGCTGCAAGCTATCTAAGGAACATTACGGAATCGACGTATGAAAATGTGTTTGATTCATCCATCAAACAAGCCTCACATGGGCCTGAGATCCCCTTTGACTACAATGAACTAATTGAAAAGGACAAAAATAGGAAACCATCCTTAACACCTGTCAGTGAATTAGCTCAAGTCTTACCTCCTGACTCTAAGAACACTATGAGGAAGTCAAAAGGGTTAATTATCAAAATTCTCTCTACAAACCCCTATCATAAAACAGATAGAGGAGTCACAGGCGAAACTAGACAAAGAAAGAGAGAATTTCGAAGCTGAAAAGAAAAAATTCTTTAAAGAGATGGAAAATCTCAAGGCTTCCCTGTCCTCCCAAACTACCTCACATGCTTTCATGAAAGGCGTGAAAATAAAAAAATCGCCTTCGAAAGATCAAAAGAGCATTAATAATTCTATTAGAAGTGCTAAGACTAATTTACTTCACCTACGTCCACAGGGAGCGTAGAGCCAGCACCGACTACGAAGGCGAGAGTGTCTAGTCCTAAAATAAAGAAGGAGCTAGTAGATTTAAATGTTTCTGAACATGTTATTCCTTCTGTCAAAATAAAAGACACTCGTAGTAATGAAAGAGCCATTTCTACGTTCAAAATAATTGCTTCTACGTGCTCACTTCAGCCTATCACCTATAGAAGTGAAAATCACGAAATAGGCTCTACCTCGAAAATTACTACTAATCATTCTGAAACAAATGCCATAAGGAAAAATCATAGGAAACAAGACCCAGCCATAAAGAAAGCTTATGGCGCCGTACATGAATGTACTCACCTAAGGCATCCCGTATAAATTAAATCACCCAAGCACCTTAGGAGACTATCACAAGAAAATATCTTTTCCTCGGTCAAACCTTCCAAGGCATTTGTACGAGCTGAACTTAACCTTCCCTGTAAGGTTCAACCCTAATGGGTTCCTAAATCTCCGCCTAGGACGACAAAAGCCAAAAGGGCCAAGTCTCCTATAGAGGCAAAACCCAAACTCACTTCTCCAAAAGTGCAATGGGTTATTAAGACTCTTCCAAAAATAGATTTAGGAGTCATATCTGAACCCAAAATTAAATCTGGTAATCTGAGAGGACCCATGCTTAAGTGGGTACCTAAAGCTCTCTAAATTGTTTTTGCAGATCCATCATGTGTGGTACCACGACTCAGGTTGCTCCACACACATGACTGGTAAACAAGAGCTGCTGAGCAACTACAAAGACCGACCAAACGACAAAGTCAGATTTGGGAACAACGGTTCAGCCCCGATTCTAGGACTTGGGGTTATCATTTTGAAGAATCTGACCATCAAAGATGTCTTATACGTCGAAGGCTCCGCCATAACTTGTTCAGCATAGGCCAATACTGTGACAAAGGCTTCCAGGTGGTCTTCCATGCTGACCGGTGCAGAATTTTGGATAGTCAGGACACAGAACTCCTTCAAGGACTTCGGAAATCTAATCTTTACACGATCAACCTGATGTCCGTGCGGCCCTCGACAGCTGTATGCCTCATTTCTCAGATTGATATACAGAGGAACAACCTATGGCATTAATGACTGCCTCATCTAAACATGAAAGCTCTCCAACGTCTTTCTAAGAAAAAGTTGGTCCACGGTCTTCCAACTATACAACTACAGAGGGAGCATCATTGTTCGGCATGTCACCTAGGAAAAATGAAGCGAGCATCTCATCACGTCAAGCAAATTGCGTCTACTTCTCGACCATTGAAACTAATTCACATGGATCTCTGTGGTCCGATACAGACTCAGAGTATCAATGGAAGAAAGTATGTCCTAGTGATTGTAGATGACTATTCTCGCTACATGTGGATAAAGTTCCTCCGAACGAAAGATGAGACCGGTGACTTGATTATCAATTTTGTGAACACAACTCAAAATCTGCTGCAACAGACTATTCAAGTTGTTCGAACAGACAACGGCACTGAGTTGAAGAACAATCACCTCAGTGAGTTTTATCAAAAACTTGGAATAAGTCAACAATTTTCAGCCGCCAAAACCCCTCAACAAAATGGGGTCGTTGAAAGGAAAAATCGAATACTAGTGGAAGCCGCTCGTACAATGCTGATCCAATCGGGACTTTCACACTTTCTATGGGCTGAAGCAGTCAATACTGCTTGTTTTACTCAAAATAGGACGGTGGTTCACAAATGGTTCAACAAGACTCCGTACGAGATTGTGAATAATAGAGTGCCCAACATTTCCTTCCTTAAAGTCTTCGGGTGCAAGTGCTTTGTGGCGAACGACCGAGAGCAAGGTGCAAAGTTCGACCCTAAAGCATTCGAAGCTACATTTGTCTGGTATTCTTCAACATCAAAAGCGTACCGAGTATACATCAAGTCCAACCGAACTATTAATAAAAGCTATAATGTCACTTTCCACGAAGTGGCAGAATGGCTTCTGGTCAACTCTGTCCAGGACCCGTGCCTAACCAGATGGCTCCTGCACAACTCAGTTCAGGACCCGTACCTAACCCGTTGGTTTCTGAAGACAACATCTTAGAACTCGTAATCACTGGTGTGTTGGCACAAAACCAACAGAAGATGGCAACAACTCCGAATTCAACGTCAGAAGAAGCAAGGGGACTTGTATTAGACGATTTGGATTCTCTCTTCGAACCAGTATATCGGTCTTGCTCTGCTACACCTACAGTGGATTCCCCACCCGACGAGACCGACGTACCAAGTTCATCTCACGTCTCTACACCACCCGATTCAGAACTGCCACAGAATAACGAAGAACCTACAGTGGTCAGCGAGGAAGTATCATCAGAGACGATCGATCTAAGTAAGTATTAGAACTTCCTCAGACAAATGATAAATCGGAGACTTTAGGCAATCTAGATCCACAGATGGCTGACGCATCGACTTCAGCTTTACCTCATGAGCGCAAGTGGACTAGAGGTCACCCGGTTGATCAGATAATTGGCGATCCTTCGGATGGTGTGAGGACACGTCGTCAACACAGTCTTTTCAGTTGCTTCCTGAGCCAAAACGAGCCTACCAAAGTAGCAGACGCACTTCGAGACCCGGATTGGACAATTGCGATGCAAGAGGAAATCAATCAATTCGAACGTCTTCAAGTGTGGACCTTGGTACCCCGTCCACATGGGAAAACAGTGGTCGGAACTAAATGGGTTTTCAAGAATAAGAAAAATGAAGATGGTGAAGTGATCCGGAACAAAGAAAGGCTAGTTGGTAAGGGATACAATCAACAGGAAGGCATCGACTACGGCGAGACTTATGCTCCTGTTGCCCGTATCGAAGCTATCCCGCCTCCTGCTGGCTTATGCGGCTCAGAAAGACTTCAAAGTCTATCAGATGGATGTTAAAACCGCCTTTCTCAACGGCGTGTTAGAAGAAGAAGTCTACGTCGCTCAGCCGGGAGGTTTCGTTGATGAAGAACATCTCGATCACGTCTATCGCTTGGACAAAGCTCTCTATGGACTAAAACAAGCCCCACGTGCTTGGCACGATGTCCTGAGTGATTTCCTCGTGAAGTCTGGATTCATACGAGGAACGATAGACACAACCATTTTCATTAAATGGCAAGACAAAGATCTGATGGTCGTCCAAGTATACGTCGATGACATCATCTTCGGATCAACAAATCCTCAGCTCTGCAAGAAGTTTGGAGATCTCATGAAGAGCAAATTCGAGATGAGTCACATGGGAGAGATGCAATTTTTCTTAGGCCTTTAAGTCAGGCAGCTCAATGATGGAATTTTCATCAGTCAGACAAAATACATCGAGGATATTCTGAAGAAGTTTCATCAAGACCAGAGCAAGCCTCTCAGCACTCCTATGTCACCAAGCTGCAAGTTGGATGCCGATCCCTCTGGTAAATCGGTCGACATCACAGTGTATCGCAGTATTATTGGATCTCTTCTCTACCTCACTTCGAGCCGGCCGGATATCATGTTTGCCACCTGCTTGTGTGCCCGTTTTTAAGCCGATCCCAAAGAATCCCATATGCTCGTGGTCAAAAGAATTTTGCGCTACCTTAATGACACCTCTACCCTTGGCCTATGGTATCGAAAGGGTACGAATTTCAAACTTATCGGCTACACTGACGCTGACTATGCAGGTTGCCGAATGGACAGGAAAAGCACATCCTGTGGTGCTCAATTTCTAGGCGAAAAGCTGGTCTGCTGGTCATCCAAAAAGCAGAACTGTGTGTCCACTTCGACGGCCGAAGCAGAATACGTAGCTGCCGCCAGTTGTTGCTCACAGATGCTGTGGATGCGGACACAGCTTCGCGACTATGGGTACAATCTAAATAATATACCCATATACAGTGATAGTCAAAGTGCAATCGCCATTACTTGCAATCCTGTTCATCATTCACGCACAAAACACATAGACATTAGATATTATTTTATCAAAGATCACGTAGAAAAAGGCACGATAGAGATGTACTTTGTGAACACAGAGTTTCAACTAGCTGACATTTTCACCAAGGCCTTGGATGAGAAACGATTCCAATTCCTTGTCGGAAATTAGGCATGTTGAATCTTCCGTAATATGTGCCTTACCTGATCTTCTGTGCTATAACATGCTCTATCTATGTGTTTCTATGCTTATTTGTCCTTATCTTGCGTGATAATAATAATAAAAAATATATATATAATATATATATATATATATATATATAATATAATGGGGTATGACGAAATCCTTTAGGATGCTTTGATCTAACGTCACTTAGAATTTTACCCCGACATGCGATCGATCTAATTGCTTAATATTGTCAGTCTAAGTTGCATTCTTGTGTCTAAAAGGTCGTTTGATTGTTCCACTAGACACAATGTCACTTTACATGCGTAAGGATTCAAGCCTTGTTCCTTTTTCCTTTCTTTGGATCTACTTCTCGAGGGAGTCACACAACAATACCTGTCTTACCTAGTGATTCTTGGTTTCATACTCACCTTGCGTCAGATCGTTAGGAAAATGATAAGGGAGCTTAGGATATTCCTCACTCGGCCTTATATAATTTTTCCCTCACATTAGCCCTTAGTCATCCACTTTGAGCCTTCTCCGATGTCCTTTCATCCTTTGAAACCCATTCCAAGCCTTCAATCGAATTCAACACTCTTCGAATGGTTGCTCAAACGAGAAAAGGAGGGGAGAAAAACAAAAGAAATAAAAAAAAAGGGGATGATGACAAACGAAGGCATTGCTCAACGCACAAAAATCAGACCAAAGGAACCGGCCTTTCGACTACCTTTTAGAAAGTGGCATGGTTCCTGCTGCGAACTTCTCCAACGATAATCTCCTACGCTCGTCAGAACGGCTGGAAGAGGAGCACCACGAATTGAACTTCTCCAACGATAATCCGGTCTTATATCGGGAAACGAGAAGAGGAGCGCAGCCTCGGGTACGAATACCATAACCGTGAACTTTTGCAAATAGATAATCTCTGAAACCTCTCTAGGGACTAAGAGAAGAGGAGCACGTTATCTGCCCGAGAACCAACAAGAAGAACTTCGCCGACGATAATCTCCTATAGCCTCGTGGAGAAGCGGAGCTTCAGCTTGAGCATAGCATAACAAGGGATAGTTCTTAAAAGAAAAGGAGGGATAATTGATTGAAAAACAGAAAGACGCCGAAAAGAAAGGAAACGGACTTAGAAATGGAAGATGACGAAGAGATAAGCTCACTTCCCTCTAAATTCCTTCCCTTCTAAGTCCTAGCCAAACTAAAACCTTTACACCCCTTTGATTCCAATCGACGGTCTCTCACATGGGTGAAATGATTAAACACGCCTCGATCACAGGTAAATTGACTTGAAACTGCTTGTGTTTACTTGAGTGATAAAAATATAAAAATCCCAAGATAGAAATTATTGAGAGCAAGAGCGAACCTAGTGAGAGTTGTCGAAATGGAGTAGTCTATGAACTTAGGACTTTAGTTTGACGACAAGACTTGACGGCATTTTCTCTTTCAAATGTCTCGTAAAATTTTAGGCTTGACGATTGATCGAAGCAAAATAATCTGACCCCATACTATAATAATAGTAAAATACGAAAAAATATATATATAATAAATTTTTTTTTATATATATAGGTAAATAATAATAAAAAATATATATATGAAAAATGAAAATGAAAAAGTTAAACTCATATACTTCGCACATTTTGACATGAAATGTTATGTTTCATATGCATTGAATTGAATAAATGCGAATTTCTTTAGGATATCGCACATACTAAATGCAATTTTAGATTGCATTGGTACTGAATTGTTTAAATGCGATAAATTTTTTTTTTGCTTCCACCCTCACACAATATTTTGAAGTACATGTTTTCGGGGACCATGTATACGTACTTACTTGGTAAATTTGTGTGTTATATGCTCGTGACTTGAATTGATTTAACATGCTTGCATAATTAGTCAATTCTTGCGCATTATTTGAGGGGGAGCAAATATAAAAATTGTGGATTAGCTCCAAATATTCTTGACGTTTTTCTCTAAGTGTATCAGATTCCTTCAAACAAAATTACGGAGTGAGACGTCGACACTACAAAGAGAGGAACTAGACA
The DNA here is from genome assembly GCA_027422505.1 of Craterostigma plantagineum. NCBI lineage: Eukaryota > Viridiplantae > Streptophyta > Magnoliopsida > Lamiales > Linderniaceae > Craterostigma > Craterostigma plantagineum. The sequence continues at coordinate 46,006 of JAPQWV010000358.1, forward strand.
CAAGACCAAATATTTCAAAGATAAATTGCCAAAAATAATTGTTGATTAACTCCATTATTACTAACGTTTATCTCTAAGTGGTACAGATTTTTAAACTTCTGCCAGGGGAGCTAGACGTTACTACATAGAAAAATACAGGGAGTTAATTGCATTTATTTTAATTATTTTATCGGATGTCCCCGAAGGGACCCTCGGTTCAGATTTCACCCCCTATGCAAACAGCTCAGCTTGATTAACCTCTGTTTTGCGGACGACCTTATGATTTTTTGCAAAGGAACAAAGAAAACTGTGGGTGTGGTCAAGGAAGCTCTAGATCAGTTCAAGAGGGTGTCTGGCTTGGAGGCTAATGACAAGAAATCAAGCCTGTTTATGGCTGGTATTTCCCAGCAAGATGCTCACCAGATTATACAGATTACAGGGTTCACGAGAGGTAGCTACCCTATGCGATATCTACCTTTAGGGCCGACCAAATGGAGCAAACAGGCTTGCTATGCCTTGGTGGAAAAAATTACTGCTCGCATTAGATGTTGGTCGACGAGAAACTTGTCATATGCAGTCAGATTATGCCTTATTAATTCGGTGTTGTTGGCTACTCATGGATTTTGGGGCTCAATTTTCTTACTGCCAGCAGCTGTATCGCAGGAGATTGATCAGATATGCAGGGCTTTTTTGTGGGGGAGGAAAGCACATGGCAAGTGTGTCCCTCTGGTTAGGTGGGATAAAGTTTGTCTTCCAAAGCAGTATGGAGGTCTAAACCTGCGAGATTGCCTCTCATGGAACATAGCATTAGCTGGCAAACAGATCTTGGGAGATTGCCATGAAGACTGATACTTTATGGATCAAATGGGTTCATGTGACCTATCTGAAGGGAATGAGTTTTTGGGAGTTTACACCTGCTTTAGACTCGTCTTGGCATTGGAAGAAGTTACACAGGATTAAGAGTAGGTTCCAGGAGGGGTACAGGGGGAACTTTTGGACTCCTACCACGGATGGGAAGTATACTATCAGATCTGGATATGACTGGATTAAAGGTACTGCTACCAGATTCCCACTCTGCAATGCTGTCTGGAATAGGTATAATATACCTAAACATTCCTTCATTTTTTGGTTGATTGTACATAAGAGATTGCTAACAAAAGATAGGATGCTCAATTGGGGATTGACTATAAGTGACAATAGCTGTTATCTGTGTGGTGAGGTGGAGGAAACAGTGGGACATTTGGCAGATTTAGCACGGCACTGCTGCAATTGGTGAATACATGGTTAGATACTAACTTGGGATTCTGCTCATGGGAGGAATGCTGTGAATGGTTGTTGGTCTCTAGCCGGAGGAAGAAGCCTCAACACGGGATTCAGTTAGCCAGTTTTTCAGCGATGCTTTACCACATTTGGACTGAGCGAAACATGAGAATGCACGGTGTGGGGAGTTTGAATGAGGATCAGATCTTCCATATCATTGCGAGGGAGATGAAGATTAGAATTAATAAGGTTTGTCGTGTAAAATCTGCATTGGAGTTGGACATGTACAATCGGGTTTGTTCCTTCTGTTAGTTGTCTGTCAGCTAGATGTTTTTTGATGCTTAGCTGGTTGGTTAGTTGATTGTGGTGATGGTTGTACAAAGTCGTTCGGTTTGGTAATGAATCGTCTATTCTACCAAAAAAAAATTTAATTACTAAGGGGGAGCCTTACATTGGGTTTATTTTGAAATAGGGGTCAATCTGAAATTCCTTAGAAAACTTACCATCGAGAAACAGGATATTAGAATTAATTCACAATCTAAAGTTTCTCGATTGTAAACAGTGTCGGGATCGATTTTGATTAACCGAGATAATTTGCGATCGAAAAATTAGAATTTTTCGTGTGCAAATAGTAATGGGCCTGATCCCTTATATCGCAAAATGTCAAATCACAATCCCGACAACAAATTAATGATAGCTAATAAAAGTTTAACTTTTGTCAGTCGAAAAACTTTTTCTCACGCAAAACCTAATAAAAAAAAAACTCTCGCAAAACTTTCTCAGACGATTCAAAAACCTTCAAAATCTCTTGATTTCTCACTTCAAATCGTCTGATTAAGGTAGAAATTCGATTTGGTTACAGATTGCGAACGTTATAACTTGATTTGAATCTACATTCTGTAGTTTTTTCGCATGATTAGTTAAGATTGTTCGACTGTTCTTCAAAAACCATTTAAACGTATACTATTTGACCAAATTTAGGCATGCTTCTTGGATTTTCTGAGTTAAATGCCTGTTGTTTAGATAGATTCGATGTTTTTGATGAAACAGATAGCATAAATCGTTGGAAAATTTCCATCTGTGATGATAAAATGAGTTTCGATAAAACTGGGTATTTTGAAGTTTTGAAGCTGTCGAAGAACTTTGTCGATCGCAAATTATCTTAATTGAATTTCAATTCAATCGAGATACTATTTGTGTCGATTTAGTTTTCGATTGCAAAATTTTGACTTAGTCATCACGATAAAAGATTATAATCGTTACATTTACCATCGAAAAATCCAATTATGATTTTTTACGAGCGAAAAACTTATGCACTGAATAGATAATTTAGAAGCAAATTCAAATCGAGCGTTAAACTTACTATCGCAAAATTAAATTTCGATTTCACTTTATTTCGATCGCAAAAATTTTGGCAGCGAGAAATTTGTTTTTCAATGCTTAACTTTATCGATCGTAAAATTCGCCGCTTAGAATAAATTGATCGAAAAATTTCTCGACGTTTGACTTGGTCCTTCGTTGACTAATTTCCCGATAAAAATATTTCGCAGCGAAAAGTTTTACTTACAATCGAAAATCATATACCGCTCGACAAATTTCAAATCGAAAAATTTTATTCAATCGAAGAAAATTTCTCGACAGTAAATTTACCTGAGAAATAATTTCTCGATCTTAAATTTACACGGAATTTTCTCGATCGTAAAATTGATCGACTACAGTCCAGCTTTCAACTTCAACACTTAGAAAAGTTTTCTCTAAGTCCTTTACACTGTAGCTAACAATAGCGGATAAAATTCTTCGATCGCGAAATTAGACGGAATTCTTTCAATTGAAATCAATATATAGGAAATAAAATCCCAATTCAATTTTATCGACCGGAAATTTTCTCGGCATGAACAGTGACTTACTGATTTAACACTTAGCGAAATTTCGAACTATTTTTCACGCGACATATATTTCATTCGAAATTACATTCATGCCATCACGAATTTTGAAATTGAACAAACACTATGCATTGATATGATTTCAATTCCAAATTCATCGAACATGCTATTATTTGCAATATTACTATAGTTTGATGAAATTTATTCATATTTCGACTGAAAATAAAAAATTGATCTGATACACTTTTATATATTTTATTTTTCAGATGGATCGCTACCCAAGATACAACCATATATATGATCACAATATGTACTTGAAGGTTCAGGATACGAACTTTCAGCTCGATCTGAGCACATTTAGGTGCCCGAACGAGATTATCGTATCCATCCTCAGAGGCCACCCCATCTGGCATGCGTTAACGGTCACCACATCAGTGCCGATGGTCTATCTCCAGCAATTCTGGGGATATATACAAGGAGTTGTAGCAAATGGGGCATTCTCCTTCACAACAAAACTCGGGATGCGACATATTCTTATGAGCAAGAGCCAGTTCGGGATGATGCTGGACTTGCCCCACAACGACAACTACGACACGCTCCCGACAGACGCAGAGATGATCCAGGACTTCTTGCACATGGGATACCAACCGCCGCTTACAAAATTAGCTCAGGTCTAGAGCAGCGGTATCCCTCACCCTGGAAGACACTATTTCGGAATAGTGAATAAGTGTCTGTCACCCAAGCACGCAGGATTCGATAAGGGCAACAACAATATTTTGAGGCTCTTCCACGGCATCGCCTTCTCAAGAAATTATGACTACACTAAGCTGATCTGGAACGATCTTGCGGACCAAATTCGGCAACGATCAAAGACCGTGCCATATGCTCGATGGTTCAACGTGATCATCAGGGAGTTCATGGAGCTACATGCAGAGAACATCCCCCAGCTACCTCCTGGTAACAACCAGCCGCCAAGGCTTAAGTTTTTCCATAACCCACGGCTCTAGGACCTGGACAAACCGTCGATGCCGATTCCACTCAATCTACTCAAGCTCGCCGACCCCGCGGGAGCTGAGTATCATAGGTTCTGCCGGGAACACAATTTAACGGAGCAAATGATCGGAGGGCCCCCGACAGATCACCATGTGAGCCCTCCCCAACCGGAACACCAGCCAAGCCCTGACGACACGATGATCGACGTTATCGCTCAGGAGCATCAACAGGAGCCTCCCTTGGTCGAAGAGCCAATGCCCAACGTAGACGATACTTTGATAGACGTCGTGGCTACCGAGATGGCCCTCGAGGCTCCTGCACTCGAATTACAAGTGGAAGTGCCCATACATGTTGGCGTGCTCGAAGAAACTTTTGAGGAGGTTCTTCAACAAGAAGCACAGCACGAGACTGAATTGGGGCGCACTTCACTTCCACTAGTGACAGATCAGACATTGGAGAACGTCAAACGAGACCTTACTCCTCACACCGCCACTGCGTCTGACACAAAGTCTGACGAGTAAATCAGTCTGATCAGGAGGACTCCCAGAAGACTCAGTATTCAGTTGGAGTCGCTCTTTCCATCAGTCACCAACGCACCGGATACTACGCTGACCACAACGACAAGTGTTGCTCTCACTTCATCGCTCAATCTTAAGCCACAACCACCTCCCGTGGTGTCTGGTTCGCAGGCACACCCTGAGCCTGCCATAACACCCATAGAGGCGAATCCTCTGGATTCGACTCGAGGATTGGGTGGAAGTCCCATACAGTCACAACCTCAAGTGACTGTGAGCCAACCCACAGAGTCGGTGTCTACTCAAGGGTTGATAACAGACGACATCAGTCGTCCTGGTCCATCAAAGGAGGCGTCCGCACCCTATGTGACGAACGAGCAGTTCCAAGCCGCTCTCTCTGCCGCTGTACGATCTATGAAAGACAAAATCACGGAGAGAGTCCTTCAAGCAATCGAGACATCCCGAAGAGATACAGGGAAAGCACCTGTCTCTGAAGGCCATCCGTCACAAATCCACCCCACACCTCCACAACCCACACCCACCTACCCTCTAGCAACTTCCTCCATCCTCATCAACCCATACACAATCCCCATCACCGAGCTCCACGACATTCTCCTCGCCCGCCTGATAGGCCTTTCCATCCGGTCGCCTCAAGAAGAATTCCTTTATAGGCGATTGGTGGATCATCCTGAGCCACCGACTGACACCTGCCGAGGCCAAAGCTCCCACTGACGATCCTGACGATCAGGACCCTCATGAGGGGGAGAAGAGGCTGAGGACATATACATCTGGCCAAGGACAAGGCTCGGGTGCTACGCAGACGAGCGCTGGAGCTGGCGAAACCCAAACTACCCACCAAACCCTAACGACCCACCAAACCACCCACCAAACCCACACCACACCACGCACCGCACCACACACATCGACCCACCAACCTTTCACCTCAGGACGCCTCCGCCCACACCACCGATCTACTCAAGCCCCTTGCTTCCGGAAGAAGAAGTAAGTGCTGCAATGCTTGTAGCCCTGGCAGCTACCCAAGCTACTCCGTCCGTCGCTCCAGACCAACCGGGACCCTATGGACATGGCGTCAATCCACATGAAGTATTAGACAAGTACATTTGTGAAGGCCAGTGGATGACCCATTCCATGCCCGAGGACCATCAGAGACAACGGCTTCAGGACGTACGCCACTTCTTACAACAAGCATCCGTGGACCTCGTGATCATAGAAGACGACGAACTTCAAGAAGGTGTAGACTACCAAAATGAAATCCCAAGGCTACCGGAGTTGATCGCACAACGAGCGGCCTCCCCTACAAGACAGATGCCAGGGACCGTTCGGATCGACACTCCGTGGGAAAACATTCACATAGAGATACCTTTCCTTGAAGAAGTCAGAGAAAATATTTGGAGGTCACCGCGGATCAAGAATCCGGATGAGTTCGAGCTGAGAGGGATCTCTCACTGGGATCAGCAGAAGGGAATGACATATCTGTGGATGATGACCCAACTAGGACCGGACGTGAGGCTGGGGATCCCAAAGAATCGACAGAGGAGTCACTTCGGGGACTCTCCCCAATTTGCCAACTCCTCAGTGTCTATTGTGCCAAAGGAGGACTTCCAGCACCTCACTACATCATCGAACGAGTGGACAGAACCCGAGAGGAACTGAGCGAGAGCGACTTGCCGTACCTCCCCGCCGATGAAGTGTACCGTCTTTATCAGCTATACGTGGAGAAGTACAAAGCTCCTCAGGGCTTCATCAAGAAAGAAGGCCTCGAAGGGCTCTACCGGTTCATGATGCGACAAGTCAAGTACTTCACCGCTCACGACCTTCAAATGGCGCTTGAGAGCAATATGAAGATGGTCAACATGGCTAAACCACTCTTCAAAGGACCTGAGATCGAGAGGCTTCCAAGCAATCACGTGCATATCAGCTCTGTCATCGGCATCACCTACAACAACCCAATTGCCAAGAAGAATAGGTTGATGCTGAAGACAGAAATTCACAAGTTTTGCGACGGAACCCTCAAGATCGTCAGGAGAAATATCGAACAGAGGTTGGAAGAGATAAATAGAGACACGATGTTGAGGATCCATCGGTTTGTGAGAGATCAGCGGCTCCTGATGGAATTGTTGGATGACATCGAGGAGCGCCTGGAGCTCAGGGAGACCGTTAGGGACTACGAGCATGCACTGGGCTTGTGCAGATCGTACTATGCCCGACAAGGACGAATAGCGCGGAGCGTAATCAAGCACAAAGGGGGAGATTGTAGAATACCATTTGTAATTGTGCTTGATTTCATTAATTGTCCTTGTAATTAGGGGCTTTACTTGTATTAGTCTTTAGATTAAGGACTAGTTTGATATTTATACCAAGCTTGTTTGGTATAAATACTTGCAAATGAATTGAGCTGAATAGAGAAAGTTTAGAGAATTGATTCGAAGGGCTTGCAATTCGATTTCTATAGAGAGAAACAACAGTAACTTTCTCACTCTAATTGAATTCTCTCTCGTGTTCTTAAATTGAGTTTTTCGATCGAATTCAATTGATTATCTAAACGATCGAATTGCTATGGATTCTAGCCTAGGATCGTAGAGTTGTTAATCTGAGGACCTAACACCATACACCACTATTAATGAAGTTCCTTTTTCTTTCTATATGAGGATGGTTTGAGCAAACACTTAAAACAAATAAAAGACATGAAAACTGGGTAGAAGACTAACTCCCTCCCTAATAGGCAAAACGCCGAACCCCTCGGGAACGACCTGTTCCCCTCGGGTATTAACTATATGCGCACATTGAATCCCTCAGCAAGAGGCTGAAACCTTCCCGCTGAGGGAAGTAGAAGACAACTCGCACATTGAACCCCTCTACCAGAGGCAGCTCACTGTTCCGTTCAGGAACGATTGCGCACATTGACTCCCTCTACGAGAGGCTGATATATTCCCCCTATGGGGGAGAGGAGACTATGCGCACATTGAATCCCTCTGCGAGAGGCAGCTCAATATTCGCTTCAGGATTATTTTTCAAGATCTCCAATGCTCTCCTCGAGCTTAGGGCGACGCCCCTGACCCAAGGCAAGGGACCTTGTCTTTGGCAATTCTACCCTCAAAACACGATTGGTTAAGACAAAATAGAAAGGAAGCATCAAGTCCCATAGGCCCAATGCACAAAGTCAAGAAAACATAAAGCCCTTTATTTATAATAATGTACCTTGAACGTAATCAAGGCGGACAAAACAGAAAGATGGAAAATGAAAACGTCTACCGAAAGACAAGGGAAGGAGCGAAGGACTCGAGCGAGACTCTAAAAAACAAATAACAAGCTAATTCCCATCAGTATAATTCTCTTTAGCTGGACTGCTCTCCTGCGAAGCATCACTGCTATCACCTAAGTCAAACTTGTCCAAACTCTTCCCCTTCGACTTCTTCGGGGGTGAATGCTGAGGGGCCAAAATCATAAAAGCCGCCTCCGAATTCAGGAAATAAAAAGGATAAGCACTCTCCAAAAAGCCATTAGCCCTGATTTGAGAAAGAAACCCCTGGAACCCAAACTTGAAGTTAGGTTAGACGCCTCAGACACCTTCTCGACAAGGACCAGCTACTGACTCGCCTGGGACTCCCGACTACGACGAATCTCTCTCTCCGAGTGGAGTTTCTGGCGGAGCTTGCCAACCTTAAACCGAGCCTTGCTCAGCAGGTTCTTCAGGCGACCCACTTCTGAGCTCTTCACTAACCCTCATAGTCATCTCCACATTATAGTTCCGAGCTGAGTCCTACCACCCTCTGTTGAAGGTGGTATCGACGAGCTCCCTCACATAACAGGTAATATGCCTGAAGACAAAGGAAGGTAGTTAGGACAAATATTCTCCCGAAGCTGAAAATAACAGTCGTACCTGACCCAAGGCCACGGCCCATTCCTTTCCAAAACGGTCTCAGACAACTCCTTAGCGAAGTCCTTCTCCTCCGGGGTGAGAAAATTTAGCATATAGACAGGACGGACTCTCCATCCCTCTCGAACAGGAAGTGAGGATGAGCGACAGGTGGGGACACTAAAGTAACATCACGCAATACTGTAATCGGAGGAGGAGGAGAGGATGGCTTCACGCGCTTGGACTGCCTCACCTCCAATCGGGGGGTCGAGGGACCTTCCTTGGCAACCTCCCCGGTCGGGTAATGAGTAGAAGGGCCCTCACCTGAAGGCCGACCTCGAGCATTTTGAGCACGAGGAGCCATAACTGAAGCAGAATTCACCCTTTCACCTATTGCGGGAGGAACTCAACGAAGAAGGAGAAAGCTAATATCAAGACAAAGGGAGAACAACACACCTACAGAACGAGGATGAAAAACCGCCTCGGGAGGGTTGTCGGACACCAATTCTCGAACCAAAAAATGATGACCTCCAATGCGAGCCAGAAATTGCAACAGGAGGTCGAGAGACTCGCTTAGGATCTGGTAGTGATCCCTCCAGCGCAGTAGGGAAAATCAGCGATCCCGGTGCTGAGACGAAGGAGGCACAAAGAAGAAATTATTCATCCAGCCCTTGGTAGTTGTGATGTTATCATGGAAGACACCAGTAGAGGGTACAAAAACGAGTTTGCATGCTTCCCTCTCGCACACACGGAAGAAGCTAATGACCAACTCGGTCGTAATCGCAAAGTTGACCCGCCACACCGTGGCAGCCAGGGCTAGAAGCAGACTACAGGAATTCAGGGAGATCAGGCCAGGAGAAATATCTAGGGTTTCACAATGGTCTAAAAGGAAGGAAGGGATAGGAAACTTAAGACCCATATCTATCTGGTCAACGTAGAACATGAGGAAGCCAAATGGAGGAGCAGAAGCAACTTGCAAGAGGCTAGGCAAGAGGACTTCGTAATCAGAGGGAATTCGGGCTTTTTCAATGTACTTCCTGAGGGACAAAGAGCTGAGGGCAGATACTTTAGCCCGATGCCAAGGAAGATTGGCTTTGGTCCGAACCTCCTCTGCTTCAGCGGACCACTTAGCCAGACTTTTGCGACAGTTCTTATCATCACCATCTCACTGGGAAGTGGCATTCTCACCGATCTTGCCGGATGTTCGTGCTGGAAAAAGGCTCCGGAGTGCCATCTAGGTCAAAAAAAGGTTCGCCAGCATAGAAGAATTACCAACAACTTTTTTACCTATGTAGGAATCAAAAGAGGCCATGAGGCATTTAGGAGCGGAAAATGCGAAAATATTAAAGACAGAAAAATATGAGAGGCAAATGGAGTGAGAAGGGGAAAAAACCTCGCATATATAGAGACGCTTCGAGACGTGAACGGAAAGTCAGGTAATTCGAATTTGAGAGGTGTACCCATGAGCAACGTTCGAGTTTAACTTGGCTCACGATATTTTCGGGCTATCTCCATGAAATCGACGGTATCAATTTTGGGAAGACCGAACCCTAGGCCAGCCGTTGCAAAAATTTCGACAGCATCAATGGATGTACGACTTAGTCGAAGTTAAATGGACGAGACCGGATATGAGGAATTTAAAGCTAAATTAACCGAACCCGGAGGCCATTGGGTTAAGGCCAAATCCCTAGCATTCGACACTTAATGAGAAAAGCTAAAGGAACTATGCAAACGGGAGAACATAAACAAACATACAACAACAATAACAGCCCAAAGGCAAAATGCAAATAATATGCTTTGTTCAGTAAATAAAAAATATATACATATAATATGGTCTCTAGAGGAGAAAAGAAAATAGTTCACAGTCGGACCGCCTCTTTTAAGCCTCGGCTCGAGAAAGCTGCTGCCTCGTCTCCTCTAATACCTTCCGAAGGAGCTCTTTTCGATGCCTACTTTGGGCACCCTCCTGGTCCATGGTCTCGACCTTTTGCTGCAGGACATCATGACTCCCAGAGAGGTGGATCCAATGCTTCATGGCGTCGGATAGAAGGACGAGGCCCTACATAAGTGAAACAGGGTAGAGTTATTAGTGAGGAAAAGAACTTACAGTGCGATAAGGATGCCAGAGTCTACCTGCCCACCACGGAGAGGGCGCCCCGAATCCCGGGTCAGGAATGCGGCGGGAGCATCGCCTATTTTCGATAAAAACGATTCTACTTGTCTCGAAGAGCTTTGAGAAAGAGGCTTCTCAATGGTCACATCATCCTCCCATGAGAAACGGAGCATCTAATTTTCAGGGCTGCCCTCGGGAGATCTAAGAAAAAAATACTTAGTCATCCAACCCTTGTGGGCTGAGGGATTGCCTTGGATAAGATCAGGCGTTCGGGACGGGGAAAAGAAGAATTTCCCCTCTTCCCTTTTGTTTATGCTCAACAAGGAAGTGATCATGAGGAAAGAGGGAGTGTAGTCGAAACTGCTAAGAATAACTGCTAAGAAAAGAAGGAGGCTGAAAGAATTGGGGGCCAACTGGCCAGTAGAGATGCCATAGTATTTAAAAATGTCTACGCGAAATTGGGGAAGAAGGATCCTAAGGCCCATATCTCTCTGGTCTAGGAAGTAGTATCAAAACCTTTAGGGTGATCACTAGCGACATCTATCAAAGAGCGCACACTAACCTCAAATTGGTCAGACATGCCCGACTTGGCTTGAAGGCGGGGAATTTGGGCCAGAGCAAAAGAGGACACCTTGATTTCATGCTAGCAGAGACCCTCTTCTTCCTGGGCTTCCTCCTGAGTCATCTCCGCGTACCTAATCCATTCCCTCACCACCGTACGATAAGACCGCCTGTCGAAAAAATCTGCCTCTAAGGGAGGCGGTTCTAAATTAAGAAGGGGACACCTAACGGAGCTGTTGATTCGGATTGAATTACTAATTCCCTATTCCCGAGGAGCCCTCACCTCCAGCATTAACCTCGCTAATAGTACTACTTTAATCACTACCCTCAGAATTGCTAGGGAAAACACTCGAGGAGCAACTACCATTACGAGAAGACATAGCGAAAAAAGAGAAGAAAGCAGTAGGGCAAGGAAAACTTACTAGTACCTAAATCTGGAGCAAAAAGCTAAGACAAATCGGGAATGTCGGGCAGATTTTGAGAGCGAGAAAGCATAAAAAGAAAATAAAAGTGATAAGTGGGGTATATATAGGCCCGAGGTGACAGATCTGGACCCTTAGATCTGGACCAGATTGACGGGCCACGACGACCCGCATTGATCATGGGAAAGAACGCCAGAACTCCCGCCCAAACGTCCCGTCAAGGGCTGCCAATAGCAAGCAACACGTGGCAGTGAAGACGTTTGACATACCAGAGTAATGAAATTCCAGCCAAGGCCGAAGGACAGTCCACAAACTCTCGAACATGAGTTTCGCCGACCCTAGTATTTTGCCACTGCCATACTACATCCAAAATTCACTACACTCTTTTGGACTACTCGCTGAGGGGACTATTATTACTAGGGGTGAAAGATGAGCTGAGCCCGCTCGTGAGCTCGACGAGCCGGCTCGGCAAAAGCTCGGCTCGAGCTCGATATAAATGAGCTTGAGCTCATTTAAGTTGAGCTCGAGCTCGAGTTCATTTATGTCGAGCTCGAGCTTGAGCCCGGGTGGCTCGAAAGCTCGCGAACAGGCTCGCGAGCTTTTCTTTTTTGTTTTTTTAAATTTTTTTATATTTTTATATTAATATATATTTCATTATTAATTTATATTTTTTTCTAATTAGTTCTACTAAAAGCCTCGATTTTTTTTATTTTTTTAATTTTTTTTAGTTTTTTATATTTTATATTAATTTATATTATTTTATTAATTTATATTATTTTTATTAATTTATTAATTTTTTTTATTAAAAGCTCGAGCTCGAACTCGAGCTCGAGCCATGAGCTGAAAAGCTCGACGAGCTCTAGCTCAGCTGTAAGGGCTCGAGCTCGATAATGAGCCGAGCTCGGCTCGTTTACAGGCCTAATTGTTACCCATGGTTTTTACATATAACGCGGCAAAATACTCGGACGGGTGCGACTAACGTAATCCTCCTAGCCAGATCGATTAAAGCTCCTCTGAAGGAGCATGAAGGGAAAAGGCCTTAAGCATACCCTCGAAATAATAGTCATCCGGGAAGCGCCCAAGGCGTGGTGACATACGGGAAGATACTACTACATAAGGACAACACTTACAAGAAACCCCACCCAACGGACACAAGGGTCGATCCTAGGGAGATTCGACCAAAACTACTCCGAAAGTAAAAGTTACCCCTAGGGTGGTCGGGTCTTCGGGAATGAACACCCCCACCACAGAAGGAGCCCAAACCACTGTCGGCGAGCGCCCGAGGCCCTCACAAGGAACCACTCAAGAAGAATGCCCGAGGCTCCCCGGAAAATACCCAACCCCCTAAGATCGTGGTCATATGCCACCTTCATGTGCGTACACGCCCAGACGTGGGGGAAATCACCCAAGGTAAGGTCAAGGAGCCTTAAATACGGAGGAAACCGCTGGGGAGTGTCGAAGGTCGGAGATAACCGTCAGGGCCAAGGCACGTCCCGCCGGGCCCCATAAATACTATTGAAAACTCCCATAATGAGGTACGTTTTTTCTGGACTGTACCGCCACTCTGCCATTTTTCACATTGCATCAAACTGTTTTTCTGCATCGTCACCTTCACGCTGCATTCTTTTGTTTACCCTACCTTAAAAAGGAAATACCCTCTTGACCAAGGCTAGAGGGCAAACGACCCCCACCTTCACCTTGTTTTATAGTTCACCGACGGAGAAAGCACGGCGGAATAGAGGCGAGAAGAGGCTCACCAGTCCGTTTTTGCGGTAGACCCATTTTCGACGGCATCATCTAGTACATATATGTAACAATTTCCACCACTTCCTCAATAACAGCAGTTGGGCCTCGAGATTGTACTTTTTTCATTTTTCTTTGAGTTTAGTTCTAATTGTGTTTTTCATTCTCTCCTTGTGAGACATTTGTCTTCCATTTGGAACTTTGTCTCCCCTTTGTGTCCTTTCATTCCCCTTTCCTAGGTCTTTTATTTCCTTTCCATATTCAAGTATCTTGATGAATTTTTACACTTGGGAAATTCTTAATATTTGAGGCCTAATAGTTTAGTTAGAAATTTGTTATAGATTTTACCAAAAGATGCCTTCTTTTCAAGACTATTCTCTCGCTTCCTCTCATCATTCGCAGTTTAAAACTAGTGGCCTGCAACTAGTTTTATCTTATTAGATTTGGTAGTTTTGATATTTATTTGTAGTAGAAGTTCAACTTTCTTGTTATGATAGTTCGTGTCGTTGTTCTTTGTTGGGTTTGATTTGCTTGCTCATGATCTAAGCTTCTGGCTATACTTAATTGTCGCTAGATAGAACTTTTTGGTTGTTTAACTTATGTTGCTCTATTTTTAATGAAATGAATTATCTATCATGGTTATGGAAAAAAGAGAAGAGAAAACCAACTCAACAAGTACAATCAAACATTTTTTCTACTCTCTCCCACACGGGCCACACCAATACGAAAACTAGAATTTATTCTACCAACTAACCTAAACAAGATACAATCAAACCTTTTCTCTAATATACATGTATCGTCGTGGCCAATATGTCGACACTGGCATTCTAATTTATTTTACGGGCTTTTAAGAATCAACCCCTCTTTAACTTTCCTAATATAGTTCAACCCATGTCAGTTAAAGTTCATTATAAAGGACCCAATATCTTTCAAAGTTAGAGAAAAGGACCAAAAAGCTGATCTGACCAAAATACACCTACAAAAGCTGTATAATAAGAGGTATCCAGAACATGTTTTCCGTTACCATCGTTAACCACTTTTTGACGATAAAAAAATCTCGCAGATTACTATTTTCATTGGAACTATCCTTGGAAACGAAACTCGATCTATCCACAAGGGTGTATTTTGATATTCAGATCTCGAAATGTTCGATTTTACAGGTATATTCTTCGAACTCGTTTGACGCAAATAATAAAAACACGATGAAATCGAATCCCGATTTGGTTGAAATTGATGATATTTGTACAAATTCGAGAGACCCATAACCTAAATAAATCTCTGAAACACGGTATTGGCTCTATTGTTCGTCGCTCATGGTTTGCCGTAATTTAAAATTGCCGTATTGTTGCCTAAACAACTGTTTCCAGAACGTGGTATGGATGGTCATGCATCTGTCATCGTAAAACAGTTAATAGGTATTGATAAGCTGGCATATGGTATTTATACTGATTTAAAGGTAATGATAAGCTGGATTTGGTACCAAATGTCTATTATCTGGTATCGATATAACAGTGAAAACTCGATCGAAACAATCGATCGTATATATTATTTCCATTTGCACGAACACAGGTCCTGCACCAAACCAAGTTAGGTGTGTCCTAGACGGTTTATCATGTTATTTGGGTCTCGACTGTTTGATTTTACGGGTAAATTTTTCGAATTCTTTTGACGCAAATAATAAAAACACGGTGAATATCGAATCCTGATTCGGTCGAAATTGAAGATATTTTGCATAAATTCGAGAGACCCATATCCTGAACAAATCGTTGAAGCATAGTATTGGCTCTATTATTCGTCGCTTATGGTTTGCCGAAATTTAAAATCGTCGGATTGTTGCTTAAACAACTGTTCTCGAAATGTAGTATGGGTAGTCATGCATCTGTCATCGTAAACCTATTAACCGGTATTGGTAAGCTTGCATATGGTATATATACTGATTTAAAGGTTCGAGTAAGCAGATTTGGTACCTAATGCCAAATATATGGTATCACTATAACAGTGGAAACGCGTTCGAAACAATCGATCGTATATATTATTTTTCATCTGCACGACATGCACCAAACCAAGTTGGGTGTGTTCTAGATGGTTTATCGTGTTATTTGGGTCCCGAATGTTCGATTTTACGGGTAAATTGTTCGAATTCTTTTGACGCAAATAATTAAAACACGGTGAAAATCGAATCCCGATTCGGTCGAAATTGAAGATATTTTATACAAATTTGAGAGACTCATATCCTGAATCGCTGAAAAACCGTATACTCTATTGTTCGTCGCTCAAGGTTTGTCGAAATTTAAACACAATCGCCGGATTGTTGCCTAAACCACTATTCCGAAAACGTGGTATGGACGGTCCAACATCTGTCCTAGTAAAACAGTTAATAGGTATTCAAAAACTCTCATTTGGTATACGTTTAGATTTAAAGGTAGCAGTAAGCTGTATTAGGAACCAAATTCCTATTATCTGGTATCATTATAACAATGAAAACTCAATCGAAACAATTACTGCATGTATTATTTACATATGCACGAACATACATCCTACACCACACCAGGTTGAGTGTGTCCTGGTCGGTTTATTATGTTATGATGTATCGAAATGTTCGATTTTACGGGTATATTTTTGGAATTATTTTGAACCAAATAATAAAATCAGCGAAAGAATCCCGATTCGGTCAAAATTGAAGATACTTCGTACAAATTCGAGAGACACATATCCTGATCAAAGCACCGACACACTGTGATGGCTCTATTGTTCGTCGCTCAAGGTTGCCGAAGTTTAAATACAATCGCCGGATTTTGGCCTAATTTTTCGAAATAAGAAAGTGGTACTAGTAAGTTATTAATTGTTATTCTTTGTGTAACTTGTGTTATCCAGTTTAGGCGGGATTTCAGTAATTTCTGCGGGATCTCATTAATTTAGGCGGGAATTGTAATATTTGGCAATAAGGGAGCTCGTCAAATAATGTGGTACATCCCTCTAGTTAAGAGGTATAAAATGTGGCTTATCCGGTACCAAATCACTCATTTCGAATTACGTTTTAGACTTACGGGTTTAATTTTAGGGTTTTAACGTCAATGGCTCCTAGGTAGTTCTCGGAGGATATGTTGATATTAATAACGTTTAGTGTGAATCGTATACAATGGATCTTGATTAACAACATAAGGATAGGGTATAGTATATACATTCCAATGGAGGTGATCATCTTGATTACAATACTAGTGATATCAACATTGGTCTACTAACCTTAATGTTCGCATAACATGACTTTCCAATGAATTCTGTAGTTTAGCTTCATCAAATCATATATTTTAATGGAAGACAATGTGAATTTTTCTTTTTTTTTTCTCGAGTTGAAGTGTATTCAAAGTAAGTAACACATTCTGCAAATAAAATAACACGTGCATATATAAAAGAAACAATTTCATTCGGAATGTTCTATATTGTCAAGAAATATTACCACATTACTTGCTAATAATATCGAATGTCCGATATAAAATAACAGTACAAGTCAAATTTTTAACAGTATTGTAGATACTGAACTGCATAATAAGTTTTGCAAACCACAATAAAAATTTCATTAATCTCGCTCACAAATCCATATTGTTTTCGATTGTTTAGGGTTTGGGTCTCGAATTTTGAGTTAATGGTCTATTAAATTGTTGTTCGTGCTTCAGTGCTGAATTTTGCATACGTTTGTGATGGAATTCATAACGTTATGTCTCATAAAAAAAGATGCTAGTATATGTTATGAAAGAAGATCTATGTGTTTACATGACTTTTGATCTCAAGTTTCACATATTGATATCAACATTCGCATAACATGTCTTTTAAGGGAATTTGGTTTGTTAACTTAGTGAAATTACATACTTACATGAACATAAATCTTATACATTTGGGAAAAAAAGTGAAGTTACGAACACAATTAGTCTAATTAATGATGTTATACTGGAAAGCGTATTATGTGGTATCTATACCAAACATTGTGTCATAAATTCGATTGGTCTTGTTTCTTTATATCAGACATGTGGTATTATTGTAATGTGGTCATTTTCTAAAAAATCCCGTTGTAATTTTTGCCGTTTCTGTTAGCTTATCTGACAGTCCAGAACTTTCTAGAATATTCTAAATAAAGTGTTTTCTTTGCATGTACATGTGGTATAAATGTTCCAGGAAGTGTTATTCAGTTAAAAAGTGTATTAATTTGGAGAAAAACTAATATTTGTATTATTTTATAATTAACATCAAAATTTTTCGTTCATTATTAAGATAGATAATCAAACTAATAACTTCAACATTCGTTCTAGGTCGCCAATAAACTAGAACGATGTGTTACATAAATTAATGTTTCGATCCTAGGTTGCATCTTTGTCGTTACTCCGTGATTAGCTTCGATAATTATTGTCGATTACTAAGACCCGCACCCGAATTGGTGTGAATACACATTATTCGAGCATAAAAGTCGATATTTCACTAGTTTTTTTTTACCAAATTTTCGAATTGGGTTTGAAGCATTATTCTAATATAACATCGAAAATTTTTCTTGTTTATGAGGACCCATGAAAAATTGAGATTCGTTTTACCTTTTTCGATTACTATAATTGAAGATTTCTTCAATTTCGGGGAGTTTTGGGTAGCATACGAATTTTTGATGTTCCTCTGGACACCTTAGTCCGTACCAGCTGCATGTTTATTATAGGAAATAAACTGTTATTGTTTTTTTTATTATTTGTTATACGTGAGGCAAGATTAGTTACCATTTATTTGTAATCGGTTACAGTTTTTGAAGGTAGAGTTTTGGAACTTGCAGAAATGGTACCCAGATAAAGTGATGTGTTACTGAAATTGAAAACGTTTCGATCTTAGTTCGCAGCAAAATTCGTTGTTATTTCATGTCGATTTCTGAGACCCACATCCGAATTGGTGTGAATACTCATTATTCGAGCATAAAAGTCGAGATTTCACTCGTTTTTACCAAAAGTTATCGAATTTTGTGTGAAGCATTATTCCAACTTAACATCAAAAATTTTCCTTGTTTATGAGGACCCATGAGAAATTGAGGTCGGTTTTACCGCTTTCGATTACTAACGTTGATGATTTCTGCGATTTCAGGGGGTTTTGGGTGTCGTATGAATTTTTGATGTTCCTCTTGACACCCTAGCCCGTACTAGTTGCATATAGTTATTATAGGAAATAAACCGTTTTTGTTTTCTCATTATTTGTTATAGGTAAGGCAACATTTAGTCCTCAATGTTTGGCATCTGTTATTTGTGTTGAGGACGAGGTTTCCTAAATAGCAGCAGGTGGTACAACGATGAAGTGATGTTTACTGAAATTTTTAATCTTACTCGTGACACGTTATTATTTTCTAATTATTTGTTATTACCGAGGCAACATTTATTCGCCAATGTTAAGAATCTGGTACTAGGGGTGTTCATAGTTTTCGGTATACCGACCGAACAAACCGAAATACCGAAATTTCGGTACGTACCGAACCGAACTGAAAAATTTCGGTTCGGTATTCGGTTTCTTAAAAAAATTCGGTATTTTCGGTTCGGTACATGTTTTATTATTCGGTATGTTCGGTATATCGAAATACCGATTTTTCAATAATAAAATATATTAATTATTTAGTATATTAAATTGATTAATAATAAATACTAAAGAAATATAGCTGTACGCTAGATTGGAAAGAAACCCCAAACCAAATCGATTCCCTTTCATAACCTATCAATCGCATACCTTTTTTTTTCAAATCATCATTCACGATGCCTAAATAAATCCCAAATCCCAAATCGACGCTGGTAATCTCCGCGAATCTCTCTCTTTTTTGGATTGAATTTGCATTCGACGGTGTTGAGTTCAACGACAACGGTAGGTGTGCTGCAATTTTTGAAGAGTGGTTTTTTTTCTATTGATGCTCGATTTCGACTTGTAGGATTATATTTTGCTCGACTTTAACTAGCTGTGAGGTTAATGTTCTTACTCTGTTGGTTCTAGCTTAATTTCGTTTTCTGCTATTTTGTTTACTGCAATTCTGTTTTTCGGTACAAAACGGATTTTACCGAAATAATTTCGGTAAAAACCGAGTACCGAACCGGTTAATTCGGTTCGGTATTCGGTACGAACAATGTCACTACCGAAAATTCGGTAAACCGAATTTTCGGTTCGGTTCGGTACAGTACGTACCGAATGAACAGGCCTATCTGGTACAGATTTTGATGGTAGAGTTTCCGTACGAGCAGAAAATGGTACCAAGATAGCGTGATTTGTTATTGAAATTGAAAATGTTTGGATCTTAGGTCGCGGAAATATTCGTTGTTGTTTCGTGTCGATTTCTAAGAGTCACATCCGAAATGGTGTGAATCCACATTATCCGAGCACAAACGTCAAGATTTCACTCGTGTTTGTACCAAAATTTCGAATTGAGTTTGACACATTATTCCAACATAACATCAAAAATTTTCGTTGGTTACGAAGACCCATGAGAAATTGAGCTCAATTTTACCATTTTCGCTCAATAAAGTCGAAGATTTCTGAGATTTCCACGTGTTTTGGGTGTTGGAAGCCTCGTCGATGGACCAAAACTTAGGATGTGAGGGATGATGGCACAGACATGTAAATTTTTGCAACAGTCGAGGGCAAATGAGTCTTTGTAGCACAAATGGGTCCTCAACTCTAAGACAAACTTGAGATGGTGTTTTAAACTGAAATTTAAAGCAATGGGGGCTGAATCCAAATGAAAGTTGCTTAAGTGGGGTGAAACGAAATTAACTCTTTATTTTATACGGTTGCAGTTTTAAAAATAAACACACGTGCCAATCACTTTGCAACGTTTTTGTCCTCTTTTCACATCTAATCATTGTTGTTATTTGACCATCCAATAAGACAAATTACTCCGAGTACTTTCTGCTCGATTAGAGTGCTTAAAGTCTAAACGACTAAGTTGCAGGAAAAAAATGAAACCTTATTTTATATGATTGATAAGTTAGGATGTTACGTTATATTTATACCCCGTAAAAGCGTATTTTCGACCATTATTCATTCGAAAATACTTTGATATCCTATGTTCATACTTATTTTTCTTGTTTGACAGACAACGGAGCAAAATTGAACAAAACGGAAAGATTCTACGTCACAAAGGAAGCAGAAGAAATTATGATCGACTTATATAGGATAACTCGAACACACCACATGACATCAAGCGCTCGATTGCATGCAAGAGCTTGAGTGGAATGCAATCATTAGCATCATTAGTGGAAAGCATCATGATTACAAGACACAAACAAGCACGTGATGGCCAAGGAGATAAGAAACTAGCTTTGCATTGCAAATACACATGCCTCGATGACGATGCTAAGAAGAAATCGCACTCACTCAAATTTAGATAATACTTAGGCCCGCGATGCTTAGATTCAGCCCATTTAAGATTGAAGTCGGTTATTGAAATTAAACCTGTACAAGGCAGCGAAGGATACGGAGATTGGGGCAGGGCGACGACAGCGAATAAAAAAAGAAGAGCAAAGACTCACGGTTGCTAGGAGAACAAAGTCAACGGCTCGGAGGGAGACGACGCGAACACCGTAACGAGGGCGAATTCTTTACCTTTTAAAATTTCGTTTTCGATAATGTTTTCTTTTGATTTATTGTCGTTTTCATATATTAATATGCTAGGCTAATTGCTTTGTGATTGAGGCCGTGTGAGGCCGGATGACGACTATGTATTAATGCTATTCTTATTTTATTTAATTATATGGTTCGAGTAATGTATTATTTGTTTGTGCTTCATGTGCATGCGTGTGATTGGCATCCATGCATATGATTATTGATTGGTTTATGAGACGGACTAAGTGATTAGACCGATTAGAACAAAACATTGAATACCACTACGTAAAACCGACCAGAGATGGAATTCGGTTTTGTATGTGTGGTTTCCGACCAAAGACGGAATGCGGGGAATTTCATAAAGATCGAATGCACGTATAGGAACTACAGTCATATAGACATATAGTTGATTGGTTCTCTACTCACGTAGGGTCGCTATTGCGGGACAAACAAGTAGCACGCATGTTAGGAAATTCTACCTTGACTATGATTCATATTGATTAGATAAATTAGCTTGCACGAAGACGTATGAATAATTCGTGCTGAGCATGTGTCTTGATCAAGTCGTCGTTAACTGCTTTATCCTCATATATTTTATTTGCGATTACTTTATTATTTGCATCTTTTATTTCTTATAATCAAATAATAAAAACTACAAAAATTCCACTAGTCTAAATTAGAATTAGATATATTATCTTTGAATTAATCGAGCTGTCTTCGTGGATCGATACTCGGACTTCGTCCGTTTTACTACTTGCACGACCTAGTACTCTTGTTCGTAGTTGAGCGTGTCAATATAAAAAATTGATAGTTGATTAAAAAGTTATTTTTACAGAGGGGGTATTTATGTGTAAAGACCCCTTGATAAATATAAATAAAATAAGCATTTAAAGCTTTAGGTGTCACAACGTCAAAGTAGACCTAATATCAAATCCTTTACCAGATTATTCCTTTCGACTGAGGATGAGGAAGCGCCCCATTGAAGCGTATATCAACACTATCTATATCTTAATTCTTATTAGTAATTTGAGGAAGAAATTAATGGGCCTTCGCTTCGAAGACGTCCAACCAAACACGCACGCCACTTCCATGAGAGGATTTTCTGACGAAATTAAATACCTTTGTAAAAATATTTCATGCTTAAATTTGAAGGACTACCGACGTAGATTATATATGCAGTCTATGTTGGGAATGGTGGTGGGCCCCACGATCGTCAGTGGGCCCTGCAGCGGAACATGTCACAGTTTGGCTCGGTACGAAGATCGAGAGAAGTGGGACCCACGAGGTAAATTTGGTGTGACCCGCACAGTCACTACCCTGGTAAAAATAAAATTACCATGAGGTAAGAAAGAACACCAGAATTTAACGTGGAAAACACTCTATTAACAAAGAGGGAAAACCACGGCCGAGTCGGCAATCTTGATTACAGTGAAAACTACAACCCTCGAATGTTTACTATCTCACTTGTACAATTCGTGTTTACCTCACACCTCTCTGTGGATGTTGAACCCTATCAGTATCTAGCCGAACTGATAATCTCACAAGTAACTCGAACTACTTCTCTCTATTTAGTAAAACTCGAATAAGCTTGTGATGATAATAACTAAGAATCCTCCGCCTATTTATAGATGTCTTCATCTCTTCTGGACCGCTTGGCACATTCGGTATCTGTTTTCCGGTCTTCATTAATCTTCCGGTTGCTCTCTTCATCTGATTGCCGGTTTGCACTTGAACTGCTTTCTGTCCGATTTCACTTATGTCTAACTGGTATGCTCAGTTGAGTTTTAGTTCAATCACCAAAACTGTTTTAATCTGAATTCTTCAAATTCACGATTCTTAGCAATTTCCCCCTGTCGATCCCCCTTTTTGACAACCACTTGTCCAGTTTGGAGAAGGTAGTCCCTATTCCTCTTGGTCAGCGCCTACAGTTCGAGGGATGAGCTTCAGGGGTGGGTGTTATCATTGCACTGAGAGTCATCATTACAGTTGTTCTCTCCTTGAGAAGCGCAATGAAACCGATAGGAGCTGCAATATTTTGCCTGGCATGGCATTCAATTGCCTGGAAGCCGCTCTTCTACACCTGGTGCATTTGTTGGAGAGTTTGACACTCCATTAGAAGGCCCGGTTTCTACACCACCGTAATGGCTCGGGCACTCCTGCCTTCAAAGCAATGAGCGAGTGCTGAGCTCGACCTGCTCCATCTTGACGGTGGTTCTTTAGGAGCCACGACATCTTCTTTTCGGCTAGTACTCCGTGTGCGAAACTGGAAGCTGGGTCTGTCACTTTCATCTCGTCCCAGTCCACGAGAAGCTTCCCAGGGGTAGTCTTTTGTGCCTTCGGCCTTTTTAAGTTCTTGCTGGTCCTAAAGAGTGTCTTTATGTCTTTGTTGGACCGAAAGGAGGTATTTTTATGCCTTACTAGGTCATTTTTCTCTTTGTATGGAGCCATTAGTACAACTTTGAGGTTTTCTGATAAGGGAGTGACCGGATGTGGGCTAGTGACTGTCAGGCTTTTTCTGGTTATGAGTTTATTTCTGACAAGGGTTTTGGAGATTTAGAGGGTGGAGGCAGTGTGAACTTAGTCGATTTTGAGCTGATGACTTTCAAGGAAGGAGACGAGGTCCTTAAAAGAATCTTGGCGCGATGTCACGGGTCTATAGTTACTTGGGCGATCCTTATCTCTTCTGTTTAGACTTCGCAACTTTACGTCTTGACATGTGTCGGAGATTCGTGTATGACAGGACTCTTCACGTATTTAGATAATTCTGCAAACTTGAAGCCAGCAATACCAAGACATAACTTGAAATGTGTGCATTGATGAAGTGCAATTATTGAGGTAAAAATTCGGTCTTTAACCAGCTAGTATGAGTATTGGGTATATCCATTTTTTAAAAACAAGTCCCAGTTTCAGAAGGAATCCTGTACAAGCATTGAATTATCAGCTTATAAAATTTTATATTTTTAAGTTGTTCAGTTGATGCTGACTAAGAACGATTTTCCGACTGGGATAAGTTTACGAGTTGGCTTTTTACGAAAGAATGACCGATTCAAAGAGGAGGATGCACTGAAATCATCAAAATGCAACTTTTTTTTCTGTAACGTCTAGGCAACTGCGTTATATCAATTAATTTGATATAACATCGTTCCCCCTGAGGTCATGCTAGGACATCTTAAGATAAATTTAATAGTCCGAAAGCATTTCCAGAGAGAGAGTAAACTTAGCTTCAAGAAGTAGTCTCGTGAAGGTGTCTGCCACTGTCCGGTTTGTTGAGATATATTCCAGTCTAGCTTCCTTCTTGAGCTTGTGATCTCAGATGATATCGGATCTCAATGTGTTTTGTTCTTTGAGTAAAATAACGGATTTCGCATAATTGCAATGGCACTTTGTCGCAAAAAATTCTCGTGTCTGTGTCTTTCACTTCATACTCCGCCAAATGATGCTGGAACCATAGAATCTGTCAACAGAAGCTCCCAGCAGCTAAGTACTCAGTTTCATCAGTTGAGGTTGCGATGGAAGTTTGCTTGCTGAACCATGATATTTGCCGGTCTTCAAAGAATTGACATGTTCCACTAGTACTCCTGTCTATCCTACAACCTGCATGGTCTACAGTGTTGCGGCTTCTTTAGGGTCTGACTGGGACCGATCACAGAAACCAGCACTGTTCATAATGTCCGGTCTGCTAGCTGTTAGTTATAGCGAACTAGTAAACTCTTTGGTACTTTGTCACATCTGCAATGCCCTCTTCGTCCTTGAGATTGATTTCACTCGTTGGAGTTGATGTTTTTGAGTAGTTTTTCATACCGAACTTCTTTAGTAGTTCCGTGGTATATTTCTTCTGGTCAATGAGGGTTCCAGTTTCTTCCTGCTCGATTTGCAATCCTAGAAGGAAAATTGAGGAAACGAGGTCATCTTTTAACATTGAAAAGAAAATTTTTGAAGCTGAAAAGAAAAGGTTCTTAAAAGAGATGAAAAATCTCAAATCTTCCTCCGTCTCCAAAACCATTCCTCACGCATCTCCCTTAAAAGATAAAGTCATTATGAAAAGCGTGAAGAAAGAAAAATTACCTTCCTGCTTGATTTGCAATCCTAGGAGGAATGTCAATTCACTCATCATGCTTATCTCAAACCGTTCCAGACTCGAGATGTCTGTTGGAGTCCATATAGAGCTTTCTTCAGCCGATATATATGATATCTGATGCATTTTGAGGTCTTTAACTACATCATTTGCTGGAGAGATTATGACTGTCTCTAGTCTAGCTACTGGTGTGACTATTTCATCATAGTCATCTCCTTCCTGCCGGTATTCTTGAGTAACTCGTCGTGCTTTTGTTCCTTACTACCAATCCAACTTGTTTTTAAAATTCAAGAACTTGGTTCCGATCACTGTTTGTGATATCTCAGAACCGGTGTCAATACATTACTTCTTTTGGGCTGATTCAGCTCTTCTTGCATAGTCGTGATCCAGTCAGTGCTTCTTCAATCTTTGAAGGATGTATTCGAGATATGAAGGCGTGGATGAATAGGTTGGGATTTGACTGATGCCTGGTCTTCATAGAAGCACTCAGATCTTCGTTGCTTAGCTTCTTAGGATGTTTTTGGTTCGGTTTCATTTGATGAGTTTCCCTTCAGATTAAACCTCCTTCTGAGAGTCAATCAGGTTCGGTTGACTCTCCTGATACAACTGGATTTCTTTGTCAGTAACTGGAGAGTTTCTCTCAGTCGGGGCTTCTTACAGTATCTGCTTATTTGAGACTCCAGTCTCATCAACTTCGGGTGGTGATTTGTTAGCTTCACATGTCGCTTCCCCATCTTTACTAGGGTCATCCAGACTTTGAATTCCCAGTTAATAGCTAAGCCGGTTGATCTTCCTTGGAATGTCATTCCCATACTGAGATTCCTCAATTCTGGATATTTCTTCTTTATTGAAACTTTTGCAAGCACTCGGTATGCTTGATCGACACGTGGTGTGCTAATATAACGTGCAAGTGCGACAAGTAATAAATAAAACGAATACCTAATTTCTATCACTGACGTTCATAGGCAGTGGACCTATCTTTTGTAGTGCAATAAAGTGAGTAAATGAGTATCGAACACGAGGAATAGACTGATTATAGTAAACCTATCGACTCAATATCTAGCCTAATTAAAGTGCGCAGATTTTTCTATACTACGAATTATCCTAACAGATCACTCCTAAATCAACAAGAGACTAAGAGAATACGCCTAACTGATGAGAGTACTTTCAGATGATAAAGATGTGCTGGGGAATTGAATCTCGCTAGGTATACCAACTAAGACAATGAAATATCATTCCGACGTGGTTAAGTCTAAGTCGCAGTAATTTCCTACCCGTTCACGAATTTGCTGTCGCCCTAAACGCTCACGGGGATCTAAAATTTAATGATTACTAAAGGAGAGCATCGAGTATTTGCTTTAGACCTATACTCGAATACTATCTTCTACGAACGGCCTAATCGTTATTTAGCTGTCGCCCTAAACGATTTTCCAAACATTCACTTTAACACATAGACATATTAAATCGAATAAACAATTTCAAAGATAGATAAATAGTCAAAGCACACGAGTCACGATAAATATATGTCTTAAATATTTAACCTAGCGTTCATCTACTCCCAAATACATAAGGGAATTAGCTACTCATAATTGATGGGAAAACAGCGAAAGAAATAAGGAACGGGAAGGAAAGATTCATGGTCTTGATATACTGATGCTCTGGGATGGTAGCGTGGATAAATCTTCATTCTACGTTCAATTCGGCGTGATTGCATCTTTGATCTGCCTCTCGCGCTTCTCGAGTGGAATTCTCCATTCTTGGCGTCTCTATTTCGTCCTTGATGTGTTAGGGTTATCATATGAGAGGTATCTCACTTTTTGGAATTGAATTCGGGCCTTTATACTGAAATTCGCTACTGTCATGGCCTGGGACAAACGCCTCCACGGTCGTGACCATCATCGCTTGGCTTCGCGTTGCTTTCTGCCATGTGTCACGACCGTGTCGCACTTTGATTCGGCTCTCTGTCAAGTGTCACGGCCTCGTGCATGACATGTCACGGCCGTGACGATCTTCTGTTTGGAACTCCTCGCTCACTGCTTGACGTCATGGCCTAGTGTAATAAGTGTCACGTCCGTGCCTGCACCTGGTTTCGCTTCTGTTCCTTGTCACGGCCTCGTGCACGATATGTCACGACCGTGACATATGCCCGTTTCCATCCTTTTTGCGCCGTTTCGCCTCGTTTTTGCTCCTTTTCGCCCGAAGGTCGTCCTAAGGTCCTTCAATATCAAACTAGGTGCAAATAGAGTGAATACGTGTACAAACGATTACGAAACCTCTATCATAAGCCAATTAAATGCTACGAAACGTATTGAAATACATTTATCAAACCTCCCCACACTTAAGCATTTGCTTGTCCTCAGGTGTATTAGAAGTCAGAGAAGGCATCAAATCAAGGTGACGGCACAATTGTTCGCAACTTATCATCATAGCTAGAGAGCATAAGAATAGAATCAAACAAACAATCATGAACAGTACACTAGTGATTGGCACCTACCAACCTGAACTTTCTTAGCACTGCTAATCAAGAATCATACCTCACAAGGATTCGCTCAAAATCACTCAGTGTATAGGCTAGGATATAGTGAATCGCTCAATTCGTGCACTAGTCCAACCCCTACCATAGGCTTGCAAGCTGATCGTATATTTTCTACTTAAGGTGGTAAGCATAAATCTGAGGGTCTTTCCGGTTCGAAATGGGTCAAAATAATGAAGTGGCAAGCATAGATACTAACACGCGTAATCTTAAAGCTAGGACACATAAGCGAAAATTCAAAGAATAAAGCATGATCGAACTGATAGCTACATGCCCCAACATACGACTCAACATTCTCGCTCTGAAATCCTAGACTTTTCTGCCCGACCCTCTCGACTTAGTCATTTTCTGCCCTTTCACCTTAGTTACGCTCTAATTTGTGCACTACCCTTATTCCCTAAATATCAAGGTTTGGCTTTATCGCAAAGAATACATCGTCACAGCGAATACTGTGTACCTAGCGATAGTTATTACCAAAACCTATATCTTGCAAAAGGTTTATGGGCAGGCTTATGCAAGGGATCGGGTCATTTCAGAAAACGTAAAGTAGGGTCGAGTCATTTCATGAACAGCAAAGAAGAACATTACATCAGACATTGACTCAGTAATCCTCAAGTTTGACTTCTGCTCTATTCTAATCAACTCAGGTTCATATAATCTCTGGAGGCTTATTCGGGTCAGTGGCTTTTAAGATTTACGAGGTAAGCACACATATAGGCTCAGGCTCAACGTGGCTAACTAAGGGGATTAGTCATGGTAGGGAAATTTGGTCATGGACTTATTTCCTACTGCCCTCATCATTTCCACATTAACGTACCAGAAATAGATTCAACACGTATCAGGCAAGCAAGTTCTGGAGAGACATAAACTAGGCACGTCACACAACCAAGAAAAATGAGCATAAGCTCGTCAGGCTCAAACTCTCACAACATAAATGGGTTATGTGTACGAATCTCTCAAAACAGTGCTATATCTATTTAGACACACACGATTCAATCAATCATGCATATCTTAATTGCTCACAAGATTTTACACAAATTCAGACCAACTCGAGATAATCGCAAACAATCATGCCTGAGTTCAATAATTCATGCCTTCCTAACGAAATTTATAGCTCATGGCCACGTCAAATTTTTTTTTCATTTTCTCAACCTATTTTCCCCTCCCCACACTTAAGACGTACGTTGCTCTCAACGTAAAAATTGAATAAACGAGAGGGAAATGAAGGTTTAAGAGAACGAAACTTCCCTGACGAAAGATTGACGTGGTCATGTCTGAACGCGTGACGGTCATTGTGTCGTAACATATTATGCGTATCATGGCCTTACTAAAGGAAAACTTAAATGTAGAAGGAAAATAGTCATAGATAATAATCGTAGACATAGTTATAACCATCAACGTTATAAACAAAATAATAATAGACACAAACGACTAGTCGAGCAACGAAATGTCGAACGAAAATAAAAGAAAAGTACAGAAAAGAAAGGGAAGTGTCACTAAGGAGGTGGTGGTGACGGCGAGGGTGTCCTCGGGCGAAGGAAGGACATCGACAGCTTAACTGTGGCGTGCATTACTTGAAGGGTTTGGTTATAGCGCGTTTGCTCCTCGCGGTATCGGCAGTGGGCTTCCTCGTTCCTGCGCTCGTACTCTTCCTCTCGGTGCTGAGTCTCTTCGTTATAGCTCCGTGCTTCTGCGTCGCGTTGCAGCGCGTCGGCGTTCATACGCATCGTCTCCTGGAGCAGGGCTTCGAGGTCCGCTGCCGACATGTATGGGGCGACGTCGGACGACTCGCCCTGGTGGTATTCGGAAGAATAGAAAGGCCCGACGGTCGTGTCTGTCTCCACTGGGTAAGGACCCTCAACGTAGAGCTGGTCGGTGGGGCCGGCGACGTGGTCCGTCTGGCCATGATACATATCGTGCCAGATGTACACCTTGTTCGCGCGAGTCCAGGTGGGCGCTTTCACAAGCATCTTCATCTTTATCAGCATTTCCATGTTTAGGGGGTTGCACCCGCCGACTACCTCCATCTCGGGTGCATTCTCTGGCCACAGTCGGAGTCCCCGGACGACTTTGCTGATGAATGCTCCCACGGCGATCTTGCCATGGCTTCTTGCTTCCACCTGAGCACCGAAGGCGTGAGCCAGTGCCATTCCCAAGTGGACCCGTTCGATTCGCTGTAGATTGGCTAGGTAAAAGAGATCACAGAGGGTGATTGCTCCGTGCGAGTCGCCCCTCGGTGTGAGCGAGGTCATCAGGAGGCGGTGGATGTAGCGCATTCCCGGGCTCCTGAGCCCAGACGCGTTCGAAGTCTTCACACTGAATTCTGGTTTGCCTGGTCGCACGATGTCAGCCCAGCAAGCCAGTCGACCTCCCGGTTGCTGAAGGCAGTCCTTATAGTGTAGGTCCGGGAATGGTCCGTCGTACCAGAAAAATGGCACTGGTACTCCAAGTGCATGGCAAAAGTTGTCGACCTTCACTATATGCTCTTCGTTGAATGCCCGGAAGTTGACTTTGCGGACGCCATATTCGTCATGGGAGAATGTGGAAAGGAACTCCAAGGTGAGTTCCTTGTACGCCGGTTCGTCGATGTTGAAGAAAGTGGCCCATCCACTGAGTGAGAGGTACTGCGCGACTGGCTGGTCGATGTGGTGCTTCGCACGTGGTCGATCTTGTCCATGGGGATGAACTCCATGGCCTTCAGCCTGTTGTACCAGGCCGTCTGAGTATCATCTGTAAATTGACCCATGGCAGCTAACAGTGATGGCGTGGGCCCGCGTCGCCTTTGACGAACGGGCGAGCGTGAGGCATGGTCATGCTGAGCGGTGGTGCGGCTTTGACCTATAGTACCTAGAAATGCATGTCAGTTCGCGTCAAATAATATAATGAAGACAGCTCGACTCGACCAATAATAGCAACAAGACACGTCACAATTCTATAACACTTGAAAAATTCGAAGAGGAATTCTGTCGAACATGTAACGAGCAAGCCAAAATGTTCAATTCAAGCTAGAAGATCGGTCAACCAAACATATCCATAGACTCCATATGATAAAGCAAGGCTAAATAGATCCTTGAAAGCAAAAAATGTCGCCAAAAATTCACGAGAATCCCTAATATTCGAGATTAGGGTTCATCACATAAACGTCAAAATCAAAGGATGAAATCAACAAATTAGCCACGCCCAAGGTGTTAATAGCATGTGACTACCACAAAAAAAAAACAAGAAAGCACCAATTTAGGCCAAATTACGGGAATCCCCAATTTGAAAATTAGGGTTCGTCATGAATGGAGTCGAAAAATTCATGATCGAGAGTAGCAAATCAAGCAAGTCCAACATGGGTAGAGCATATATTGAACAAATAAAGAGCAAGAAAACACCCAATTAGGTCGGATTTCGAAAATCCCCTAATTCGAAATTTAGGGTTCATCGTAGCAAGCGAAATTCAACCTCAAATGCACGTAATTAAGCAACCCCTAGCAAGCATGGCACATAAAGAATGATAAATAGCCTCCTCAGACCAGGAATTAGCCATGGTCAACGAGATTCCAAATTCAAAACTAAATAAAAAAATTCATACCTTTTGAGCTTAATCGAGTTAAATCTGGAAGGTGTTGGTTGTGTGTGAGTTCGTCGGGGCTAGGTGATTCGACAAAGGTGGTCGGCAGTGGTCGGAGGTTTTGGGGTGGTGTTTGATCGTGAGGGAGATGAAGACGAGAGAGAGAGAGAGATGAATTGTTCTAATTTTCCTCATTTTAGCTAAATTCCGGAGGTGACACGGCCGTGACATGTAAGTCGTTGGCTGTGACATGCGGCAGCGAGGGCCTCTGTTTTATGTCACGGCCGTGACATGTAAGTTGTTGGCCGTGACGCTGCCGAGTAAATTAAATTTTTATAAACTTATTATTATTTTTTAAATATTATTAGCAATTTTGTCACGGCTGTGAAGGTGTACACCTATGGCCGTGACTTGAGGCAGAGAACCCGAGAGGTCCTCGATTTCTGTCACTGCCGTGATGGCTTAAGCCGTTGGCCATGACGAGGGACAGTATGCGAAGGTCGGGGCGTCATGGCCGTGAGTCCTTAAGGACAAGGCCGTGAACACCTTTTTTTGCTTATGTCGAAAATATAAATGAATATACCTGGGTTGCCTCACAAGAAGCTTACTTTACCGTCTTTAGCCGAACGTATCTTCGTCCGCTCAGGAGAAGTCCAGGTATAGCACTTTTTTTCGCTCATGTCTTCCTCGCCTGCGTGATAGTGCTTCAACCTGTGGCCGTACACCTTGAAAGTACCCTGCTCCATACCTAAAATCTCAACAGTACCGTAAGGGAAAACACGAGTAACAGTTAACGATCCCGACCAACGTGATCTGAGTTTGCCAGGAAAAAGCCTAAGTCGAGAGTTAATAAGGAGGACTTGGTCTCCTTTCTGAAACTCTCAACATTGCCTAATTTTCTTATCATGGTAAGCTTTTGAGTGTTCCTTATACATTCGAGCATTATCATAAGCGGAAAGCCGCCACTCATCTAACTTAGTGATTTGGAGTGCCGCTTTCCGCTGGCGTCTCCTAAATCAAGATTCAAGGACTTGATCGCCCAATAGGCCTTATGCTCGATTTCTACTGGGAGGTGGCACGCCTTCCCATAGACCAATCTATACGGTGTAGTGCCTATGGGTGTCTTATATGCAGTTCTATAAGCCCAAAGTGCATCATTCAACTTATCTGCTGTAATAAATTTGCATGCATATTATGTGGCTATATGATTTCATATTCAGTATTTATTTAATTTTGTACTTACATGATATCTAACATTATTTGAAAGTTAGGTATGGAGCTTGAGAAATTTTGAAGTGAGAAATTTTGAATGGAGAATTTCGAAATATTATAATTTCGAAACTTAGGGTTTCTTTTTGGATAATTTCGAAATTGTAGGATGTTGATGGATAGGGAAATTTGAAAGAAAGGAACTCGAAATAGAGATTTTGGAGCATTTGAAATTGTATATCAAAATTTAGAAATGGAATGTAAACTAGAAACTCGAAATGAGTTCTACTCGAGATGGTGTTTCGAAATCTTAAGATGAGATTTCGATATAAAATTCTCGAAATTCAGAAATGGAATTTGCATGAGAAACTCGAGATGAGTTTTACTAATCTCAAAATTGTGTATCGAAATCCTTAGGTAGCTTGAAATTTAGTTCGAAATGATGTCGAGGTTTCTGAAATAGATTTCGAGATTCTATTATAAAGAATGATTAATACAAGATTTAAAATATTGATATTTGGTAAATGACTTTATCACTGAATTTTCTACACGATTAAGAATGAAATGAGTAACAATTAAAACTAAAGTGAAAGTAGAAAGCAACTTAAAGCTAAAGTAATAATAATAATAATTAAAAGCTTTAAGACAACAATATAGAAAGAAAGAATTCGTTAGATGAATTTTCGTAGAACATGTTTAGAAAGGAGGTGAAGAACTCAAATAGTATCTATAACGCAGCTTGGAATTTGGTAAGGGTTCTTGCTATAATCTTTATATTCATAATTAGGTTTTGGCTTGTTTAAGAGTTATTAAGCATGGAAATCACATAAACTTATGTTTTTTTAGGGTTTTTGATTTTTAAAAGAATGAACATCATTTAGAGTTTAAATGATATTTAAAGTGTTCTTGATAGATAAGATTTTGATCGAAAGTTTATGAGGGTTTAGAAGTACATAGTGTTTATGATTTCGAAATATTAGGGTTTCGATGTTTGTTTCGAAATTTTTATGAATCTCGAAAGGAAATCTCAAAGTATATGTCGACATGTTATGTGAAATTTATTTCGAGTTTTATGAATATTGAAAGGAAATATCGAGTAAGATGTCGAAGTATTTATATGAGGTGTCTCGAAATTTTTAGGAAACTCGGGCTTAGTTCGAAATTTTGTTTCGAAATCTTTAAGGATCTCGACATGAGATATCGAGATGAGTTTTTAAGAATATTGAAACAAGATCTCGACATGGTTGTAAAGATGTTTCGAGTTTTATGAATATTGAAAGAGCATTTGAGTAGGATATCGAAGAAGATTTCGAAATTATTATGAAGATGTCGAGAGCTTTGTGTGAGGTTGTTTCGAAATTATAAGAATGTCTACATGAGATAGTGTCGAGATTTATATAAATGTCGAAGAGGATCTCGAGATTCATAATGAGATTTATCAACTTCATGTCGAGATCTATGCTGAATTATATTTCGAGACTTCGTCTCATTTAAAACTCGAAGCCTTACAACTCGAAGATTTACAATGTATTATGTTGAGATTTAAATTATTATGCAACTCAAGATTCTTGTAAATTTCAATGTGGTACTTTTAATTCAAGTCAAATTTAGAATTTTAGGGTTTGAAAATTTATAAGTCGAAATTAGCGTTTTCAAATTAAGCCAATTTTATGAAATTATAACTAAATTAACGAACTATAATTTTATATGTTTCTATAATTAGGGTTCGAAGGTTAGCGAATTAACTGTACGATAAGCTAAGGATACCAGGTAAGTGGGAATTTCACCTACAACACATAAATTGTTCGATGTGTATTATGTTACATGACTAATTGTTTCGATGAAACGTGGTATGTGAATTATCTGTTACATGCGACTGCTTGGAAATTATTATTTGTCGCATTATTTTATGCAGTATGATCATGTGCACGCACGAATCATATTGAGTATTTTCAGGAATGAGCGTGCATTGTACTACTCGAGTTGAAAGCGAGTTATATTTAATGTAGATGAATGAGAATATAGCTACTTCTAAAAGGCACCATGACGGGTGTAAACCGTCGAATTTATTTACCTAAATTATTTAGGTAATGGGAAGGCACATAGTATAACTATAGTGCCAGGAAAGTGACGTGATAGAGGGGCGACCTGGTGAATGATAATACTGGAGATAAACCTTAGTTTTATCGTAGCCCGAGTAGGCCGACTATCGTATTTTTATCTGTATAGGATTTGAGCTCATGATACGATGGTGCGGTTAGTAAGTAGCTATGGACCCTAATAAAAATGAGTAGTGAATGATTATGATGTGAGGATAAGAGTATTAGAAAGCATTGGCGCGGATGCCTTTGCTATTTTGGCACGTGCATACATGCATATTTCCACTTACTGAGCTTTATAGCTCATCCCATGTTTTTATGTGTTGTAGACGCTGCGAACACGGTATGTGAACGCTTAGATAGCGAGGCTGGTCCTTATGGAACTTCTGATGACTTTTGAGGGTGGTGTGTACGTGGATGCGACCTGTGCGGCGGGCGTTATGTTTAATTATGTTATGTTTTTGTAAAATAAGTTTGTATTGTATGTAAGATTTGAACAATATTTGCGTTGTAAAATAGCAGTGTGGGGTTTGTTAAGTAAAATCGAAAAAAAAATATATCAGCATTTTCATAAGTAATATATTGTATATGTTCTTTAGTCACGTAAACTTAGTGTAAGAAAATAGTAGTAGATGGCGGGGCGTCACAGGTTGGTATCAGAGCTTCGGTTGCAGTTTCTGTAGACTGTTCATGTACACACACTCAAAAGCGCGGAAGACAGCCTTGTGTGTAAGTTATATGCTATTATGAATTTCTTGCATTGCATGATTTATTGGCCTTAAGGACTGTTAGGGTAAGAGAGATAACATGGTTAGAACAAGAGGAGAAGACATCGGAGTAAACAATCAAGATGATGAAAATGCAACCCCGGCTGATAATCGTGATTCGGCTATCCTTCAGCTTACCGAATTAGTACGTCAGCAGTCTCAACAGATTCGGGAATTGATTCAGCAGCAAAACTCTGAGGGGACAAGGAATAACGGAATTTCTCAGGCTGATAGGGTTGAAGCAGTGGGTGAAAGATTTCGCAAACTGAACCCCCCGACTTTTGTGGATGCTATTGATCCAACATCTGCTGAAGATTGGCACAGAATATTAGAGATATGTTCCAATATAGCAGAATTCCTGAGAATGAGAAAGTTTTGTGTGCTGTATTTCTACTGCGAGGAAGTGCAGGGCATTGGTGGGACACTATTTTGGCGATCGAGGATCCAACCAACATGAGTTGGGAACGTTTCAAGGAACTATTCCGAAATAAATATTTCACTGCACCTGTGCGAGCCCAGCGCATGAATGAGTTTATCAACCTCAAACAAGGGGCGATAACTGTGGCGGAGTACATCAGATAATTTGAACAACTGTCAAGGTTCGCGACTTATGTGGTTAGCACTGATGCCCTAAAGATTGAACGATTCCTCGAGGGTCTAAAGCCGGAGTTGTACCGTGATGTTAACATGGCTGGACTACAAGGAATCTCATATGCCCAAGTGGCGGAGCGAGCGATGGTGGCAGAACAGGCCGAGACACGAATTATTCGTGCTCATGAGGCAAAGCGTAAGTTTGTGCAGGGAGCAAACTGGAGGGGTGGTAATCAGAAAAGGCAGTTCTTTCCAAAAATGGGGAAGCCAAATTTTCAGAATAGGCCTGGACTACCTCAGCAACAAAACCCTAATGAGTGGAGACCCCCAGCCCCAATGCCAGTTTGCCCAGACGACATCATTCGGGTATATGTTTTTCACAGAATGCTACCTGTTACAAATTTGGGAAGACGGGGCATTTTGCTAGAGCATGCCAAGAGAAGACACTAGGAAATCAAGCTGTGACTCAGGCAAAACCACCAACTGTGCCAGCACGTGTGTATACATTGACTGCAGAGGAAGCAAAAGCTAATCCATCCGTGGTGGCAGGTATTCTACTTATTCACAAACTTCCGACATGCATTTTAGTAGATTCAGGAGCCACGCATTCATTTGCATCCAATAAATATGTGGCGAGACTCGGGATTACACCTACCCTGTCTGATTGTGAATATAATGTGACTGTTCCACACGGAGTTGCGATGCGAACCAATCTGGTTTTACGGAATTCTCCGGTGTTTAATTATGTTATGTTTTTGTAAAATAAGTTTTTATTGTATGTAAGATTTGAACTATATTTGCATTGTAAAATAGAAGTGTGGGGTTTGTTAAGTAAAATCGAAAAAAAAATATATCAGCATTTTCATATGTAATATATTGTATATGTTCTTTAGTCACGTAAACTTAGTGTAAGAAAATAGTAGTAGATGGCGGGGCGTCACATCTACCCACTCCTACGATTCCCTTCTATGGTCTTTTCTAATATTCGTTTCAGTTCATGATTTACTACGTCGACCTGACCGCTAGCTTGGGGGTGTATGGGGTGGATAGGCTGTGTCTAACACCGTAACGTTCCAACGTGCGTGCAAGCTGGGTGTTGCAGAAATGTGTACCCCTATCGCTAATAATGCATCTAGGAGGCCCAAAGCGTGAAAACAGTGCACGTAAAAATCTAACGACTACCCTAGTGTCATTCGTGGGTAAGGCTTGCGCCTCGATCCACTTGGACACATAATCGACAGCAACTAGAATGTACTTATTATTATACGAGCTAGGAAATGGACCAATGGAATCTATACCCCATACGTCAAATATCTCACAAACTAGAATTAAGTTATGGGGCATTTCATCGCGTTTCGAGAGATTTCCTACGCGTTGACACTGATCACAAGAGTCAACGTACCTTTCGGCGTCCTTGAAAATCATGGGCCAGTAGAATCCGCTTTCCAACACCTTCTGAGTGGTTCTGTTGGCTGTGTAATGCCCTCTGGTCGGTCCGTTGTGGCAGTGCCTACCTATCTGTGTCATCTCTGGGAAGGAGTCTCATCGACGTATCACCAGGTCCGCGCATTGCCTGAAAAGATACGGATCTTCCCAAAAGTAATACCTCAAGTCATAAAAGAATTTCTATTTTTGCAGACTAGTGTACTCCTTTGGTAGGACCCTCGCAACAAGATAGCTAGCGAAATCTGCAAACCACGGGGTATCGTCACTTACCACTTGTATCGAGTACAGGTGTTCGTCTGGGAATCTGTCTTGTATAGCCCTCTCGTTCTTGTGGTAAATTTCAGACTCCTCTAGTCGAGAGAGGTGGTCCACCGCGAAGATGGCAACAACTCCGAATTCAACGTCAGAAAAAGCGACGAGACTTGTATTAGACGATTTGGATTCTCTCTTCGAACCAGTATATCGGTCTTGCTCTGCTACACCTACAGTGGATTCCCCACCCGACGAGACCGACGTACCAAGTTCATCTCACGTCTCTACCCCACCCGATTCAGAACTGCCACAGAATAACGAAGAACCTACAGTGGTCAGCGAGGAAGTATCATTAGAGACAATCGATCCAAGTACAGTATTAGAACTTCCTCAGACAAATGATCAATCGGAGACTTTAGGCAATCTAGATCCACAGATGGCTGACGCATCGACTTCAGCCTTACCTCATGAGCGCAAGTGGACTAGAGGTCACCCGATTGATCAGATAATTGGCGATCCTTCGGATGGTGTGAGGACACGTCGTCAACACAGTCTTTTCAGTTGCTTCCTGAGCCAAAACGAGCCTACCAAAGTAGCAGACGCACTTCGAGACCCGGATTGGACAATTGCAATGCAAGAGGAAATCAATCAATTCGAACATCTTCAAGTGTGGACCTTGGTACCCCGTCCACATGGGAAAACAGTGGTCAGAACTAAATGGGTTGTCAAGAATAAGAAAAATGAAGATGCGGAACAAAGCAAGGCTAGTTGCTAAGGGATACAATCAACAGGAAGGCATCGACTACGACGAGACTTATGCTCCTATTGCCCGTATCGAAGCTATCCGCCTCCTGCTGGCTTATGCGGCTCAAAAGACTTCAAAGTCTATCAGATGGATGTTAAACCTCCTTTCTCAACGGCGTGTTAAAAGAAGAAGTCTACGTCGCTCAGCCGGAAGGTTTCGTTGATCAAGAACATCCCGATCACGTCTATCGCTTGGACAAAGCTCTCTGTGGACTAAAACAAGCCCCACGTTCTTGGTACGATGTCCTGAGTGATTTCCTCGTGAAGTCTGGATTCATACGAGGAATGATAGACACAACCATTTTCATTAAATGGCAAGACAGAGATCTGATGGTCGTCCAAGTATACGTCGACGACATCATCTTCGGATCAACAAATCCTCGGCTCTGCAAGAAGTTTGGAGATCTCATGAAGAGCAAATTCTAGATGAGTCACATGGGAGAGATGCAATTTTTCTTAGGCCTTCAAGTCAGGCAGCTCAATGATGGAATTTTCAATAGTCAGACAAAATACATCGAGGATATTCTGAAGAAGTTTCATCAAGACCAGAGCAAGCCTCTCAACACTCCTATGTCACCAAGCTGCAAGTTGGATGCCGACCCCTCTGGTAAATCGGTCGACATCCCACTGTATCGCAGTATTATTGGATCTCTTCTCTACCTCACTTTGAGCCGGCCGGATATCATGTTTGCCACCTGCTTGTGTGCCCGTTTTGAAGCCGATCCCAAAGAATCCCATATGCTCGCGGTCAAAAGAATTTTACGCTACCTTAAGGGCACCTCTACCCTTGGCCTATGGTATCCAAAGGGTACGAATTTCAAACTTATCGGCTACACTGACGCTGACTATGCAGGTTGCCGAATGAACAGGAAAAGCACATCCGGTGGCGCTCAATTTCTAGGCAAAAAGCTGGTCTGCTGGTCATCCAAAAAGCAGAACTGTGTGTCCACTTCGACGGCGAAGCAGAATACGTAGCTGCCGCCAGTTGTTGCTCACAGATGCTGTGGATGCGGACACAGCTTCGCGACTATGGGTACAATCTAAATAATATACCCATATACAGTGATAGTCAAAGTGCAATCGCCATTACTTGCAATCCTGTTCATCATTCACGCACAAAACACATAGACATTAGATATCATTTTATCAAAGATCACGTAGAAAAAGGCACGATAGAGATGTACTTTGTGAACACAGAGTTTCAACTAGATGACATTTTCACCAAGGCCTTGGATGAGAAACGATTCCAGTTCCTTGTCGGAAAATTAGGCATGTTGAATCTTCCGTAATATGTGCATTACCTTATCTTCTGTGCTATCACATGCTCTATTCTATGTGTTTTCTATGCTTATTTGTCCTTATCTTGCGTGATAATAATAAAAATAAAAAATATATATATAATATATATAAGATAAAGGGGTATGACGAAATCCTTTAGGATGCTTTGATCTAACGTCACTTAGAATTTTACCCCGACATACGATCGATCTAATTGCTTAATATTGTCAGTATAAGTAGCATTCTTGTATCTAAAAGGTCGTTTGATTGTTTCACTAGACACAAAGTCACTTTACATGCGTAAGGATTCAAGCCTTGTTCCTTTTTCCAACTTTTGGATCTACTTCTCGAGTGAGTCACACATCAATTACTTGTCTTACCTAGTGATTCTTGGTTTCATACTCACCTTGCGTCAGATCGTTAGGAAAATGATAAGGGGGAGCTTAGGATATTCCTCACTCGGCCTTATATAATTTTTGCCTCACATTAGCCCTTAGTCATCCACTTTGAGCCTTCTCCAATGTCCTTTACATCCTTTGAAACCCATTCCAAGCCTTCAACCGAATTCAACACTCTTCGAATGGTTGCTCAAACGAGAAAAGGAGGGGGAGAAAAACAAAAGAAATAAAAAAAAGGGGATGATGACAAACAAAGGCATTGCTCAATGCACAAAAATCAGACCAAAGGAACCGACCTTCTGACTACCTTGTAGAAAGTGGCATGGTTCCTGCTGCGAACTTCTCCAACGATAATCTCGTACGCTCGTCAGAACGGCTGGAAGAGGAGGACCACGAAGTGAACTTCTCCAACGATAATTCGGTCTTATATCGGGAAACGAGAAGAGGAGCGCAGCCTCGGGTACGAATACCATAACCGTGAACTTTTCCAAATAGATAATCTCTGAAACCTCTCTAGGGACTAAGAGAAGAGGAGCACGGTATCTGCCCGAGAACCAACAAGAAGAACTTCGCCGACGATAATCTCCTATAGCCTCGTGGAGAAGCGGAGCTTCAGCTTGAGCATAGCATACCAAGGGATAGTTCTTAAAAGAAAAGGAGGGATAATTGATTGAAAAACAGAAAGACGCCGAAAAGAAATGAAACGGACGTAGAAATGGAAGATGACGAAGATATAAGCTCACTTCCCTCTAAATTCCTTCCCTTCTAAGTCCTAGCCAAACTAAAACCTTTTACACCCCTTTGATTCCAATCGACGGTCTCTCGCTTGGGTGAAATGATTAAGCACGCCTCGATCACATGTAAATTGACTTGAAACTTCTTGTGTTGATTTGAGTGATAAAAATATAAAAATCCCAAGATAGAAATTATTGAGGGCAAGAGCGAACCTAGTGAGAGTTGTCGAAATGCAGCAGTCTATGAACTTTGGACCCTCATGAGGGGGAGAGGAGGCCGAGGACATCTACATCTACCCAAGGACAAGGCTCGGGCACTACGCAGACGAGCGCTGGAGCTGGCGAAACCCAAACTACCCACCAAACCACCCACCAAACCCACACCCACAC
This sequence comes from Craterostigma plantagineum, assembly GCA_027422505.1. Lineage (NCBI taxonomy): Eukaryota > Viridiplantae > Streptophyta > Magnoliopsida > Lamiales > Linderniaceae > Craterostigma > Craterostigma plantagineum. The sequence goes on from JAPQWV010000358.1 coordinate 87,086, forward strand.
CACGCACCGCACCGCCCACATCGACCCACCAACCTTTCACCTCAGGACGCCTCCGCCCACACCACCGATCTACTCAAGCCCCTTGCTTCCGGAAGAAGAAGCAAGTGCTGCAATGCTTGTAGCCCTGGCAGCTACCCAAGCTACTCCCTCCGTCGCTCCAGACCAACCGGGACCCTCTGGACATGGCATCAATCCACACGAAGTATTAGACAAGTACATTTTCGAAGGCCAGTGGATGACCCATTCCATGCCCGAGGAGCATTAGAGACAACGGCTTCAGGACGTACGCCACTTCTTACAACAAGCATCCGTGGACCTCGTGATCATAGAAGACGACGAACTTCAAGAAGGTGTAGACTACCAAAATGAAATCCCAAGGCTACCGGAGTTGATCGCACAACGAGCGGCCTCCCCTACAAGACAGATGCCAGGGACCGTTCGGATCAACACGCCGTGGGAAAACATTCACATAGAGATACCTTTCCTTGAAGAAGTCAGGGGAAATATTTGGAGGTCACCGGATCGGATCAAGAAGCCGGATGAGTTCGAGCTGAGAGGGATCTCTCACTGGGATCAGCAAAAGAGAATGACATATCTGTGGATGCTGACCCAACTAGGACCGGACGTGAGGCTGGGGATCCCGAAGAATCGACTAAAGAGTCACTTCAGGGAACTCTCTCCAATTTTCCAACTCCTCAGTGTCTATTGTGCCAAAGGAGGACTTCCAACACCTCACTACATCATCGAACGAGTGGACAGGACCCGAGAGGAACTGAGCGAGAGCAACCTGTCGTACCTCCCCGCCGATGAAGTGTACCGTCTTTATCAGCTATACATGGAGAAGTACAAAGCTCCTCAGGGCTTCATCAAGAAAGAAGGCCTCGAAGGGCTCTACCGATTCATGATGCAACAAGTCAAGTACTTCGCCGCTCACGACCTTCAAATGGCGCTTGAGAGCAATATGAAGAAAGTCAACATGGCTGAACCACTCTTCAAAGGACCTGAGATCGAGAGGCTTCCAAGCAATCACGTGCATATCAGCTCTGTCATCGGCATCACCTACAACAACCAAATTGCCAAGAAGAATAGGTTGATGCTGAAGACAGCTCTTTCACAAGTTCTACGACGGAACCCTCAAGATCATCACGAGAAATATCGAACAGAGGTTGGAAGGTATAAATAGAGACACGATGTTGAGGATCCACCGGTTTGTGAGAGAACAACCGCTCCTGATGGAATTGTTGGATGACATCGAGTAGCGCCCGAAGCTCAGGGAGACCGTTAGGGACTACGAGCATGCGCTGGGGTTGCGCGGATCGTACTATGCCCGACAAGGACGAATAGCGCGGAGACGCAATCAAGCACAAAGGGGGAGATTGTAGAATACCATTTGTAATTGTGCTTGATTTCATTAGTTGTCCTTGTAATTAGGGGCTTTACTTGTATTAGTCTTTAGATTAAGGACTAGTTTGATATTTATACCAAGCTTGTTTGGTATAGATACTTGTAAATGAATTGAGCTGAATAGAGAAAGTTTAGAGAATTGATCCGAAGGGCTTGCAATTCGATTTTTAGAGAGAGAAACAACAGTAACTTTCTCACTCTAACTGAGTTCTCTCTCGTGTTCTTAACTTGAGTTTTTCGATCGAATCAATTGATTATCTAAATGCTCGAATTGCTATGGATTCTAGCCTAGGATCGTAGAGTTGTTAATCTGAGGACCTAACAGATGAATTGAGTTTTGCGAATCCATGTAAGGGTCTAGTTTGGCAAATCCGATTTAACTTCACGAACCATGCGAATCATTTCACGAATTAGATAAGTAAAGAACAAAGTTGGCGAATCAGTTTGAAATTGTGAGTGTAGTACAATTCGCGAAATTAAAGAAAGCAAAACTAGGGTTCGTGAATCCTATGTACTAGGTGGATTTCGCGAACCGTGTGATGGTAGACACATTTCACGAAATAAAAGACTTGTGAATTAAACGAGAATTCGCAAAACTCTTGGGACTCACGAACTAGGGCATGTTTGTCGAATCCATGTTCACGAACCCTAGTTACGAATTAAACTAAATCTAACGAATTGAATTATAAGTTAAGATATAATTTGCAAAACTTGTTAATGTAGGAATGTCACGAATTAAGTCCACCTCACGAATATCAAGTCTAAATTAATACGCGACTTAGGTATATTCCTGAGCCATGAGCTGTCACGAAATTGAAGTAATATCCGCCTTCCAAAGATAATATACCCATGTTTAAGAAATTCTCGACCTTAGTTAATTAAACAATTTTAGAAAAGGCACTAACTCAATTATTCTCATGCTAAGGTCGATACCTAGGAGTTACATCGGACCAGGTAGCTAGTAATCGACGGACGACAGGTAAGTAGAAATCCAACTACAACACGTAACTTGCTTCCGTGTGCTTTGATTAATGTGATTACGTGCCTACGTGATTACGTGACTTCGTGAATTATGTGATGCGTATTTCCATGATATGTATACTTGGCATTAGATGCATTTCATGTTCATATGCATGCACGCTTACATATGGGAGGGAGTTAGCAGTGGAATATGCATATAACGTATCACCTGAGAGCGATTTATACATTGCCGATATGGGCATGTGATGTCGACTCATAGATGAGTCAAAGGCTGTCTCCTAAGCTACCAAGGCAGTGTTTAGTGTCGTCGTAATATTATGTAAATAAATATATGTGAATGTATCACGGACGATTTGGCCATGGCCCGTGGCTGTAAGGTACGACCTGGAGGGTGTGACCTGAGGGTATAAGCGACACAGGGTGGAACCCTGGTGTGGGCAACCTCAGCGTAGGCTACCAGCGTGAGCGACCGTCGGACAGTCGGGGTCGACCGAGTACATATGGCGACCTAGGGTTCGGCCATCCGACGTGGACTGCAATCGTATTGGACCCTCCTAGGACGTGAGCTCATTGTGGTGCATAGGGAGATTAGCCGAGGGCCCTGAGTACACTAGTACGAGGTACGATATGCATCGGCGCGGATCGCCTTTGCGAGTGTTACATGCATCGATGTGGATTGCCTTTGCGGGGAAAAGGACATGTGCATACATGCATGATTTCTTCTTACTGAGCCTCGGTGGCTCATTCCTTATGTTATATGTTGTAGGTGCAAGCAACCACAGTATGTGATCGCATTTCGAAGGCAAGGCCGACCTTTTTAAGCTTCGTGCTGCTTTTGGGGTGGACGTGTGTGTCCTGTGAGGCCGGGCGCATAGGAGCCTTTTGCTGTGTCGTCACACAAGATCTGTGTAGTTAGGTCTCGAATGTAATCTGGGAGATCGAACTTTTATTCTTTTGACGTGTATATACGAGTGATTCCATTATATAAATGGAAAAGAATAATTTTATGCGCATTTTCGGTACTAATTACCAATTACGACGCGGTAGGCACGTATGAAAATGCTAGAATAGGCAAGTTAGGAAGTGGGGTCGTGACAGGGTAGTATCAGAGCTTCGGTTACAGGTTCTGTAGACTGTCCATACACACACCCAAAAGAGCGGAAGCGGCCTTGCAAGTAAGTGTTATATATATGTAAAATTTTTATGTTGCATAATTTATTGGCCATTGGACAATCAGGACAGGGGTAAAAGATGGTGAGAACAAGAGGGGAATGAAGTAGTTGCGGTGGTGATGACCAGAATAGGGGAAACATGGCCCCTCCAGACAATCGAGATGCGACCATTTTCCAACTCACGAAATTGGTACGCCAACAGTCAGTGCAGATACATCAGCTGATCCAGCAAAACACCCCGAATGCTGGGAACACTCAGGCAGACAGAGCAGAGATCATGGGAGAGCAGTTCAGAAAACCAACCTTTGAGGACACGGCTGACTCGACGACAGCCGAGGACTGGCTCAGGACCCTAGAAAGCATGTTTGTCTACAGCCGGCTCCCAGCAGCAGAAAAGGCCCTTTGTGCCGCATTCCTACTAAGGGGAAGCGTGGAGCATTGGTGGGACACCATTACGGTGATCGAGAATCCTGCCACAATGAGCTGGGACAAGTTCAAGGAACTGCTTCGGGGCAAGTACATGATGGCCCCAGTCAGAGCTCAGCGTCTGAATGAATTTATCAACCTCAGGCAAGGATCCATGATAGTTGCGGAATACATTCGGAAGTTCGAGCAGCTGTTCAGATTTGCAGCCCATATGGTGAGTATTGAGGCCTTGAAGATTGAGCAGTTTCTCGAGGGGTTGAAACCGGAGCTTTACAGAGATGTGAGTATGGCGGGAGTCCAGGGAGCCACTTACGCTCAAGTAGCGGAAAGGGCAATGGTGGCAGAACAGGCCGAGGCCCGGATCATGCGGGGGCAAGAGGCCAAACGCAAGTTTGCACAAATGCAAGGAGCACGCTGGAGTGGGGGAGACCAAAAACGCAAGTTTGTGCCCAAAGGCGGAAAGAAGAAATTTCTGAATAAGCCTCCACAGCAACCTCAGGTGGCGGTGAATAGACCCCAGAACCCGAATCAGAATCAAGGAGCAGCACCGATTCCAAATTGCCCGAAGTGCAGGAAGAGGCACTTCGGCAACTGTTATGCCTAGGCCAATACATGTTTCAGATGTGGAAAGCCGGGTCATTTCGTGAGACAGTGCCCGGAAGGTGCGTCAGGGAGTCAAGCCGGAAGTCAAGTGAGGCCTCCGATGGTGCCAGCTCGAGTCTATACCATCACATCAGAAGAAGTGGAGAACAACCCGGCGGTGGTGACAGGTACCCTCCTAATCCACCAAACTCCCACGTGCATCTTAGTCGATTGCGGGCGACCCACTGCGGCGCCCCTGACTCCTACCGCCATTCTTACTACTATTTTATGTGACTGCATGTGATATAATTGAGATCTATATACGAAAATGCTTACGAAATTTTTCTTTTTATATAAAGAAAATTCTTCTGTACAGTGCAAAATATTTCTAGGACATAAATACATAGGTGAGTGCGCATGCGTGTTCAAAATAATCTATTGGTCCGCCACTCAGGTCGCATCCATGTACACACTGCCACCTCAAAAGTCCTCCGAAAGCTTCAAAATTTGGCCTTGCCTTCGTAAAGATCATGCACCTTGATTTCGTGAACCTACAACACATAAATACGTGGAATGAGCTTATAAAGCTCTGTAAGTGAAAGCCATGCATGCCATGCATGTCTCCTAAATTTGCAAAGGCAACCGCGCCAATGCTCCCTAGACCTCATATTTTTTTTCTTGTCTTGTCTTGTCGTGTAGGGCCCTCGGCTGTCTCGATAAATAAATATAAGTGGCAATACCCACTCAAGGGAGCCTAACCCTAGGGCGCTTTTTCTGTCCCAAGGTGGTTTCATACGCCACGCGGACGCTTCACACTGGTAGCCTAATCTGAGGTAGTCGACACCAGAGGTACCATTGGTGTCGCTTACTCCCTCAGCTTGCACCCTCCAGGTTTCACAACCCGCCATGAGGGCATTAGCCCTAAAATCATGTCTTGCCCTGTACATGTCATGTCTTAACGGTAGCGCCATACGACGTCACCATGGTAGCATAGAAGAGCCGTGACTTAACTGTGAGTCGACATCAGACGCCCATATCGGCGAATCTTTATCGCTCTCAGGCGATCGTATATTATGCACGCTCTCATTTCATGCCTTTTGTACTAAACGTGCGTGCATATGCTCATGTCGTGAATATGCGCGTCATGCCATCATATTATGTAAATAAATCATGCATGTCATATAACACAAATAATTCACGTAGGAAGTCACGTAAATTCACATAAACATATAACACATAATTTCATGCACATATAATTGTGTGTTGTAGTTGGGACTTCCACTTACCTGGTATCCTTAGCTATTTAGTCTATCGTACTATAAGTCACTAATCTTCGAACCCTAAATATAGAAACATATAAATTAGGGTTTGTTAGTCTAGTTATAATTTCACGAAATTGGCTTAATTTGAAAACCCTAGTTTCGACTTTTACGAGTTTCAAAATTATCATTTTAGAAAAATTAGTACATCTAAAGATGTCGAAATGTATTTATAGGTAAGATCTCGACTTACAATCTTAGAAAATTTCGAGATATGTTTCGACATGGATCCAAAGCGGATCTCGACATGAACTTGATCTCGACATACTATATATATAAGATTTCGAGATTTGAGCAATACATGATTTCCAGGTTAACCTTAACAAAGATTTCGATATGGAGTTCAGATATGCATCTCGACATGTGTTGATAAATCTCGATATGTGGTTTCGAGATTACATATAAGGATACCAATGTGGAAGAAAAATCTCGAGCTAGCTTCTATACTAAATCTCGATATGTTCAAAATAAATCTCGGGTTAAATAGATCTCGAAATTATTCTTCAAAGCTTAACAGGGTTTCAAGGTAGTATATATATATATATAAAGATTTCGAGCTATATTGTGAAATCATGACTTTAGAATCTTGAAACAACACATAAATAAAAGTTCGAGACTCGTTAGACAATACACAAATTTCGACATTTATTTTGCTTGAATTTCGAAGTCACTATGGGAATTAAATCTCGACATGAACTCGACATTTTCTATCCTCCTTTTATCCCGTAATCACTCCTATAACCTTGACATGATTTCAATATCTACTAACTGAAATTCGTATGAATCGTAAACAGTTCCCAAACCTTCAAGAATTAACCATGGTATCAAAGTAAAACCCCTACTTTCCAAGAACAATATAAATACCATATAATTTCAATACATGTGATTGGGATATCATATAAGATTAATTAAAGGATTATTCTCATTGATTCATGTTCCTTAAAACGTGACACTAACGTTTATATATTAAATATGAGTCTAAATACATAAGTTGGGATAGGAATTTCGTACCTCCTTAGCTTAAAGCACTCTGCTCTTCGTTTCTTCTGATTCCGTGTTTTAAAGGTTTGTGTTTAATGAATTGAGGTCTTCGTTTCTTATCCTTAGAGTTAACGTGTTTGGATAAACAAATGACATCAATATTTAGCAAGCCCTTATCGCTTCCAAAAGGCGAGAGGAGGTATGGGATTCCGTGACATTAAGCACTTTAATTTGGCTATGTTATCTAAACAGGTATGGAGACTCCTGACAAAACCCAGAATGCCTATTCACAAATATTTTCAAGGCCAAGTATTTTCCAAACTGTAACGTCCTTCAAGCCTCTTTGGGATTGAGACCGTCATTCACATGGAGAAGTATTTATTCGGCTCGAGGTATCATTCGAAGGGGGGCTCGATGGTAGGTGGGCACGGGTACCTCAATCAACATCTGGGCGGAAGCATGGCTGCCACGTTCTTCGCAAAATAAGTTAATTACTCCGATGATTGCAGGTCTGGAACATCTACGCGTTAGTGATCTTCGACGAAATTCCGATGGACACTGGGACTCGACGTTCATTAAAGCTACTTTCCTTCCAATCGACTCTGATGTTATAGTTGGTTGTCCGCTGAGCTCTACAGGCGTTCCTTAAGTCCGGTCTATTTTCAGTGAAATCGGCATATTGGCTCTCATGGTATTCAAATAACGGGGCTGATCCTGCTTCTTCTTCACAATCCTTTTCCTGGAATTTTCTATGGGAGTCTTCCGTGGCCCCGAGGGTTAAAATTTTGCTTGGCGTCTCGGATCTAATTCTTTACCTACGGCAGCGAACCTGTTTCGGCGAGGCTGTCTTCCTAGCCCGATGTGCTCCAGATGTGACTTAGCAGAGGAAACAATGTATCATACCTTCATCGAATGCCCTTCTTCAAGGCGATTTTGGAAACAAGTTGACCTACCCATCTCTGTACGGGATCTTGGTCAGACTCTTTCCTAGGCTGGCTACATTTGGTGTATGAAACATCAAGTCCGTCCATTTTTGCAACCTTCCTGAATCTGGCTTGGTCTCTATGGCACTCCCGAAACAAACAAATTCATGAAGGCATACAGTTCGACCAAAATGCGACAATTTCCAACGCCTATGGCCTTCAGAATCCGGAGAAGTCTACTGCATTGCCGTACCAGTTGCCTAGCGAGATAGTAGACTCAAAATGGAAGAGGCCAGATCACGTGGTGGTCAAACTTAATTTCGACGGCGCACTTCATTCTGCACGGAATGTGATATTGCTGGGTATCGTTGCTAGGGATGCCTTTGGCTCATGTCTTGGTTGGTGGACGGAATCTTTTCCAGGTATGCTCGACCCTTTGATCGTCGAAGCTATGGCGGCTCGGCAAGCAATTTGCATGGCTAGCTTTCGGCAGTGGAAGAAAGTTGAGATCGAAGGAGATAATATCACAAGTATCTCTTTACTGAAAAACAAATCATCAGATTCTGAGAAGATTGGCTGCATCATTGAAGACTGTCTTAACTTTATTAGTTCTTTTGAGTCTATCTCTTTTTCCTTCGTTAAACGCTCTGGTAACCAAGTAGCTCATTACTTAGCCAAATCTTTGGGATCACAAGGGAGCTTGTCTCCCCCCACCCAACAGATGGAAAATATTCTGTTTTCGGATTCTTATTAATGACTTATCATTTCTTTCAAAAAAAAATCAAGCCCTTATCATTATCCTATCTTTATTTTACTTTTCTTTTTAGAGTTGTCAGGCCTTTATCTTCTATTTCGACATTCTTTAACATGCTTTAATTTCAAACCTTAAAATGTCGAGTTTCCAAGATTTTGAGATCACAATCTCGAGCTTCATAATTTTGGCTTCCTTTGATTTCGACATTTTAGGACTTCGAGTTTATTAATTAAATTAACCACTTCATAGACTTCAAGACTTACTAATCTACACAATTCAATATATCCTTTCCAAATCATCGAGTCGAAATTCACTTTATCCTACTACCTAATTTTCGCAACACCTATTTGTTTAAACACTCATTGCTTTGAAACCCTCTTATCTAATTTCGATTCTTAGCCATGTAAATGTTAATTTTCCTAATTTAGAATCCTTCATAACACGTAATTAAATAAACACCTAATATGTAATCACGTCGACACATAAAATCGTAAAACATGTTCCATGTAGTTACGTAAGTCATATAATATATATGCATATTTATTGGCCGGTTTACTTACGGGACTCGGGTATTACACCCACTCATTTGCGTCCATCTAATACGTGACGAAACTTGGAATAACGCCCGAACGGACAGAATGTGAATATAGTGTAGCAATCCCAAACGGGCTCCAACTAGGACTAACCAAATATTAAGAGATTGCCCGGTAGTAGTGGGTGAGAAAGAATTACCTGTAGACCTAATAGTCATCCCGATGAACGACTACGAGGTGATCCTCGGGATGGATTGGCTCTCGAGATACGGGGCCGTTATAGACTGCAACCGTAAGATAGTTACATTCAGTATAGAAGGGGAAGAGCCTTTCTCCTTCGAGGGAGCAGGCAGAAGGGTGATGGTCCTAGAATTTCGGCGTTAAAGGGTCAACGACTGATGAAAGTCGGGTGTGAAGGATATCTGGTGTTTGCGCAAAAAGCAGAAGAAAATTCCTCCCCAAAACTTGAAGACCTACCAGTGATTAAGGTATTTCCTGAAGTGTTTCCGGAAGATTTGCCAGGGTTACCGCCAGATAGAGAGAACGAGTTTACTATCGATCTGGTGTCGGAAGCAGCACCCATATCCAAGACCCTGTACCGATTAGCACCGACCGAACTAAAAGAGCTGAACGAACAGATAGACGATCTTCTACGGAAAGGGTTCATCCAAACAAGTTTTTCTCCTTGGGGTGCGCCAGTCTTATTTCTGCGTAAGAAAGATGGCTCGATGCGGCTGTGCATAGACTATAGGGAGCTGAACAAGCTGACCGTCAAAAACAAGTATGCTCTGCCCAGAATAGACGATCTCTTCGATCAGTTACAAGGTGCCACAGTGTTCCCTAAGATCGATTTGCGGTCGGGATACCATCAGCTGAAAATTCGGAAGACGATATTCCTAGGACGGCGGTCAGTACCAGATATGGGCACTTTGAGTTCTTACTCATGCCTTTAGGGCTGACTAACGCGCCAGCGGCCTTCATGGACCTAATGAACCAGGTGTTCAAGTCCTACCTGGATAAGTTCGTGATCGTATTCATATACGATATCCTCATCTACTCGAAGACGAGGGAAGAGCACGAACAACACCTACGAGTAGTACTTGGGGTATTACGGGAAAGGCTGTATGCCAAATTTAAAAAGTGTGTGTTTTGGCTGGACCAAGTAGCATTTTTGGGACACATTGTGTCCGAAGCGGGAATCTCGGTCGATCCAAGCAAAATCGATGCAATTAATAACTGGCCGCAATAGAGAAACGTAACAGAAGTCGGAGCTTCCTAGGCTTAGCGGGCTACTATAGGAAGTTCATTAAGGATTTTTCGAAGATCGCCTCTACACTGACGAAGTTGACCAGAAAGAATACTCCTGTTTAATGGAGGGAAGAGTGCGAACGAAGTTTCCAGGAACTGAAGAAGCGGCTTACTACAGCCCCAGTGCTGACAATACCCTCAGGAACAGGGGGATTTTGCGTATATAGCAACGCTTCGAAAAATGGGCTCGGATGCGTATTAATGCAAAACGAAAACGTAGTGGCCTATGCCTCACGGCAGTTCAAGGAGTACGAGAAGAACTACCCTACGCACGATCTAGAACTCGCTGCGGTAGTCTTTGCCCTCAAGATTTGGAGGCACTACATGTACGGAGAAAGTTGCAAAGTCTACACCGACCACAAAAGCTTGAAGTACTTCTTCATGCAAAAAGAGCTGAATGTGAGACAAAGGCGATGGCTAGAACTGGTGAAGGACTACGACTGTGTGATCAACTACCACCCACGCAAGGCGAACGTGGTAGCTGATGCCATAAGTCGAAAAGCAGTAAGCATGGAGCTACAACTACTTGAAGTAGAAATCGTGCCATTAGGCGAGGTCGAGACAAAGATAGCAGCCTTGACTCTTCGACCAACATTATTGGAGCAACTCAGAAAGGTACAAGAGAATGACGAGCTATATATGAAGATCAAAGAAGCACAAGCAGAACAGCCGGCAACAGACTTTGCGCTCCGAGACGAGGGAAGTTTGTACTACAAGGACAGGTTGTATGTACCTGATAACGAGGAGCTTCGACGTAGCATAATGGCGGAAGCGCATTCTACACCACACTCAGTACATCCTGGAGCTACCAAATTGTATAGAGACTACGAACTATCGGTGGCCAGGGATGAAGGAAGATATAGCCAAGTTCGTGAATCAGTGCCTCACTTGCCAACGAATTAAGGCGGAACACCAACGGCCAGCAGGAACGTTATAGCCCTTACAAATCCCGGAGTGGAAATGGGACAACATAACGATGGATTTTGTAAGCGGATTGCTAAAGAACATGAAAGGGCACGACACAATATGGGCAATTGTCGACCGACTTACGAAATCTGCCCATTTTCTGCCGATAAGTACGACGTTTTCCATGGTGCGATACGCGGAGCTGTACATCTAGGAAATAGTGAGACTCCATGGAATACCATCGTTGATAGTTTCAGACCATGACTCAAGATTCCTATCCAAGTTCTGGACGAGTTTACAAAAGGCAATGGGGGCAAAATTATCGTTTAGCACGGCCTATCACCCGCAGACCGGACTATCTAGACTTAGGATATGCTACGAGCCTGTGTGCTCGATTTCAAAGACAATTGGAGCAAGTATCTTCCACTCGTGGAATTCTCGTATAACAATAGCTATCAGGCTACGATTGGAATGGCCCCTTATGAAGCCTTATACGGGCGTAAGTGCAGATCCTCAGTGCATTGGGATGAAGTCGGTGTAAGAGCGATGTTAGGGCCAGACATGGTACGAGAAATGACGAAAATCATCGCAATGATCCGAGAAAGGATGTGCACGGCGCAAAACAGACAAAAAGTTTATGCGGATCGGAGACGCAGACCCTTAGAATTTGAAGTTGATGATTGGGTTTTCGTGAAAGTATCGCCGATGAAGGGCGTTAAGAGGTTCAGAAAGAAAGGAAAATTGAGCCCACAATATATTGGTCCGTTCAAGATAGTGAAAAGGGTTGGTGAAGTAGCGTACCAACTGGAACTACCAGCATCGTTGTCACAAGTACACGATGTGTTCCATGTTTCGACTTTGCAAAAATATATCGCTGACCCAAGCCATGTGCTGATGAACGAATCTCTGCACCAACAGTTGAAGCCAATTTTGAGTTACGAGGAAGTGCCAGTAGAAATATTGATGTACGAAACTAAAAGGCTTAGGAATAAAGAAATTCCCCTAGTGAAAGTTCTGTGGCGAAACCAGTCAGTAGAGGAAGCCACGTGGGAATGTGAGGATGAGATAAGGGACCACTATCCTGAATTGTTCCAAACGGGCTGATTTCGGGGGCGAAATCCTCTTTAAGGGGGGAGGATGTTGTCAACACCCGCTATCCTCGCTACCTATTCTAACTTTATCCTATGTGCCTAACGATGATTTGTTTGAAGGGCATGCAGAAATGCGTATGAAATTTTTCTTTTTCCATTTATGTAATGGAACATCGTTCTTTACATGTCAAAAAATGCTTCCAATTCCTAATTACATGCCAAAACCTAACTACACGGGAAGTGTATATTTGCACATCAAAAGAAATCCTATGCGCCCGACCTCACAGGTCGTCATCCATGCACACACTCTCACCCCAAATGCTGCTGGAAGCGTCCAAAGATTGCCTTGCCACCTAAGCGATCACGTACCGTGGTTTCTCGCACCTACAACACATAACGTAAGAGATGAGCGATATGCTCAGTAAGTATAAATCATGCATGACGTGCACGTGATAAAACCCCGCAAAGGCAATCCGCGCCAATGCATCTTACGTCTTATAGATCAAACTCAATCTCATATCTTTTATCTTAGGGCCCTTGCCAGACTTTTACCCAGGCGTACACCGTAAAGGGCTCTAATCCAACCACGGGCCTTGGCCCAGAGTATGAGGGCATCAACCCAACCAAACTAAAGCATGAGGGCATCAACCCAACCACGCTAATCAGGGATATAAGGGCATCAACCCAACCACGAGGGCATCAACCCAGCCATGGTAATCCCCCGACGCATCAACGTCTTCGTATACTGGCGACGCATCAACATCGCCGACGGTGCATCAATGCCGTCTCGATGCCCCGGAAGCCGCCCCTTACTTAACTTATAACTTGATTGCTTACCTCGACAATTATTTTTCGCTATTTGCGACGAAATCATGCGCGCTCATCTTTTATTACCCCCAGTGTTTCGTGCATGCTCGTGCATATGCATAATACGTTAATGCCATCATGCTTACCAAAGTCATGAAATCATATCATACAAATTCACATAAGCACGTAAGCACCTCATCACGTAATCACATAAATTAGGCACATACACACATGTTATGCGTTGTAGTTGGACTTCCACTTACCTGGCGTCCGTAGATTTGCTATTATCGGTTTGACGAAATCCCTAAGCTTCGACCTTAAGCACAAAATAATGGTATTAGTACCTTATCTAATTTGCTTGACCATCTAGTTTGCTAGTCTATAATACTTCGAACTAATTTTCGACTTATGACTCGAGAGACTTGTATAACCCGTAAATTTTACCTGACTCTTTAATTAACTTAACCTTATATGATTCGCGAACTTATATAGCTCACCAAATCCCTATTGACTTGTGAGGTTACTTCGCTATTTAGTTCGTGAAGTTTATAAAATTCGTCCATAAAGTATGTTTATAATTTATATCAATTGACTACGTAAATTTTCGTTCCAAAATTCCACGACAAACGGCATCTGCCTGTACCGAAAATGGACCCTCGTTTTCATCTAAGGGGTTAGATTCGTGAAGTTACCCTAATTCGTGAAGTTCAAATTCGCAAAGTTTATGTCCTAAAGATTCGTGACATATCCTATAGTCACATTTCGCAAATCCTAACTATCTTTTTCTCTCTGTTCGCGAACCATTCTATTCTACACACACATGATTCAAAAACTGTTCTCGCCAAATACTCCCTGGTTCGCGAACTCTATCTCACCTCTCTCTCGATTCGCAAACTATTCTACTTCGCGAACTCTCTCTTTCTTATACCTAGTTCGCGAACTGATGTAGTTCGCGAACTTAATCTTTGCGGTAGTTCGCGAACTACTCATGGTTTGCGAACTCGCGACTTGTTTAGTTTTGCGAACCCTCAATTCGCGAACTTTAGTGTTCGCGAACTTGTTCCGCCAAGGGTTCGCGATCTATGGTTCGTGACTTGTCGGACCCGCGAACCATCATTTTGTGAATCCATGCAACAAGGCTTGCCGAGTTCGCGAAATTCCCTTCCTCTCAATTAGCGATATGCATCACTCGGCTTATTGATTCGCGAAGGCCATGTCATCGCCAAGATTACACTTCGCGAATTCATGCACGCGAAACCTATTGAATTCATGAAACTCGTCCTGCCTATAGTTTGCGGTCAAGAGTTCGCGAAGTTCATATTCCGCGAACCCATCGTCCCAAAACACCTTTTTAATTCGCGAAGCTACTAATACTCCGATCAAGCCATGCCTTTTTCTCAAGAACAGTTTGAATACGCTAAGAACTTTAAGAATCCTAAAAATCAAGTTAACTATAGGCTACGATTTTGGGCAGATTTTTCAAGGGCTAACCTCTTAAATACGTTAAATCTGAACTTGGAACTTAAAATCATAACTAAAATGCAAGAATATAGTAAGGATTTTATACCTTCTTCCCAAGCAAGTGTTCGAAATCTCCTCCTTCTCTCTACCTTACGTTTTCTATTGTGTGAATGAGATATTTTCCCCTTTAACCATTTTGGGTTTATTAATACTAATATTGGCGATAATAACGAAAATGGCCCATTGGCTTGTGACTATTCTAAATTGGTACTACTCACTATAATACTTTATTATTTAAGCTCTTAAGAATTTTCTAGCAAGTTAGATATCATCTCGGCCCAATTCTTAGCTTTGGCCCAAGTGTTTGTCTTTCTTAATCATTTTAGAGAATGAGACCCAAAGACAATTAAAATGATTAATTGGGCTTGGAAGTTGACTTAGGCCCAAATTTACGCCAATAAGTCCCATCATTCCCATTTAACTAGTTAACACTTACCTAAAATCCATTTGAAGTCCACGAACCCCATAGCTAAGAAACTAGCGTGAGCTTGAGCAAGGAAGGAGGAGAGGCCGATATACGAAACACACGAGCCTTATACTAGGTATCGTTCTCTAAGGCACGAAAGGCACGAAAATACTATTGCTAGGGCTTGAGCGATTTTAACTCCCTGAGGTGTATTCTAGCTGTGATTTCGGTAATTTTCATTCTATGATAACGTGTTTTAGAGGATTTTAGGCACGAAAAATAAGTTAAGTTGGCCTTTTAGCTACACTAGAATCTAGGGTTTTAGGAGTTCAAACGGTCTTCAACGTGTTCTTGAGGAAATTAGCTTTTTGATCTTTAAACGTGGAGTCTTGCGAATTGGAAAAGTTTTTATAGTATAATGGAGCAGCGAAACACAAGTTTCACGAACCCCGTATCGTGAACCAATGAAGGAAGGAGGTTCGTGAACCCAACATTTCTACACACCTTAGATACGCGAACTAATGTTTGCGGGGCCAAGAATCACGAATTTGGAGACGGAGATGCAAATCGCGAGCCGACGAAGCAAGTGGCGAACTCGGGCAAGGAAATTTGGCGGATTGTGCTTCGCGAACCAAAGCTTGGCGAACACCATTTCACGAACCCAAGGAGAGATGAAGTTCGCGAACTCGACATGTTGACGTGCCGAATTTGCGAACAGAAGTTTTGCGGGTCCGATGGAGGATCGCGAATCATTTCATGAATTAGATAAGTAAAGAACAAATTTGGCGAACTATAAGTAGAAGAAAAATAGAAGTTGAGTTTGGCGAATTGTGAGAGTAGTACAATTTGCAAAATTAAAGAAAGCAAAACTAGGGTTCGCGAACCCTATGTACTTAGTGGATTTCGCGAACCGTGTGACGGTAGACACATTTCACGAAATAAAAGACTTGTGAATTAAACGAGAATTCGCAAAACTCTTGGGACACACGAACTAGGGCATGTTTGGCGAATCCATGTTCACGAACCATCGTTACGAATTAAACTAAATCTAGCGAATTGAATTATAAGTTAAGATATAATTTGCAAAACTTGTTAATGTAGGAATATCACGAATTAAGTCCACCTCACGAATATCAAGTCTAAATTAATACGCGACTCAGGTATAATTCCCGAGCCATGAGCTGTCACGAAATTGAAGTAATATCCGCCTTCCAAAGATAATATACCCATGTTTAAGAAATTCTGGACCTTAGTTAATTAAACAATTTTAGAAAAGGCACTAACTCAATTATTCTCATGCTAAGGTCGATACCTAGGTGTTACATCGGACCAGGTAGCTACTAATCGACGGACGACGGGTAAGTTTACATATTAACCAAGTAGGCATATATTAAGAAGGGGGCGCAAATAAAAATTAAGAGGTGTTGCCAAAATGATTACCCATTTATTATAGTTCATCTAATATACCAATGTCGTAGATTTTACTTTTCTGGATAAAGTTCTTTTATAACATATAATTACATTATCTTATTAACTTATACAAATTATACATATTTAAACATCGTGCACTGCACGGCAAAAGACTAGTAACATAATAACTTGGATGCCTTATATATCTAATTCCTGTATGCATTACGAGGGCATATTCCTAAGACTTCGTGAGAAAGTTGACTAAAAAAATATTAGCAGCTCTGGAAAAACAATATTTCAAAAATTCTAAGGCGTGGCATTAGGCCATGCGAAGTACACCAAGCAGTAAATAATCGACAAGCTGCGATCGAAATTGACCACCCATGTCACACACACCGTGTGAGTTGGTATGTTGTCTAATTATGTTGAACAACTACAAATAAAGATTTGCTATAGTGTCGCTCAAAGTAGTTGCTCACTGTTGTTGGCACATATCAAATCTGTATAATTTTAAAATCTACCACAGCATAGCACGTCATCATAGCAACAGTTCGACAGTCAAATGCATTGAATCTAGACAAACGAAAATAACTCGAAATAAAAAAATTTGCTGCACTATGCTTTGTTGGGGAAGCTATTGTTGCTGATGTGGCATTGTAAGGAGAGATCATATTCTACTTATATATATATATATATTATATATATATATATATATATGTAATTAGGGGATATACTAATTAGGAGAGTGCAAATTGATTAGTTTTTTTAAGGAAGGTGGAAAAATTGATCAACAAAAAGAACATTTGATGTTTTACTTTACATATTAACCAAGTACACATATGTTAATTAGGGGGCGCAAATAAAATTAAGAGGTGTTGCCAAAATAATTACCCATTAATTATAGTTCATCGAATATACCAATGTCGTAGATTTATCTTTTCCGGATAAAGTTCTTTTATAACATTATCTTATTAACTTATACAAATTATACATATTTAAACACCGTGCACTGCACGGGCAAAAAACTAGTAACATTATAACTTAAATGCCTTATCTAATTCCGGTATGGCAATACGAGGGCATATCCCTAAGACTTGGTGAGAAAGTTGACTAAAAAAACATTAGCAGCTCTGGGAAAATAATATTTCAAAAATGCTAAGGCATGGAATGAAGCCATGCGAAGTACACCGACCAGTAGATAATTGACAAGTCTAGATCGAAATTGACCACCCTTGTCACACACACAGTGTGATTTGGTATGTTTTCTAATTATGCTGAGCAACTACAAACAAAGATTTGCTATAGTGTTGCTCAAAGTAGTTGCTCACTGTTGTTGGCACATATCAAATTTGTATAATTACAAAATCTACCACAGCATAGCACGTCAGCATAGCAGCAGTTCGACAGTCAAATGCATTGAATCAAGACAAACGAAAATATTGGAAAAAAAAGTTTTGCAGCACTATGGTTTGTTGGGGAGGTTATTGTTGCTGATGTGGCATTGCAAGGAGAGATCATATTCTACTTACATATATATATATATATAATATGTAATTAGGGGATATACTAATTAGGAGAGTGCAAATTGATTAGTTTTTTTAATGAAGGTCGAAAAATTGACCAACAAAAATAGTATTTGATGTTTTACTTTACATATTAACCAAGTAGGCATATATTAAGAAGGGGGCGCAAATAAAAATGAAGAGGTGTTGCAAAAGTAATTACCCATTTATTATAGTTCATCTAATATACCAATGTCGTAGATTTTACTTTTCTGGATAAAGTTCTTTTATAACATATAATTACATTATCTTATTAATTTATACAAATTATGCATATTTAAACATCGTGCACTACACGGGCAAAAGACTAGTAATATAATAACTTGGATGCCTTATATATCTAATTCCTGTATGCATTACGAGGGCATATTCCTAAGACTTCGTGAGAAAGTTGACTAAAAAAATATTAGCAGCTCTGGAAAAACAATATTTCAAAAATTCTAAGGCGTGGCAGTAGGCCATGCGAAGTACACCAAGCAGTAAATAATTGACAAGCTGCGATCGAAATTGACCACCCATGTCACACACACCGTGTGAGTTGGTATGTTGTCTAATTATGTTGAACAACTACAATTAAAGATTTGCTATAGTGTCGCTCAAAGTAGTTGCTCACTGTTGTTGGCACATATCAAATCGGTATAATTATAAAATCTACCACAGCATGGCACGTCATCATAGCAACAGTTCGACAGTCAAATGCATTGAATCTAGACAAACGAAAATAATTCGAAAAAAAAAAATTTGCAGCACTATGCTTTGTTGGGGAAGCTATTGTTGCTGATGTGGCATTGTAAGGAGAGATCATATTCTACTTATTATATATATATATATATATATATATATATATAATATGTAATAAGGGGATATACTAATTAGGAGAGTGCAAATTGATTAGTTTTTTCAAGGAAGGTGGAAAAATTGATCAACAAAAAGAACATTTGATGTTTTACTTTACATATTTACCAAGTAGACATATGTTAATTAGGGGTCGCAAATAAAATTAAGAGGTGTTGCCAAAATAATTACCCATTTATTATAGTTCATCGTATATACCAATGTCGTAGATTTATCTTTTCCGGATAAAGTTCTTTTATAACATTATCTTATTAACTTATACAAATTATACATATTTAAACACCGTGCACTGCACGGGCAAAAAACTAGTAACTTTATACTTAAATGCCTTATCTAATTCCGGTATGACAATACGAGGGCATATCCCTAAGACTTGGTGAGAAAGTTGACTAAAAAAACTCAGCTCTGGGAAAATAATATTTCAAAAATGCTAAGGCATGGAATGAAGCCATGCGACGTACACCGACCAGTAAATAATTGACAAGTTGAGATCGAAATTGACCACCCTTGTCACACACACAGTGTGATTTGGTATGTTGTCTAATTATGCTCAGCAACTACAAACAAAGATTTGCTATAGTGTTGCTCAAATTAGTTGCTCACTGTTGTTGGCACATATCAAATCTGTATAATTATAAAATCTACCACAGAGATGGCACGTCAGCATAGCAGCAGTCGACAGTCAAATGCATTGAATCTAGACAAACGAAAATTATTCAAAAAAAAGTTTTGCAGCACTATGCTTTGTTGGGGAGGTTATTGTTGCTGATGTGGCATTGTAAGGAGAGATCATATTGTACTTACATATATATATATATATATATATATATATATATATATATGTATGTAATTAGGGGATATACTAATTAGGAGAGTGCAAATTGATTAGTTTTTTTAAGGGAGGAAAATTGATCAACAAAAAGAACATTTGATGTTTTACTTTATATATTAACCAAGTAGACATGTATTAATTAGGGGGCGCAAATGAAATTAAGAGGTGTTGCCAAAATAATTACCCATTTATTATAGTTCATCGAATTTACCAATATCGTAGATTTTACTTTTCCGTATAAAGCTCTTTTATAACATATAATTACATTATCTTATTAACTTATACAAATTATACATATTATACAGATTTAAACACCGTGCAGTGCATGGGCAAAAAACTAGTAACATATAACTTAAATGCCTTACATATCTAATTCCGGTATGACATACGAGGGCATATCCCTAATAAGGAGAGATCATATTCTACTTTTACATATATATATATATATATATATACGTATATATATATGTGTGTGTGTGTGTGTGTGTAATTAGGGGATACACTAATTAGGAGAGTGCAAATTGATTAGTTTTTTCAAGGAAGGTCGAAAAATTGATCAACAAAAATAGTATGTGATGTTTTACTTTACATATTAACCAAGTAGGCATATATTAAGTAGGGGGCGGAAATAAAATTAAGAGGTTTAGCCAAAATAATTACCCATTTATTATAGTTCATCGAATAATTGCCAAAATTTTCCGGATAAAGTTCTTTTATAACATATAATTACATTATCTTATTAGCTTATACAAATTATACATATTTAAACATCGTGCACTGCTAATAAACGTATTTCACTCCGTTTATCGTAGTATTTAATTGGGTTAAAATAGAGCTCTAGCCATCATTTTATACATTTATTAGCCATATTTACACTTATTTCGACATTGAAGGACCTTAGGACGGTTCTCGGGCGAAAAGGAGCGAAAATGAGGCAAAACGGAGCAAGTATGAAGAAATCAGTCATGTGTCGCGGCCGTGACACTCCTTGCACCAGGCCGTGACAATGGACAGAACTGAAGCCAAGGGACACTGGTATCCGTCACGGCCGCGACACATATTGCACCAGGGCATGACAAGAGGCAGAAAGGAAGCCAAGCGATGCAGAGCACAGTCAGGGCATGAAGCCTGACCTCGGATTGAGAATCTGATTATTCAAAATCAACATTGGCAAGTCTTCTTTCTATGGTTAAAATTTCAGATCAATCGGACATCGTTTACCCCTCAATCTGAGAGAAATACGAAACTGTTGCAAAGCTGTTGAAAGTGTCACGGCCGTGACACTACTGCACGAGGTCGTGACGCACGACAGTGAGCTCATTTTGTGCCCCAAGAATGTCACGGCCGTGACTTATCGTGTCCCAGGCCGTGACCATGTCGAATTTCACTATAAAAGCCCAATTTCAACTCAGAAAGAGGGGATGCCTACCAGATATCAACCCTAATCAATTAAGAGACGAAAAAGAGTATTGAAGAACAAGGAATTACATCCCGGAGCGCGAGAGACGGGGCAACAACGCAATCACGCCGAATTGAACGAAGAACGAGGATTCATCCGCGCTACCATTGCAGATCATCCGTACATCAAGATCATGAGTCTTTCTTCCTCGTTCGTTATTTCGTAGGTTATTTCGTATTTAAGACATATGTTTATCGTGACTCGTGTTATGACTATTTATCTATCTATGAATTTGTTTCGTCGCATTAATATGTCTATGTGTTAAAGTGATCGTGTGGAAAATCGTTTTGGGCGACAGCTAAACAACGATTAGGCCGTTCGTAGAAGATGGGATTCGAGTATAGGGCGCAAGCAAATACTCGATCCTCGCCGTTAGAAATTACTGAATTTTAGATCCCCGCGAGCGTTAGGGGCGACAGCTAACTCGTGAGCGGGTATGAAATTACTGCAATCTAGTTAGAATCACGTAGGAGCGATAATTCATTGGCTTAGCCGATAGTACCCAGCGGGATTCGAATCCCGAGCACTAATTCATTGTCTTAGTCAGAATCACGTAGGAGCGATAGTACTCAGTAGATAGTAATTAGGTATTCGTTTTATATTATCACTTGTCGCACTTGCAAATCATATTAGCACACCGTGTCGATCAACTGCACGGACAAAAAACTAGTAACTTAATAACTTGGATGCCTTATATATCTAATTCCGGTATGACATTACGAGGGAATATTCCTAAGACTTCGTGTGAAAGTTGACTAAAAAAATATTAGCAGCTCTGGAAAAACAATATTTCAAAAATGCTAAGGCGTGGCATTAAGCAATGCGAAGTACACCAACCAGTAAATAATTGACAAGCTGCGATCGAAATTGACCACCGATGTCACACACACAGTGTGATTTGGTATGTTGTCTAATTATGCTGAACAACTACAAATAAAGATTTGCTATAGTGTCGCTCAAAGTAGTTGCTCACTGTTGTTGGCACAGACCCTCACTTCCTAATTATATTAGTTGGCAGATTTCCGCAACAAGAGTCGCAGAAGACCCATTTTACACAAATTTTATTTAAAAGTAAGATATTTTCCAAGCGCACACGAACCCCAAACGTCATCTATTACATGCAAGTTCGATTCACACACACACACACACACATTTTACAAATGTCATCTCCCCAGGTACCAAAATATTTAAACACACTCAAACATCTCCACAGGTCGTCATCCATGTACAGTCCCGCCCTCAAAAGTCCATGGAGTACCGCCAACAGCTCGCCTATTCACGACGTACCTCGACGTCGGACTCCGTACCTACACCACGAAAATTCTGAGCGATTGCTCAGTAGGTAAAAGTATGCATGTATGCAATGTGTATAGGGGTGTTCGTTCGGTACCTACCGTACCGAACCGAACCGAAATTTCGGTATACCAAAATTTCGGTACACCCCTAGTCGATACCGAATACCGAACTGAATTTCTCGGTTCAGTATTCGGTTTTTACCGAAATTTTTTCGATAAATTCGATTTTTACCGAATTTACCGAAATTTAAATAATAGTAATAAAAAATTCGATAATAATTAAATTAATTCATATAGTAATATAATATATTTTTTATTTTCAATATTAATATAATAAAATATATTTTTCGGTAATTCGGTATACCGAATTTACCGAAATTCAAAATCAGTACCGAACCGAATTTATCGAATTACCGATTTTTTTTTGAAGTACCGAATACCGAACCGAATGTTTCGGTTCGGTTCGGTTTTGTACCGAAATTTCGGTATTTCGGTAATTTCGGTCGGTATACCGAACAACAAACAGCCCTAAATGTGTACTCAAACTCACCCCACAACATCTCACAATACTGAACACACAACTAACTATTTTCCAAACGTCACATCAAGGTTCTCACATTTCAAACCATACATACTGGACGTTTACCAGCCTGACGCACTTGAGTTACTCCCCAGGCCTCACGCACCGGAGTCTCACGTCGCATGGAACGATTACCGACCTGACCCACCTGAGTCGCATCCTAAGCCTCACGCACTGGAGTCTCACGCCAGCTCATCACCCTTAGGACCTCAAGCCACACGCACTGACAATTACCGGCCTGACCCACCTGAGTCGCAGCCCAGGCCTCACGCACCAGTCTCACATCATCCTATCGCTCTTGAGACCTCACATTACCGCAATAACCACCATTACTATTCTCAATTCTATCTCAAGACAACCTCTATTATTCAACTTCTACCCACTCGTCGACACTATACAATATCCTAATACAAATATCATCTCCCACAATAGCATGAAATGCCTGTATGTCGAGCATATAAAATACAATATCATATTGAAAGTAAATTTTCGTTGAATGCATTAATTCTAACTAAAATTCACTAAATATTTCCTCAAAATTCTCCAAGAACATTTTCCCAAATTCACTAGAATAATTTTCTCGGAAACCCTAATCTACCCAAGAATGAACATATCTACCTTATATTTTGAAAGCTAGTCATATATACTTAACAAAATATATCAAATCACCAATCTATTTCAACTGTGGTTCTAATACTGAAATCAAATCATTAACCACATGAATTCTAACCTTAACAAAAAGTCACGAAAACTTTAAACATCCAATAACTTAGAGCTATATTAGACATCGACCATCAAAGATTTAAAATATTTAATAACTCAAAATCATAACATATGAAAACATCAGCTCGCCAAAACTTTGTCTAGTGAAAACTATTCTATGCTTTAATAAACTAATCATATGCCTAACATACTCTCGAGAATAGTGATAGATTGTAAACCTTGAAATCCTTAACTATAGTTCATGCAGGGTCATATTTTCAACGTAGCAAACGGGTTGACCTCGATGCTTGTGATGGAGCATTTAAGGGTAGAGAAAAACAACCCAGGACTCGTGTTGGATCTACCTTTCGGCCATAATTATGACCCGCTTCCGTCAGATGCGGAGATGGTGAGAGACTTCTTACCGATGGGGTACAAGCAACTCCTTGCCAAGCTCACTAAGTTTCATAGCAGTGGGGTTCCCCATCCATTAAGACCCTTTTTGGGATCGCCAACAAATGTCTCCGGCGCAAGCATGCTGGGTGTGATAAAGGGAATGGAACATTCTTCGGCTATTCCACGGAATCATATTCTCACGGAATTACGATGTAACGCAGCTGATCTGAAATGATCTGACTTATCAAGTCCGTCAGAAGGCCAATTAGAAGTCCAAGAATCTCCCATACGCCCGATGGCTCTTTCATCTCATCAACAATTTCATGGAAGTTCACGAGGATATCCCACAGCTACCTCCTGGTGGTGAGTATAGACCACCCAAGCTAAGGTTCTTCCACAACCCCAAACCTTTCTGACCTACTGCTCCACTCGATGCAGATATCTTTCGAGAACTACGTCTTGCCGACCCCACGGAACCATCATGTCACAGATGCGATGATTTGAGGGCCCCCGACAGACTTCAATGTTACCTTTGAACATCAAAGCCATGAGGCTGCATTGATCGATGCCGAAGGCAAGGAACTTGAAGTAGAGACTTCAGCCCAAGATCTTGACTCCACGACGATTGAAGAATTGGCAAAAGAGCTTGCAGTCGAACAACCCATTATTGTAGAAGTGCTTTGAGAACCATTTGAGGAGGTTTCCACAAATGAAGCACCACTTATCATGGAAACAGGGCATGAATTACTTCAAGAGGCAACAATGCCTGAGATAGAGGCTCTGATCACGGCGATCACATCTTCTGAGCCTATGGAGACGTGCCAACCCGTGAGGTTGAACGTAAAACCTTACCTCACACAACTAACTCCTCTAAAGCCACGGAATATCAGACGATGAAATTCACTTGGTCAGACGGGTTCCTCAACATCAACTTTCACCCATTGAACCAGTCATTACAGCTGTCACGACCACGTCAGACACAATGCCGATCATCTCTGCACGTGCTGAGGATATATCATCGCTCAATCTTGAGCTGCAAACGATTCAATCGCATCAACCGAGGCTGAGATTCCCTCTCTAACCACTACCGGCTCGGAATGCCAAGTGGACTCAGAGGTTCAATCGGAACCTGCAACAACATTCATAGAGGTTGATCCTCTGATCCATCTCGAGGATTGGATGGAAGTCTCAAAAAAGTGCAACCTCAGGCAACGACGAGTCAACCTGGTGAGACGGTGTTCACACCTAGGTTGTCAACAGAAGACATCAGTTGTTCTGGTATACAAAGTCCTATACCCTAGTCGGTGGGTCAGTTACATTCTCTAACATCGCAACAGTAGAATGCCAACCGGCACCGCTACGGGGGTGTTCATTCCGTTCCTGACAGAGGCACAACTACGACAGGCTCTCTCCGCGCTCTCACTTCTTTCGAAGACCGACTCATGGAGAGAGTCCATGTTGTGATAGAGACTACCCGACTTAATCTCAGGAAAGCACCAGTCTTTCGACATCGGGTTGATCACCACAAGCCACCTACTCAATCATGCCGCGACCAAGGCTCCCGCTCGAAACGTCGACATTACGACCAGATGATCAGGATCACCCTGAGGGGGAGAAGAGGCCGAGGACACATAAGAGTGGCAGCAGACATCGACGAGGCTCTGCTCAGACAAGTAAAACAACTGGAGCTACTGAAACCTCATCGAGCCCACTACCGCAAACCAAAAACCGACCCTTAACCCACTCACAAACCACCACCATGCCCAGCACCCAGACTCAAACTCCAATCTAACCATCCACCTTACGAGCACCTCCGCCCACACCTCAATAAATGATGATCACAAGCCCAATGCTTACACAAGAAGAAGCAGTTGTGCTGGCGCAAACAGAAGCATCCACAAGCTCGGCCATTCCGGACGAGTCGGGTACCTCAGTGCGTGATCAATCCACACGACATCGTTGATACATACATTTTTCATGGAACATGGATGACTCACCACTTACTCGATGCGATAGATAAGGCAAGGCTCATCGACGTACGCCACTATTTGCAACAAGCTTCGGTCAATCTAGTGCTCATAGAAGAGGAACTTCGAGCAGGCGAGGACTACATTTTGAAATCCCAGAGCTACCACAACTGATCACACAATGAGCGGACAACCACCAAGACTATCACAAGGTCCCGTTCTTGTCGAATCTTCGTGGGATAACGTGCGAATGGAATCCCCTTCCTCGAAGAAATTCGAAAGAGAATCTGGAGGTCACCGAACAAGATAAAGAAGGCGAACGAGTTCGAGCTCAAAAGCATATCAAAATGGGAACAGTGTGATGCCCGGGGCCGATGAGGAAGGGGAGTGATCGCCGGTGCCACAGAGGTGCACGGACAAGGAGCGGCTCCTGGCAGGCTTCTAGGCGAAGTGGTACATGAACGAACCGATCTGAAACCCGAATGAGACAGGTCCTGAGACTGGCAACGTATGGGCGTGTCAGGCTAAGAAAATCGTATAAGAGAATTGATAGTACTATTTATATCACCAATGTCGACCTACCTTTTTGAGAGTCCATCTATAGAAACTCCCAAGTTAAGCGTGCTTGACTTGGGGCAGTCTAGGGATGGGTGACCCCCTGGGAAGTTTGCCCAGGATGCGTGTGAGCGAGGACGAAGCACGCTGAAAGGTTAAATGGTGGTATAGCGGGGCCAGACTATCAGTCGGAGTGTGGTGGGCCCAACCCTAGTGGTCCCGATAGGAACCAATGCTACAGCGATACCTGGTATGGGACGGGATGTTACGAACAACATAAGCAAATGGAACATCTTTTAAACCAACCTTGGTCAAGATCGAAGGCTGGGAATTCCTAGAGATCATTGAGAAGTCATTTCAACAGTGTATCTCCAATCTATCGGCTGATGGGAGTTTCTCACACCATAGGTCGATGCCCAACTCCGATATACATCATCGAGCAGACAAATAGAACTCGAGACTAGCTAAACGAAAGTGATCTACCATCGCTTCCACCTGACGAGGTCCGCCGTCTTTACCAGATGTACATGGAATAGATCAAGGGCCCTAAAAGGTACATCAACAAGGAAGGGCTCGAGGGGATTAAAAGGTTCATGGTGCGCCAAGTCAAGAACTATGCCACACACGATCTTCAGATTGCCTTGGAAAGCAACATTAAGAAGGTCAACTGGACTCCACTGATGATGAAAGGTTTTGAGATCAATGACCTTCCCGTCGACTACATCTTGACAACCCATACTTAGCCATCACTTACTACAACCCGATCATCAAGAAGACTCAAGTGATAATGAAGTCTGGGTAAACAAATTATGCGACGGGATGCTCAAGCTGATCACGAAAAACTATGAATAGAGATTGGAAGAAGTCGACGATACGACCATTGCACCCGATCTTGGACGAAAGGAACTGCCGCTTCTAAGAGAACTACTCAAAGCCATCTAGAAATTGCTAGAGTTGAAGGACGCAGTCAGACATTACGAGCACGTGATGGGCTTGCACAAGTCGTTCTAGGTAATGCCCGTAAAAATTTAATACGGCTTACGGGGTAGTTAGCGGATTATTAACACAAATTAGAAATTTTGATGTGGCAGATCATCTTTAACCAAAGTTTTCGACAGCCCATCTTTCCACCAAAGTTTTGGTGCTTGAGAGTTACTTTGGTGCTCAAGAGTTACGTGTGACCTTAAGTAATATATAATATATATATATATATGCATAGAAACAAGTACAACTATTAGTGGGAATTAAGTGTTGAATAGAACAGAGAATTCGACATAAGGTAGGAAGTTTTCGTGGGAGCCTATGTATGCTTAGGGACTTCTCGCACTAAAGTTTTCGTAGTGTTAATAATAATATATATATATATATGTGTGTGTGTGTGTGTGTACACACAAGGACAATGATTGTTGGAAAGAAGTCTTAACCAAACCTAAGTTATCGTGGGATGAGGATAAGATAGAGGAAAAGTTTTCTTGGTCTAGGAAAGTTTTCGTGCAATCACACTAAGAAAGTTTTCGTGGCATATCATGCCATATATTTGTTATTTAGATGCATAGTTATTACTACACATGTATATATATAATCACGCATCAAATCAAAAGGAACTAGGGTAACACGTGGTGGCCTAGAAATTATTATTGGGAAGATTTCTGTTTAGGCCCTCCTAAAGTTTCCATTTATCCGTCAGACCCTGTCAGAAATTGAATAAGTTTAAGAGACCTGATTTTTTGTAAAAATCGAGTAAAGGACCCAAAAATAGAATTTGACGAAAATACCCTTTGCTCTTTTTTTTCCAGCGAAAGTCACGACATGCTTTTTTGGTATTATATGAAGCGTTACTTTTACTTCATTATATGTTATACAGTTACAACATATTGTTACTTTAGAAAACAGGTACGTTATTTTTCAACAATATTGTGTTACTTTGCTACTGCAAAACGTTATCAACAGAATTTTTTATTCGAACTCATTTTTCTTACACTGAATCGAGCACAAAAAAATTCGATTGACCCATCCATCTGATTCGACATGTCATGTTGGATTCATTATGATATTTACGATGCACAAGGTAGAATTTGCTTGTCTAACTAGGGTGCAAATTCGAAAACATAATGATAAATCGTATCTAGACGTCGACATAAATTGCAAATAATCGGTACAAATTCGAGGTACCCATGAGAAATCGAGGTCTATTTTACCTTATTGAGTCAATAACGCCAAGATTTATGCTGTTTTCATCCGTTTTTTAGTGACGTTTGTGATTTTCGTTTTATTCATTTCGATCCATTACTTGTATACAAGATGTGCTATTTACGACAAATAATGCGTTGTTACCTTTCAGCGACGTGTTACTTCTAAGTCAAAATTTGTTATTAACCATAAAACATTTGTTATTTTTTGCTATGTTATAAGTATTTCTTTTTTACACGATTTAGGGAAAATATAGTATCCGTTTCTTGCAACTAATCGGTATAAATTCGAGCTACCCATGAGAAATTGAGGTATATTTGACCTTATTGAGTCAATGACGACGTGATTTATGCAGTTTTCATCTTGTTTTTCAGTGTCATTTGTGATTTTTGTTTTATTCATTTCGATCCATTAATTGTATACAGACTGTGTTATTTACGACAAACAACGTGTTATTACCTTTCAACGACGTGTTACTCTAAGTCAAAATTCGTTATTAACCATAAGACATTTGTTATTATTTGCTATATTATAAGTATTACTTTTTTACACTATTTAGGGAAAATATAATATCCATTTCTTGCAACTAATCGGTATAAATTCGAGCTACCCATGAGAAATTGAGGTCTATTTGACCTTATTGAGTCAACGACGACGTGATTTATGCAGTTTTCATCTTTGTTTTTAGTGTCATTTGTGATTTTCGTTTTATTCCTTTCGGTCCATTACTTGTATATAGACTGTGTTATTTACGACAAACAATGTTTTATTACCTTTCAGCGACGTGTTACTTCTAAGTCAAAATTTGTTATTAACCATAAGACATTTGTTATTTTTTGCTATGTTATAAGTATTTCTTTTTCACAGCATTTAGGGAAAATATAATATCCATTTCTTGCAACTAATCGGTATAACATTTGTGATATTTCTGAGTCAACATTTGTTATTATCCTGAAGACATTTGTTATCGTCTATGTGCTATGGTTTTTGGGTAGTTTTTGGGGTTTAGGACTTACGGGTTCAAGGTTAAGATTAAGGGTTTACGACATGAAATTTTGGGAGAACGATCCACGACTTGTGCAGTATAAGATACAACCTTAAAAAAATTTTGGGGTTCGGGATTTAGGGTTTAGGGTTTAGGGTTTCGGGCATCGGATTTAGGGTGTGGAGCAATTTCGTATTTATGGTCTATAAATGTTATTAGTACTTAATGTTGACGTTTGAACATGTTTGTGGTGCAATTTATAATGTTATGTTCCATTGAAAGAGGTGATAGTCTATGTTTTGCAATGGAGGACTACATGTTTATATATCTATTGAGATCAACATTCGTCTTTTGACATCAAATTTCACCTAATGTGTCTTTTAAAGGAATGTGGTGATTAAACTTCATCAATTTATATATTTACATGAACATCCATATTAAACATCCAAAATAAAAGTGTATTTTTGTACGAATTAATCGAATTATTGACGTGGTACTGAACAACATTTATGAGGTATCAGTATTGATCAATGTGTTATTAATTGAGTTCAAGTTGTTTTTTTAACCTAGCGTGTGTTATTATTTCCAGTTAATGTAATACAATTTTGAGAAAGTCCTGTAAATATTCTCTGACAATTCTGTTAAATTCTCTGACGGTAAAACCTTCTAGAATATTCTCAATGAAGTGTTTTTTTTACATGTATATGTGTTATATTTGTTGTGTAAACTGTTACTTAAAAAACGTTTCAGTATTAGAGAAAGCTAAAATTTTCTCAATTTCATGGTTACCGACTTACTTTTTCTTTTATTATTCAGTCGCTTTTACCTTGTTCGGCCGTTAAACTTGATATTGAATCGATTTCTGAATGAAATTTTTTATTATGGGGTGGAAGCACGAATTCATTCGATACATAAAAAATTTGTCTTTATTAGTAAGACCCATCTGAAATTGAGGACGGAAAAACTTTGTTTAGTCACAAACACTGAGTTTTATGTAAATTTCCATCTGTTTTTAGTGTCGTTTGCGATTTTCATTTTATTCCTTTCGATCCATTACTCGTATACAGAATGCGTTATTTACGACAAACAAGGCGTTATTACCTTTCAATTACGGGTTACTTCTGAGTCAACATTTGTTATTATCCATAAGACATCTGTTATGTTTTGCTATATTATAAGTATTTCTCTTTTATACAATTTAGCGAAAATGTAATATCCGTTTCTTGCAAGTAATCGGTATAAATTTGACATACCCATGAGAAATCGAGGTCTATTTTACCTTATTGAGTCAATAACGCCGAGATTTATGCAGTTTTCATCCTTTTTAGCGTCGTTTGTGATTTTCGTTATATTCTCCACGATCCATTGCTTGTATATAGACTGTGTTATTTACGACAAATAATGTGTTATTAGTTTTCAGCGACGTGTTAACCATAAGACATTTGTTATTTTTTGATATGTTATAAGTATTTCTTCCACGATTTAGGGAAAATATAGTATCTATTTCTTGCAACTAATCGGTTAAATTCGAGCTACCCATGAGAAATTGAGGTCTATTTGACCTTATTGAGTCAATAACGATGTGATTTATGCAGTTTTCATCTGTTTTTAGTGTCGTTTTGTGATTTCGTTCTTTTTCTTCCGATCTATTGGTTTTATACAGACTGTGTTATTAACAATATATGGATCGTTATTTCTGATGTAGGATGTGGTATTTTTGTGAGATGATTTGTTATTTACTAGAAGAGATGTGTCATACGTCGCCAAGTGATTTGGAAAAACAAAAAACCTAAGTTCAGCTCCGGCAGCTTGTCGCCTCGCCTGTGGCCTCCTTCGAACTCTACTACGACGACGGGTTTGGGTCGGACCTCGTCTGCTCACGAATGTCGAGATTATAGGCGGAAATCAAGCTTGAAGATTAGCTCGCTAATTGGAGAAGACGATGGCAAAAGTTTGTAAATTTCGCATCTGTTTGGGGGTAAATATGTTCGCACAGTTTGGGTATTTTTCTCTAAGAGTTTTGAAAAGTATGTCATTCATATTAAATGAAATTTGATTGGGGTCTGACCACTAGTTAAAATTATTAATAGGGTCTGACGCGTAATTAACCCATTATTATTAGGAGTGACTAATAAGTTTTCTTAACTACGAGGCAATCGACATCACCAATTATAAAGTATCAATATAATATATACACCCATACTTATCATACGACATATATATGTGGATATAGATTTAAGAAGCTAGAACCCTTACGAACAAATAAGTAAAAGAGCTAAGAACTTTCGAACAGAAGAAGGAAAAGATCAGTGAGAATAAAACATCGGCTACGGCTAAGGGAAAAGAAAATCTACTATCGAACTTCGGAAATCAGGTAGGTGAATAATTCATCTACACAACGTAATTCCTTTGTGACTTATTTGTTTAACGAATTTTCGCTATTTATGCGAATTTTTGGAATATAGGTGGTTTCATGGAATTTACGTTATGCTCATTAGAAGATTACATGTTTGGTGTTTCGGTGACTTATATGGTACTAGGTTTAGACCCGTGCGATGCACGGGCTGTTAGTGATGATACATTAGAACTAGACTCAGTAAAGACTGTGAAATAAGCATTTTACATTACAAATGATATTGCGTTGTGTTATTTTTGCATGACTGCTATTGAAGCAGTCGTGTAATTAATCACAGTGGGGCAATCTCTCATTATAAATTTTATTACTGAAATCCATCTCTTTGTTCAGTCGTGTAAATAATGCTCTACCTTTATAGTTAATATATGGCTATGAATTATAATGTTATTTATTTTGTTGGACCGAATGAATTTATATTGGGGTTTTTTCTCTCATGGTCTAATAAGGAAAATAAGTCCATTTAGTTTCAGAATAAATATCAACCCAATATTGATTAGATACTTTTGATAATATTTCTTTGTTTGTTGTTATTTAACTAAAGTGTTTCACGATTATTGGAGGGTTCAGTCGTCTAGTTTTCAGTAGTGTCCTTTTTACTCGTGTTTTTTTAGCATTGTATTATATAGCGGCTAATAGGAATGTTATATATAACTAATGCACTTTTCAGTCGTGTATTTTGGAAGAATTTTGTCTCCACTGTGAGGAAAAAACTTCATGACTGGAGAATCCAGTCGTGCATTGAATATTTGCCAAAAGTGTCCTTTACTGTAAATATGTGGCCGATTTTTTCGGGCATAATTTTTATGTAGGCCGTCGGTGTAATGCTAATGTGTTTAGGTTTATAAGACTGTGTAAGACTGCAACAATGTAATTCCAAATTTATGAAGGTTAACCTTTGAAACTTACATTTCAAAACAGTAAGATTGAAGGCGTAAGACCGATTTGTTTATCACGACTACTCATTGAGAAGATGGTAGCCGATCGTGTAAGAAACAAAAGCATCTATACTTGCATACTCTATCTGACCGTAGCTAAGAACTCTGCTCTCCCAATTGCTCAAAGTCACGCTTTTTTGGCTTACGCATGACCATCCCACAAACGACCCAGACTAGTTCTTTCAATCCTAGTCCTCGGAAATACCCTGGGGGCCAACGTGCTTTTGCAACAGCTGCCACATCGATAACATTCGCATTGTTAAAAAAACGCGTTGTCACGGATTAGTTTCGCCATATCTTTCGTAACTGCAACGCCGACAAAGGTGACATTTGGATTTAACATGAAATTCTTGAGTGACTCACTGATTTCGTCGAGATGAGTTAGCTGAATGATTATGCATTTACGGTCGATGCACAATTGCAGAGTTGCTGTTCTGTTGATTATGCAGCGCGCCCAAACCGGTCTGCACTCTACGTCTAGGCCAACCAGCGTTGGGATGGAAACGTCGACTTGTTGAAGCCATTCCGTTACAGTGATGGAGTCGCTTCTCACTGTTGTTTCGATGGTCACATTGCTGAATTGTACACTAAAGATCCTCGTTGGCATTGTGACTAAGAATATGGATTCTAAAGGTTTTGTTTTATTTAGCACCTTGGGCTCTTCATCTGTGAAGTTTGCATATTTATAGTCAGGTGGAAAGGAAAGCAAAAAGGCATATAATTTGTACGCGACCTTTGAGCTGTAACTATTTAATGTTTATGGAATGGCGAAATTAATACGGGAGGTCCGAATGTTTTTTATTGAGTATTGAATATATGAATGTTCATAATTTGCTTTTGATGAGTAAGAATTTAAATAGTCTTCTCATTTGTTGCTACGTAACGTGTTAGGAACATCAAAGTTTGCTAAGAAATACAATAATAATTTTAATTTGCAAATTATGTATGCCGTTTTGAATTTTGATATTTTGTGCACTTTGTAAAAATAAAATGGTTGCTTCTCAAGACTCTTTCAGGTTCAACATTCGTCTCTATATCTGGGGATAAGTAGGGATTTGCTTTTATTAAATCAATTTCATTTTAACTGTTCGAGTAGTTATTGTTATACTGTCGTATACAATCCCGTTTCTTATTGATTTAAATGTAAGACTATTTATCCGCTATACTGTTCGGTAAGTTAATATTATCAATTTCATAAAATAATCGTCATTATTCCGAACGTTGGCTATAACTATCCTACTACTATACGACTCCACAGCATTGCACCCTCATCGATTTTCGAAATTGTCTATCTCCAAGGTATGTTAATATGGTAATGCAATTGTAGTAACTTCATTAACTCAATATAATAGGAATACGAATGGTTTTGTTTTCATAATTAAAAAACAACGTTTTCATTCTGTTAACCTGCGTATCATTAATGATGATATTCATTAATATCGATTATATATAAGACCGTAATTAAGAAACGCACCAACGTTTGGATTCCGTCAACGATCTGATTTAGTCGCCCGTTTTCAGTCGCTCAAACAGTTTTCATAAACGTATTAATATGATTCCATAAACGACCTCATTCAGTCAAATGTTTTACAGCCGTGCAAGTATTTGTCAATAAGATTTTCAACAGTCTTGTATTCTCATCGATTTCGAAGCCTTGTCTGTCGCCATGTTATGTTAATGAGGTTAATGCAATTTAGCAACTCTATTACATTTCGAATGCCCAACGATTTGTTGTCATAATTAAAAGCAGTAACTTAAGCAACAGTGTATTCTTCTCCGATTCCAAACATTGACTATAGCTGTGTCATTCTAATACGTTTAATGCAATTGTAGAAACTTTAGTCACAATTCCTATAATGATGACAATGAAAAGGCAAATCTTTCAACTACAATAGGATAAAATCCAAGCAATGTAGTTGGAACCGGTCTAAAACGTATTGTTTGGCTCCCAGTAGACGGCATTCAGTCGTCTGTTTTTCAGACTTGGTATTATTATTGTCAATAGTGTAAATTTATACGCCCTAGTTTACCCCTAGCTGTAACACGTTTCAATTTGAGTATGTATGAGACCCTATTTAAGAAACAACGATCTCATTCATTAACATGTTTAAAATCGAGTATGTATGAATCCCTATTTAAGAAACAATGATCTCATTCAGTCGCTTGACTAAAGTCGTGCAAAAAGTTTCAATAGTAAATTTACATGACACAATGGATTGCAGTCGCTCATTCCTCAATACGTTGAAAGGAATCTGAAATCTACTGTAAATATTTGTGAGTTTTGTCAAGTAAAATCTGGTAATGTATTGCAGCCGTTTACGAATTCTGGAAGGGAGGCGGTGATGAATGCAAATTGTCCAATGACTTTGACAGGTTGTTTAAATATTACTCAGTATTGTATATGGATATATTTAGTATAACACATCATTAAATATAGCTTAATAATTCGTTAGCGTCGTGAAGTTCATTACAATGAAGAACATTTCATTCCGGCTTAGATAAATATCAGCGAGTAATTTTTTAATGTCTATGACTCCTCTGTGCCGCAGATAGAAGAAATACCAATAATAATCAAAATGAAACCGACCCACGAAATCTGAAATGGTCAAATGACAGAGGAATATAGTTCAGAACATGATTGGCGAAACATTAAAAACATTGTCCAACATTACTAAATTCCTAACAGAGGACGAAGTAGCTTGCTTTCCTATTTTTTAAGTTCCTACGGCCCTGAGGTGGCATTGTCATGAGCCACGACGTCCTTGGTGGAATGCTCAGTGATGAAAGGTTGTTTTTTTTTTATGAGATAATGGAACATCAACCACTGGTTGCCTGGAAGCAGTAAGAATGCCCTTCATCTTCTTAAGCTGGTTAAGAAATAGTATGAGAAATCAGCAGTGAAATTTAGAGATTTTGATCTTTAAAGAGGGAAAGCATGCTTAGATAAAGACTACCGCGATAATCTGGCCACGCGCGAATTGTAGCTCTTGGAGCAGCGTAGACTTCTCTTCCATTAACACATCAATCTGTGGAAGGCAGAAAATATTTTTACGCAAATATATGCTGGGTTGTAAATAGATTTGTCGGAAAAGAATAATATA
Organism: Craterostigma plantagineum; assembly: GCA_027422505.1. Taxonomy (NCBI): domain Eukaryota; kingdom Viridiplantae; phylum Streptophyta; class Magnoliopsida; order Lamiales; family Linderniaceae; genus Craterostigma; species Craterostigma plantagineum. The sequence continues at coordinate 123,440 of JAPQWV010000358.1, forward strand.
CCTTCTTCTGCGATCTGATGTACAAATTTTTGTAGCTTATGTTCTCAGGTTGCATCTCCGAGTCGTCAACTCTGTCAACTATTGGTTCCTTTGTAGGTTCCCTGTATTGAACTTTATCTTCGTCCTCAATTGGTTCCTCTAAACTGTAAATAACAAAGTATTCTCCATTGTCCCTGGTGTCGTCAATTTCAGAGGTTTTCACTGGGCATTCTTTTTTCTGTTTGATCCTTTTTATGGGAGTTGCAGATTTGGGATGATTTGATTTTCGAATAAGCACAGTTGAAGTTCCTTGGCCATGATTTGTTGTTGAATCCTACAAAAATTCCCAAACTTAGCCATACAGCAGATGGCCGAATCTACTTTACCACTTAATCTTAAACGAATTGAACCCAAAAAACAACAATTACACCCAAATTCGCGTTGTAGCATCTAGGGTTTGGGATGTTATTTGGGACATTTAAATAGGGCTAAGTTCTTAGTAGGAATCTTGAAAGAGCTAATATATATTTGCCCACCCAGCAATTGAAATAACGCGGGGTGTAAATCGAAGTCATTATCGTGGTTACCTCAATCGCAGAGCCGTCCTTGCCCGTGGTCTTTTTCTTTCCCATTTGCCATTAGCTGTTGTTCAAGTATGCAGATAGGCGTATGGAGACTAAGATTGTAATGCCTTCCATTAAGACAGCCAATGATGTTATATATTATTTCAATATTATGACTGGCTTAATTCAATTGTATATAATTTTGTGAATTCGATTAATGAAAAAAAATTAAACCGAATCAAATAAAAATAAATAATCTTACCTAGCAATGGACATTTATGAAATACATTACGAATTTCATGATAAAATAATAATTCTATGAATATGTGTGTTTTTACTATAAGAATAGTACATTATTAATTTGACTCTCTTTCCTAGGTAAGTAATGGAAAGAACATAATGAGGTCTATTTTATATTGGGAATGAATAGGGGTCAGTCTGTTTATATGTTCGACTTTTAGTGTTCACCCCACAATGGGTCAGTCTATTTTATATGTTCACCCCACAATGAGCCTCACAGTGACAAAGAGCGAAATAACTGACCTACGATATAAAGAACACAAATGCAAATGTGGCAGAGAGTCTGATATTAAGATCGTGGACCGACAGAAAACACGGAAGGTAAGCTGTTCTGCGCTGCAAGAGTGGCTACTGTGATTTTTTCATGTGGTTGAATCCCATAGGCAGCAATATTGAGGAAGATGTAGCAATACCAGATATAGAAGTGTTCCAACCAAGAAAATGTGATATTCAGGCTCAACATATTGGAGACTTGTTTTCTATGTGCGATGATTTTGAAAAGAGATTAGTGTCACTTGAGAAGAGGGCAAAAGTGATAACATACAGTTCAAGCGCTGCTTTACTTCTTATTTGTGGATTGTTACTTAAGTAGTTGGCGTATTTATCAAGTCCTTCTTATCAATGTATTGTGTTAGCCCTATTTTTCGAAATGAAGATCGAGTTTTCTGGAATTTTATGGCAAAATTGATGCTTACTATGCAAGTTTAATAAATACTATGTAACAACAATCGCAGTCGGCATACTCAGTTATCACAGGATACAAAATGCTTACAATATGTTTGACAAAATTATCAAAATCACAGTAATACAATCACAGTTTGCTTATGTTTCTGTTCATAAGCTTTCCCTACTCAAAGCTTTCCAACAAAAAGAAAGAAACGTTTGTACCACAGTCTGCCTTAGCATTTTTTACATCAACTGAGCACTATGGATGTTTGTTCGTTCCACGGGGCCAATGCCAGTATCTGTAGAACACAGAAGCGGTAAGGTATTGGCGAAATTCATTTGCTAGCCAGTAGCCTGTTACTGGTGGGTGCGTCTTAATGCCGATGTACTCTATTTTCAATTTAGTGAACATTTCCCCCCAAAAAAAGGTATTGGTGAAATTCCTTTATCTGAGAGGGTAGGAAGTTGTGGAAATCATCCCGCGTAACATCATGGAAAATGCATTTCGCAATACATAAACGTCACACTCTCCACTGTACAAAGCAAACAAATTAGATGTAAGATGATAGAAATATTAATTTGTAGAAGAATCCGTGTGAACATTACCCAAATTCCTGCTGAGGAGTTTTACTGTCCCAGCCTACTTTAAACTTAAAATCAGATTTCACGATCCCCAGCATCTTGAAAGCTATTGTAATAACATCAATAGCTCTTCCTAGTGCCAAATTAGCAAGACGTAGATTTGTGTCAAAACTTATTTCAGAATCAACAATGGCGAATGATTGTTTCTCAGGCGAAGCAACACATAGAACCCAATGTTGTTCATCAACGTTCAGTGGGAAACACAACAACTTTAGTTGTTTTCCAACTACACGATGGCCATGGACTAACTTGTCCCATAATAAATGGCATTACATCGGTCAGATCAGCCAGTCCATCCTTTACGGGTAACTTTGTCACGAACTGGCTGAATGCGGTGTTCATAAATGCAACTTGCCTGACTGCATGGTAACACAGTCCTTGCATTTCGATGTATCCACGCAGGCATCATCAATATGCTGCAATATGTTATAAAATCATTTGGCAATATTTCAAACAGTTGGCATTATACTTTCATGAAAATAATGGGAGATCCCAAAAATATACTTACAATATCACGGATCCAGATTCCTGGGGTCATGAGCTCAGTGAAAAACTCAGGTCTTAAAGACACACCTAACAGTCCTCTTCGAGAATGCTCTGGTTTCATCTGCCTAATTAATCTGGCTGCATGAGGCCACATTTGCATCTTGTACAACACATGTTCGTCAATCAGATGGTTTCTGTATGGCACCCTCTGACTGTTTGCAGGTGTAGCGATGGCCGCCTCTTCAATTCTCCGCCTCTTTGCATTATGAATCTTTTCAATGTTCTGCCTTTCTAATTTGAAATGAATGTACAACTGTAGAAGACATTATCTTCAAATAAAACCGAAGTAAAATAAAATGCGTTTAGTGGACATATCAAAATAAGAATGACACATGCAGTGTCTGTCAAACACGTAATGTACACACCAGTCTCCGATTCAATGATCTTCTTCATTGCTCCAGTCATAAACCGAATATGGCGATCAATGTATTGTAAAGTTTTCTCCATGGGCTGAAATTTCTGATCAAACCACTGTTCTTGACACATGTATGCTTTCGCTTGCTTCTATGTTAGACAATCTTTCATTAACTTCAATGAAAGACGATTCAATTTGATTTTTCATGCGCAACTGGCCAGCATGAAAATCAACTATATTTCCTACTCCAGCAAGCTCATTCCACGCATCTTCAATTGTTTGATCAATTCTTCGATAAGCAGAATCTTGAATACACTGCAGTTCAGTCTTTGATTTATCACATTTTTCACTCGTTTCATCAAAACCTTTAGCGATCTCCTTTATATTCATCTCCTCATCAGCGACAGACGGATGACTCATTTCAATATGTTCAGTATTGTCAGCGGAATGATTAGAAGACTCCTCAACAATTTCAGTTATAGCATACGCTGTGTAGTTAATTTTCTCAGCCGAATGTTCATTTACCAACAGTTGCTCGAGCATTAGCTGATCAGTTCCTTGAATATCGTGACTATAGCATTCTTTCTGATAAGAGCATTGTCCCACGGCAAGTGTAATTTCTCCAACATTTCCAGAATTCTCAGCGGTCTCTGCAACTCTGTCCTTCAATATTTTATCAGGACCCAATGATTGATCAAGATTCTGAGAAGATATGGCCACGCCTCCTTCAACTTGCAAACCGGCGCAAACATCTTCGTGATATACATTAAGCAGTTGCTGGTCTAGAACAATCATCTGGTCCGGGCTACTTCTATTGTAAGTTGGTATGAGTTCGACAAAGGCATTATCTTCTGATTCTCCCACTTTTAAATGCGGTACAGTAGGTAGAGGAATTACTGAAGAAACGGCAGCATTCTGGCTGTGATAAGACAATTTTCTCTCCGTCCTTCTTGATCGCAGTTTCGCCAAAAACTCATTTAAAGTTTTTGTCTCAAAATCAGCGTCCTCACAATCACTGTCTGTATGCCTAGAAGCATTGCTTTCTGCGTGTACATTTTCAGCACTGCTATAATCAAGCCTATGCTCGCGAGGCAATTGTTCAGCGTTCTCTTCAGAAGAGCGGTAATCCAAGGAGACATCCAGCTTCATCATCACGAACAGAGGAAGAAGACGGTGCAGATTCGGTCTGTGAAGGCAATTCAACATTCAGCTAGGAAGATACGGGACCCTTCTCATTGTTCTTCAGTGGCTGAGAAGACGTGTGGCCAACTGTGGTTTTCTCCTTTCTTTTTTGTGTTTGATGCACACTTTTGTTGCAGGCACTTCCAGCAGGCTCACATGCAGAAATATGTTTGTTCTCTGTTTCATGAAGCCCACGCTGCTTGGAATCATCCTCTAGATTAGAAAAAATGGATGGCAGATATAGAACTGTGACCCCATTCAATAACAAATTTGTTATCCGCTTGATAACATCAGAACCGGTCCTCTGTTCAAAACTACTTGTAGCAAAGAAGTCTGCTCTATACTCATCAACTGTAGGCTGCAGGATGCTTGTCTTCACACCGAACTTCGACACTACTTTAATTACTTCCTTCATTTTTTGAGAAGCTTTAGTATTCCACGGATTTGTCTTCCACAAACACATGCGAGGAACTGTTCATTCTCCCTTATCCAAAGGCGTTGCAAACCTTTCAGCAACACCAGGCATGCACTCATATGCAAGAACCTTTGCAATAGCAAATTGAACACACATACGTCATTAGTCACTATATCATAAAACAATAAAGACGAAACTGTACATATTGATAAAATTATACAAAAGATCACGTATAATTTCACGGTTTGATAAACATACCTGCAAAGGATGCACGAATCCACCTAGGGTGAATGCCGATGGCTTCTTAACTCCATCTGTTCTCTTGCTAATTGCATATTGTGATAAGTCCTTTTTCAACGACTTTAGAGCTTGTTCATACGCAATAGGTCCCCATGGATAACTGTTGAATCTGTCAAAGTCCTCCACCAAAGAAAATAATTTAGGACTTACGATTACATTTTTCCGAGAACTACGCTGTTCTAGCACTGCAACGACAAATATAATGCAGGCTAATTTCAACTTCTCTATGTTAACTACACTGGATGAGCTGCTCTTTAATTCCAATAACCAGCTACGAACGTCATCTAGATGAACCTTACTGATTCCAGGAAAATGTCTGGACACAAACTGTTTGTTGTCAGCAATGTTGGGAATCACAGAGAATTTCATTCCTGTTAAGCGACAGAACTCTATACAGGAAAATCGCATTGGCGATTTGTCGATTACCATCCATAATCATCTGATTCACTACATGCAGTTTGTGACTTCATCAAATCCCAAATGAGCTAGCTTGATAAATTGAAATGGTCGGCAGACATAATAAGATTTCCAAACTGCGTGCTACTAATCAGCTGTTGGAGTTCATTCTTGCTCAAATTATCAATAATGAACTGACTAATCTCTTGATAATCAGCGGATAATGTTAGCTTACACCGCGGGACCACGTTTGTAGGAAGTTGCGTGTCAAGAATCTCCTGAGCAGATCAAATAACACAACACACACGCTAAGAAAACCAAACAGAACTCGCAAACATGCACACACTTAATAATATTTAGCAGGTAAGACTTGGACATGAGAATGAAAAACTTACTCTCGCAACAATGTTAGTAAACGTTGCTTTCTGTGATTCCATGTTCGATACTTCAACTTCGTCAGGGCGCGATTTTTTTCTTAGGGTGTGAACAATAAATGAGGGAAATTTTTGAGGCGCGCTTATTAGTAGAGTATAAAACGTGAAGGCATTCCAAGTTCAATTTGGGCAAATTCAATTTTGTGTCGACATTGACTACAATAGTTATTCACGCCGTCCGAAACCAAATAGTAACCCTTGACTTAAATTACACAGTCAATCTAAATAATAGAAATACAACTATACACATAAAAGCAATATTATTGTTAATCATGCGTAAACATAATGGATTTACACCTAAATCCTATAAATTAAATACAGTAACATAAATTTCAAATACACAATTGATAGCAATATCAATTGCACATAACCGACTGACCAGAAAATAAATAAATATGAATATCATTTTTACTATGTTTATTATTGTCCGGATAAGTCAAACGAAATTTTATTATTAACAACAGTAATTAAATTACTTAAAACCCCAATGCACGAAACAGTAAACAGTAAACCTGTCATGTGAATTTTCGGACGAAAAAAGATTGCTAATCATATGTAAACATATCAGATTAATACATAAGGTATATATGACGAAAACAACATAATTTTAAAAATACATGATCACGAATCTCCATGGCATATATAATTACGTACTGACCAAAAATAAATAAATCTCAACACATTGTTTTCATTGTGCTAATGATTAAAGGCAAACATAAGTCTTATTACTAACAACAACCTTTGTAGTTAAATTAAGTTATTATCTGTAATAATTAATTAAATTTATAATACACATTGATTTTGGATGACTGTAATAAAATATCTTGTCCTTTGAATTACTGATCATTTAGTAGGGTGTGTGCGTTGTTTGCACGACTGTTAATGTATCAGTAGTTCATTTGAAGCATATGCACTATTTCCCGGAACGTTCTGAAGCTGTCAATTATTCAAGCATATGTTATAATTTTGACGACTGGTAATGTATCAGTCGTGTAATTCATAGTTTTGTCAATGGTAGCTGAATATCTGTTCCGTGACGTCAGTAACGACGTCGTCTCGAGTGATGTGACCTTCATAGATCTGAAAGAATTTTTGTTTCCTTAAACTTTATTTTTCCTTTTTTTGACTTTGTTGGTAATGTTTCAGTCGTGTTAGTTATAGCTCACTCATAGAAGAAAGTGACGTTTCCAAGAGAATTTTCCAACAATGTAAGTTAGTAGCCATTCACGTATAAGAAAGTTGAAGATTTTTCTCAATTGTTTCTGAAGTCCTGTATATGATATTTGTGAAATCGCCTTTCTGGCATTAAACTATATAGGACTAATACAACTGTTAGGGAAACTTTTATTAGTATAATGCATGTATTCAATCCTTATATTCGAAGAGTCCTTTTTCATCAACGATCTCCACAGCTCTCAAAACTCTAGTCAGATAGAATGGAAATTCGAATCTTCCTAACCTGTAAAAATAAAAAAATAAGACATCATCAGTTCCTCGATATATGTGAAGTAAATGCATGTTAGTCTGATAATTAGTGGAGGAACCCATGAGCTATTTTATTAAAAAAAATGTAATGGAGAAATTTCTCACCTAATTGTTGTAGACTTCATGGTAAACAATATTAACTATTTCGTCGTCTTCGAGTTCACCTTCCTTCAAATTGAGGAATCTTTATTCCAGTCTGTGATGTTGCCCGAGCCAAAGCAACGTACAATTGCCCATGCGTAAATACCGGTTTTGGAAGATATACACCAACATTTTTTAAACTCTGTCCCTGACTTTTGTTGATAGTCATTGCATAGCATAGTCGTATCGAAAACTTCTGCGTCGCAACTTAATCGGCAATGTTGACTCTGTTGGTGAAAGAACTATTCTTGGGATAAGTACTTTATTTCCAACATGCGATCCTGCAATAATCTCACATTCAATCACTCTACTGCCATACGCAAAACTGTCATCCTTGTCCCATTATATAATCCGTCATTCTGATTTAGATTCCTCAACAGCATTACGGGAACTGCATGTTTGAGTAAGAGCTTATGATTTGGAAGGCCAGAAAATTCAAGAGTGTTAAGAAATTCAACTGGATACATGTTTTCGATTTCACTTTCATCCCCAGAATTGATTTCCATGCAATCTGAACTTAAATATTCAGTTGGTTGTCCAGGGGACATTGACAACATGTACCTGTTAATCTCGTCAACAGTCTCATTTCTTGGGGTGAGTATTGCCCTCTCTCTGAGATATGTATGGTCACTATTCTTCTCTCCAAAATCTGCGTAAACATACTCTACAATCTGTTGCACCGGATCCGTAGAAGGACGAATAATCATATCACTGGGAAGTCTAATTGCTTCTGTACCATTGACTGAAGATGTCGTTGAGTTACCATCTCCAACTTGTAAGATTCATTTTCAAAATCTATTTCAGACCGATGTACTCTCATATTCTTCTTCAATCTGTAGAAACGACAATACTTCCATAGGTAAGAGCGGTTTATAACAGATTCAACAACGTCTTGCCATGTACCCTTTGGAATAACCGGCAGTATTTGCCTAAAGTCTCCACCAAGAAGGACAGTTTTCCCTCCGAATATCATTCTATCAGCACCTGTGTTTTTAAACTGACATAAGATCCCGCAATGTTCTGTCCAATGATTCGAAAGCAAATTTATGTATCATCGGTGCTTCATAAAAAATGATTAATTCCGAACGACGTAAGAGTTCCGCTAACATTGAACCATGACGTATATCTCACATGGAGTTTTCACGTAAGGATATTGGCAGCTTAAATCTCGAATGAGCTGTCCTTCCTCCTGGTAGCAATAACGAAGCAATCCCTGATGATGCTACAGGAATTACTATCTTGTTTTCTGACCGCAGCTTTTGTATTAGCAAATTGTATAAATAAGTCTTTCTTGTTCCTCCTGACCATTGAGAAGAAAAGTTGACCATCATTTGCATATACAGATTCAATAACAGCATCAAATACCGCATTTTGATCTTCATTCAGCGTAGCAATTAGTTCCTCATTTTCCACTGTGCTTCTTTCAATATTGAAGTTGAATTCTTTCATTAGGAATCTATTTCCAAGATCTCTGAAAACACTAAGAGGGAGTCGGCATTCCAGGGAAGTCACCTAGTGTTTTCGAATTCTGATTCAATAACTTTTCCACTTCTATCAGGGTATAACATTGTAGTTCATCGTCTGAAAGCTCCAAAGATGAAAATGTAAACAAACGCCTTTGTTTCCTCGTAATATCTTCTGACATAGATTGCCAGAAACTATTCCATAGTCGCAAAGGACCCGTTATTTCATAGTATGTCAACAGCGTAGTGAATAAATGCCGCAACTGATATGGAGTCGCCCAGTGAACAGCTTCTTCCATGGCTTGATGCCATTCAGAATCTCCTTCCAACAATCCTCTTCTGTAACATGCTTCTTTGAAACTATACATTTCCGTCCACAGTTCGTATATCTTCATAGGATGTTGGTCCTTTCACAAACATAAGCAACATTTTCATGTAGTATATTTCACCATCAGTTGGATGAATATTCACAATTCATCCAAGAACAATTCCACTTTTGCGTGGTGTCCAGGCTTTTATACGAATACAGAAGAAAAAAAGGGGGGTCAAAAAACAAAATACAAATTTTGACGGAAACTGTATGTAAGTTAGAGCCCGTGCTTCCCTATTACGCGAGTTTGTTGCCATCCATTCGGTAAACATCATTTTCTTAATACCATCTCATGCTAATAAATTCTCCAAATCAGCAGCATCATCATAAACAACACTCTGTTGTCCTTCGAGATGCAGCGGAAGTCTTATAACAGCTGGCGATCTATAATGTATGTCAAAGGAAATATTCTCCACATAGCTTCGCGAGCAGATAAGTACCTGCAGTCAAGATATCTCTTTATTTCATCACTGTTATGTGCCATTTTTGCAGAGTTATCAACTGCAGCATCTACAGGATTTCTGCTTTGTATGATCATCGTTGCTTTATCGACTCCCTTCGTAATATAGTTGAAGAGGTATTTGATTGCTTTACTCTTATTGCACCACTCAACGTTTATATGAGCATGATATTTTTTCAGCAGTGGCAGATTATGCGGCACAACATAACTATTATCCATGCGGATTTTCTTCTTTGTAATATAAATCCTATCTATTCTCCTCCGCCGATATCTGACATAACCAGACTCATTGATGGTCGTCGTCTCACTATACTGTTTAGGGAACTTTTTTGTGCATCTGTGATTTTCCATGCAAGCATTGTTTGGTCTGTCCAAACCACATGGTCCATGCATCATAAATTGTTTGACCAAATGATATCCTTCCTCGTCTACTTCTATGTCTGGAATTTCTGCTGATATTACTGAATCTACTTCTGAAGGACTTGGATGCCCATCACGCCCAGCTAGCCAAGTCAATATATGTGCATGTGGCAGGCCTCTTTTATGAAATTCTATTGTATACAACACTAAAAAAAATTAAATAAATAAATTCTTGTATCGTTAAATACTTTTTGCAAAATGTCGTCTTCATCAATGACGTAAAATATCTGAGAGTATTGTGTAGAAAATATACCTGCAACCACGGGGCCAAAGAATCTTCCTTTCCGAATATCAGAAATCAAATTGTCCAGCTTTATTTTAAAAACCCGACACTGCAAGTTGGCCTATCATTAGAGCTATTGCCATATTTTTACAAATGATCTGTTATTTCGTCCCAGTTGGGATTTGCTGTGATAGTAATGAATAGATGTGGATTACTGTACCACCTGCATAAAGCCAGAGCGTCATGGTAGTTTTCCAACATATATCTGGGAGACCCAGTAAACGAAGACGGTAATATGATCTTCTTGCCAATAGATCTTGCATTTGTCTCTCCTCTGGTTACAGCATCAGCAATGTTACTGTAAATATCCGCTCTCAATGTCTTCTGATTATTTCTTATCCAACGCAGTCTTTCCTGTTCGATCGCGGTGTAAGCATCAACAACATACTGATGGAGTAGACGTCCAGATCGTACAATACCTTGTCCTTCCGATAATCTAGTCTGTATTTGATACGCTTAGTATTCACGCATAGTTATGAAGTGTCTTTTGTTAGGGGTGGGTACCTTATCTGAGCAGAGTATCTGGTCATGGAATCCAGACTGTCCAAACGGAAATAATAAAGGATATTGCATTGTCATAAATGAAGGTTGTGATTCACTGATTCTCTTTAGCGGACCATTTTTTGTCTGAACTATGATGTCTCTTTCTCCAATCGTTTCAGGAAGATCTCCAACTATCAATCCAGCAATTTCATCAGTGGAGGGATGTTTTCCTCTACGCCCTCATCCAATTAGTAATATTGATAGTTCAGTAGTCTCACCAGATTCATATCTGTCTCGTGCCATTCGGAAAATTTTTGCCAGCTTATTGTATGTATCCATCATTTGAATGAGTGCTGAAACCACCTCTGTATCCAAAATTTCTGAACTTTTTCTGGTCAACGTACCTAAACGGTTTGAAACTTCATTTGATGTGTCATAGATATAGAGCCGAGCAAATTTTGGAGACTCACCTTCAGCAGGAAGTAATGAACCAATATTATGCAGTTTTGTCCGTGTATTCTGTAGACGTATGAACCTATTCTTGCTTTTACCGTTGAGTCTATTTTTGCACCCATTGATGTGAAGGAAAGGATTGAGTTATAGACTCGTATAGATTGCCGAAAGGATATATCTGACAACTTTTCTTCGAGATATAACGGAGGACGTTCAAGTGGAGGGTAGTGAAACTCTTCCTTGGCCACAACAGAGCGAAAATACCAAATTGTTGCTACTCTCTTGCTCTTGCGTACTCTGATTTCCACATCAATGCATGACAGTGAGGACATTGATGTGAAGAAGAATTAATAACAGTTGCGTAAAATATGTGATACCGTTAAATTACACGATATGCACAGCATCAGTCGTGCAATATACAACATATATTGTAAACTATCAGGAAACCGGAAGGAGAATAATTTTGGAAGGTTCGTTTAAACCTTATATTGTATACTTATAGATTTATTGATTTATTCAACCCATCTTCTTTATAGCCGCAAGAAACTAGACGACTGTACGTGAATTGGTGCACAACTAATAAAACATAATGCAATATTTACATTACCACACGTATAAACTTTATATTTGACAATATTTACAACAAAGACTGGAATATTATTATAGCCCATATCAACGAAAAATGATTTCTAAGGTATCCTGCAATATTATAATTATGTATATGTTACATGCACCCGTATTTTGTTGACGGAATGTCCAACACATGCTTTATTTAGAATACCCCAGTATAAATTATGGTAGTTTTAAAATTGTTAAATGAAATTCCATAATTTAATAATCAATGAAGTCGGTGTATATTGTGGATTAATCTATAAGAGTAAAACCAGAAAATAATTAGGAAACAGGTTCGGCGGATAGGTTATAAAAAGGTTCAAGATACGACCTAACATTAGAACAGACATACTTAGATACTAATGTCAACACACAGAGGTTCGACTCATAGGTTATGAAAAGGTTCAAGATACGACCTAACATTAGAACAGACATACTTAGATACTAATGTTAACACATAGATAGCTAAAGAAATTATACAGTACACCAGAAATGCAATTGTCTATTGTCAAGAAACGTCCAAAACAGAAACTGCAGCAATTAACCAGGATTCACGCTCAATTACTCACTCCACGGCGGCCAGTGCCAGTAGGAGAAGAGCACACTTGCTGCCAAATATTTTCTGAACTCCGTTAGATGGGACTTGGTTACCTCAGCGGCAATATGTCCAGAAAACATCGTCGTAAATGCACTCAAAAGCACTTCGATGCAGTTATCACCACTGCATACGATGAAAGCACATATTATCTTCAATGACTTTTTGAATGCACATATAATTTTCATGAAAAACATCTGGATCTTGCCTGTCATCTAGCTGTGGGAGGCGCTCATACTTCTTAATGGATAACGTGAAGTCCATTGCCAAGAGCGATAATTCCTATAGCAAACGTCTGATTATGATAGACACATTGTCTATTGCGTTATCGACGAACTTGGCATCTGCATGAGCTCCCCTCTGTGGGTCCCAAATTTGTATTTCAGCTCTATTTGGACGAATAACGCACAGAATCCATTCACAGCTGTTGACTTCCAGCGGAAAAACTATTGTCTCCACTCTGCTCCATGGGCACGAAGGCCACCCTGGGTACTTTCCAAGAGTGTAAGGCATAAATTCACTCAAGCTAACAGTTTCGTTTACACCGGAGAGTGACATGATAATCTGACTGAATAGCGTGCTCATGAAAGCAACATTCTTCGCGGGGATTTTGTACTTTAATTGCATCTCAATGAAACCACGGATGCATTCATCAACATGCTTTAAAAACAAAGAATCAAACATGACGTTATATTGTGCACGATGGGTATAAGCTTGTCTTGAAACAGCAGAGTTGTTACGTAGAAAGGCATCCTCTGCAAGCTTAGGCCTCCTAGAAGCTGGAAGTTGCTGATTCCCGTTAACTGCACATGACGTTATATTGTGCACGATATTATTGACGTTTTTGGTAATGACAAACATGTCAGCGCCTGGTCTTGCCAAAATAATTTGTGAACAGATGGTTGATTTATTTTTAACCAATGCTATTTCAAAATATCAATATCGAGAATAAAAAAAATAACTACCACCTGTCCACTGAGGGTCTGGTAATACATCAACCTGCGCTTTGAGCTGTACTACCTTCTCGCCTAACACCTTCAAACACTCTTCCATGGACGTCATCTTCTCAGTTATGAAATTAACATTCAAAAAGGTGGCTCTGTTACTTCAACACCAACCAATCTTTCTCGAATTCCCTCCAATGCTTCTTGAAATGAGTCTTTCACAGCAGATTGAAGTTGCATTTTGCGTTCAGCGACTTCATTTTCTGCACAACCGCAGGTAAAAAGTTAAGCGATTAGACCAGGAGAATTATCAAATCGAGTACATAATGTCAATGATACGTAGAGACGTATAAAACATATAATTAAATCAGAATAAATCTACAACCCGAAGTTCCTTCCGCCTGTCGAACGTCTTCATCAGGCATGTGCTTATTTCCTCTGGCATGTGGTGTTCCCGGCCGAACTTCCTCATTCTCCATCCATCGTCTCTTTCACTCTCTGCATTATCCGTGACAACGTGCTCCGTATTTGATAAATTCGCTTTCTTCACAGAATCGGCGAACCCACTTGACGGGTCAGTTTCACTCAGACGTTTTGCCCGTCGCGTAAGTGTTTTCGGTGTGGACTTCTGACCAATCACTTTTTTCTTTCCCTTTCCTGATTTCTTACCAGACATTTTCCTACTCTCAATAACAACATCTTCTGATATAGAATCACCACTGGCTGAATCTTTCCTACCCGATGATTTCGAAATGTTACGTCATTGTCCTCTTCTAAGTCACACTCTTCCTCGATCTCTATTGCATCAACAGTTCTAGCATGCTTAGCTTAAACTTTTCATGTTACTGGAGGACAAATAACCGTGACTCCTTTCTTCAAACACAAATTGATCCTCTGCAGTAGTGGAGTGCGGTTTTGGAGTGCGACGTGACTTGATCTAATAAAGAATGAAGCCGATTCTTCAACAGTTGGCTGCAAAATACATTTGCCAACACCTTTGGAAGAAACAGCCTCTGTGACCTGGTCCAACCTCGGCGAGTACTTAGTACTCCAATCATTTGTCTTCCACCGTGGAATGCCAGGTTCCACTCCTTCAAGTCTCTTCGCAAACGAACTTGCAACTCCAGGGATACATTCATAAGCAAGTATCTAAATAAGAATGAACAATTTATTTCGAAATCAATGTGGAATAATAGATATCAGTAACTGAAATAATAAACGCAGTACTATTACCTGAAATGGATGTACAAAACCTCCTAAACTTAACTTTGGATTTTTGTTCACTTGTTCATCAGTCGATTCAGCACCGTACTGGGAGAGATCCCTCTTAAGTGACGCTAGGGATTCATTGAATGCTAGGGTTCCCCATTGGTAAGCATTGAATTTCTCAAAGTCTTCCACCAAATACATTATTGCAGGATCGACGTAAGCAGTATCTCTATTACTTCGTAACTGAACGACTCCATCGACAAACATCAAACTCGCCATCTTTAGCTTCTCAACATCAACGGTACTATCCGAAGGGCTTCTCATCGTATTCAGTCGGTTCTTTATGTCTCGCAACATAATTTTCTTTTTGTTTCCAAAATGTCTTGTAATAAAGGCTGTATCAACTTCTATTGGATCCTCGGCGCCAAATTTGAGGCCTGTCAGCACTGAGTATTCAACCGACAAAAACCGTACGGGTCTATCCTCGATAACCATCCACATCTCATCAGTGTCATCGTATTTGATCTGACACTGCATCATATACCACAACAATTGTCCTGACAACTGAAAATTGTCTGCAGCCACTACTAAACGTCCAAATTGGCTTTTTAAAACCATCTCGGCTATCTCTGCTGTATTCAAGATTTCCATTAGATGTGTGTATATGTCCTTATAAGCGGCAAATATCACTACTCTTCCTGCCTTTACAGAACCCTTGGGGATCTGTGTTTCTAATACTGCCTGTATTAAAACAATGTACGGACAGAAATTGATACTCTGAATAATAACAGCATATCAGTTAACAATATCATATGATTCATTCAGAATCCCAAATTGATACTTAGCACAATAACAACATATGATTATACGATATCACATTATACATTAAAAAACCCACACCCAGAAATACGACACAGTACTAACTTGAAAGATCCTGCTACCCATGGCAGTAGGACAACAATTTGCGCAACACCAAACCGTGATGATTATCTGCAAGAGACTGGCAATCAATCACTAAGCCCCAACATTCACTATAACTCCCCACTGCTGCTATCTATGCAATGATCGCAGTCCACGTTGGGCAAATATCGAGCGTTTGAGATTACAGTCGAGCTCGAATCTGAAATCGGGGGAACAAAAACCAAAACTCGAGAAACGACCCAGGTTTCTGCTGGTGTATTCGTATCTTTTAATAAGATAAACGTTGGGCCAATCGTAATCAAATAACCCAATATGTTGAAATAAATAAATGAATTGTGGGCCGATCATTTAAACCTTTACTTCTGAAGTGTTTATAGGTTTAATAAGTTAGCAGATTTCAGTATCAGTGTATGAGCTTATAATGAGTTCCGATAGAAAGTTATCATGCGTTATATACATCACTTAGAATTTAATAATTGACGTTACGTTGCTTTTTAGCATTAGAGTTTATCACTAATATACCTGTATCCGTACTCAATATTTAATTATGTGATATATCATGATTGTATGACTATATGGTCCGACAATATCATTAAAAACCTGTGATTTATAATTGAGTATTATTAAGCGGTCTTGTAAACTTCAGTTGTATATATTGGCAAGCACGAACTCTCCCAGTTTAACGTGACGTGTAAATACTGCCAAGTACTGTAAATTTTTGGGCGACAGGAAGACCATCAAATAACATAATGTAAATGTTTACTAATATAGCAATGAAGAGAACACGACAAAGAAATGTAAACTGCATACTTAACCACTCATATCCATCTATTGCATGTAAGAGCAACTGCGAGATACTTTCTGAAATCTTCTATTTGTTTTTTGGTGATTCCGTAGACAGAATCGTCCGAAAACATTAAGGCAAACGCCGAACGCAAGACGTGTACACCGCATTCACCCCTGTCAGCAAATTAGAGGAAACGTACATTTTAAAAAATGGTGCGTAAATTGGATGCATAAATATGTATGAAATAAACATTGACGCCTTACGCTGTAGCTTGGCGGGGGTAATTTTCATCTCTTGTAATGGTGAACTCAGTACGCCCATTCGTCAAGTGGAGTGGTCAAGTAGAAATTGCATGGTATGCAATGTCCTACCAAAAGCCTGATTGAAAAATCTCATATCCATATCGCATGTTTTGTCTGAATCATGTACAGTGACACTCCCTGCTCTGTTGTCTACTATTGCAAGAACCCAATGACATTGGTTAACGTTTACTGGGATAACGATGATATCAGACGCATCCCACGGCGTTGCAGGCCAGTCGAGTACGGTTCCGTCGGCATAAGGTTTGATTACAGAAAGGTGATATTCACCTTCCAATCTGTATTCTGCTGCAAATACCTGATTGAATGCATTATTCATGAATGCAATGGAAGAGCGGGCGATGTTTGTTTTTCTCTGGAGTTCAATAAACCCGCGCAGGCATTCATCAATAGGCTACAATAATTTTTTTTTCAATTATAGGATCGGAAATATCACTCGTCAATATAACATAACATACCTCATCAAGCAGCCACGCAACATTTTTCATCAGCATTGAAAGAAACTGTTGTCCACGCTGGCCACGCAAGGATCCGGTTACGTACACATCTGGGCCCATGTTCTCAACGATCACAGATACATGTGGAAACATAGCAAGAATCCTACTAATACGATTATCAAATGCGCTGTTAGAGGAACTATCTGTGACAGTATCTGCGGTAGAATTTGGTATTGAAGTTGGCGAAATGACCGGGTGCTTCCGCTTTTTTGCCATAGTTGTGAGGGTCCGCTGTATTTTGCGACGTTGTCATTGATCATCCTCCGCATGAACATCAGTATCTGCTGTCCCGCGCAAATCATCTGCATGTGTAGGAATATTAGTGCGGAAAATTAATGAGACCCGAGATATTTAATATGAAAACAAAGCATATAAATGATTACATAAATTGTCAGAAAACAGTAATACCTAATCTGTTCTCTAACGTCGTCAACTTCAAGTTGACCTGTTCAAAGTGTTGGTCGATCGTTCTTTCCATATCCTTCAGCATAGTGGCATGGACATCATATCTACTTTGCAATGCATCAAACCTCTGAACAGCACTTTGCGCATAGTCATCAATCTTTCTGTCGATACGAACAATCATTTGAGATATTGAATTTTGCAAATCTGCAAGACTTCTCTGTAAATAGTTGCGTATTTCATTCATCATATTAAGTTTTCAAAAACAATGGGTATATTCATTTTTTCCAAAACAACGCGAGATTAAATACCCATAGATAAGTTGAACGGATGCATAGAATTTAATCAGGTGCGTCAAGGCGAAGGGGTGCGACTTGCATCGTAGGATACAGATTAGACGAACCAAACTGAAATGGATCTAAAAGCAGATTAAATGGCACAACTATTTTAACTATTCGCAGAACAGCACGTGTCCAAAAGTTATACCCCTTCACATATTCGCCCCAAAACCCTTCAGAACCCCCGCGAGACAATTACTCATTGAATGAATTAATGAAAGACTGGAAGCTAAACAGCTGTCCTATTTCATTGTTATTATAAACGAATTCATATGTATTTAAGTAATTAAATAGTGATTATGGAAAGAATTATAAGAGTCTGACACATTTATTGTCAATTACTGTGCATTTATTACTCACATAATCATATATTGCGCAGTATCTTCTGATAGCGTACAGTCGTACAAACGTTATGCAAACTACTATTGCAAAACTGAGCTATGTGAATGTTCATAAACATTTATTGGGAGAATTTTTATGTAATTAGGTAGTTAAATATTTAAACAGGGAATTTTAAAGGTCAGTCGTAGTTCTATTTTCGTATAATGGTAATATATAAGCAATAACCTTTGTCAATAACTAAATAAATACATAAGGCATAGCTTAAGAAGGATCTCTTAACATCGCAATTAAGTAATGCAACTTATGCATTTTAATCACATTCGTCCTTGCAGTGTTCCCCGATTCACGAACACAGGTTGGAATAAGTGTCAGTTGGATAAAAATAAAACACAATATTTAGTAGTACGCTTTCAGTCCTTAATTCTGAACTATGTCAGCAATTACATTTTTTTTTACAGTTTCCCATAACACACTCTCAGTAATATAATGTTGGTATCGACCACTAAACATTATTAATACTTAAATAAATACAAAACTCACGACTAAAGGAACATTTAATTGTGAATAGTTAGATAGTCGAAATTGAATAAATATTTGACCCTTAACAACAATTAAGTAATAGAACTTACGCACTTTACTGACATTCGCCTTTGCAGTCTATGCGGATTCATGAACATAGGTTGGTATAATTGTATGTCTGATAGTAATAAAATACAATATTCAGTCGTGCGTTTCCAGTTTTCAAGTTTGAAGAACATCAACACTTACATTACTATAACAGTTTTCTATAATACCACGTCAGTAATATAATGTTGGTATAAATTTATTATTGGCACATGTTGTTTTGGGCTTCTTTACTATGTTGAGCTACCTATTTCACTGTCTATCTTGAAATTCTAAGTTCATTTATCGTTCAATATGATCAATATATACAACAATAATAAGATAAGAAAACAGTCAGGAAAACTAATGGGGCTGGTCTACTGCTTCCTTCTTGATTTTCTTTCGTTTACCCTTCTGAAACGTTGCTAAAACAGCATCCTCATCATCTGTATTGCTTTCTATTATACTGAGATCCTTTGCAGCAGCTCGAGTCCTCATCATGCTTTTACCCACAGCGCCTTTGGTTTTTCTATACAATCCTGCAACTCACCTGAAAGAACGCGGTCAACCATGGTTACCCCATCCGACAGGGGAGGTGAAACCTGAAGAGCACCAATCGATCGCTGCATTTAGAAAGTGAAACACAATCAACCACCATTAAAACATTCGCAGACTATCTCTGACTTTACCTCGGTTGACTTAGGCTGACACGTCCTTAAAATCGAGGATTTCCGACACACGGGTAACCGTCAAGCTTTCATACAAACTTTTAAAATCAAACGGCTTGATCCTCACAAAAAAGTTAAAAGACTTCCCCACTAAAGAACGAATACCACCAGGAAGCTCCTCAACTCCAATACCGTCGTCTTGAATTACAGTTTTCTGTAACAATTGAAAAATACGTGACGACCATTCTATCATGAAAATATAGGTAAAAACAGGTACTCGCCATAGCGTTCCTCAGGTCTTCCACTGTTGTATTCGTATATTTCTTAGCTGGCCCGTCAAATATAACAAAAGTACCCGATTTAGAGCCATCATCAACGGCCACCTCAATACGGAAACTATGCAAAGAAAAACGCAGTAAATAAATACAAATGAATTACTTCACCGGGTGATAGTTGTTAATATATTACCGTGAACAATACCGCAAAACTCCCAGAGCATTAAAATTGTCACATTTATAGCAAATTAGCGATTCCTCAGACTTTCTCAGCTTGGATGAACACGTGGGGCAAGAAATATAGCTCCAACCACTTCGGCTAATTATATCAGTTATCCTTGCTTCGCATGAAAAATTACGCTCCTAACGAACAGAGAAAGTTAGTGCAATGGAACGACGTAGGATGCTGTCGTATAAATATATGAACAAACCTGTTCAGGATCCGAATGTAGTATAGCGTATATATCCGATAGACTGATCTTTGTTACTGGCCTGACATTGGTAACTAATGGCGTAGATGCAGAAACGTTTTCTAGATTCATCCTATAAAAAATAAACATAAACTGTTAAGTCAGAACTAAAAAAACGAAATTACAGAATAGATAAAGGAACTGTACACATGAACAAAGGAATTCTCACTGTTTGCGGAACTCCAAAGCCGACAGGCCATCTCCATTAATTTAAAGAGCACTTGAAGAGGTTGTATTCAGATATAAACCACCTGATTAAATAATACGATTACAAATATTTGTTGAGCAGAAAACGGTACGTCGACATACAAAACACCTTGAAACATCCGTGGATTGATATTCGTCACAATAATCACAGTATCGTCGCCGACAATTCCTTTCAGTCTCTTATAAAACTCGCGCGACTTCTCATCCCAAGCAGTAACGGTTGCAAGGCAGCCGCTATAGATAAAAACAGTTCCTATCGACAATTGACAAAATGAAGACTATGAATGAGAATAATAAGATTGTTGGGAAAAAAGCATACCCTTCCACAATTATATTCACCATAGTCCGCGATGAATTCCCATTACCATTGTCATCCGGCTCAACAATGGACGAAACCAGTGCAATGACATCTAATGGGGGGGTGTGAAATGTCTTAGATTATAACTCCACTCCAAGCAAAAGGAATACATAACCATTCTATAGAGATATGGGAGCAAACCTGGTAAGTAAATCTGCAAGCCGGCATTTGTCTCCAAATACTGAGACGAACGAAACTGAAATTTCTCTCTTTTTATCATAAGATCATGAGCAGCACTTTGAGACATAGTCGTACGTCTATTGTAACATCTAACTATGCTCTGTTGTACGATATCTTTCTGGGGAATTGACAATATCAAAGTTTGATATTGAAAACAGACATCTCTCTTCAAGTAGCCGCTCAAAATTTTCCACCAGCGCACTATTAATTATAGCCTACATGAGAGTATCCTATAACAAAACAAAAAAAAAAATTAGTGGGGGTGGAGGGGGGTTGGGGAATTGCATATAAAGTAAAAATTTAATACCTCTTTATCTAGTAACATTAAGCCAACTAACATCGGTTCTCCATTTCTTCTAAAATTAGTAGCTCTCCAGGACCGCAACAGCCGTACAATTATTGTAGTGTTTCCCATCGCCGGAGTTAAAGAATTAAGTACATAATAATTACTCGGTAGAACCATGATGATTTAAAAACTCGACAACTAATACTGTTTCTTAATCATATTAAGAATTGGACGAAGGATTCTCTATATATTAAGAATAATATGAAGCGATTTATTGTCATAGGACTAAAGAAAAACCTTTCAACTACAATAAGAGAAGATTAAGCGAATGTACTTGAAACGGGCATAGAACATGTATTTGTCATGAATAAAGGAAAAGTTATTTCTACACGGTGTTATACATATAATATTTCACAAAACATTACATTATTCAGTAGGCTATTTTTCAATCGCCTAAATAGTTGTAACTTTAAATGCCGTAGTGCATTACAAACGATTGAGACGTCATCAATTAATAAATACAACCATATCAACTTCAGCAGTAGTGCATTCTAATCGGGCCACAACATTAGCCACAGCTATGTTATCTTAATACGGATAATGAAATTATAGTAATCTAATGATAATGAGAAATATTTACGTCCAGAAATAAAAGCATTGAACTACAATACGATTTTCAACGATATTGTATTCTCATCTACTGTATTATGTTAAATACGGTCAATGTAATTATAGCATCTTTAGTATTTCAATTTCATTAGAATACGAAAAGATTTGTTGTCATAATTAAAATCCAAACCTTTGAAACACAATAAGACAATCTACAGACAAACCTGTGAATTCAGCAGTAGTATATTCTTATCCGATTCCAAACCTTGGCTACAACTATCCTACTACAATACGACTCAATAGCTCTGTAGTCTCATCGATTTTCGAAACTTGTCTATCTCCGAGGTGTGTTAATATGCTAATGCAATTATAGTAACTTCAATAAATCAATATAATAGGAATACGAATCGCCTTGTTGTCATAATTAAAAAACAACGCTTCGTTCCATTAAAATGCGTATCATTAATGGTAAGACACTAATTAAGAAATGCACCAACTTTTAGATTCCGTCAACGATCTCATTTAGCAGCCCAAACCTTTTCCGTAAATGACCTCATTTAGTCAGTCAACCGGTTTTCAGCCGGGCAAGTATTTGTCAATAATAAACTTTTAAATGGCGAAGTGTATTACAGTCGCTCATTCATTAATATATTTAATGCAATTATAATAACATTAGTAAAACAACATTATCATAATATGAAATGATATATTGTCAGAGACCAAACAAAACCTTTGAACTATAATAAGATTTTCAACAGTATTGTATTCTAATCGACTTCCAAGCCCTGTCTGTCACCGTGCAATGTTAATGCGGGTAATGCAAGCAAGTCCATTACATTACGAATACCTAATGATTTGTTGCCATAATTAAAATCACTAACTTCAGCATCAGTCTATTCTTATACGATTCCAAATACTGACAATAATTATGTCATCTTAATGCGTATAATGCAATTGAAAATCCCTATAATTATGAGAATGAAAAGCCAAATCTTTCAGTTACAATAGGATGATATATCAAGGCAATGTAGTTGAAACCGGTATAAAACAGACTGAAAACACCCCACGAATCCCACGCTATGGGATGATAAGTGCACGACTGTATCATTACAAAGCACCAATGATGATAACCCAAAAATGATCCAACCAAACTTAGAGATACGCTTTCAACAGCAAAAAACGTGAACGACCTTACGCAATGGAGAGGTAACTACACGACTGTGTCGCTTGAAACCTGAAACAGTAAACAAACAGGGGTGAGATAATTACACGACTGCATCGAATTCTATCACAACTCCAGTACACACTATTCAAACCCACAGGTAGAGGGACGACTGCAACACAACTTGGTACATGCAACACCAAACAAATACATAGAGGGTCCGGTCCACAAACATACCGGAAGGCAAAACAACCTATAAACAACACCAAGCTGTGATACATAGCATATAAATAAAAAGGCACAGTAAAAAAATGCCCAAATGAAAAAAAATGCATCATAAAAATCGCACCTGCCACACCTTCAAAACACCTCACAGATCACACGCAATGGGATGATAACTGCACGACTGTATCATTACAAAACACCTATGATGATATCCAAAAATGATCCAACCAACCTTAGAGATATTCTTTCAACCGCAAAAACATGCACGACCTCACGCAGTCGGGAGATAACTGCACAGCTGTATCTCTTCAAACATGCAACAGTAATCAAACACACACATACAGAGCAATGATAAACAACCATGAAATGCTGAAAAACACCGACAGATCAAATTAAGACGAACAAACATGCTACACATATCATTTATTAATACGTTTAGCGCAATTACAGTAAGTTAATCTCCGAACTACAAAACCCTTTGAACGTTCATTTAATGAAATTACATCAACTTTACCAAAACAATGATACATATAATATTCAGAAAACAGTACATTATTCAGTAGCCTCTTTTTCAATCGCCTAAATAATTGTGAATTTAAATGCCGTATTGCATTACAAGCATTGAGACGTCATCAATTAATAAAGACAACCATATCAACTTCAGCAGCAGTGCATTCTAATCGGGCCCCAACATTAGCCACAGCTATGTTATCTTCATACGGATAATGAAATTATAGTAATCTAATGGAGGAAAAAAATACATACAGGGTCAATAAACAAACCGGAAGGCAAAAAACCTAAACAACACCAAACTGTGAGACATAGCATTTAAATAAAGGGGCACGACAAAAAACGGCCAAATGAATAAATGCATCATGAAAATCGCACCTGCCACATCTCCAAAACACCTCACATATCACACGCAATGGGATGATAACTGCACGACTGTATAATTACAAAACACCTATTATGATAACCAAAAAATGATCCAACCAATACGCCACGATTATAGCATTGTTGTTAAATAAACACATGTATCATTAAGGAACTCGTGCTACCTATTAAACGACCACAAAATCGTCTGGAAGGTCGTTTAATGCAATTATAGTAACTTTAATAAACCAATACAAAAACAATCATAGCATTGATGTTAAATAAAAACATGTGTCATTAAACAACCCGTGCTAGGTATCAAATAACCTTTATGAATCAGCAAAATCAATACGGAACTATTATAGCATTGTTGTTAAATAAACACATGTATCATTAAACAACCCGTTCTACGTATTAAACGACCTTTTATATATGATTAATGACAAACTTATTGGAATAAAAATGGCTCGAATTTTATTCGTCCATGTATTTTTTGCACAAATCGAAAAAAAATTAAAAGAACAAATACATCATTAAACATTAAAAAGCACAGATATATTCAAACAACCCATCTCATGTACAAACGACCATTTACGTTAGAACATGAAAGGCCGTCAATGATCTAAACCCGAATTCTAGTTTTGAAACCTGCAACAATAAACAAACACACACACATACAGAGGATTCATAAAAAAAATGAAATGCAAAACAACATCGGGGACACCAAACAGTCAGTCAGAGCATATAAATAAGAGCTTCAACCGAGATGGCCCCTGGTCTTCCGACCCATGATATTCCAACCACCACATATTAAATTAAAATGAATAAAAAATGCATAATAAAAATCATATATGGATCAAATAAAATGAATACAAAACACCAATGATGATAAGTGCAGTCTGATCATTACAAAACACCAATGATGATAACCAAAAAATGATCCAACCAACCTTAGGGATGTGCTTTCAACAGCAAAAAACATGCACGACCTTACGCAGTGGAGAGATAACCACACGACTGTATCGCTTGATACCTGAAACAGCAAACAAACAGGGGGAGAGATAATTACACGACTTTATCGAACTCCATCACAACTCCAGTAGCCATTATTCAAACCCGTAGGTAGAGGAACATGCAAAATAGCCTAACAACGCCAAACCGTGAGACACAGCATATAAATAAAAAGGCATAAAAAACGGCCAAAGATCAAATTATAACGAATAAACATCCTCCATAAATCAAATTAAAATGAATAAAAAAGGCATCCTAAAAATCGCACCTGCCACACCTTCAAAACAACCCACAGATCGCACGCAATGGGATGACAACTGCACGACTGTATGATTACAAAACACCTATAATGATAACCAATACAAAACACCAATGATGGTAACCAAAAAATGATCCAACCAAACCCTAGAGATGTGCTTTCAACAGCAAAAAACATGCACGACCACACGCGGGGAAGAGATAACTACACGACTGTATCGATTGATACCTGAAACAGTAAACAAACAGGGGAGGGATAACTACACGACTGTATCGAATTCTATGACAACTCCAGTAACCACTATTCAGACCCGTAGGCGGAGGAACGACTGCAAAATAGCTTAACAACACCAAACCGTGAGACACAGCATATAAATGGAAAGGCATAATAAAAAACGGCTAAAGATCAAATTATAACGAATCAACATCCTCCATAAATCAAATTAAAATGAATAAAAAAGGCATCATAAAAATCGCACCTGCCACACCTTCAAAACAACCCACAGATCGCACGCAATGGGATGACAACTGCACGACTGCATCATTACAAAACACCTATAATGATAACCAAAAAATGATCCAACCAACCTTAGAGATACTCCTTCAACCGCAAAAACACGCACGACCATACGCAGTAGGGAGATAACTGCACGGCGGTATCTCTTCAAACCTGCAACAGTAAACAAACACCCACACATACAGAGCAATGATAAACAACCATCAAATGCTGAAAGACGTCCACAGATCAAATTAAAACGAATAAATATGCTCCATAAAAGGCATCATAATAATCGTACATGGCATACCTTCAAACTGCACGACTGTACCATAGCTTGAAACCTGCAACAATAAACAAACACACACACACATACAGAGGATCGATAAACAACCATGAAATGCAAAACAACCTTAGCAAAACCAAAGCGTCCGTCATAGCGTATAAATAAGACTTCTATCCGAGATGACCTTTGGTCTAACGACCTATGATATTCCAAACACCACATATAAATTAAAACGAATAAAAAATGCATAATAAATATCATCAATAGATCAAATACAAAGCGCATTTATGATGCCACCGATGTAATACAACCCACACATAAGGCTAAAGTGGACATTATTCTTACTACTTTTTTAATGGCATAAATACCCTTATGAACAGATGATGTGGCACATAGCAGCCGGCTATAAGGGGTGGCATGTTTCGTAATAAATTCAATATATAAGCCTAGATTCAAAGCCCTCTACGAACTTTTATATATATATGATTAATGCGTGTTAACAGTGTAATTTTTGGATATTTTATGATTTATATGCTAGAGCTAAATTTTAAAGTTTTGAAATGCGAAAAGGGACGTCTGTACTTATGGGATGAGTTTTCGACATTAAGGGTACACTTGTCGAATTATTTAAGGATTGAATTATAATTGGGTATATGATCAGTTTTGAATATAGGATAGAAGTAGATTTTGTACACATAGATATAGTTTGGGGTTCTAGGTTTTCGGCAGGATAAGGTTTTGACAGAGGAAGTTCTCGTAACCTGGATATTACTAAGTGGTCGGCATGTTAAGTAAACAAAAGATTTGGCTTTGTACCCTAGTGTTTTTGGAGACTTCATAGGGATTCTTGACACGTCATAAGGTGGTTAGTATTTTCAAAGAGTTTGAAAAGTACTATTCACCGCCCCCCTTTTTCCTAGTCACCGCCCCCTAAAGGAATGTAAAAAGACGATTTTGCCCTTATGATATTTAAATTAATTTAAAAAGAAAAAACTAACGTGTATACAAAATTCTGGTACGAAATACTGAAAATTACACAGACAAATAAATTCGAACGATCTTCGACAATTGATCGAAACGAAAAAAAATCAATTTAACTTTAGGGCCGATCGATCGATATTTTTGCCCCTGCAGTGCAGGGGCCTTACGAATTATCGTAAAAATTGTTCGTACGTAGATGAATTATCAAACACGGATCGAAATCGTTGAAAAAAGTCCCGATCGAACGAAATTTCCAGCCGGTGCAGGGCACGGCCGATCGGCATTTTCGGCCGGCACAAGGCATAGCCGAAAAGCAAATTTGGTCATGCCGTGTGCCGGCCGAAAATTCCGATCGGCCGGCTCATGTGCCGGCCGAAAATTCCGATTGGCCGGAATAGTCCCGAAAATCATTTTCGGCCGGAACAGTCCCGTTATTCTCGGCCGGAACAGTCTCGGCCGAAACATGACTTGGCATGGCCGAATTTGTTTTTCGGATACGCCTTGTGCCGGCCAAAAATGCCGATCGGCCGGGCCGTGCCCCGGCTGGAAATTTCGTTCGATCGGGACTTTTTTCAACGATTCCGACCCGTGTTTGATCATCTACGTACGAATGATTCTTACGATAATTCGTAAGGCCCATGCACTGCAGGGACGAAAATATCGATCAATCGGCCCTAAAATGTTAAATCAATTTTTTTTGTTCGTTTCGATCCATTGCCGAAGATCGTTCGAATTTATTTGTGTGTGTAATTTTAAGTATTTCGTACCAGAATTTTGTATACACATTAGTTTTTTCTTTTCAAATTAATTAATATCATAACGCCTTACCTTTTCACGCTCGTGATGGAAGTCTTGCATGGCATTATCACCGACGGGATTCGCCGCAATATCAACTTTCGCTACCATTGGAAATGTGAGACCACTAAACACATTGTAAAGTCGTTTTCGTTGCCTTTTTCTCTCCCCTGGCCTCGAATGTTTTTTTTTCTCATTTCTTATTTGCTTAGTTTGGGTTTATTAAATTATATAGTGATGTATATCTACATGTGGGTTGACGTGAAAAAGGTAAGTAGGTGACCAACTCCATTTCCCTTGAGGTGAAGGAACCTTTATGCTTATCTCTAAGTTATTTGGGCCATCCTCATATTCGACTTGGGCCTTATTTTTTAATCATTTATTGAGTTCCTATTAATTTGGGCTAATTACTTAAGTAATATATTATTTTGGGCCAGTTCGAATCCCAAGTCTATTAATTCGAACATTTACAAGGCTAATGGTATTAAAAACCCCGTATTAAATTATTACGGGTCACACTCGACCAGTAACACAATCCTGGTGTACAACCAACGCAAAAACATAAAGAACATTAACAAAATGCTAATCAGAACTCTATTTGCACTACCAAGCGATGCGCCAGACACGGCGTAGCGCACGCCTGCAGCTGGTATTTCGTCGACAAGGTAGAAAGGCGCAAACATAGCTGGGTCTCAATATCAGTTGCAATCTGTTCAGGTGGCTGCTGCCGCCCCTCACACCACCTACGGGTTCGCTCAGCCCAAAGGTGATACACAGGGGAAGCGAGGACGTGCCATGGACCCATCCATGCAAGTTGCCGCCCCCCCCCACCTATACGCAGTCCAATGGATTGCCGCATGCCAGTCTCGTATCGGTCATCCAAAACGTATCTTGGCCCTTAGCAGTCCTAGGCAGCGTCGAGAGAAGGAACACTCGAAGAACAGATGGCATGTCATCATAACTTGAGTGTGACAAAGAAGACATGAAGGTGTTCCCGTCGCTGCCGCAATGCATGGCTTATCGCGTGTCGCCAGTCTATCCCTAATCGCCAACCACAGGATGATCTCATGTAGAGGATAGAGATATGCCCTCCAAATAAAGTGGCCCATGGTACCCTCGGTAGCTTGAGCCCCAAGTGAGAACTGCCCATTACCTGACGCAGTCCATCGTATAGGGTCCTCCTCTCGCGGCCGCACTTGGGGAAGCAGAGGGGCAATCTCAAGGTATTCCACCATAGTGAGGCCCAACCAGTTCCAGCCATTTATCACTGCACTAAGTCTGGAATCAAGGGGCAGACCCATGACCATGGGTCCCTGTGGGATGCGCTCCACCAACTGACCCATGAGCAGCCATGGGTCGGTCCATAGTCTCATGGTTGCGCCATTACCTATATGGAACTCAATAAGCTGGCGGACCTGGGGCCGAATCTTAAGAATTTTCCTCCAACTCCAAGATGTCCTTGATGTAGGGCTGATGGTCCATAACGGCGTATTATGAAGTCGCGTCTGACGTACCCTGTGGACCAGATAGAAGTATCGTCACCCGTTAGTATACTCCAGATAAGGCGCATCATCAATGGCTTATTACATGCTCACTAGATCCAAACCCCAGACCTCCATCCTCCTTCGGTACACGGACGGCACACCAAGTTACCTTCGCGTTCGATCCCCGCCACAGGAATGCCCGTAGGCACGCCTCAATATTACGAATAATGCCTTTGGGAAGTAGGAAGACACTAGCCCATACGTATGAAAACCCCAACAGGACTGAACGGATTAGCTGTACCCTCCCAGCATATGACAGTGACTGATGTGTCCACGACCCCACTTATCAATTGAACGAAGGAGTGGAGCGCAATCCGTTAGCGTCAGTCACGATGTGATCAGTGGTACCCCCAAGTAACGCACCGGCAGGGAGCCCACAGGAAATCTCATAATGTTCTGAATCGCACCCTTAACCGATCAGTCCTCTTAGAGATAAACATCTCGCTTTTGGTAATATTATCGCGTAAGCCTGATAGAAGTAAGTTCGAGGCTGTTTGCGTGCTATGAATGATGCGTCTGTGGGTGTATTCCAGTGCAGCCTCGAACTCTTTGCGTGCTAGGAATGATCCATTGTTCAAAAATCCCGTGGAGAACCTCCATTACTAGTGTGAATAGGTAAGGTGAAATAGGGTCACCTTGTCGAAGACTGTGCCATCCTTTAAAGAACCCTTCAGGCCGTCCATTGATATTAATTGAGAAATGTGTCGTCGTAAGACATGATCGAATCTAGCCCACAAATGTAGAGTGAAACTGGAAAGCCTCAAGGGTAGCTAAGATGAAGTCCCATTCCACCTTGTCATATGCCTTTGCAAGATCGACTTTGAAAGCTACCCTTTCAAGTAGACCCGCACTGTTGTACCCATGGCTGATTTCCGGGCAAGAAGGATATTATCTGATATTCGCCTCCCAGGAATAAACACTGTTTGGTGGTATGGACGAGATTCCCCAAACAGCCCCGTAGTCTGTTTGCAATGACCTTTGAAATGATCTTATAGAGGACGTTGCAACATGAGATGGGTCTGAAATCCCTTGCCGTTCACGGGTTGTCACCTTTAGCGTAATAAGCATCGAGTTAAGCTCCCCCAAAAGATGTCATGTGCGAAAGAACTCCTTTATGGCTGCCATGATGTCCGCACTAATGATGGACCAAGCCCGCTTGTAGAACACCGCCTAGAAGCCATCCGGACCAGGAGATTTGTTATCCCCAATTTAGAACAGCGCCTACTTAATTTCCCCATCAGTGATCGGCTGAATCATCGCCTCTGTGTCAAACCCACTAAGTTTCCTTGCGAGATAAGGTTCCACATCAGCCCTGGTTTAGCGGTGTCAACCGTGTAGATTGGCCCAGTAGGTTTTTATAGAAGCGGACAAGTTCAGCCCGGACCTGACCACTGCCTTCAAAAGTCTCACCCGCCTCACCATCAAGAGAGACGATTCGATTTCCCACTCGATGCATGGCCACCTTTTTGAAGAAAAAGGAGGTGAACTGGTCACCGTCTTTTAGCAACGCCAACTTTGCTCTCTGCGCCAATGCTTCATGTTCCATTTCGACCGCCTTAGCATACGCAAATCGACATCATTTCTCAACAGAAGCTGGTGCTCCATAGGGTGAAGTACTGCTAATTCTTGCACGGTCTCCAAAAATCGTCTTGCCTCAAGCACATTGTGAGGTTTAGATCACCTTTGGCGCACCGAAGATGTTTCAAAGCAGTCTTCATCATCTTCGACCTCTTCACCACTGTCAACATGGGATATCCCCTCATTTGGCGCTGCCAAGCCTCCTCTACTAGGGGAAGGAATTGGGAGTCCTGCGCCAAGAGGTTGTCGAATCGAAAACTTGCACCTTTCCCCCCTGTTGAAGCGCGGTTTCCAGAATTAATGGAGAATGGTCCGAGGTGGCAGGTGTTGTGCATCGGTATGCCAAGTCCCCAAATCGGGCAAAGCAAGGGGGTTGCCAAGCATCCTGTCAAGGCGTTGCCAAAAGCCCGACGCTCCGCTTTGTTGGTTGTACCATGTGTAGAAGGCAACTAATCGCGGCAAACTGGTAAGGTCAGAGGAAGTCAAGCATGTTGCCATATCTGGGCAGCCCCCAGATAAAGAGCCCGCTCGTGCATCCGTGCTATCCGTGATTGCATTGAAGGCGCCCAATACAAGCCATGGTATTGTATCGATTTCTAACCTTACTTTAAATCGATCGAATCTTAGTCCTAAACTCCAATCAATCGAAACTAGCCTATACTATTTAAAATGTTAGCCAAATTCTTCTAAGTCTTAATAATTTTACATAAGTGGTGTAGCATCTAGCACATTATTAAATAAACATATAATATGTTGTCACATAGGCACATATATGTATGCAAGTTTATCAGCCAACTTATGCGCAGGACCCGGGTCTTACACCCATAGTCAGAAATGGCCGGGTTAACCCTAGGGTAGAAGACGTCGAACCTGACCCAACGGCGCATGCACAACACGAACCCAACCATGCACTTGTCTCCCAACAGGTAAGTGTCTCAAAATCCTCAGAACCCCCAAATCGAGCCTCAGCTTGACAAACAGGCCTCAACGTTCATAGAAGCACCTATAATAGAATTGATGGAAGTCTCACGGATGATGACTTCAGCAACTCATCATTCGAGAGCCATCGTAGAGGACCTAATCTTGACGTGTGCTAACGGGAAGTGGCCCCGATGAAAGCTCCATGCGTCTAAATGATGTGGCCGTAATGACCCGAGCACCATCTTCACAAGATTGCATCTCTCCCATGTGACTTATTTCAAACTTGCTCTTCATTAAATCTCTGAACCTATTGCAGAGCCGTGGATTTGTTGATCTGAAGATAATGTCGTCTACGTGAACTTGGACAACCATCAGATCTTTGTCTTGCCAGTGAAGAGGGTCGTATCGATCGTTCCTCGGATGAATCCTAACTTCACGAGGAAATCGCTCAAGACACCATACCAAACACGTGGAGTTTGTTTCAGTCCGTAGAGAGCTTTATCCAATCGATAGACGTGATCGGGATGTTCTTGATCAACAAAGCCTTCTAGCTGAGCGATAAAGACTTCCTCCTTTAACACGCCGTTGAGAAAGGCAGTCTTAATGTCCATTTCGTAGACTTTGAAGTCTTTGTGGGCCGCATAAGCCAAGAAGAAGCGGATGGCTTCGATTCGGGCAACATGAGCATATGTTTCGTCGTAGTCAATGCATTCCTGTTGGTTGTAGCCCTTCGTAACCAGTCTTGCTTTATTCCTGATCACTTCTCCATCTTCATTTTTTTGTTCTTAAACACCCATTTCGTCCCGATAATTGTTTTCCCATGTGGACGGGGTACTAATGTCCACACTTGGAGACGCTCGAATTGGTTGATTTCATCTTGCATTACTATTACCCAATCCGGGTCTTTAAGTGCGTCTGCTACCTTGGTAGGCTCATTATGGCTTAAGAAGCAACTAAAGAGACTGTGTTGATGTCTTGTCCGTACTCCACTCGAAGGATCACCAATAATCTGATGAACCGGATGTGCTCGAGTCCACTTGCGCTCATGAGGCAAAGCTGAAGTAGATGATGCATCAGACATTTGTGGACCGAGATTTCAAATAATCTCATGTTGTTCATTAGATTGAGGTAGTTCTATTTTTGCACTGAATTGAGCGATGATGATACTTCCTCAACAACCATGGTAGGTTCTTCAGTGTTCGGTGGTAATACTGAATCGGGTGAGGTGGGGACATTTGAAGAGCTTGGTATATCACTGTCGTCGAGCGATAGATCTACTAAAGGGGTAGTAGTGATGGTGTTTGGCCGATATACGGGCTCAAAGAAAGAGACCAAGTCCTCTAACGCAAGTCTCATAGCTTCTTTTGACGTTGAATCCTGAGTTGTTGCCATCTTCTGTTGGTTTTGTGCCAATACAACAGTGAATACGGGTTCTGAACTGTCGTATTTAGAAAGTCATATGGTTAGGCACGGGTCCTAGACTGATGTGCCTAGAAGCCATTTGGTTTGGCACGGGTCCTGAACTGGTATGAGGAGAAGCCATCCCTGCCACTTTGTGGAAAGTGACATTGTAGCTTACCTTTATAATTCAAGTGGACTTGATGTATACTCGGTACGCTCGAAGTTGAAGAATACCCGACGAAAGTGGCTTCGAATGCTTTAGGGTCGAACTTTGCACGGTGGTCTGTCGTTCGCCACAAAGCACTTGCACCCGAAGACTTTGAAGAAGGAAATGTTGCGTACTTGCTTGTTAATGATCTCGCACGGAGTATTATCAAAGCGCTTCTTAACGACCGTCCTGTTCTGAGTGAAACAAGCGGTATTTACTTTGGATGTCGGAATGTGGGAGGCCGAAATGAATCAGCATCGTATGTGCGGCTTCCACTAGAGTTCTGTTATTCCTTTCAACGACCCCATTCTGTTCAGGTGTCATTGCGGCTAAAAATTGCTGATTGATCCCAAGTTGCTGATAAAAGTCATTGAGGTACTTGTTCTTGAACTCAGTGCCGTTGTCCGTTGGGATGACTTGGATAGTCTGTTGCAGTAAGTTCTGAGTCGTGTTCACGAAATTTACGACCAAGTCCCGTGTCTCATCCTTAGTTCGGAGGAACTTCGTCCAAGTGTAGCGAGAGAAATCATCAACGATAACCAGCACGTACTTGCTTCCATTGAAACTCTGTGTCTGCATCGGTCCACAGAGGTCCATGTGTAGCAGTTCCAAGGGACGTGAAGTAGAAGCAACCAGTTTAATATGATGAGATGCTCGCTTCATTTTACCTAGTTGAGACGTCGAACATTGATACTCTTACTGTAATACTATAGTTAGAAGACCGTGAATCAACCTTTTTGTTGAAAGACGTTGAAGAGCTTTAACGTTTAGATGAGACATACGTTGATGCCGTAAGCTGTTCCTCTGAATTACGGTCTAGGAGATAAGACAAACTGCTGTCGAGGGCCGCACGGACGTCAGGTTGATCGTATGAAGGTTTGATTTGCGAAGTCCTTTGAGGAGTTCTTTGTCCTGACTGTCCAATATTCTGCACCGGTCAGCATGAAAGACCACCTGGAATCCCTTATCACAGAACTGGCCTATGCTAAACAAGTATGGCAGAGACCTTCGACGTAGGAGACATCCTTTATTGTCAAATTTTCCAGAATTATATCTCCGAAGCCGAGAATCGTGTTCCCAAATCTGACTTTTCCATTTGGTCGGTCTTGGTAATGGCTCAGCAGCTCTTAATTTCCCGTCATGTGTGTGGAGCAACAAGAGTCGAGGTACCACACATGATGGATTTGCAAAATCAAATTAGAGAGCTTTAGGTACGCCACTTATAAATGGGTCCTCTCAGATTAGCAGATGTAGATGTCGGTTCAGATATGGTTCCTAGATTAGTGCTAGTAGTAGCTTTAACAACCCAAGTCAACTTCGAAGAAGTTGATGTGGGTTTGCCGTTTGTAGAAGACTTGGTCTTTTTGGCTTTCGTCTTTTTAGGCGGAGATTTAAGAACCCATTTAGATTGAACCGGGCAGGGAAGACTAATTTCAGCAAGGACAAATGCTTTGGTAGGCTTGAGTGTGGAAAGATCTTTTCATGGGATAGTCTCCTAAGGTGCTTAGGGGGTTCGATCTTTACAGGATACCTTAGGTGGGAGAACACGCATGAATAGCACTATAAGCCTTCTTAATGGCTGGACTTATTTCCTAAGACTCATCCTAGATGCATTTCTTTTAGAATGAGAGTTTTGTATTGTAGAAGAAGAGTCTATTTCTAATTAGGTTACGAAGCCAGTCCACGTAGTTTGGGCCCACCAAACAGTTTCTCTCAAGTAGCATAGTAATAATGTTCGTCATTGCAGAGAAAGAAACGTAAAGCTGCAGATAATAAAGATCTAATTAGGTTATCTTATCATTCATCAAGCGTAAATAAGGACTTTTCATTCCGATTGACTCCCATTAATTTTCTCGAAAACACTATCCTCCCGAGAAGAGTTTCAGAAACCTCGTTGAAAGTTTCATAGCAGAGTTAATGTCCACGACTCGACTAGACTTGCCTCAGCCTTTAACGCAATATTTGGCTTTCGTCTTTTTAGGCGAAGATTTAGGAACCCATTTAGGTTGTCTTGACAGGGAAGATTAATTTCAGCACGGACAAATGCTTTGGTAGGCTTGAGCATGGAAGAGTGTTGGGGTGGGCTCGATTAATCGACACCGGCCCTCGAACAGCGCAATGTGGCGACAGTGGAAGCGCATTTTGAACCGAGCGACGTAGGGTGATGAATTTTCGATTTTCAACATCTAAACTCGACCTAGCACCCTTCGGCTTCTCCCAACGGCCCAAGATACTGTCCTGAGCCTCAGGAGACCACATCTAATTCAAATATCCTAAATTCGAATTTAAGACAAATTTATTCAAATTGATAATTTAATTCCAACTAGTTCGAACAAAGCGGTAACCGACAGCTTTTCGATTATTTGGCAACCGAAATGATTTCCGATCGATACCAAATTTTCCAGAATGATTTTACACTTCCCGACCATCACAACGAGGGGTCTTTTAAATCATTCCAATGTCGTTTGGTATGTTTCACAAAATTAAATCAGTGGTTCGAAATTATCAATTCGACTAAAGCGACAGTCTACCGTCTTTCGACCATTTGAAAACCAAAACGATTTCCGATCGATACCAAAATTTCCAGACTGTTTTTACAGTTCCCAGCAATCAAAACAAGGGGTCTTTCAAATCATTCCGATATCGTTTGTTATTTTTTGTAAAATAAAATCAATAGGGTTCGAAATATACCGTCGGCGTACGTAGTTGCACCTCGGATGGGCGTCGCATCGCCTCGTCTGATTCCCGGGGCCTCCGGGCTAGATTGTCACGCTGGTATGTCCTTGATCGAACCTCCAAGACTACTCCCGATGGCTAAACGCAGTTCTGTTCGGGCGTCGGGCTTCGTCGAACGATCCCGTGGCTTGAGAAGTTCAAAACTTAAGCCAACGTATATTTTTCTCTCTAGTATTTGTTGAGATGAGAGAAAAATGACCAACCTTTTTCTTTCTTAGCCAAGCCCCCTCACTCTCTTTGCAAGTTAAGTGCCTTATTATTGCATGTAGTAAAAATCCACTAATAATAGTTTACTAATTTTCTATAACACTTGTCAAGCAAGTCAAGAGTGAGTCATTTGCCACCTCATGTTATGTGGCACATGGAATTATACACATGTTCAATGACCAAGTCAACATGCAAACTATTAATTTATTTCGTTTCGGCCCATGAGGTTTCTAAATTCTCAATTTAATCCCTTAATTTCAATTAATAAAATAATTAAATCCAACCTAATTATTTTAATTACAATTGAGCCTCACTTAGTTAATTAATGAAGCACTTAAGACAATCTTAAGTCCTAATTATTTCCGTGACCCTCACCAGAACTTAACTAAATCGTCGACACCTCGTATCAACTATGCCACTACCTCAACGAATCTCATTCGTTAGGTTCTAGAGAAAAACCCGCCGTTTTCGTTCAAGTTCATTACCGTTTTTAAGTGCGACTCTCTAGGTCCGTCTCAACTGCATGGGAGGAATTCACGAGTCCCGATATTCGCCTAGCCTATCCCGCGGTACCGGACAGATCCCAGTTGAGAACGAATTTTGATCTAATCAAAATTCGGGTGAACTGACTAGAGTGTATACATTTAAATACCTATTACGCCTTTCACTTGCGTCCCGGTTAGCTGAGAGCCCTGTAAATGTCGAACTCACTGACCTAACTCTATGTCATAATCGAGACCCAACTGATTATTTAAACTCCGCTCCGTATCTAATACGAGCGAGCTTTCAAAGCTTCGGCCGAAGGCTTTATAATCGTCGTTCTCCGATTACCTCATAGGACGTTAACCTATACGAATATAGGCAGTGAATCCTGATTGCAGTCAAAGCCCGGCAATCACCTCCGTAAAGTCGGTTCCGTTTCGTTGCTGGCCAGTGTCCCATTTCCGAACACTTGTAGGCCTAGCCAACTAGCGACGAACCTAAATCGCGAAAGCAAATCCGTCAGTGACCCTATCGGTCTGAGGTTGCTATAGTCTTTCGTTCAATCATTGCCAACATCCTACAATTGAGGCTGGCTTTCTCGTTGAGGTTCCTAACCAGGCAATTGTTGTTATTCTCAAGCATGTCTTCTAAATCTTTTACAATCGTCATATGCTTCTCTAAGGAACTTGGATAGTTCTTCTATTTTGACACTGGAGCTCCTAAGTTCAGCCTCGAGACTCGCAATTCTTTCCTGAGACTTAGATAATTCCTTTTCTACTTCCTTTACACTTCTCTGCTCACGTTTCATGTTAGTGTATGCTTGTTCATATGATTCTAACATTGGTCAATAATGTGGAAGGAGGGACTACCTCCTGTGACGGTTCGGATGCTTGGTCTTCGTCTGTTTGATTTGAGATTTCAGCATCTGAGTTTTCGTCCAGGTGAGCCATGAGGGCTAGATTCTCGTCTTTAGAGCTTGACGTGTCTTTGAGCCAGTGGTCTTGCTCAGCCATCAGAGCTACTCCAGCCTCTATATGTTTTGTGAAATTGAAGTTTCTTGGAGTAGTAATTGGCATCTTTCTTCTTTGAGAGAGTGCACTCCCTAGCATAGTGACCTGATTTGCCGCAGTTAAAGCACTTGTTCATCTCTTTGGCGTTCTTGACTTCTGAGGTCTCAGGTGCACATTCTTTGAGCTTGAAGTTCGAAGTCGGTTGGCTGATGATGATGACTTTTTCTTGAAGTATTGTTTGCTCATCATTTTTCCAATTAGATCCAACTACTTTCCTAGCGCTTTCATATTTGCCTCCACGTATGTGTCTGATTCATCTTCCGACTCTGAAGGAGTGGGAGGCCTAATGATCTTCTCTTTTCTTGGCTTTGAACCCCGA
The DNA here is from genome assembly GCA_027422505.1 of Craterostigma plantagineum. Classification (NCBI taxonomy): domain Eukaryota; kingdom Viridiplantae; phylum Streptophyta; class Magnoliopsida; order Lamiales; family Linderniaceae; genus Craterostigma; species Craterostigma plantagineum. Next base: position 161,953 of record JAPQWV010000358.1, read on the forward strand.
ATCAGCTTGCCCTTCTGTTCCTTCTGAATTTCGCTTACGTCTTACTTGTGCTGTGCGTGGATATCCAACTCCTCGAGATCTTTGTTTCGTCTAATCTGAGTGGATATCTTCTTCCATTCCGAGGGCAGAGAGGATAGAAATCTGATGTTCGTCTCCATGTTCGTCTTAGTGATTTCTATTTTCCTCATCTCGTTGAGAAGTGTGAGGTATCTCTGATAAGCTCTCCTCTGGTTTTGCTCTGAAGAAGTCGTAAGCCGTGAGAATGTTTGTCTTCTTGGCCTTGATGCCAACTTCCGTTCTTTGCGTCATTCGATACAGTTCATCCCACGTTCCTTTTGCCGTTGGGAGGTTGTCTATTTGTCTGTAGATGTCATTTGGGATGCCTTGCATGAGTGTGTTCTTGGCTATCAGAATATCCTTAGCTCGGGGTCCTTTTCCTCGTGTATTACATAGGCTCTTTCAGTCATCTAGTAGCGGGAATAGGAGGATTGGCTGTGTTGTCGCCAGGTACGTGACCCAGAAGTGAGCTGGACCTTCCTCAAGTGACTGAAGAAGATCATTTGCCTGATCTTTTAGCTCAATGAAATTAAGGAAGCGGTTTCGCCAGAAGTGTATTCGTCGTGTTTCAAGATTGGCGAACGTCGTTTCCAAGTGAGTAAGCATCCATTCATTATTTGTAGATGTAGGATCTTCGGTTATTGCTTTGTGGATAAAATTCGGTGTAATGTGCTTCACAAATGGTAGATTTGTTACTAGCGTTTGATTCGAAAGTAATCGAGACTTATTTTTGATTCAATCTTTAAAGTTTGATCAAAAATACTTTCTTCGAAATAAAATGTGTTACTGTTTTCGCGCGATAAGTATAGTTGGGGAAACATTTATCGAGCTAGAAAAATTTGCTTCAAATCTTTCGGTCGAGAAACTTTTCCAGTGCGTGAATTTATTTCGATTTTTAAGAAATAGTAGCTCCACTCCCAGGTCCATTTTTCTGAAACAGTCTAGGAATAGGATGTCCGCCGAGCTTCCCCCGTCTATGAAGACTCGGGATACATCGTATCCGGCGATATCGGTTGTGATGACCAAAGCATCATTATGCGGCCTAGTGATGTGTTCTTCATCCTCTGGTCCAAACTGTACGTTTGCGATGGCCTCCGTGTGCCCTACTAATCCCCATGGTCGGAGTTCCCCCGTTGTCCTAGAATAAGACTTCCTAGCTCGATTGGAATCCTCACCACTGGGACCTCCGATAATAATCAGGATGGGGGCCCTGGGCGGTCCTGGAGGACCTTTGTCTGCTGGCGGTGGCAACGGCTTACCCTTGTTCGGCACAGGTCCCCCCTCTTCCTTTTCGTTCTTCCGGGGGCTGGGCTCAGGTCCCCGTTTAACAAATTCCTGCAAATCTCCTGCCTGTATAAGCCTCTCTATCTCATCCTTCAAATGATAGCAATTGTTAGTATGGTGCCCATATTCATTATGGTACCGACAATATAAATTAGAATAAGGTCTAGAAGGTCCTGAGGATCCGGCGAGGGGCTTCCTTAAGGCCGGGTGTCGTCCTGCTACAGCTATGACCTCCTCAGGATTAGCACGCAGTGGAGTGAACCTCCGTGGGCCCTGGTCGGAGATCCCCAAGGCTCTTTGTGAGGCAGACGCAGAGGTGGCCTCGCATGTCCTTGGCTTCTCACGGCCCCTTCCTTCTTTGGCGTGGTTATTTGCTTCTCCTCTTGTGCTTTGGCCATCTTGCTCTCTTCCAAGTTGATATACTTGTCCGCCCTCAGTAGCAGGTCCTCGAAAGTCGGCGGTGGTATCTTGGAGAGAGAAGCGAAGAAGTCCCCGTCCCGAAGTCCGTTTATCATGGCGCTAACCTTCACGGACGGCGTAGCCGTTGGTACCTCCAAGGCTGCAATATTGAACCTGCTTATGTACGCCCGTAGACTCTCATATTCCCCCTGTCGTACTTGGAAGAGCGACATGTCGGACTTAGGCTGCTTTCTGACACTGGCGAACTGAGTGATGAATATCAACTGGAATTCTTCAAAAGATTTGATAGATCCCGGCGCTAACTGGCTAAACCATTGCTGGGCCGCCCTTACTAAGGTGGTTAAGAACACTCTACACTTGACCCCATCCGAGAAATCATGAAGCAGGATGGTGTTTTGAAAACGTAGGACGTGCTCCACGGGGTCCGTCATCCCATTGTACTCATATGGCAACTGTTTGAAGTTAGATGAGACCTCCCCCACCAGTAGCTCCTTTGCAAAAGGCGTCCTAGCTACTAGCCCTTCTCCTATCCTTGGCGGCATTGGTTCTGCTTCTGACACCGTCCACTACCTGCTTAAGGTCCGCCAGTTGATCCCGCAGCTCCTTTTCTCTTTTGGTCCAAGCTTCCTCTTTTTCCTCTGGGCGTAGCGTGACCTTTTTCCTTCTTTTGGAGCTTCCTGCGCCTTTAACGTGGTCTGGGGCTTTGCTGACAGACTCAATGGAGATCAGTGTTGGGGTTCTAACGTCCTTTTCTGGCTGATCTGCCTTATTTGGCTCCTCTTCCTTCCCCCGAACCTGTTCCGCAGCTCCCCCATGTCCATCAGGATACTTGGGGGGTTCTTCTTCCTTCCTCGACTCATTCTCCGATTCGGACAATCGCTTGCTGTGTTCAGAGGGCGTTGCCTGGGGTTGCGGCTGCGTCTCGTTTTCCCCAGTTACTTCTGTGAATTTACCATCTACTTGCTCGGTCTCGACACGTGGCTGGGCCTTTTTTCGTTGTCTCCGTTTCTTCCTTCTTTCGGCCAGGGTGTTGTTGACAGTATTGCACACCAGGAGGTCCAACTGTGCGGCAGTCAGGGTGATCGGTGTTTCCGGTGGTATTACACCAGGAGTATGTGCCGGAGTGGCGGCCTGTCCCGCCGGGTTACCCTCCGAGACCTTCTCAAACTGTGGGTCCAAGTTTTTCGGTATGGACGAACTTCCTTCCATCAGCGCCTTCGTGCTTCTTATCTCATCCCTACCACACAGAATAGAAAGAGGATACACAAGAAATTTTTTCAATGCGGCCTCGTACCTTGCCGAATAATTTTCTCACGCCTTCAACTCCGGTTTCCCACAGACGGCGCCGTTTGATATGGGGCCAACCCAATCAACGATATTTGTAAGTGTGGGGGCTCTTGGTCGATTTGATCCGTTTTTTGTTGTTTTTAGCTCACAAATTGGTCAACTATGTGTTTAGGGAAGAGTTTCTGAAGTTTTGGATCAACTTTGAGTGATTTTGGTTGAGATTTGAGTGAATACAAACCATTTTCTGGGAGAAACTCGCGACAAGCAATGGAACAGTGACATTGTGTTCTTGGCCGCGACATGCTGAGTCGTTCAAATCCGCGAAAACTTTTGAAAATCCGAGAAATCACATATCCGCGAAATTTGATTCCGAGAATCTTTTCAAAACCGCGAAAAATTCCACGTTCACCTCATTTTTCTCAACTGCCTAGCTTTCCAAAAGCGCGAAAATCTCTCTTTTACTTCAGTTTTTTCTCAACTGCTTATTTCTCCAAATCCGATAAACATATATCCGCGAAAATTTCTCTTTCACTTCAATTTTTTTTCTCAACTGCTTATCTCTCCAAATCCGAGAAATATATCCGAGAAAATTTATTCCGAAAATTATCCGTGAAAACTTTCGAAAAACTAAGAAATACTTCTAAGTTTTCAGCCGAGAAAGTTTTTTTTCTTCCGAGAAATTTTTCTCAAAACCCCGTTTTTCAATTCCGAGAAACTTACTCTCACACTTCGACCCGATGTACTTCCTCCAAACTGAAATTCTTCACAAAAACTGAAAAACTTTCTCACATGCGAAATTTTTAAAATCCGAGAAAATAATTTTCTACTGAGAATTTTTTCTTTTCGCGAATTCCTCTTTAAAACTCACGCAAACATCGAAGTTTCTCAACAAATAATTTCTCGGGTGATTCTTCATATAAACACGTCTCTTCAAACTGCGAATTTTTTCTCACGTATTAATTTTTTTTCTCTCGTGTTAATTTTTTTTTCTTTCAAACTCTGGTTTTTAAATTTCTAGAACTTATCCGAACTTCAAGATATATTTTCCCTTCATACGTTTTCGACCATCACACACGTTCACTTAGTCCTAAGAAATTCTTTAAATGATTCTTCTCAAACTCTACTCGTTAAACTCATATTTTTCATCTCGTTCCTTACTAACCCTTTTATCCTTAAAGATCAAAACCACGGACGATTCGACTGCACCAACCATGTCTGCCACAACTGACATCTCAACAGTGGGCTCCGACAGCAGACCCCCGATTCTGCGACAAGGCGATTACAGCATATGGACAAACAGGTTCCTCACGTTCATCAGGAACAAAGGCGCACCACCTCTCAATACCTACTGGACTCCATCTTCAACGGTCCAGCACAGTTCTGGACAATCATCCCTGCTCAACCAAACGCAAACCCTCCCATGGATGAACGTCGCACTTCAAGAGGCCCCATTAATGAGGATGAAGAGGCTCGCCTACAGGCCGATGAGACGGCCAAAGGATACCTCTTCCAGGCTATGGGCAACAAAGTCTACGCTCACATCGAGTGCTGCACAACTGCTAAGGAAATATGGGATGAACTCGTGGAAATTACGGCAGGCACAACTGAGAGTGCTCAGGGGAGGAAATCAGCATGTCTCTCGCAGTATGAACACTTCCAGGCCTATGAAGGAGAAGAGCTGCGTGACACATACCTCCGATACTTGAAAGTCATCAATGAACTCAAGAAAGCCAAGATCTCGATGGACAAATTCGATATCAACAACCGCTTCCTTGGTAGCCTCAAACCACATTGGGGCAATGCAACCGCGATATCAACAACCGTGATGGTAGCCTCAGAGTAAGGACCTCTCTAACACCTCCATCCATGCTCTCTACGACATTCTGCCTGCCTATGCTCCTTACGTGCAACCTCAGTCCACCAACACTCGAGTCGACCCACTGGCTCTCCTCTCGAACAAGACTACCGAATGATCTTCCGCCTCTAAGACCAAACAGATCAAAGGGAAGCTACCAGCTGTTGTATCCGACACCTCTTCAGGATCCGAAGCTGATACAGAATCTGATGAAGATGTTCGTGATCTACGCAAGCAACTGGCAATGCTAACAAAGATAGTCTCAAAGAAGATCGGGAAAAAATCCTCATCCTCCTCCAATCGCCAAAGAACCTTTAGCGGCACCAAAAAGACCACTCCCACGGAGAAAGCTAAGCCGATAAAGAAAGAGGAGGACTCAGCACCTCAAAAGTCTGTGAAGTGTTTTCGGTGTGGAATGTCAGGCCACTTTGCCAAGGAATGCCACGCCCCACGCGTGAAGGACTCAGGCTACTACGACCGTAAGGCCAGAATAACCCGCAAAAGGGAAAGTGGGAAAGTTCTACTCACCGGAGAAGCTGAATGGGTGAACGACACTTCAGAAGACGAGGAGCCTAAGGATGAAGATTGTTGTATGGCAAGGCTGGTCGAACATGACGAGGACGAGGAGATGGTTAACACCGATGAGAACACAGCTAAGACTCCTACCAACGCCGAGTCTGAGGTAAGAATTTCATAACTCGATGATGTGTTCAATCACCGTCACACCATTAAGAAATCCACCGTAGACGCTAGGGATTATAATGAACTTAAGCTAAAATATGAAAACAACTATGCCTTACTTAGTTTAAAAGTACAAGAGCTCGCTTGTGCAAACAAACGTCTAATGGCCTATGAAGAGTCAAATGTCTGCAAAGCAAGAATAAACAAAGTGAGACTAAGGTCAAGGAAACGACACTGGCCAACCTCAGCAGCAAGCAAGCTGAGGCTCCTGCTGCTCAAGCGCAGCAAGCTGAGGCTCCTTGTGCAAGCGAGAACATTCTACAATTTCAAGCGCAGCAAGCTGGGGCTCCTGCTGCTCAACCGGTTGTGCCCACGGCGGATATACCGGAAGCACCGTGGGAAAACAAAAAGATCACTGCGCCATTCCAAGAAGAGATCAGGAAGAGGATCTGGCGGCGCAAGGAGCAGATCATCACGACCTTCGACGAATATGAGCTGATGAACATCCAAAATTGGAGCGAGGAAAGAAGAAGCTCTATCGATGGAGCCTTCTCTGCCACAAATGCACAAAGAGGACGCTGACCGATTAGGAAAACATCGCTCTGGAAATGAATCGAGCCCCCATCTGCAAAGTCACTGACCTTCGCCAAGAATCGAAAGGACGTGTTCACTATCCAGTGTTCACTGTAATGAGGCAGGATGAGAGCTACAGTGAAGTAAGCGAGGCGGACTTCAAGTTTTTGCGCCTGGGTGATCTGTACAACATGCTGGAATCCATGAAGCAGTTCAGACTCGTCCTCAGAAGTTCTGGACATCTCGTACGGGCTGAACCGGTCACCACGGGCTACGTAGCTCTCAAGCAACATATGCTCCAACAAGTGAGATACTTCGCCTCCCACAATCTGCAGATGGCGGTAGAACACAACCTGAAGAAGGTGAACCTGACACGCCCATCTTTCAAGAACGCGGACGACTATCGAGAGGGTGATGTGATAGACGGAGATGATCCGGCGGTCGCCTACTCGAACTACAAAGGAAAGATGAGGCTGTTGCACTGCTCCGAAGTGGCAAAGTTCTCGGATGGGACGCTCACCATCATCCAAGACAAACTCATGAGGATTTGCCGCATCCTTTCGGTAGAAGATCCACTTTGTCGATCCAAGTTCGCGAAGTTTATTGACGCTATAGCTAACGAATGGTCCTTCGAAGGAATCTCCGCGCCTTCGAGTTCAAGCTAGGACTTCGCGAAACACACACTCGCTAATCCACCATCACAACGCCCAAGATCCAAGACTCCCAACAATTGACACAAAGGGGGAGATTGTTAGGATATTTATAGATTGTGACAATAGTTTAAGTCTTGGGATTTATTTTGTAAGTATCCTTTTAGCTTGGGCTTTGGAATAGAATGTAATTAATTAATCTTTATTGTTTGGGCCTATACCTAGGGTTAATGTGGTATATAACGTTTTACCAACACAGTTTTTAAAGTACTCAAAGATCAAAAGGCTAACCCACTTTTTCACACAATACACACACATAAAGGTGAGAACCACTCCCTTTTCATTCCATCTAAGCCTCTTTGATTAGTTGGTGCAATCGGGACCAACAGGTAGATTGATCGTTACGGGATCTTATAGGTACGCGAGGTGCTTATGATGGGGACGTAAACAGAAAGAACAAAAGGATGTACGTGGTTCGAATACTGTTGGATTCTACGTCCACGGGGCGCTAGGAATTACCTTTCACTGAGCAACAACAATTTACACACTCAAATGATCCTCACCTTCGCTCTAAAGTGCAGAAAATACGTTCAAGATATCTAAAGAGAGAATACTGGGTATGTGCTTCTATCCCAAAAAGACCAGTCTTGGAAAATTTGGCTGTCCTTATCTTATAGTAGCTCCCCCCCGCCTGTTGGATGCTAGGCTCCAGGTTTTTCGGGGGACGTACGACCTAGTTCACTAGCAAAAGTGAAAATTGCTTGATTGAATGACAACAGCGGCGGCTGCAGTGAGATGCTCAGTGACATCCTCCTATAATGAAGTAGCACGTGTGTTTGTAACTGCCTTCCTTCCTTTCCACTGTTCCTGCGCGTTTATACACAAAGGTTCTTCCACTTTTACCCGGTCAATGCTTATGCCTGTTAGGTCCCTGCAGGTCCTTCTTCCCATGCTTGTACTTCACTGTGGGCCCTTTTTCTTCATGGGCTTTGTTGGGCTTATCATTGTTTTCTGTTTTTCTTGGCCCAGCTCGATTAAGTACACATCAATAATCATCCTAACATGGGCTTCGATTATTAGGGCATGATTATATAACAAAGAAGACTGGCTACACTTATGTGATGTCATTAGTTCACAAGCATCATTACTAATTAATTGACAATGTGATTTGCCGATTATGCCCTTGGACAAAATTTATTTCCTGCAGACAATTTTCGGGTTGTGGGTAGTGTCCGTTGTGGGGAACTGGTTCGACTTTTTGACCATCATATACATGAGTAAGTGCGACTTTTTACTGTCTCAAATATCTCAACAACCAACTTAAAGTATTGCAATTGATCATATTTTTTCTTTCATTTGTGTTGTTTGCTACGGTTATGAAGTCTTTGTAGTGGCACTAAGGATGCCTATGCTGTACAAAAAGCATGAAGATCAAGTCGACACATACACTCAGAAGGCAAAAGACAAGCTCAAGAATTGGACGAAAAGGTTCTTCGGAAGCTGCCCGAAGTTCCATTTGTTACGGAGAACAAGCAGCACTGGATAAGCTATCACGAGTTATTACTATGTCTTCATGGTTTTTATTTTTTATTTTTGTTCTTTTGAATAGCTTCTCATCTCTTCTTGCTTTCGCTTAGATTTGATTCAATAAAGGATCAACCCTATGTTGTCTTCCTTATCAGCTATTGTAGTTTCATGACTTCCTATTTGTGTTTTTGCATTTTATTTTTTCTTATATTAAATCGTCGGAATAAAATATACTCTATGCATCATGCTACTTTGACTAGTACAGACACCAAAATTTTGCTTCTACTTTCTAAGAATTCTACGATGTAATTTCCTACAAATGTCTACTTATGCAAATGATCAAGATATGCCTGATATCCTGGTTGCGTCATATGTGTATTGGTTTCGTCTCACAGTAAAAAAGAAATAACTGAGAATTAAATGCATGACACTGAAAAAAAGAAACCACAATGATGCTTTGAATGTATATAAAAGAGAATGAGAGTCGCAACTGTGGGGAGAGATATTTTCTTTGATCTTCTTACTTACTCACATACATTATGGGGGTATTTATTTTGGGGTGATCCTCCAAAACATCACCGTGATCCTTCTATCGCTTCATGATCACCGCATTTGTTTAACGAGGGTGATGAGTCATCACCGTGATGGACGATCACTGAGTGATCAGAACGAGGTGATATTTCAGCTTTTGGATCACCCCCGAAAAGTCGGGTGATCCTCCATCACCGTGATGGGGTGACATTTTCAATATTTTTTGGACAAAACTGTCCCTTATCATTTAACAGTCATTACTTGTATACCCTTACTCCTATTTTAAATTACGTAACCAATATATTTAAATCTTAAAATTTATATGTAATGCTTCAAAATTAAAAGAATTATGTTGAAGGATTATAGAAAATAATTATAATTAATAATTGATTAATCTATTAAAGCTTAAACAAATAAAATAATTATATTGAAGAATTATATAAAATACTTACAAATAAAAATTGGTTAGAAAATCTAGTTTGAAGCCTAAAAATATAATAATTCTATTGATGAATTATATAAATGCTTATAATTAATGCTTAAAAATAATATTTGATTCCGAAACAATAATAATTATCACGTTAATATTACCTAAAATGAACATATTCAAACACTTTTACTACATAATATACATAAGGTTAAATATGACATTTACACAACATCACCCCATACATCACTGCGATTAAACAAACACAATATTCCAATATCACATTGATATGCAAAGTGAAATATCACCCCAAAACAAAAATACTGTAGCATATCGCCTTGATCCACATCTCCGGGATATCCACATCACGGTGAAGGATCACCGGAAAAAAACACCCCTTATAATTTTATTCTTCTATTAATTACCCGTTCTCGGACTCTTCCTCACTCTTATCTTAAAATTGCATGCATAAATAAATATATAGCATATACTAGCAGTGATTGGCTAAGGATAATTATGACTTAATTGCTACCATGTGTTTCCATATTTCGGTTGTAGGATCTTGATTTGTTTTATCTTGACTTGGTTGGCTATATCTTCATTTATTTTCCATCAGTGCGGGTCTTTATCGGGCATTGAGATTATTTCTCAATAAGATCATCATTTTATGCACGGAACGCATTACACACACACACACACATATTATTTCTCTCGAGTTCTTCATGAAGGTTTTTCGATCGAACTTAAATCTCATACAATTCTAATCGATTGACTTAGTATTGAAGTCTAGAATCTTAGAGTTGCCGATGAGGCTTGGCTCTACTGGTCAAGCTGAGGCGCTTAGGGTCATGTTGGGAGAGGTCCTGGGTTCGAATCTCATTCCTATGACATTTCCCTAAGCCTGCCCACATGGGCACAGACATGTGCGATTGACTTGGTCAGCCTGCTTTGCAGGTAGTGGGTCGGCCCCGTGGTTTCACCATCGGCTTTCCCCGGTTACCAAAAAAAAAGGATCTTAGAGTTGATAATCAGAGGACCTAACAATTGGTATCAGAGCAGATTCGTTCTGTTTCGAATCAAAATTATTTGCAATCGGATCGAAGTTTACTTCTGAAACTGTTCCGTGAGAAGAACAGTTTTGGCGGTAAAATGAATTCGATATGATAACCTTAATTATGTGCTTATGTGGCTTGAATTTGATGTTTCTGTGCTCACCTAAGTGATAGAAATCGTTTGCGATTAGATCATAGCAATCAGAACTTCGATTTATCTGAATTGATTAATCTAGAGAGTCACTGTTCACGCGAACGTTCTAGTTCCGACCAAATTTGATATATTTTGCTTCATGTAGTGTTTAATTGTTTGTTCGTGCGTAATCAGTAGTTGATTTCGAGCAAAATCAGTGTTAATTCGTATTTGTGATCATTTGCGCGATTTCAAGTTTTCACGCTAGGTTTTTCGATTAGATTAATTTTCACGATCAAAAACTCTGCGAGAAACTTTTCTCGGTCAAAAATACGAAGTCTGCACTAAAGTCGCCTTCACTAAGAGCGATTTTAGTGGAAACATTTCTCGAGCATTATTCAGCAAAATTTTTTTTCGACGAGACTTATTTTGACTTTGCACGAATAAAGTTTTCTCTCGCAAAACATTTGCAGTTAGACATTTAAGTTTGACCTAGCGAAAATCATTTGCTTTGAAAACTTTTCCAAGTCAACAGATTTATTTTGACTCTGCGAGAAACTTACTAACATACTTTCTTTGCGACCGAAATAAATTCACGATCCGCAATTTTTTCTTGACCGAACGATTTTGAGCAATTTATTCGCTCGAAAAATATTTCGCTGACAGACTTCCTCGCACGAGAACAGTAACAATTACATTTTGTTTCAACGAAATTATTTCTGATCAAACTTTATAGATTGAATCAAAAATAATTCTCGAACCGCTTTAGAATCAAACGCTACTAACAAATTTGTCACTTGTGAAGCTCGTTACTTCATTTCAAATCATAAAAACAACAAACGAAGATCCTTAATCAACTCTTCAACATCAAAACAAAAATGGATGCTTATGCACTTGGAAATAACAACCGCCCTCCAATCCTTAAAAGAGCGAATACACAGTTTGAAGAAGTAGGTTCTTGAACTTCATTGAGCTCAAAGATCAGGCCGAAAAGAAAGGGCTTATCAAAAGAAATACAAAGTAAGGGCTTATCAAAAGAAATACAAAGTAAGCCATCTTGTACCTTTCCTTAGAAAAACACACACTTACACACACTCTAAGGTGAACGTTAAAGCATACAAGTTACTCTTTTGACCCTTGTTTGGTAATATAAGGACCAACAAGTGGTATTGATAAACGTATTTTCTTACGTTTATAGGTATTATAATTGAAGTACTTGCAAGTTAAAAAGGAGTCTTCATGTCAAATTTGGTAATTAATTATGAGTTTACATCATTTCGGACAGCTTTGCGGCAGTTTAGCATGTCTCGTAAAATAAGGGGTTAAAGTTGACCGATAGATCTGAAAATTGGAGGGGAGCTAGAATACTTAATGATCTTAATTCTCAACAAAGGGATTTGCATTTGAATGTCTAAATCGTGAGATATTAATTTTTGAACTTAATGCAATTTTTTTAGTGAATCAAAGTCAAGCTTTGTATGCATGATTTCCAAGTTTTTCGACAGTTTCGGATTCTTAACAGATGAGGAGGTAAAAGTTGTCCAATGAAGCTGAAATTTTAACCAAAGATATAAGACTTGTTGATCTTGATTCTTACCGGAGGGATTTTGATTTGGAGCTCTAGATTGAGAGATATTAATTTCGGAAGTTACTGCCGTGAGAGAGGTGGTGTTGGAGGTCAAAACACACTAAAAATGACTCCTACCTAACTTGTCTCTTCTTGGTCGAAAGTTCAACCATTATTCAAGGAAAGAGGCATGCTTTAGACCTAACATTCGACATTGAAGCACCCCATTCCATTTGAACTCAATAAAGGAGGCTAAAGTTGAAGGAATTGGGGGACAAAGTTAGCTTTCTTCAATGTGAACAAGTTAAAGCAAAGAAGACTTGCATGTACATGTGTTTGATCTCCCCTTGCTATAAATAGAGGAAGGAATCATTGGGAGAGAACACACACATACACTTAGAGAAGAGAAAGAAAGGCTAGAGAGAAAGTTAGCTCATTCACTTAGCTTGTATGCTAGGTATTCGATAAACGGCTCAACGAAGAACAAGGGTATGAAGCCATAAACAGGGAAGATCTATACTTTCTTTGATGTTTATTATGTTCTTAGTTGAGAAAATGAGTAGCTAATTTCTTGTGTATTTGAGATGAGATGAACCCTGGCAAGATCGATCGTATGTTTTAAGTATATTTAATGTTATGCTATTGTTAAGACTCTTTACGAATTTATATGATTTCGATTATGTCTATGTGATTGAAATTCTTATTTGTCTTATTCATGTCTATGTGTGTAAGATAGATTAATTGGGAAATCGTACGCTGCGCTCGAGAGAGGGGTGAACGATTAGAACACTCGTAAACGAGCGGAATAAACTCATCACTAGAGATAGGTTGAGCTACTCCGCTGGATTAGAGTCAAATCTAATAGAGGGATTAATAATGATTTAATGCAATCTTCGATTAAGTAGTTAGGGAAGCTTTCCCGGCTATTTAAGACGTAGATTAGTTGCTTACGAGCCTCGTGTGATAAGGCGCAGTTTCGTCAGTCATATGAACTCATACGCATGTGTTGGTAATCCTCACGGTCTAACGTTTAGCTAAAACTTTGATATATGTTTTCAGTAGATCGATCGAGCTAGGGGGAGTCGAAGTCTCAAATACGTTTCGCTTTCTTATCGTCGTTCATTCTCATCATTTTTATTGGTTTTGTTCATTTATATTTTCAGTTTTACAACAATCAAAGCATTTTCACTAGGATATTTAAATTCAAGTTTTCTAATTATTTAGTTCCCTTGGGATTCGATACTCGAATACTCGCCATTCTATACTATTATCGATAGGTACACTTGCCTGTTGAGCGTGGTTAGTTTGTCGATATTCGTTTTATTTTTATTACTCGATTTGCTCGATCAGGTATCAGAGCGTAACGTGGATCACTATCTTCGATTTGAACCAGTTTCGTTCGATCCAACGTGATTTGAGGAAATTTAGCTTGAAAAACTCATTTTCGTGTTTTCATTGTTTTCGGGCGTTTGTAAATCTTTTTCACCGATTTCTTTCTCCTAAGACATTAGAAAACTGATTTTGAGTACTTTTCTTGCCTTTCACGTCGATTTTCGTCAAGTTTGAGTAGGATTTGAGCAAAAATTGAGTCTGAAAATCTATTTTTCTGGGTATGTTCTTCACTTTCGGGAAGATTAATCGCATAGTACTAAGAAATTTGAAGGATTCGGCCGAAACGTCTTCACTTTGCAGAGAGTCACCCGATTAAGTCTTGGCAAGTTTCATCTTTAAGACCGAGTCGCCCAATTTGCAGTTTAGAGGTCTTAAGTCAATCGAATCTGCCGACTATCATTTGTACCAAAATCACCAGAAATCAAGATTTTAGGATCTCTGTCGCCCGATTCAATCGCCCGATTCTCACATTTTGAACCTCTATCGCCCGATTCAATCTATCGCCCGAATCTCGTATTTTGAACCTCTGTCGCCCGATTTCGATAACCCTAGGACTTGAGTCGCACAATTCTCAGCACTTGGGACTAAAATTGCCCGAACTTGCATCTATAGGACTAGAATCGGTCGATTGTCAACACTGCAAACTTTAGTTGACCAAATTTAATTCTTAGAACTCAAATTGCCCGATTATCAACTTTTAGGCAAAAATCACCCGACTTTAACACAAGAAAGACTCATTTCAGTTAACTCGCATATCTTGACTCAAAACTCAAAATACTTTATATAATTGTTCGAAACTAACATTTCATTTTGCAGATCTAATTTTGCGTTAACGAACATTACCAAACAAAACATGGATGGTCTTGCGATTGGATCTGAAAACCGTGCACTACCGGCAGGATGGGGAGAGCACTAGATTTGGAAGCAACACTTCATCAACTTCATCGAAATCAAGGATGCAGACCTCGCTAATGACATGCTTTCTTCCATTTTTTAAGGCCCAGCTCAATTTCGGACCATAATTCCTGCCCAACCCAATACGTTTGTAATACCCGCAAAATTTAATCGGGTTACGATGTATTGCAGAATAATTACGCAATTTAGAAGTTTTGATAAAGAAAATAATAGTTTTAGAGACTTGAATTAATTTGGATATTTTAATAGAAAAGTATGAAAATATTCAAATAGAATATTTTAAGAAAGTGGTCGCTATATATATTATATATATATATAATATAGTAAATAAGGTGCTCTTAAGTGGAATCAAAGTTTTCGTGATAATTGGGTAGGTTAGAAAGTTTCGTGGGACAGGTTGTTACAGGTGGTATCAGAGCATAACCTCTCACAGTACGGTGCAGCTTCGGGGACGAACCGGGCGGCATCTTGGTGGGCATGTGATTGTCGATGCCAGAGAGGTGCACGGACAATAAGGCCTCCTGCAGGCTTCTAAGCGAAGGGATACATGAAGGAACCGATCCGACACCCGAATGAGAGTGGATCCGGAGACTGACAATGTATGGGCGTGTCAGACTAAGAATCGTACAAGAGAATTGATAGTGCTACTCATATCACCAAGGTCGACCTACCTTTTCGGGAGTCCATCTATAGAAACTACGAAGTTACGCGTGCTTGACTTGGGGTAATCTAGGGATGGGTGACCCCCTGGGAAGGTTGCTCAGGGTGCGTGTGAGTGAGGACAAAGCACGTTGGAAGGTTAAATGGGGAAGGTCAGCGACGTATTTTCGTAATGTCGATACGTGAAATACATCGTGAACCTGCGATAGTGAAGCCGGTAATTCTAGTTGGTACGCTACTTCTCTATGGGGGATGAGAAGGCGCCAGGGCCTGATGGGTATACGGCTACTTTCTTCAAAGCGGCGTGGGGGGTCGTGGGTCCTAATGTCATACGAGCGACGCAGGACTTCTTTGTTACTGGCCGCTTACTCAAGGGGCTCAGTAGTACGCTCATTACGCTCATCCCTAAATGCGCATCGCCACGGTGGTCGATAGACTTTCGACCCATCTCGTGCTGCAACGTCTTAACAAGATCATCTCTAAGGTGTTGGCGAATCGGTTGAAGCCGGTCCTGGGAGGGCTGGTTCATGCTTCTCAGACGGCTTTTATCCCTGGAAGGCGCATTAGTGATAACATACTTCTGGCACAGGAACTTTGCCTTGCGTATACGAGCAAAGGACGCCCGCCTCGCGCGATGCTTAAGGTGGATCTGGCCAAGGCCTATGATAAGGTCGAATGGAGCTTTTTATTGGCGATGCTCCAGGTGATGGGGTTCCACCCACGCTATATTGAATGGATACGGAGCTGCTTGACGACGCCCATGTTCTCCCTAAACCTCAACGGCCGATCAACAGGTTTCTTTGCTGGTAAGCGAGGAATCTGCCAAGGAGATCCTATTTCACCGTACCTATTCACTCTTGTCATGGAGGTGCTCCACGGCCTAGTTGAGAGTCGTATACAGGCGGAGCCGCGATTTTGCTATCACTGGCGATGCGAGTCCATGGCACTTCCCATGTTGGTATTTGCGGACGACCTTCTCCTTTTCTATCATACTGATCCAATTTCTGTAGGGGTGCTGAAGGGAGCTTTGATGACTTTCTCTCAGCTGTCTGGGTTATATCCTAGCCCTTACAAGAGTGAGATGTATCTATCACGGAGGGCGGAGGGCCTACTGGGACAGCTACAGTCTATGATGGGTTTTCGAGAAGGTCGCTTACCTGTGCGCTATTTAGGTGTCCCTCTGATTGCTTCACGCCTCACGATTAATGACTATGCCCCACTGTTGCAGCGAGTGGATGCGCGCTTGGGTTCGTGGCTGAATCAGTCACTGTCATACGCGGGTAGAGTGCAGCTGATTAAGTCTGTACTGCAGGCGATGTAGGACCCCGGTCCCCGCAAGTTAGGTCGGCCAATAAAATTACGTGTATGACTTATGTGATTTTAGGTCGATTTCGTATATGACTTATGCGTATGTGATTTTCATGAATTTTACGCTCGTGAGAATTTTGAGAACTATGTGCAATTAAGTGCTAATGTCGTGAAATTGTGATGACCCTAAAAATTTTGAAGGAGGAATTTCCGAAGTAAGGAAGGAATTAACTAAAGTTGACTAGGGATTTTATTTTTGGCTAAGGGATTTAAATGGGTCCAATTTATGAGAAAAGCCCAAATGGGGGACAAATATCCCTAAAACTAGGGAAGACCCATGCCATACCCAACATAAGCCAAGGGAAATATCTAGCTAAAAATTCCAAAACCCAAAAGTCCACCTAAGAACTAACGAAAGAGCAAGGAGAAAAGAAGAGGGAACCAAGTGCACTCCAACTAGCTAGGGATTCGAAGTTGGTAAGCGAAATATCTCCCTTAAAGCTTTTAAATTCGTACCCTAGGTGTAGTTGGAGATTATTAATGGCATTAATGGCAAGTAGTTGAGGAAGATTTCGAAAAAACCCTAAATGGAATGTATAAGCTCGTAATAGGGTCCCGATTGAATGATTCAGTGTTAGGAACTATATTATAGACAACTTAGAACTTAAATATTCTGTTGTAAGAGGGAATCACACGATTTAGGTGACAAGAAGGGATGAAATGCAGAAGTTTCGATGGGGTGAATTTGGGAAGAAAGTAGTTTCGACCAAATGAATAATTGAGTTTCGATCGAAACTAAGAAATTGATTTTAGGGTTTCGGGCGACCCTTGAATTGAATTAGGTTTCGATCAAATTGATTTGCAAGATAATAAATTAGGAGTTTCGATCGAAACTCATCCTAACACATGAGTATCGATCGAAACTCAAACCCCAATTCATAAAATCACTCGAAATTAGCTAATGAAAGGGGAGTTTTGACCGAGATGAATCTCGGCGAAACTCAACCCCAAGCTCATGCAATTGAATCACATAAACCCTTTCACCATGCATAGCTTCGAGCGAAACCCTAAAATTTATTGAAGATAGCCGATGAAATGAGTTTCGACCGAAGCAAAATTCGGTGAAACTCCATCCAAGCGATGCAATTGATTTAAGTTGATCTCCCTGCCATGCATGGTTTCGAGCGAAAGTGATGACGCCATGCACACGTAAGAACACGGCGAAACTCTAATCAATCGATCGAAACTAGATAATTGAGAAGGTTTCGATCGAAGGAAAACTCGGCGAAACTAGTATCGTTTCGAGCGAAACCAATTCGTGATAAATGCCAAATTGAAATTAGGATTGATGTAAATGAGTTTCGATCGAAAGTGGCTAGCAAATGTGACTTTCGATCGAAAGCAACTAGAGGATGAAATTAATCGGGCGGAACTAGTTCATGACAATTAAGTGAAATTGGAACTTGAAGGAAGTGAATTTCGATCGAAACTAGGGTTTAGAGTACACCAATTTTATTTAATTGAGTCGGGCGAAGCTCGTGTGAAATTGGAAATTCAATTGGAAGAATTCAATCAAATGAAACCTAGTAGAATCAAGTTACTTTCGCCGAGCTTATAGTGTAAGAATTTTGATGATAAGTGAGAAACCTTTTAAGGATCGAAACTTGATTGGAATTGAACCAATTAAGGATCGATTGATACCAAGTCCCAATCACTTTAGCCTAGCTATATGAACTAGAGTCCTTGAACTCTAACATACTTTAGCTCTTGAAATATAAGGGTTTAAGAAT
Organism: Craterostigma plantagineum; assembly: GCA_027422505.1. Lineage (NCBI taxonomy): Eukaryota > Viridiplantae > Streptophyta > Magnoliopsida > Lamiales > Linderniaceae > Craterostigma > Craterostigma plantagineum. The sequence continues at coordinate 180,062 of JAPQWV010000358.1, forward strand.
GTAAGACGCAAATAAATTAAATGGGAGTCTAGAAAAGTTATACAAGTCAGAACAAGCAATAAGAAGGAATTTAATTACTTCGACGAATTAGCTAAGGAAGCAACGTACTAACCTCCTAACCTTTTTATTTAAAAGGTCGTACGATAGGATCAAACGGGGAGAATACTAATTTCGCTTGGACGACAAGTAAGTAGAAATTCAACTACGACACGTAACTTGCTTGCGTCCATCTATATGAACTACGTGCTCGTGTATTTTATGTGGAACGTGTATGTTAAGACATGATAAATTTATATGCATGATGGTATGATTTGCATAAGTACATGGGCATAGCATGAGCATCTGCACGCATGAGTAGTATGTAAGGAGCGAAGTATGAGCGTGCATAAGATCGCCTGTGTGCGATGTATACTCACCGATATTGGCGTGTGTGTCGACTCGAATGAAGAGTCACGGCTTTCCCTATGCAGCCTTAAAGCGAATGAAGCTATAAGGCCTGAATAAGAGGCTGGGAAAATACCCCGTATTATAAGGCCTGAATAAGAGGCTGAGGGAATACCCCGTACTATAAGGCCTGAATAAGAGGCTGGGGGAATACCTCGTATGCGGGAAGTACAACCTGGAGGACGCGGCCCGGGGCACACGCTGAGTAAGGGAAGATTCCTTCGGGTGACCTACTAGCGTGTAAAACACCACCCGGAGGGAAGATGCCTTCGGGTGACCTCCGAGGTTGGTGGCTTCGGTGTTGGCTACCAGTGCGAAGCACCCGCGTGGAGGCCACACTGAGTAAGGGAAGATTCCTGAGGGTGACCTTCTAGTGTGAGAACCTCCACACTTGAGATCTCTATGATAGGGTGCATAGTGGGAATTGAAAGCCGAGGGCCCGTATGAAATAAGAGTATAAGAAAAAGAGTAGGAGCGTAAGAAAAGAGTACGAGAATGAGGAAAGAAGAGCATGAGCGTTAGAAAACGACGGCGTGGATTGTCGATCATTAGGACACGTGCATTCATGCATAATTTTTGCTTACTGAGCCTCGGTGGCTCATTGTTTATGTTACGTGTTGTAGGTACTGACGATCACGGTACGTGATCAGACTTTTATGCGAGGCCGATCTTTTGACGCAATCCGACCGCTTTTGAGGTGGGAGTGTGTGTATGGATGACGACCTGTGAAGGCCGGGCGCATAGGGAGCTTTTGGCTGCACACACACACACTTGTATTTTGTGTAGACACGATTTCGATGATTTGTAGAACGAATTACGAATATTCTTTTGACATGTATATAAGACTTCCGCATGCACGTTTAAAATGAAAAATTTTATTCGCGTGTTTACGCACTCGCACGATAACAAAGCATTAACACTTAGTATTAGAACGGAATACGAGGGCGGGACGACGGGTCCTGACAGGCGTTTCACGTCTACTTGTCAGGAGTATTCTTACTGCCCAAGGGTATCATTCGAGCCCTGGACGAGATTTTGCCGGTTCTCGTGGGGTGGCGCCTCAGCCAAGGTTGCTTGGGATGACGTTTGTCTGCCAGTCTCTGAGGGGGGCTTGGATATTCGTTCTATTGCTGCTGACAACAGGGCTCTACTGGTCCAGCTACTGTGGAGGGTGATCGCTAGGGCTCCTGACTCGATCTGGGTGGACTGGCTGTACAGCACATGGCTGTATGCGAGATCAATTTGGACCATCAGCATTTCGGCCAACACTGCATGGAGTTGGAGAAAGCTGATGTAGTTAAGGCAGGTCGTTCTACCTTTGATATCCTTTTCGATTGGGGATGGTTCATCATTGTTATTATGGGAGGACCCATGGCTACGGGCTGTCCCGTTATTGGACCGCTACCCTAGAGGTCCGATCGTGATGGGGCTACCAGTAGGTACCCGTCTGAGCTCGATAATTGATGCGCAAGGCTGGAATTGGCCGGGAAGGTCGACAGTATAGTATATTGTCTTTAGCCCGCACCTCACACCGGTTCATCCTAGTAGGCGTGATGAGATTTGTTGAAGGGCGGCACTCGATGGCCGGCCCACGGTACGATTAATTAGGGAGGCGTTGCATGTACGTTGGCCTATTGTCCCTTGGGCAGCCTTGTTTGGGGGACCTTTGCGTATTCCTCGACACGAGATCATCTTGTGGTAGGCCATTCGCGACCGCTTGTCGACTAGGAATAAGCCTTGGGTAGCCCAGCGCGCTGGGACTCATACTTGTGTGCTCTGTGACGCTCTGCATTACGAGACAGTTCGACAGTTATTCTTTGACTGTGGATTCTCTCGCGAATGTGCTCGGATTCTGCGGCGGAAGATCAGGTGGGCTTGGCCATATCTGGACTTGCGCCAGGGTATAGAGTGGGCTGCGTTGCGATGGCGAGGGCACCATCTCATACAGGTTGCCTACCGTTACGTCCTTGCCTCCTTGGTTTACCACATCTGGCAGGCACGCAACAAGCGCTGGAAGGAGGGGACCATCACGACTCCGAACAGGCTAGTTGCTGTTGTACTTGACATGGTGTGCATGCAATTCCTTGGGACTTCATCCAAGTACGACCTGCAGAGGGCGGCTTGTAATACACCGAATTTTACAAGTAGGATCGGATAATAAATTTGAGTGTATCTGTGTGTTTATATGATTTCAAATAATGTGGTAAGGAAAAGTTCGAAGCATTAGGTAAGTACAGGGAGGTCTATCGAAATTCACGATGAAGAGTTAACATAAATAATATTAAATTAATGATTAGTACATAGGTTATAAATAAACAATAGGTAAAGGTCTATATCAATTAGAGATCATCACATGTTAAGCATGGGTAGTTCGAAATTATTGAAATTGATTTAGAGTGGATTTTGAAAACCTAAGTAGGAAGATTTTCGAAACTTTAAGCCCAGTTAGTTTCGAAATTCTTAAGTGAGGAAACCCAAAATAATAAAAACATAGCTAAGGACAAAATAGCCAACAACTTCACTTATTATTACACGTTAGGGTTGGAAATAAGGAGTGTTAGAGTGTTTAGTCGATGGAGAAGATAACTTAATGTTAAAATAATTACAAGTTAAATAGGTGAAGACAAAGGTTGGCCAACAACTACACCTACTTAACATTACATGTTAGGAATGTAGTAATAACAAAGCTTTCGAAACTTAGCCAATAACGAAGGTTACATAATATTAAATTAATGACAATCATTTAACTTAAGATAGGCATATGGGAATATCTCATTCATCTTCGAACGTGAGATAGTTTAGAAAAGAGTCGAGAAAAGAATATACCAACGATGCTCATATAGCTTGGAAGAAGGTACGAATTCTTACTAAGAATTTTATGTTTTAGTTATGAAATTAGCAGTTCTAAGTAGAGATAAGCACGGAAATTTCATAAACTCATGTTTTAAAGAAGGTTTGACTTTTAATATATTTGAATATATATTGGAAGTTCTTACGGTATTTAACATGCTCTTGAGAAAGGATATTTTCGAAGCTCTAGTGATTACCAAATAAAAAAAAATGTTTTCTTCCATGAGTTATAATTGTGGCAAGGCTTAGTTTTCGCATGCTATTGGATTGTTGAAAAGTTGGTTTTCGAAAAATTAGGGTTTTCTAATTTTTAATTTTCGAGAGTTAATGATTATGAAGAGCATGGAAGTTCTTGATCAAGGAAGTTATTTTGATGGTTATGATTTTCGAAAATAGGGTTAGATAAGGGTTTCGAAAGGTTTGTGTTGAATTAAGAGAATTTCGAAATTTGAATTGTTTTAGTATATGAGAATGTCCAAACAATCGTTAAGCTCAAGTTTCGTGGAATTAGGGTTTGTCAATGCTTGAATTGTTTAAAAATTTGTAGTTGTGTTATTTGGGTACTTTATAAAAGTATTACATAACTCATAAAAGATTTCGGCTTTTACCTAAGGATTTTGGGGATTTAGTTATAGACGTTTTGTTCGATAGAATAATATATTTTTATGTATTACATGACTTGCTTGAGGAATTATTATGTTTTCGGTGTATTACGTGATATTTTCATGACTTGTGTGAGGGTTAAACTCTAGGATTTGAAATAGCGATGTTAAGGGTATATTAGTATTTATATAAAGAATTTAGGTATTAGATTTATTTTGAAACATGTAAGGAGAGAATTGGAGGATGATTTTTGGGGTTAGATTTCATGTTTGGAACCATGTGAGAAGTGTTTTGTGCTTATGTGATTTAGTAATCGATATTTATTAGAACTATAGTTTGAACACCTAGAAGTTTACAATTTGTAACTATTTTAGAGGACTTGATAAACATGTGAACTTGTTAATATTTTAATTTGTGGTGTTTTGTAAGTGTGTAGGAGAACATTGGTTGATGTTGAATGTTTCGCCATGTATAGGTTTTAACCCGGAATAATTTAGAAATGTGAGTTTACTAAGTTTTCGATACTTCTAAGGATTATGGTATTTTTAGGGTTTTCAACAATTAGGGTTCGTATTCATATTGACTTGACTTAGTTGATATACTTATATCAGTATATTTTTACGTCTAAAAGGTGCTGAGGTCCAGAATATTAAAGATTTACCGCTTGCAACATTAAGGACGACAGGTAGGTGGAAATTCACCTATGACACGTAAACATTATGTGATATTTATGTGAATGGGTGAATTGTGTGATTTGATTTAATTACATATTTTACAGGTTTTAAATATTTTGCATATTATATATATTTGATTATTTGCACTTGCATATCATGAGCACGACATGTTGATGTGAGGGGACACCGTGTTGAGACGATGATACCTTACGGTGTCGATGCGTGGGGTGTGATGTGCCGATATTGGCAGTCGACTCGTGGTATAGTCTGAGGTAGTACTAGTGCACCTGACAGTTACACTGTCGAGACCTCTCTTAAGAGGGTCTATTGGCGGAAGAGGCGACCTGGTAGAGTTTGCTCAGGGAGGACGCTACCAGCGTAGGCATCGCCGGGGCATGTAGACGTCTCGGGAGAGAGCCGGGGGCTGCCCGAGAACTGATCTCTTGACTACTTCCTTAAATGGGTTGCGCGAGGTGCCTAGTTCTAGCCTGTGGGGCCAGTGATTGAGGTGAGACCTGTGGTTGTGAGATCTAGGTTGAGACGAGGTCTAATTATAGGATGAGCGTGCATTGCATGGTGAGGTAGAACACTTTCATATGAGATATGAAAGTGTTGGTATTGGGGTTTGAGTTAGGGTTGAGTGCACGTTGCATGTCATACATATTTTCACCTACTGGGCAAGGAGCTCAGTTTACGTGTTGTAGGTACGTTCGAGTCCGACGACATCGTCGCGACTGAGGCGGGCTGTGGCGGTGGCTCCAGGTACTTTTGAGGGCGGGGCGGTACATGGATGCGACCTGTGGAGCGACGTTAGGGTATTGTTGTGTTTCAGGCCAATAGTCTTTGTAGAATAAAAATAATGGGTTGCGGTCTTTGTATGATAAGACGTGTAAGAGTGGTGTGTACATTTTAAGATATGACTTTGCGAGATGTGCGTGATGTAATATATTTTTTTTTTATAAAAATATTTTTATTAGATGGGTCTTCCGCGACTTACGTTGCGAAAATCCGCCAGAATATTTATTAGAAAATGAGGGTCATTACAGGTGGTATCAGAGCTTAGGTTAGAGGTTCTGTAGACTGTCCATGTACTGCCGCTCAAAAGCCTGGAGGACAGCCTTGCCTGTAAATTTTTAAGTTTTTGCTTTATTATATATACTGTTTGCATGAATGTTGTAGATAGTACGCTAAAATGACAAGAGGACGTAGAGAAAACAATGGAGAGTCGAGTCGTAGGGTTGCATCTGAGTCACTTACAACTGAACGAGACTCCACGATCTTGCGCCTTACTGAACTGATCCAACGTCAATCGGATCAGATCAATGAGTTGATCAATCACCGTAATTTATCTGCGGAACATCCTATCCCGCCACCCGAACGTGTAGAAATAATAGGGGAACGGTTTCGGAAAATGAACCCTCCGATCTTTGAGGATGCCATCGATCCTACTCTAGCTGATGACTGGTTGCGCACCATAGAGGATATGTTCCTATATGGTCGGATCCCGGAGAATGAACAGGTGTTATGTGCTATCTCTATGCTTCGAGGTAATGCAAGGTTTTGGTGGGACACCATCAAAATCTTGGAGGACCCAATGACTATGTCGTGGGAGAGATTTCAAGAATTGTTCCGTGAGAAATACTTCACCACCCATGACCGAACCCGAAAAATGAACGAGTTCATAAACCTGAAGCAAGGCGAACAAACTATCGCGGAATATATCCGTAAGTTCGAGGAGTTATCGCGTTTTGCCCCGCACATGGTGGCGACGAACGCATTAAAGGTGGAGAGATTCCAAGTAGGTCTCAAACCTGAGATCTATCGTGACGTAAGCATGACGGGAACAAGGGAACTAGCATTCGCCCAAGTGGCTGAACGAGCGCTCATCGCGGAGCAAGCAGAGGCCCAAATCGCAAAGACCCACGAGGAAAAAAGAAAAGCGGAGAGTCAACTGGAACGAGAGGCTAATAGGAAGCGTCAGGTTTTTGAGAAAGGTCCAAACAATAATCAGAATAACCGTCCAGGGCAATGTAATGGGCAACCTAGGCCAAATCAGGGACTCAACATGAACCATGTCCAACCTCAAAACGCTGCGCCACGATGTCAACAGTGTGGACGCTATCACACGGGTGTTTGTTATGGTCCAGGACCGAGAAAAATAATACAATGCTTTCGATGTGGCAAACCGGGCCATTTCGCTCGAGACTGTCAGGTGAATCCATACCCTGCACTAGCCCAACAGCCAGCACAACTTCCAGCGGCTACTGGGAGAGTATTCACTCTAACTGCTGAGGAAGCTGATCCTGTAGTGAACACATGTACATAAATCTCGAAGTATTTGCAAATTTATTTTTAGGAGAGTCAAGCCACACATACGGATGTGTTGGCTAGTTGTGTGACAAAAGTAGGAAAATATGTTATCTCTTAAGAGAGTCAGTAATAAACGTAAATAACGAAATATGAATTGCTAGAGTAGTGTAGTGGGAAGCATGGTGGATTTGTAAATATATGACCATAAGAGAAGTCGTTACCCGAATTAATGCAACCGGTCTAATTTCGGGGGCAAAATTTTTTTAAGGGGGGGAGAATGTAATACACCGAATTTTACAAGTAGGATCGGATAATAAATTTGAGTGTATCTGTGTGTTTATATGATTTCAAATAATGTGGTAAGGAAAAGTTCGAAGCATTAGGTAAGTACAGGGAGGTCTATCGAAATTCACGATGAAGAGTTAACATAAATAATATTAAATTAATGATTAGTACATAGGTTATAAATAAACAATAGGTAAAGGTCTATATCAATTAGAGATCATCACATGTTAAGCATGGGTAGTTCGAAATTATTGAAATTGATTTAGAGTGGATTTTGAAAACCTAAGTAGGAAGATTTTCGAAACTTTAAGCCCAGTTAGTTTCGAAATTCTTAAGTGAGGAAACCAAAAATAATAAAAACATAGCTAATGACAAAATAGCCAACAAGTTCACTTATTATTACACGTTAGGGTTGGAAATAAGGAGTGTTAGAGTGTTTAGTCGATGGAGAAGATAACTTAATGTTAAAATAATTACAAGTTAAATAGGTGAAGACAAAGGTTGGCCAACAACTACACCTACTTAACATTACATGTTAGGAATGTAGTAATAACAAAGCTTTCGAAACTTAGCCAATAACGAAGGTTACATAATATTAAATTAATGACAATCATTTAACTTAAGATAGGCATATGGGAATATCTCATTCATCTTCAAACGTGAGATAGTTTAGAAAAGAGTCGAGAAAAGAATATACCAACGATGCTCATATAGCTTGGAAGAAGGTACGAATTCTTACTAAGAATTTTATGTTTTAGTTATGAAATTAGCAGTTCTAAGTAGAGATAAGCACGGAAATTTCATAAACTCATGTTTTAAAGAAGGTTTGACTTTTAATATATTTGAATATATATTGGAAGTTCTTACGGTATTTAACATGCTCTTGAGAAAGGATATTTTCGAAGCTCTAGTGATTTCCAAATAAAAAAAATGTTTTCTTCCATGAGTTATAATTGTGGCAAGGCTTAGTTTTCGCATGCTATTGGATTGTTGAAAAGTTGGTTTTCGAAAAATTAGGGTTTTCTAGTTTTTAATTTTCGAGAGTTAATGATTATGAAGAGCATGGAAGTTCTTGATCAAGGAAGTTATTTTGATGGTTATGATTTTCGAAAATAGGGTTAGATAAGAGTTTCGAAAGGTTTGTGTTGAATTAAGAGAATTTCGAAATTTGAATTGTTTTAGTATATGAGAATGTCCAAACAATCGTTAAGCTCAAGTTTCGTGGAATTAGGGTTTGTCAATGCTTGAATTGTTTAAAAATTTGTAGTTGTGTTATTTGGGTACTTTATAAAAGTATTACATAACTCATAAAAGATTTCGGCTTTTACCTAAGGATTTTGGGGATTTAGTTATAGACGTTTTGTTCGATAGAATAATATATTTTTATGTGTTACATGACTTGCTTGAGGAATTATTATGTTTTCGGTGTATTACGTGATATTTTCATGACTTGTGTGAGGGTTAAACTCTAGGATTTGAAATAGCGATGTTAAGGGTATATTAGTATTTATATAAAGAATTTAGGTATTAGATTTATTTTGAAACATGTAAGGAGAGAATTGGAGGATGATTTTTGGGGTTAGATTTCATGTTTGGAACCATGTGAGAAGTGTTTTGTGCTTATGTGATTTAGTAATCGATATTTATTAGAACTATAGTTTGAACACCTAGAAGTTTACAATTTGTAACTATTTTAGAGGGCTTGATAAACATGTGAACTTGTTAATATTTTAATTTGTGGTGTTTTGTAAGTGTGTAGGAGAACAGTGGTTGATGTTGAATGTTTCGCCATGTATAGGTTTTAACCCGGAATAATTTAGAAATGTCAGTTTACTAAGTTTTCGATACTTCTAAGGATTATGGTATTTTTAGGGTTTTCAACAATTAGGGTTCGTATTCATATTGACTTGACTTAGTTGATATACTTATATCAGTATATTTTTACGTCTAAAAGGTGCTGAGGTCCAGAATATTAAAGATTTACCGCTTGCAACATTAAGGACGACAGGTAGGTGGAAATTCACCTACGACACGTAAACATTATGTGATATTTATGTGAATGGGTGAATTGTGTGATTTGATTTAATTACATATTATATCAGTATATTTAAATATTTTGCATATTATATATATTTGATTATTTGCACTTGCATATCATGAGCACGACATGTTGATGTGAGGGGAAACCGTGTTGAGACGATGATACCTTACGGTGTCGATGCGTGGGGTGTGATGTGCCGATATTGGCAGTCGACTCGTGGTATAGTCTGAGGTAGTACTAGTGCACCTGACAGTTATACTGTCGAGACCTCTCTTAAGAGGGTCTATTGGCGGAAGAGGCGACCTGGTAGAGTTTTCTCAGGGAGGACGCTACCAGCGTAGGCATCGCCGGGGCATGTAGACGTCTCGGGAGAGAGCCGGGGGCTGCCCGAGAACTGATCTCTTGACTCCTTCCTTAAATGGGTTGCGCGAGGTGCCTAGTTCTAGCCTGTGGGGCCAGTGATTGAGGTGAGACCTGTGGTTGTGAGATCTAGGTTGAGACGAGGTCTAATTATAGGATGAGCGTGCATTGCATGGTGAGGTTAGAACACTTTCATATGAGATATGAAAGTGTTGGTATTGGGGTTTGAGTTAGGGTTGAGTGCACGTTGCATGTCATACATATTTTCACCTACTGGGCAAGGAGCTCAGTTTACGTGTTGTAGGTACGTTCGAGTCCGACGACATCGTCGCGACTGAGGCGGGCTGTGGCGGTGGCTCCAGGTACTTTTGAGGGCGGGGCGGTACATGGATGCGACCTGTGGAGCGACGTTAGGGTATTGTTGTGTTTCAGGCCAATAGTCTTTGTAGAATAAAAATAATGGGTTGCGGTCTTTGTATGATAAGACGTGTAAGAGTGGTGTGTATATTTTAAGATATGACTTTGCGAGATGTGCGTGATGTAATATATTTTTTTTTATAAAAATATTTTTATTAGATGGGTCTTCCGCGACTTACGTTGCGAAAATCCGCCAGAATATTTATTAGAAAATGAGGGTCATTACACGGCTATACGACGACTTTGGCTTGTAGCTTGGTAGTTGCTTTGCTGATTTCTATGATTTCTTTGGGATTTCTATTTCATGTTGGTTTCATCCAGTAGTCTGTTACTGGTTTGCATGTGTGGGATTCCACACTCACCCATATGTACACTTCCCCATTCTTATATATATACATGGAACTTACTCCAAAAAAAAACGAAAAATTGAACGGGCCTATATATCTGGGACTCAGCTTGCCCTTTCGTCCAAAACATTTCACGCCTTTCATTGGGGAAATCTTTAGAAATACTTGGTCGTCCTTTGCGAACTCTAAGGGCCGTCACCTGAGATCTGCATAGCTTTTCTGTCGACTCTAAGCAATTCGCAACATTTCTCGAATTTTCGTTATGGCTTCGGTCATTTCACGGATCATATCGAGTCCTAATAGTGCTCGTTCCCCGATTTCTTCCCACCAGACTGGAGATCGGCATTTGCGCCCGTATAATGCCTCGTAAGGAGCCATTCCGATTGCAGCGTGCAAGCTATTATTGTAGGAAAACTCTATTAAAGGAAGATACTTGATCCAATTTCCTTTGAAGTCTAACACACAAGCTCGTAGCATATCTTCAAGAGTTTGGATCGTTCGTTAAGACTATCCGTCGGTCTGGGGATGATATGCAGTACTGAACGAGAGCTTAGTCCACATCGATTTTTGTAAGCTTTGCCAGAAGATGGACAGAAATCTCGAATCTCGATCCGAGATGATAGAGATTGGAATTCCATGGAGTCGAATAATTTCCTGAATATACAGTTCAGCATAACGTTCCATGGAGAAAGTGGAGTTGATAGGAATGAAATGAGCCGATTTGGTTAGGCGATCAAAAATCACCCAAATAGCATCGTGGCCATTCGTCGTCTTGGGTAAACCAACGACGAAGTCCATCATGATGTGGTCCCATTAGCATTCAGGAATTGGTAATGGCTGCAGAGTTCCAGCTGGTCGCTGGTGTTCAGCTTTGATCAGTTGGCAAGTCATACATCTACTTAATAATGTGGCGATATTATTCTTCATTCCTGACCACCAATACGTGATCCGTAAATCTTGGTACATCTTTGTTGCGCCCGGGTGTACTGAGTACGTTGTTGCGTCTGCTTCTGTCATTATTGTTTGCTGTAACTCTCTATTAGGTACGTACAACCGATTCTTGTACAACAAGGTTCCATCTTCACGGATTTCGAAGTCTTCAGGTAGTGCGTCTTTCACCTTCAGATAAAATTCGTCCTCTTCTTGTGCTTTTCCGATTCGTTCTAGCAACGTGGGATGAAGAGTTAGTGTTCATAGTCTCACTTCAACTTTACCTAAGTCAACCACCTCTTCTGTGCTCATCGCCTTTTGACTCAACGCGTCTGCGGCGACATTCGCTTTGCCCGAATGATAGTTAATAATGCCGTCGTAGTCTTTTACGAGCTCCAGCCATCGCCATTGTCCCATACTGAACTCCTTCTGAGTGAAGAAGTACTTCAAACTCTTGTGGTCGGTGAAAATCTAGCACCTTTCTCCGTAAAGGTAATGCCTCCAAGTCTTCAAAGGGAAAACTACAGCTGCCAGTTCCAGGTCATGGGTTGGGTAGGTTTTCTCGTATTCTTTCAACTGTCTTGAAGATATGCGATCACTTTTCCATTTTGCATTAGCACGCATCCAAGACCGTTCTTCGAGGCGTCGCTATATACCAGAATCCTCCCGTTCCCGACGATATTGTTAGAATGGGATCAGAAGTGAGTCGCTTCTTCAGCTCCTGGAAACTTTGTTCGCATATTTCAGTCCATTTGAAAGGCACGTTCTTTCTTGTAAGGTTCGTCAATGTCGAATGATGCTAGAGAAGTCAGGTATGAGCTTACGGTAATACCCCGAAAGTCCAAGTAAACTTCGAACCTCAGTAGGAGTGGTTGGACGTGGCCGATTATTCACGGCCTCAATCTTACTCGGGTCAACGTAGATTCCATTCGTCGAGCTCGTTGACCTGCAACATTTGCTTTTCGCCTGCAAGATTCAAATCAAAGTTAAGTTTCTTTAGAGCCCAATATGCTTTGTGTTCTAGCTCGACGGGTAAATGACAAGATTTTCCGTAAACAAGTCTATATGGCGTGGATCCGATAGGTGTTTTGTAAGCTGTCCGGTACGCCCATAAAGCATCGTTCAGTTTGTTTGGCCAATCCCGGCTATGGTGTTCCACCGTCTTTTTGAGAATACGCTTCAGCTCCGTGGTAACGACTTCTGCTTGGCCGCTCGCCTATCGTTGCATCGTTCAGTTTGTTTGTCACGACTTCTGCTTGGCCGCTCGCCTGAGGATGGTACGCCGTCGTAACACTATGTTTCACGCTGTATTTTTCGAGTGTCCTTGCAAAATGAGTGTTATAGAAATGCGTACCTTTATCGCTAATTATGCAACGAGGTGAGCCAAATCGAGAAAATAATGTTTTCAAAAATTTAACGACTACCCTAGCATCATTAGTAGGTAGCGCTTGTGCTTCTACCCATTTTGAAACATAATCAACCGCAACTAGGATATATCGATTCTTGAAAGAGGTAGGAAACGGACCCATAAAATCAATGCCCCATACGTCAAATATTTCACATACAAGAATAAAATTATGAGGCATTTCATTTCGCTTAGAAATATTACCTGTCCGTTGGCACCTATCACATTCCTCCACGTATTTTTTAGCATCTTTGAAAATCGTAGGCCAATAAAAACCACATTCGAGTACCTTTTGTGCAGTTCGATTACCTCCATAATGTCCTCCACATGGCCCCAAATGACAATGGCTCAAGATTTTAACCGTCTCGGGAAAGGAGACGCATCGCCGGATTATCTTGTCCGTGCAAACCCTAAACAAATACGGATCATCCCAAAAGTAATACTTCAAGGCCGAGAAGAATTTCTTCCTCTGTTGACTTGTGTATCCCTTTGGCATGATCCTAGCGACAAGATAATTAGCAAAATCGGCATACCATGGGGTTTCATCGAATACCTCACGTATAGCATATAGATGCTCGTCGAGAAAATGGTCTCGGATTATTTCCTCATTGGTAGCCTCGTGGGATGCATCTTCGAGTCTTGACAAGTGATCGGCTGCGCCATTCTCCGTACCTTTTTGGTCACGAAATTCCTTGTCGAACTCTTGGAGTAACAGAATCCATCGGATAAGCCTCGGTTTTGCATCCGGTTTCGCAAAGAGGTGTTTGAGGGTGGAATGATCCGTGTAGATTATGACTTTTGAGAGAACGAGATATGGACGGAATTTGTCGACGGCGAACATGACTGCGAGCAACTCCTTCTCTGTGGTAGTGTAATTCGCCTGGGCCTCGTTTAGAGTTTTGCTCGCACAGTGTATCGGCTGAAAATGTTTTTCCCATCGCTGCCCTAAAACTGCACCTACTGCAAAATCACTTGCATCGCACATTACTTCGAATGGTAGGCTCCAATCGGGGGCTACCATAACAGGGGCGTTAATTTGCTTATCCTTAAGTATGGAAAATGCATTCAGGCATTCGGGTGTAAATTCGTAAGGTACGTCTTTCTCAAGCAAGTGCGTTAAAGGTCTAGCAAGTTTAGAAAAATCCTTGATAAATCTACGATAAAAACCCGCATGTCCTAGGAAACTTCTAATTGCCTTTACCGACGAAGGTGGAGGTAATCGTTCTACGGTTTCTATTTTAGCTCTATCTACCTCGATACCTCTCGACGATATCTTATGACCTAAAACAATACCCTCTCTTACCATAAAATGACATTTCTCCCAATTTAGCACAAGGTTTGTTTCCTCGCATCGCTGAAGTACTTTCTTTAAATTAAATAAGCATACCTCGAATGAGTCACCAAAAATTGAAAAATCATCCATGAATACCTCCATTCCGTCACCTATTAGTTTATCGAAGATAGCCATCATGCAACGTTGAAAGGTGGCCGGAGCATTGCAAAGTCCAAAAGGCATCCGTCGATAGGCGAATGTCCCGAATGGGCACGTGAACGTCGTCTTCTCTTGATCCTCGGGTGCAATGGGAATCTGCAAATAACCTGAAAGTCCATCAAGAAAACAATAAAATTCATGACCAGACAAACGTTTAAGCACTTGATCAATTAAAGGAAGAGGAAAATGGTCTTTTCGCGTTGCGTCATTTAATTTGCGATAATCAATGCAAACACGCCATCCTGTGACAGTCCTCGTCCGAATGAGTTCATTTTTCTCATTGGGCACAACTGTCATTCCTCTTTTTTATGGCACTACCTGAACTGGGCCACCCATGCACTGTCCGAGATTGGGTAAATCACTCCCACGTCGAGCAGTTTAATTACCTCGGCCTTCACCACCTCCTTCATATTGGTGTTCAAACGCCTTTGGTGTTGTACCACCGGTTTGAAGTCGTCTTCCATTAGAATTTTATGCATGCAAAAGGTCGGGTTAATTCCTCGGATATCCGATATCTTCCATGCAAGTACCCTCTTGTGCTCCCGTAGTGTGTTTAATAGCATGAGTTTCTGCTCCTTCTCTAGTTTTGACGCGATGATTACCGGAAGCTTTGCATTCTCCTCGAGGAAAGCATACACCAAGTGATCGGGCAATTGCTTGAGCTCGAGCGTTGGTGGTTCTTCGACCGAAATCTTCTCACGATTTTCTTTGCTGCTCTTTTGCACCTCGATCGTTGGTTCTTCATTGACACTCTCATCTACATCTGCTTGGGCAACATCGAGGGGCAAGTCATCATTTGGCTCTTCCTTATGGAGTTCCTCATTTTCCTCTTGTTGACCTTTTTGGTCCATATATGTTAGAGAATTTTGATGAACGATGTAATTGTAATGACATTAGGTCTATAAAATAAGCAATTCGATTTGGGACAAATAAAATGTCTAAGTTCATGATAATGTTCAACCATGCATTGCTAATGAGATGAAAATTGTTAAAGTGTTGAACATTTGAATTGCGTGTGATTTTGTGATGATTTGATGGAACTAGGTGATCGCATGTTATAGACAGTTCATAAGATAGGATATATCGTTCTGTGCTATATATGGAAATAATGCATGAGATATCCTACTGAGTTATAAAAGGAAAATATGCTGTTTATATATGGAAAGTGATATATCCGTAATACTTGTTTATTCCTGGACGAAAATCACTTATGCGATTCTTGCATGTTTTCCACTGTATTTAATGTGCAATATTGAATTAATATCTTTCCTTGTGCTGATTGGATTATTATATTAAGGAAATATTTGATTTGATTGACCTTATGGATAAAGTGATCTTATATGGTATGTGGTATAACGGGTGATATCTCTGAAATAAGGAAAGTTGTGCCATGATGTGATAAATCGATTTAAGTAAGCTCTGATCTGACTTGTGTGCTAAACATGGTAAATATATTGATTAAATGCTATGAGTTATACATGGAAAACGTGCTGATGCCTTGCTATCTTATGTGCCATACTTGGAAAGTAAATCTGGATTGACTCCTTACTAGGAACTGATAGCAGGGAATCACTTATGGAAAGTTTCGATATGGAAAATATATGCGAAGTGGTTGAATATGCTTGAGAATGAAATTGAGCTTTTATATGGAATATAATCATGCTTTAATGTGCTATATAACCGTTGTGATGATTTATTAGACGCATGATTTATATGGTATGATTGACTCGAAAGCTACATGGAAACTATGCTTGATTTGGTGATTATTGTTTGATATGACTTTCCATGTGAAGTGCTATTAGAAAAGGATTATATATGAGCTGCACTTTAGATTTTCGTAGAGAACACATAATTTGCGAATTTAAGCCTACGAGAGATTTTTGAGCAGAGAGATACTAAGAGATTCCTGAGCCATTCACTTGCGATAGCTTTCTGCCTTACTGAGCGTTAACTTGCCTATCCATCACTGAGCGAGTGATTTATCCGATATTCCATCATCCCCTGCCATATATTCTGTCTTCGGACGTGTTGTTTTCGGACGTGAGCAATACCAAGGAGGCAAGGTCGACGTTTACGCACACGTGAAGGGAAGGACAAGTCCGGGGGCCCTTCGGTAGCGAGCTGTGTCTTCGAGATCAAGGAGATTCCGAGGAACGAAACTCGGCGTGTGGTAACCTAGTAGTGTCTAGTGTTCGACTTGTTTCGGTTGTGTATTGGGCTAACCAATCAGTTTTGTATCCAGCTACGGTGCATTATAGTGATTGGTTAAACTCTTGGGAAGCAAATCCCAAGGAGAGGAGTAAACCCCAGTTGGGGATATAACCTCTATAAAACTCCTGTCTCGCATTTACTTTTCAGTTATTTTATTATCACTGTGAGACAGACCCGAAACACATCCGACGGTACTAGGATATAACAGACATACTCGTCCCATTATTATTAGGAATATCTAAGTCACCACACTAAGGTTTTGTAAAAGAAGCATAAAAATCCTATGAAAGAATTCCTGCTTGCTACTGACTATGACCTGTGGGATATCATCACGACTGGACCTTACAATCCCAAAAAGGCGGATGGAACTCCAAAGAAAGGTTCCAATACGATGCAACAGACAGGCGGGTAATATCCTTGAATGCCAAAGCTAAGAACATGATCGCCTGCGCGCTTACAAGAGAAGAATACAATCGTGTGAGTTCATGCGAATCTGCCAAGAATATGTGGGAGATGCTTCAAGTCACACATGAGGGAACCACTCGAGTTGTACAAGAAAGAATAGCCCTCTTAACTCACCAATACGAGCTGTTCAAAATGGAGGACAACGAGACCATAAGCCATATGTATGCGAGATTCATGAACATCATCAATCAAATGTTCTCGTTGGGAAAGAAAATACCAGACGGTGAGAAAGTGCGGAAAATACTGAGATCTCTTCCAAGAGAATGGAATCCCAAAGTAACTGCCATCTACGAAGCAAAGGACTTGGACTTTCCGTGTCAGAACTAATCGGATCTCTCACCACCTACGAGATGACTCAGATCTCATCAAAGAGCAACCAACCGTCCGAAATCAACCAAACATTGCCTTTAACACAGAACAAGAAAATGTTTCAGAAGGTGAAGAAGAAACTGAGGAGGAACTAATGGAGCAGATTGCCATGCTGACCAGAAGGTTTGAAAGTTTCGGATGAGAAGGAAGTTCCAGGGAAAATCCAAGTTCCAACCTAGGAACAAGGGAATACTGTCATCCGGGAACAACGTGCAAAAATGTTTCAAGTGCAACAAGCCAGGCCACTTCGCCTCAAACTGCCCGATGGAAAATGGTGACAAAAAGGTAAAGAAGCAGAAAGCAATGGTCACTAACTGGGAAGAGGCCGAAAGCGAAGAAGAGGAAGATCTCGCCTACATGGCCAATGATGATGATCAGGTATCTTCTTCATCCACTATTAAGAAAATTCTTTCGAATTATATGCTAGGCAAGATGAATCTCATGATAACGCTTCCTCAGTTCCTGAAGTAGATGAAAAGGAAGAGATGTTTGAAATTATTCAAAATGCAGAAAGAAGGATTAAGTCGCTTAACTCACAAGTAAAGAATCTGATTAGGCAACGAGATGACGTAGCTAGAGAGAAGCATCTAATAGATCTAGAAAATGAGCGTCTGAAAGCCGAGTTAGAAACTCTTAAGGAAGAGAAAGTCTTGTGTAATTGCGAAAAGCTTAGGAAGCAAGAAAATATATCTAGAGACATGTCCGTCCTTAAGGATTTCTTAGAAGAAAACACAAATGTTAGACTTTTTGTAGGACAACATAATCTCAACATGATACTCGATCTTCCTAGACATGTTCGAAATACAGGGATAGGATATTCCACAACACCTAAGCATGCTGCACCTTCACAAGATATTAGAAAGCCTAAATGTTTTTCATGCGGCCGTCACGGTCATTATACTAACCACTGTTTCTTGAAGAAAGCTGATAAAACTAGATATATCTGGAGACCAAAGCAGATTCATAAGAATCAAAGTTCTAACACTGGCGCGCCTGTGTTTATGAGATCACAGTCTGTGACAGATGATATATCATATGTTAACAGGAGTTATTTTACCACTAACCTTTTAGGACCCAATCGAAGTTAGGCACCTCAGAAAAGAAATGATTTATGCAGGTACAAAGAAGAAATCCAGCAAAAAGAACAAGTGGTACCTCGACAGTGGTTGTTCCCACCATATGACAGGTGATATCAGCAAGTTTGTGTCGGTGAAAGCCTATGATGGAGGATATGTCTCCTACGCCGACAACACTAAAGCTAAGATCATTGGGGTTGGAACTGTTAGTAACACTTTACATACTACTATAGATGACGTATAGTTAGTTAAGAATCTAGAACATAATCACATCAGCATTAGTCAATTATGTGATAAGGGTCATACCGTCACTTTTGAAAATGATAAGTGTATTGTTAGAAACAATGATAAGGTACTGTTTAGTGCATCTAGGGATAGGAATATTTATTGCATAACTCTTGATGATATCACTGACCAAAACGTCAAGTGCTTAGCAGTTACACAGGATAACACCTGGTTATGGCATAGACGCTTAGGACATGCCAACATGGAATTGCTGTCTCACATCACAAGCAATGCACTGGTGCGAGGTGTTCCTGACATAAAATTTGTCAAGGACAAAACATGCAAGGAATGCCAAGTGGGCAAGCAGACCAAGACATCGTTCAAGGCAAAGAATGTGATATCCACATCCATACCTCTTGAATTACTACATCTCGACCTTTTTGGTCCTGTCCAGACGATGTCTCTGCGAGGTAAAAGATATGCATTTGTTATCGTTGATGATTTTTCCAGGTATACTTGGGTGATATTTCTTGTACATAAGAATGAGGCACTGGATAACTTTGTATCGCTAGTTAAGAGACTTGAGAATGAAAAAGAAACAAACTTATGTAGGATACGCAGTGATAACGGACTGAAATTTGATAGTAAGTCATTTGCATCATTCTATGATCAGTACGGATATAGTCATAACTTCTCTGCCCCTATAACTCCTCAACAGAATGGCGTAGTTGAACGTAAAAATACGATATTACAGGAAATGGCTAGATCTATGTTATATGAGTATGATATTCCTAAACAGTTCTGGGCGGAAGCTGTTAGTACAGCTTGTTATGTGTCTAACCGTGTCTTCCTTAGGCCGATATTAAAGAAGACCTCTTATGAAATCTGGCATGGTAGAACTCCAAATATAAGTTACTTTCGTGTGTTTGGATGCAAATGTTTTATCTTGAACGATAGAGAGAAGAGAGGAAAATTTGACTCTAAAGTTGATGAAGGGATATTCCTTGGTTACAGTCTTCACTCTAAGGCATATCGTGTTTATAATAAAAGGAAGCTGACTGTTCAGGAGTCCATACATGTTACTTTTGATGAGATACCTAACGCATATGCTACTGATGAGGAAGGTATAGATTTGCCCTGTGCAGAATTACATGATACTGAAGACGGTAAGGACGATATTCCAGAAGACGAAAATGTAGAGACACTGGAACCGAAAGCTGATGAGCTACAACCTAGAAAATGGAAACATGCTTCCAGTCATCCAATAGATCAAGTGATAGGAAATATCAGATCTGGAATCAAAACTCGAGCAACTGTACGAAGTCAGGATACAGAGGAATCTCATGATGTACTACTTTCAATGATGGAACCAAAAACAGTCCATGAAGCCTTGGATGATATATCCTGGGTCTCTGCCATGGAAGATGAGTTGGCTCAGTTCGAAAAGAGCCAAGTGTGGACACTCGTAGAGAGACCGAATGAAAAATCCATCATAGGAACCAAATGGGTCTTCCGCAACAAACTCGATGAACATGGTAATGTCACAAGAAACAAAGCGAGTCTATGCAGAAGGAATTTGAGATGAGTTTAATGGGTGAGCTGAACTACTTCCTTGGGTTGCAAATAAAGCAACTTGACGATGGAACTTTCGTATCCCAGACGAAGTACAGCAAGGAACTACTGATAAAATTTGGGATGAGCGATTCCAAATCAATTTCCACTCCCATGCATCAGACCACCAAAATAGACAGTGACGAATCAGGTACACCAGTTGATCAAACAGAATATCGAGGTATGATCGGAAGCCTTCTTTACTTGACTGCTAGTCGCCCTGATATTATGTTTGCTGTTGGTATGTGCTCGAGATATCAGTATGACCCTAGGGAATCTCACTTAACAGCAGTTAAGCGTATACTTAGATATATCAAGGGTACTGTAAATTTTGGTCTGTGGTACTCTCATACGGATGAATTCCCATTAACGGGATATTCAGATGCCGACTATGCCGGCTATAGGGAAGATAGGAAAAGTACTAGTGGAACTTGCCAATTACTTGGAAATTCCCTAGTAACTTGGTCTAGTAGAAAGCAAAATGCTGTCGCACTCTCCACAACCGAAGCTGAATATATGGCCTTAGGAAACTGTTGTCAACAAATTCTTTGGATGAAACAAACCCTTGGTGATTTTGGGTTAGGTTATGACAAGATTCCTATTATGTGTGATAGCACTAGCGCTATTAGTATCACTAAGAATCCCGTACATCACTCCCGTACTAAGCATATTGAGGTTAAACATCATTTCATACGAGACCATGTTCAGAAGGGGAATATCAGTGTGGAATTCGTAGGAACAAATGATCAGCTTGCTGATATCTTCACGAAACCCCTAATTGAGGCAAGATTCTGCGACATCCGTGATCGATTGGGAATTATCGAGCTAAATATGGTTAGTAAATCTGCCTGATTCCATCATTTACTCTAGGTTACTCTACTTTAGATAGAAATTCATATCCTATCTTAAGATATTCATTCAGCCCTTAGAATATTTCCGTGGATCTTATAGATCTTTTCCTTAAGTGTGATTCACGTATTTTAGGAAGAAAGTCGTAGTTATCTCTTCCAAGACACTCCTTCAGCCATCTAGTTTATTTTAGGAATATCCGATCTTCTGGATCTGCCCTTAAATGTGATCAGGTTATTTTAGGAAGGAACTCGTAGATATCTTTCAAGCCGTTCAGTTATTTTAGGAAACTCATTTATTTAATATATATTCTTATTCAGTCTAGTCACATCCCTTCCTTAATTATGAGATCCCGTCAAATCAGTCCGACATTTCTGACAGTTTTTCCTCTCTCTAATTTGAATTTTCAAAATTCAAATTTCGAAATCCATCCTTATCTCTTCCCAAAATAAACATTCCTTCAAAAAGATCCAAACCGTCCCTCAACCTTCATCATTCAATCATCTTCTTCAAACTTCTCTCAACCTTCAAACCCTCATCAATGGCAAGAACTTCCGGATCCAAAACTGCTCTTCCAAAATCATCCTGCCGTAAGCGAAAGGAACCTACGTCAGACGAAGAATTATCCGATGCCGCTCCTGACTCATCCACGCCAGTTTCACCATCAACCACCCCTGTCCGAAAAACTCGCTCAAAAGACAAATCAGTTGAGAAAGGACCATCTCCCTCTAAGATTCCCAAGAAGAAGAAGAAGAAAGGCAAGAAAATAACCCCTGTGAGATCACCCGAGCCTGAAAAATATGTTTCGAGTCAAGAGAATGCTGAAGAAATTCATGACGAAACCCAGAAATCCGGCTCCAGAAGCCCAACGCCAAAGGAAACCCAGAAATCTCCTTCCCCACTTGATAGGGCCTCGCCGTCTCCAAAACAAAGCTCTAAAACTTCTCATATCCCTTCCATTGATCTGTCCAACCCAACTGAGATCCCAGTTGAAGCCCTGTTCCTAGAAGAAAGTAACCGAACCGCCTACAAAAGCTTCAGCAACCGTGATATCGCTCGTGGTCGAGGCGTCGCATTCGACAAGTTGCCTGCTAGAACTGTTATCACTTGGCTGAAAGACTACGGATGGGAAAATTCCTGAGTATCAACAAGCCCTACTACCCAGAAGCTGTCAAGCTCTTCTACGCAAACTTTGACTACGATGAGTATGAGCGACACATCAATGTCCGCTCCTATGTGCTGGGAGGCAGAATCCACTGGACCACGAAGAAGATCAACGAGATGCTTGGAGTTCCTGATGAACCCTTCTGCCACTACGACATGAACGACTGGTGCCATGCTGATGGCTTCGAGTCCACTGATGTCCTTCGGAAACTCTGGAATACCCGAACTAAGCCCCGCTTTTCAGACGGAGAAGCTCTCAATCAACTTCCCATAGATTTCTTCTTCCTTCATAAGCTGCTGAACATGACCTTGTGGAGTGCCAAAATCGCAAGTGGCGGCCACTCTACTACTATGAATTTCATGAGCACTTTTGCCGTGTACATGATATCCCAGAATCGCAAGTTCAACCTCGGGTATGTGATCCTGAAGCACATGATCCAGGCTGTTGAGAGCAAAGACAAGGCATTGCCTTATGGGATGTTGCTCACGCACTTCCTTCAGTGTGAAAAAATCTAGATGCCGCCGGCATGGGAAGATACGGCCATCCACATTGTGGATCTTGTGACTCTGAAACGCATGGGGATTCATCACACTAAAGTTCAGGGCTGGTTCAAGGCCAAGGAGAACAGATGAGTGGATAGCGCCCAGAAATGGTCGGCTGCAAAAGGGAAAACGAAGGTCCAAAGCGACGAGGACGATGACTACGAGGATGAGCTGAGCGTAGGGAAGGCAGGAATCTCAGTGCTGCGCCGCAATATCTCCGATATCAAGGCTGATAACAGAAGCGCTTCCGCAAGCTCAAAGAGCAGTATACCGAGCTATCACTGAAACTATCCAAGCTCTCGAAGCTCGTCAAGAAGACCCTTCCTAAGCCCGCCAATTCTGAAACATCTTCAAGCCAGTAGGCTGTCCCTCTAGTTCCATTCTGCTCCTAGTAGCCCCTAGGTTATTCCGCTCTGCCAGTATCGTTTAGTTCCTAAGTATCCCTCCCACCTTTTTGATAATGAAGGGGGAGTAGTAAGGTAAGTTTTAGGTGTTTTGCGTCTAAGTCTAAGTGTTTTTGGTATGTAGGGAAGTTCGTTGAACCCTAATATAATATTTTGCTGCTTTTATGATATATCTTCTATGCCTAACATCTTTGTTCTGATCTATGGATATACCATGTGCTGATCTTATACTCTGATGCTTGAATGTGCGAATTGACTGTGCTAAGTGCCTGCTGCGATGATTACATGATTGATTGAACCATGCTTGGAAAAATGCGCACTTAGGCAGGGGGAGCACACTCACGGGTAAATTTCGACATTTAATACTCAAGATATAACATAGAAACAGATAGGATATATCCGCACTTAGACAGGGGAGCAAAATTTGATCATGATATATCTTATGCATGTCATAGAGATAACTGCACATAGGCAGGGGGAGCAAATGGGTATCACATGTGATTAGGAAATATCGTATGCTCTGCTTTGTGATTATGGAACACTTAGACATATGCGCTAGGACTTGCGTAATCGAATACGTTTACTTGCTTCCGTGCTGCATCAATTACATGTCATCATCAAAAAGGGGGAGAATGTTGACCTTTTTGGTCCATAAATGTTAGAGAGTTTTGATGAACGATGTAATTGTAATGACATTAGGTCTATAAAATAAGCAATTCGATTTGGGACAAATAAAATGTCTAAGTTCATGATAATGTTCAACCATGCATTGCTAATGAGATGAAAATTGTTAAAGTGTTGAACATTTGAATTGCGTGTGATTTTGTGATGATTTGATGGAACTAGGTGATCGCATGTTATAGACAGTTCATAAGATAGGATATATCGTTTTGTGCTATATATGGAAATAATGCATGAGATATCCTACGGAGTTATAAAAGGAACATATGCTGTTTATATATGGAAAGTGATATGTCCGTTGATACTTGTTTATTCCTGGACGAAAATCACTTATGCGATTCTTGCATGTTTTCCACTGTATTTAATGTGCAATATTGAATTAATATCTTTCATTGTGCTGATTGGATTATCATATTAAGGAAAGATTTGATTTGATTGACCTTATGGATAAAGTGATCTTATATGGTATGTGGTATAACGGGTGATATCTCTGAAATAAGGAAAGTTGTGCCATGATGTGATAAATCGATTTAAGTAAGCTCTGATCTGACTTGTGTGCTAAACATGGTAAATATATTGATTAAATGCTATGAGCTGTACATGGAAAACGTGCTGATGCCTTGCTATCTTATGTGCCATACTTGGAAAGTAAATCTGGATTGACTCGTTACCAGGAACTGATAGCAGGGAATCACTTATGGAAAGTTTCGATATGGAAAATATATGCGAAGTGGTTGAATAAGCTTGAGAACGAGATTGAGCTTTTATATGGAATATAATCATGCTTTAATGTGCTATATAACCGTTGTGATGATTTATTAGAAGCATGATTTATATGGTATGATTGACTCGAAAGCTACATGGAAACTATGCTTGATTTGGTGATTATTGTTTGATATGACTTTCCATGTGAAGTGCTATTAGAAAAGGATTATATATGAGCTGCACTTTAGATTTCTGTAGAGAACACAGAATTTGCGAATTTAAGCCTACGAGAGATTTTTGAGCAGAGAGACACTAAGAGATTCCTGAGCCATTCACTTGCGATAGCTTTCTGCCTTACTGAGCGTTAACTTGCCTATCCATCACTGAGCGAGTGATTTATCCGATATTCCGTCATCCCCTGCCATATATTCTGTCTTCGGACGTGTTGTCTTCGGACGTGAGCAATACGAAGGAGGCAAGGTCGACGTTTACGCACACGTGAAGGGAAGGACAAGTCTGGGGGCCCTTCGGTAGCGAGCTGTGTCTGTCGTGATCAAGGAGATTCCGAGGAACGAAACTCGGCGTGTGGTAACCTAGTAGTGTCTAGTGTTCGACTTGTTTCGGTTGTGTATTGGGCTAACCAATCAGTTTTGTATCCAGCTACGGTGCATTATAGTGATTGGTTAAACTCTTGGGAAGCAAATCCCAAGGAGAGGAGTAAACCCCAGTTGGGGATATAACCTCAATAAAAATCCTGTCTCGCATTTACTTTTCAGTTATTTCGTTATCACTGTGAGACAGACCCGAAACACATCCGACGGTACTAGGATATAACAGGCATACTCGTCCCATTATAATTAGGCATATCTAAGTCACCACACTAAGGTTTTGTCAAAGAAGCATAAAATTTTATAAGCCTAATTCACCCCCCCCCCTCTTAGGCACATTTATATCTTCACCTCTATTTCTTGCTTCGAAGTGAAGGAATCAGGCTGTGAAAGTCCCTGCAACGATAAGAATTCATTCCACGCATCGTATAAAAACACTTATCGTCTAACCTCTAGGCATTATTCATGGACTCGGCCAAATGTTAGTTTCTCACTATCTATAGTTAATGTCAATGTTCCATTACGAACATCGACCATAGTCCCTCCGGTAGCGAGGAATGGCCTTCCTAAGATTAGAGGAATATTTTCATCTTCCTCCATGTCGAGAATTACAAAATCTGCAGGAATGATAAATTTATCAACTTTAACAAGAACATCCTCGATAATACCCCTAGGATATTTAACAGATCTATCCGCTAATTGTATACTCATCCTAGTAGGTTTGGGTTCCCCTAAGCCAAGTTTCTTGACCATCGAATAAGGCATTAAATTTATACTAGCACCTAAGTCAGCCAATGCCTTATATACTACAAGATCGCCTATTAAACAAGGTATAGTGAAACTCCTTGGGTCTTTTAATTTTTTCGGGATTTTGGTTTGTAATATGGCGGAGCACTCCCCTCGTAATTCGACTGTGGACACGTCTTCGAGCTTGCGTTTGTTCGTGATAAGGTCCTTCAAGAATTTTTCCCAACGAGGCATCTGCGCAAGAGCTTCGACAAGAGGTAAATTAATATGTAATTGTTTAAAAATTGCAAGAAATTTACCAAACTGGTCGTCAACGATATCCCTTTTAAGTCTCGCTGGATATGGGATTTTCGGTTGATATGCCTTGACAGGTGGCTTAGATACGGTCTCCTCTTCTTTGGCGGTCTCGATGTTTTCTTTCACGTGCTCAACATTCTTCTTCTTCAATTTCTGCACCTCCTCGAGCTCTCTCCCGTTTCGAAGCGTTACCGCCTTTACGTGGTGGTCCTTTGGGTTGGTCTCGGTGTAGCTTGGCAATGAACCGGGAGGACGTTGTTGGATTGATTCGGCAATCTGTCCAACTTGTTTCTCTAAGACGCGCAAGGAAGACTCAGTGTTTTGCAACCGTGCCTCTTGACTATCCAAGCGAGAGTCGAGCTTTCCCATTAGCTTCTCGAGCATTCCTTCCAGCTTACCATTTCGACCTTCGGGGATAACCTCGGAATTTCCACCGTGGTATCCAAGCGACCTTTGATTTTGAAATCCCGGTGGAGCTTGTTGTTGATTATTCCCATAGGCCAGGTTTGGATGAACTCGATTTGGAACGAAGTTTCACTGACCTTGGTAATTCCCCATGTAGTCGACTTGCTCAGTCGTATTAGCAGCCGGACAATGAGCTGCATCGTGGCTTCCTCCGCATGTAGCGCATGGCGGAATATACGTCGGATATGAATGAGAAGGTGCACCGACTACAGGGATCATCGGAGCAGTTTGTAATTGGACTGCATTAACGGCCGGCTTCGTTGCTAGCTTAGGCATGAGTGCGTTCATCAAGGTCTGCATTTGAAGATTAGTCGCTGACATTTGTTGTTGTAAGGCGTCGAACTTGGCGTTCATCGCAGTGGTGTTGTCGACGTCGTACCTGCCCGGAGGTTTACCTCGATTGCTCGAACTCCCTCTTCGAAAACTATTTGCACTATAGTCCTCGATAAGATTCCAGCCCTCCGTGGCGCTGAGATTACATTGGCCTCCGTTGCATGCTCCATCCAATAATTGTACGGTATGGTCGTTCAATGATTCGTGGAACCGCTGAATTTGCTCGCTTTTCGTCATCCCGTGTTGGGGGAATCGGTTCAAGAGCGCTTTGAATCTGGTCCATACGTCGTACAAGTTCTCGCCCTCTTTTTGCTTGAACGCCGTGAGGTCCATTTTTAGTTTGAGAACCTTCGAAGGTGGAAAGAAATAATGATGAAGGTGGCATGCATCTGGTCCCACGTAGTAATAGATCGTCCGGGAAGTAGGTTGAACCACTCCTTGGCATTACCGCATAGAGAAAATGGAAATAGGTAGAGTCGAATGGCTTCCGGGCTTACGCCTTGTACCCGTATTGCGTCGGTGACGGATAAGAATTCTCGGATGTGTAGATAAGCATCTTCCTCGGAGAGTCCATCGTATTGAGCTGTCGCCTGAAGCATTTGAAGCCAATGGTGTTTGAGCTCAAAATTGTTCGGCACTTGAGGAAGTACTATCGCCGAGCTAATCGTTCCTACGGCATTGTTTCTCCAGAGTTCTCTCATTGGAGGCTCTTGGACCGCTAATGGCATTTCATCGTGTTGCCATTTCGGTTTGCGTTGCATTTTCTCGCACGTTGCGTCGAAAAGTCCTTTCGATCTCTGGGTCTCCTTCCACTATTGGTCGTGTAGGGTTCCTTCGGTCATGCACCAACGTACACGTACCTAGACCAAAAGAAATATGATTAAGCGAATATTTTGATACCTAATAATAAATAGCTAGAATAACAAACTACGACTTTTCAAATATCGATAGTTCCCCGGCAACGGCGCCAAAAACTTGATCGAGCAGATCGAGTAATAAAATAAAACGAACACTAACAAACTATCCTACGCTCAACAGGCAAGTATACCTATCGAAATGGCATAGACGTGGCAAATATTCGAGTATCGAATCCCAAGAGAACTATATATTTTAGAAAATCTTTTGCTTAAATATCCTAGCACAAATGTT
This sequence comes from Craterostigma plantagineum, assembly GCA_027422505.1. NCBI lineage: Eukaryota > Viridiplantae > Streptophyta > Magnoliopsida > Lamiales > Linderniaceae > Craterostigma > Craterostigma plantagineum. The sequence continues at coordinate 208,122 of JAPQWV010000358.1, forward strand.
CGGTTGTCGAAACGGTAAATAACAATATTTATGAAATACAACTTAATAAAATAGTACGGAGAAGAAAACCCTTATGGAAACAAACGTATTTGAGACTCGAATCCCCCTAGCTCGACCAAAACAAATATCTACTATACGTAAATTAAGCTATCATTAGACCGTGGAGATTCCTACTACATGTGTACGAATTCATACGACTGACGAAACTGCGTCTTATCATACGAGACTCGTAACCAACTAATCAAAGCATTATGTAGCCGGGCAAGCTTCCCTTACTACTTAACCGAAGATCGCATTAAACACAGTGAATCCCGCTATTAGATTTGACTCTAATCCGGCGGTGTAGTTCAACCTATCTCTAGCGATGAGTTTATTCCGCTCGTTTACGAGTGGTTAATCGTTCGCCCCTCTCTCAAGCGTAGCATACAATTTCCCGGACTACGTTAACTTAAACACATAGACATGATCAAGCTAACTATATGATTTAATCACATAGACATAATCAAAATCATATGCTTCATAAACGAGACGTAACAATAGTAATACAACAACTACACGTAAACATACGATCGATCGCGCTAGGGTTCATCTCATCTCAAATACAATAGATTTAGCTACTCATTATTATCACAACAAAGCATCGAATACAACATAAATACTTCCCTGAGTTCAACTTCGAGGTTAATCCACGTTCTTCGTGGAGGACTTTTATCGAGCACGTAATAAGCAAGTAAGTGTTCTTGGATCTTGGAAAGGCAACGTATGTATATGAGAGCTTAATGGTGTATCTATTCACGTACCTTCCTCTTTTTTCTCCTCCTCATTCTCATCACATTGGCTCTTTATATAGAGGTTTCTTCATCTCAAATTCTCGTCATCCTTCTTGAGCCTTGCAAAGATATGAGATATCTCATTTTCAAAGATTTGTGCAGCCACAAGATCTCTTGAGCAGCTCTTGCTTATAACGGTATTGTCTTATGCAGAAATTTCATTTCAAGCGTGGGTTTTTCCATCTCAGTTGGTCATACGTTCGTTCTTGAGAAGATAAGGTAAGTAAGGGTCGTTTTCCTCATGTACTTGACTTTTTACACAGCCACATAGGACGTTCACGGCTTCGTCTAACCAGATTCACGGCCGTGACAACATTTGGTATTGAGAAAAAGCAGTTTCTGCCCGCATTCACGGCTTATGTAGTCACCATTCACGGCCATGACAAATTCGAGCTTAAAAATCGACTTTCTGCTCGCATTCACGGCCTCTTACACCCACTTTCACGGCCATGAATGGTCCTTCACGGCTTGGTAGGTCAGTGGTCACGGCCGTGACATCATCGAGCAAGAAAATGGCTTTTTGGTATCATTCACGGCCTCGTACAAATACTTCACGGCCGTGACTGTTTTCCTGCAAAACAGCAACACCTTAAAAAATTCATATCTCTCAATCCAGACCTCTGATTGACAATCCCTTTTATAGAATCAAGATAAACAAGTCCTCTATCTATGGTTAAAATTCCAGGTCAATCGGACAAAGTTTACCCCATGATCATGGAGATGTATGAAACTGTCGCAAAACTACCGTAAAAACGTTTGTTTTTGTTGTGAAACCAAATTATAGTCTTAAAATTGTCGAAACGACTTCACTTATCATGCAAACAACTTAAACCTAACAAATATAAACGTAAGAAAATACGTTTATCACCTATATGGACAAGTTCGTGATCGTATTTATAGACGACATCCTCATCTACTCTAAGACAAAAGAGGAACACGAACAACACCTACGAGTGGTACTTGGAGTACTAAGGGAAAAGTAGCTGTACGCCAAGTTTAAGAAGTGTGAATTTCGGCTGGACCAAGTAGCATTCTTGGGGCACATCGTCTCGGGAGCAGGAATCTCGGTGGACCCGAGTAAAATCGAAGCAATTAATGACTGGCCGCAGCCAACCAACGTAACAGAAGTACGGAGCTTCTTAGGCTTAGCGGGCTACTATAGGAAATTCATAAAGGATTTCTCTAAATCGCCTCTACACTAATGAAGTTGACCAGAAAGAACACGTCTTTTCTATGGAGTGAAGAATGTGAACAAAGTTTTCAAGAATTAAAGAAGCGGCTCACTACAGCCCCAGTACTGACAATACCCTCGGGAACAGGGGGATTCTCCGTTTATAGCGATGCCTCGAAAAATGGGCTCGGATGCGTACTGATGCAAAACGGAAACTTAGTGGCATATGCCTCACGACAGCTGAAAGAGTACGAAAAGAACTACCCCACGCACGACCTGGAGCTCGTCGCGGTAGTTTTTGCCCTCAAGATCTTGAGGCACTACCTGTATGGAGAAAGGTGCGAAATCTACACCGATCACAAGAAGGAACTCAATATGAGACAAAGAAGGTGGCTAGAATTGGTGAAGGATTACGACTGTGCGATCAACTACCACCCAAGAAAGGCGAACGTGGTGGCTGATGCTTTAGGTCGGAAGGCAATAAGCATGGAACTCCAACGACTTGAAGTGGAGATCGTACCGTTAGGCGAGGTCGAGGTGAAGTTACCGGCCTTGACCCTTCAATCGACATTGCTAGAACAAATCAAGAAGGCTCAGGAGAACGACGAGTTCTATCTCAAGATCAAGGGAGCGCAGACAGAACAACCGGCAACAGACTACTTATTTCGAGACAACAGAACTTTGTACTACAATAACAGTTTATATGTACCGGATGATGCGGACCTTCGACAAACTATAATGGCAGAAGCACATACCACACCGTACTCAGTACATCCTGGAGCTACGAAGTTGTACAGGGACTTACGAACGAACTATTAGTGGCCAGGGATGAAAAAGGACGTAGCGATGTTTGTTAGCCAGTGCCTCACCTGCCAGCGAATTAAGGCAGAACACCAACGGCCAGGAGGAACGCTGCAGCCCTTACCGATCCCGGAGTGGAAATGGGACAATATAACGATGGATTTCGTGAGCGGATTGCCGAAGAACATGAAAGGGCATGATGCGATATGGGTGATTATAGACCGACTTACGAAATCTGCTCATTTTCTGCCAATAAGTACTACGTTCACCATGGAGCGATACGCGGAACTGTACATCCAAGAGATAGTACGACTCCATGGAGTACCACTGTCGATAGTATCAGATCGTGATTCAAGATTTTTATCCAAGTTCTGGACGAGTTTACAAAAGCGATGGGGGCAAAATTGTTATTTAGCACGGCTTATCACCCGCAAACGGACGGTCAATCCGAGCGGACTATCCAGACCCTCGAAGACATGCTACGAGCCTGTGTGCTTGATTTCAAAGGCAACTGGAGCAAGTACCTTCCACTGGTGGAATTCTCATACAACAATAGTTATCAAGCCACGACTGAAATGGCTCCTTATGAAGCCTTGTACGGATGCAAGTGCAGATCTCCCATACATTGGGACGAGGTCGGTGAACGGGCGATGTTAGGCCCAAACCTGGTACGAGAAATGACAGAAACATCGCAAGGATACGAGAAAGGATGCAGACAGCACAGAGCAGACAAAAGAGCTATGCGGATCGGAGACGCCGACCGCTAGAATTCGAAGTTAATGATTGGGTCATCGTGAAAGTATCGCCAATGAAGGGCGTTAAGAGATTCAGCAAGAAGGGAAAACTAAGCCCAAGGTACATTGGCCCCTTCAAGATAGTAAAGAGAGTTTGGGAAGTAGCGTACCAACTGGAACTACCAGCATCGTTGTCCTAAGTACACGATGTGTTCCATGTATCGACTTTGCGGAAGTACATCGCTGACCCAAGCCACGTACTAGTGAATGACTCGCTGCAGCAGCAGTTAAAGCCAGATTTGAGTTACGAGGAAGTGCCGGTAGAAATATTGATGCACGAAACAAAGAGGCTTAGGAACAAGGAAATTCCCCTAGTAAAAGTACTGTGGCAAAATCAGTCGATGGAGGAAGCCACTTGGGAACGCGAAGACGAGATGAAAGTCCGTTATCCTGAATTGTTTCAAACGGGTTGATTTCGGGGGCGAAATCCTCTTTAAGGGGGGATGTAGCACCCGGGTCCTCGTAAGTATTAGAGGCCAATAAATTTGCATAAATGTTGAAATGTACATTTTGTGCAATTATTCTGTGCTCGTGTGAATTATGTGAAATTTGCGTGTTATAATGCGTACTTAATTTACTAGGTGAAAATAGGTGCATTTAAATTGTGCTAAAATTTGCTTTGGACTAGGTTAAAACCCAAAACTTAAGTTCAAGTCAATTTATACGCTTGGACCAAATAATATATTTTAAAACAAAGGAGCCCAAATCTAAGAGGGTTTAATAACTAATAAGGCCCTAATAAATTGATTTCTTTGGTCCAAATAAAGTTAGGAAAAGGGTGCACCCTAATTACTAATGGGCTAAATTCACACTTAGGCCCAAGAACCTTAGAAGATATTTTGTGAAGCAAGATTCCCCAAATCCAGGAGAACCACGTCTTACTTAAGTCCACCACTTGCCAAATCCTAGGATATTCTCTCCGAAAAACCACTACGTAATTCCTCACTCTAACAACGACACAAGAAAGAGAAAGGAGAGGACGAACTCAAATATTTGAGAAGGTTTGAAACTTTCCAAGTTCCCTACGAATGTTTAGCATGTATTTTTGGACCTAAGTAATGGTTAATGTTAGGGATGAAAACAAAAGAAAGCCATCGAAACATTTTCAGTGAGTAAAGAACACACAAGAACTTGAGGAGAGGAGGGAAGAGTTCGACCTAAAGGCTTGGAATAGGTAAGAATTCTTACTCCAATCTCTAGCCTCCTTGATTTGGCAATAATGCTTCTTGAAGATTATAGGCACGAAAACATTAATCTATTTCTAGGTTCCGTGTGTAAATCTGAATCCTCATTTCGACTTGTTAGCTTTAGGCCATGTTTAGGGAACTTATGAAATTTGGGAAGCCAAATTATTAGTTTAGTTCGGGTAGATGAACAATTGGAGCTTTCAATCGAAAGTAGAAAAAGAAATTGCACCTAGTTTCGGGCGAAACTGGGATGCCATAATACCTTCAATCGATCGAAAGTGAGCAAATCGATCGAAACCAACCCTAAAAAGCTAACATTGATCGAAACCTCATCTCATACCACATTTAATCGATCGAAAGTGGTTAATTGCATCGCTTAGTATCGATCGAAACGGGGTGACGCCATGCTGACGACAGAGCACGGCGAAACCCACTCGAAACTCCGTCCTATCGATCGAAAGTCATCCTCACCTCCGCATAGTATCGAGCGAAACCTAAATCAATCGAAACTCTATGAGTAGTTCGATCGAAACACTGATGATGGCACGCCGACATTAGAACACGGTGAAAGTGAACCTTCGATGGACTTTCGGGCGAAAGTGACCACATGCATGCAAAATTGATCGAAAGTGACGAGAACTGACGTCATCATGCGGCGAAACTCACATGGCGTTCGTGGTTTCGATCGAAACCCTACTAATTATGAGGGAATATGGTGAAACCTATGAAAATTAGGAGTCAATTGAGCTAATTGAATTAAGTAACATACAATTCGATCGAAAGTGGGAAATACTACAAAGCATCGATCGAAACCGAGACACTAATGAACTTTCGCCGAGATAAATAGTTAGGGATGGATTTGATACTGACATGACTTAGAACGAAAATTGGGCAGGGACTTAGTGTAGACTAAAATTGAGTAAAATAGGTCTTAGCGAAATAAAATTTCTTAAGCAATTGGAAAGACGAAAGCTAGTTACTTTAATGAGATTGGCTAAGAAAGATTGCGTACTAACGTTTCAACTATTTTATTGAAGGTTGTACGTTAGGAAATTCCACGAGGGAGCGAGCTAGTTTAGCGTGGACGACAGGTATGTAGAAATCCAACTACAACACATAACTTGCGTGTTATACGTGACTATGTGCCTATGTGATTTCGTGATTTCGTGAATCAGTCGTTATGCCTTCCTGTGGTAAGCTTAAATTGCATTTATTTTCATACGCATATCCATGTGCATGCACGAACTCATGGGGAAGGGTCGTGGGGTTGAGTGTGCATGATGATATGTCGCTTGTATGCGACGAGGACTTGCCGATATGGGCAAGTGCGTCGACTCACAGTTGAGTCAGGGGCTGTCTCCTATGCTACCAGGGCGGCGTTTAGCATCGTCATACTATTATTGTAGATATATATATGATGATATCCTGCGGATAGGATTTGGGCATGGCCCATGGCGGTAAGGTGCGACCTGGAGGGTGCGACCTGAGGGTGTAAGCGACACAGGGTTGAACCCTGGTGTAGGCGACCTCAGCGTGGGCTACCAGCGTGAGTGACCGTCGGACAGTCAGGGACGACCGGGTTCATATGGCAACCTAGGGGAACGATGTGCATCCTAGGGTTTGGCCATCCGGCGTGGACCGCTATCGTACTGTCCCTGAGGGACGTGAGCTCTTGTGGTGCATAGTGAGATTAGCCGAGGGCCCTGAGTATGTAGTACGATTGTTGAATGCATCGGCGTGAGGATCGCCTTTGCGAGTGTTTTATGCATCGGCGCGGATCGCCTTTGCGAGTGTCTTATGCATCGGCGTGGATTGCCGTTGCGGGGGAGTGACACGTGCATACATGCATGATTTCTGCTTACTAAGCCTCGGTGGCTCATTTTTATGTTATGTGTTGTAGGCACGAGCGACCACGGTATGTGATCGCTTTTGAAGGCAAGGCCGATCTTTTGGAGCTTCGCGCTGCTTTTGGGGTGGACGTGTGTGTATGGATGACGACCTGTGAGGCCGGGCGCATAGGAGACTTTTGCTGTGCCGACACACCTTCGCCTTGTAATGAGATCATGTCTTGAACTTGGTGTTCGACATGTATTCTTTTGACCTGTACAGAGCATTGTTCCGATATATTAACAGAAAATGAAAAATTTCATACGCATTTTCAGTGCACATTATCGTATACAACTCGCCAGGCACATAGGAATCCGCTAGAATGGGTAGTTAGGGAGTCGGGAGCGTGACAGTTCCTCTACCTAACTGAGATATTCAGAAACGTTTACTCGTTCATATCAAAGAACATGAGATGTATCTGATCTATACCGTCTTAAGTGGAATTACACCTTCAGTGTGTGCGATTTACACACAGTAGCGGGATTACACCTACAGTGTGTGCGATTTACACACAGTAGCGGGTTTTTCAAAATTTGGTGTTTCTCAACGCGGTTTTATCGTCCGATCGCCGTTGTTTCCGGCCACATCTTCATGGTGTAGCTGGCCGGTGTGTCGGAATCGAGGGGAAGGGATTATTGCTGCGAATTTTGTGATCTACTTAGGGTTTTGCTGTTAGGAGTATCTGATGGCATCCTCATCTGATGGATCGAGGGTGGCGCTTACTGCGACGAACATGGATGTGCGAGGGACGTTGTCGATGGAGGATAGGGTAGGAAACGGATCTGAATTGGAGGAGGCAAAATTCATGCTTGGTAATGCCGATAGTGAGGAGATCGGTACCACTCATCCGAAGGCCGGGGATTCGAAGAGCTGCCACGCGAAGCTCCCTGCTATGCCGGATCTGGAGGAGCTGTGTGCGACATACCCACAATTCACGATGTGCTTTGACGGGAACTATTCCGTCAATTGATGGATCAGATACAAGGCCCCAAGGTGGCGGCTGCTGGGTTATTGGGCCGCGGTGCTGGACCGCCGATCTCAGCCATGGCTGAGGTTAGATCTGCTCGGGATGGGGGACGGACTGTTTCTAGGGTTTCCTGATGTTCACCTACACGTCATGAGGGAGGTGCTGTACCGATCCGTGAAATCCTCCGTCATAACACACGCCCAAGGCAATGGGGTCGGCCGGATACACCTCCACCAGTGCGGTGGCTGACGGTGATGAGGTGCGTCAACATGGGATCTACTGAAGACGATGAACAAGTGGATGCTGAAATTGATATTGATGATCAGGGTAACGTCGCTGAGGCGGCGACTGATGAGAGTGCGCCTAGGGTTTCTAGCTTTGGGCCGGTAGTGGTGCAACCCGGGCTGCCAGCAGTGGGCCCGTACATGGGACAAAAGGACCAGGCCACGGCTTTGCCGGCGTCGCCGAAGGTGGGATTGCTGTCGACAGGAGGGGGCCTGATGGATCATGGTGAGCTCCCTAATAAAGAAACATGCCATGGCGTCTTCTCCCGCCCAGGGCCGTTGCGACAACATGCAAACGATTCGACAATTCCATCGTCCTATGCGGCGGTGGTTGCGGGGTCTAAAGCTACAGTTGACAGTGGTTCTCGAACTGGAGCTAAGGGTATGAAACTGGGATATACGACGCCATCCATTGTCGATAGGGTGGGAGAGGCTCGGCCAACAAGAGAAGTGGCGCGCCGGGGAATAAATCGATGGGTACATACTTTGGTGGGATATTTCTTGGGAAAAAAGCCATATTTTCCCTTTGTCGAGCGCTACCTACGGTCCATATGGCGCGAATTAGCGGAAGTTCGTTCAACCTTAAATGGCTTCTTTATGTTCCGCTTTGAATCTGAGATGGCGATGACGGAGGTCTTGGAGGGAGGGCCTTGGTTGATGTACGGGCAGCCCTTACTCTTGGAGACATGGAAGCCCAGAATGTCTTTTGAACGAAAAGAGATAGTCGAGATACCGTTGTGGGTGAAACTTTGGAATGTCCCGTGTGAACTATGGATGCAGGAAGGACTAGGGGTAGTTGCGAGTGTGGTTGGTCGTCTAGTATGTGCGGACGGCGTTACAACAAGAGGGGATAGGATTGACTACGCACGCATATGTATTATGAAGACACTATCGGATCCTTTTATTGAAGCATTCAATGTTAGAATGCCATCTGACGATGGTGGTGATGACGAGCTTATTCCCATCCGCGTCGAGTACGAATGGAGACGCACCAAGTGTACGACATGTTCATCGTGGAGTCATGGGGAGGCGCGCTGTCCAAAGCGCCCGCAAACTGTTGAGAGGACTAAGGCTACGCCGTGCCAGGAGCACTCGCGCGCTGTTGGGGAACTGCTATCACAGGAGAACCGATCTTGGCCGAACAGACAACGAAACATGCTGATGGGGCACCAGCCTCACAACAAACAGGTTAAACGGAGGGAGCGTGGCCTTAGGAGGTTGCAAGGGCGACCACATGAGGAGTGGCATCAGGTCGGGGCGAAGGGAAAGGCAGTCATGGTGACTAGACCTGGTAAGGATTCTCGGTCGGAAGGTATCCGAGTGGAGATAAGCTGTGGGGAGACGAGTCGATCGCGGCATACCCTAGAGGCGCCACGGATGGCGTGCCATCCGACTACCCGGCTGGAGTAAGAGAATGACCATAATCGCTTTGCGATATTGTGTGACGTGACGGAAGCAACGGACAATCTACTACCTCAATCGGGCCCTAAAGACACCGCAGCCCATGATGGGCTTCATTCATAGCGCTGGCTGCATGGTATGTACGTGTTCTTAACAAACAAGACCACATGAGGGCGGTGGGAGATCTGATAGCGAAGGAGCAGTTGTGTATGGTAGGGCTTTTGGAAACACGGGTGGCTGTGTCTAATGCAGGGTTTATATCGAACGACATTAGACCACAATGGCGTTGGTTTTTTGATTATGATGATGGTCCATTGACGCGGATTTGGCTAGGGTGGGACCCTTCAATAGTCACAGTGGATATACTTGAGATCTCCACTCAGGCTGTTCATTGTCGTGTGATATCGCTGGAGAAGGGACAGGTGCTGTTTGTCTCGGTTGTGTATGGGAAGTCCAGGAGGGAGGAGCGGCTTCCTTTGTGGGAAGAATTGATGGTTATGTCCCAGGCACGGGTGGCGGATGCATGGATGGTCCTGGGGGACTTCAATGCAATATTGCACACGAGTGAGGGACGTGGGGGAGCTCCAGCTAGGCAGGATATGGAGGAGTTTCAATCTTGTCTAGTAGGGGCGGATCTTGCCATGATACCTACGACGGGCCAGGTTTTCACGTGGTACAATCAGCAGAGGAATGGCGCAGGAATTTGGAGGAGACTCGATCGCATGGTGGCCAACCCACGGTGGTTTGCACACTATCCTGATTCTGTCTGTAGAGGTGGGTTGCCATCGACCTCAGATCAGTCGCCCATTATTTTGGGCGCAGTTACGCCGCGACGCTGTAAGGGGACGTTTTGCTTTGAGAATTTCTTGACAAAGGATGATGCCTTTTTGGAGCAAGTGCAGTGCATTTGGAGTATGCCGCTTCATTGAAGATGTTGAAATTGATTTTTCAACAGATGAGGAGGGCTAAAGGAGATTTACCTAAAAATGTCGCCGAAGCGAAACGATTCCTTGAGCTTGCACAGGAATTCTCATCACGCTTTCCAGACAAAGGGTCTCTTCTACGATCTAGAGAGGTTGTGTCGTGCGCTGTATGCTAAGGCAGTAGATGTGGAACACACGGCGGGCTACTAATTGAATTGTTGCTTTGTAAGATGCTACGGGGGCCTTGTTGGAAGAACCGCTCCAAGTTGAGGGGGAGATGGTTGGGTTCTACCAGGACCTTTTAGGTCACACTGTCCATTCGAGTCCGATAGCAGTGGCAAACGTCCAAGGGGCTGTTAGTCGCACTCTTTCCCCAGCGACTGCACAAGCTATGATATGCTCAGTGGAATAGAGGGAGGTGCGTGAGGTGCTGTTTTCTATGGGGGATGAGAAGGCGCCTGGACCAGATGGGTATACAGCTGCCTTTTTCAAGGCGGCCTGGGGTACAGTGGGAGAGGAGGTGGTGCGGGCTGTACATGACTTCTTTACGACGGGCAAACTTCTGAAGGGCCTTAATAGTACCGTAATCACGTTGATTCCCAAGACTGAGACGCCGTGCAGAGCAATCGATTTTAGGCCTATCTCATGCTGTAATGTGCTGTACAAGGTTATCTCCAAGATTTTGGCGAACAGACCGAAGCTGTTTCTGCAGGATTGGTGCATGGGATGCAGACGGCGTTATACCTGGTCGGCGCATCAGCGACAATATCCTATTGCCACGGGAATTGTGTCTTGGTTATAAGTCGAAGGGAAGGCCGCCACGAGCCATGTTCAAGATTGACCTTGCTAAGGCTTATGATAAGGTGGAGTGGACATTCTTATTGGCTGTTTTGGAGGCAATGGGATTTCATCCAACCTTCATAGGGTAGATTCGAGCTTGTGTGACGACGACGGTTTTTTCACTTAACCTGAATGGCCAGGTGGTCAGTTTCTTTGAGGGGAAGCGGGGACTTCGACAGGGAGATCCCATATATCCCTACCCGTTTACTCTGATTATGGAGGTGTTGCATCGGATGATCTCCTTATCTATTTCTGAGGAACCAAGATTTACTTATCATTAGAGATGTGAGTCGATGCGCTTGGCCTAACTGGCGTTCGCGGATGATCTTCTGCTCTTCAGTCATGCGGATGTAGTGTCGATAGGGGTGCTGAAGGACGCTCTTGGGCGCTTTGTGGCTCTATCAGGGTTATTCCCAAACCCGGACAAGAGCGAGATGTACTTGTCACGTCGGGCAGAAGGGCTGACATCACATATTCAGGCACTGATGGTGTATCGAGTGGGACAGCTTCCAGTCCGCTACCCGGGGGTACCGTTGTCAGGACCCGTCGTCCCGCCCTCGTATTCCGTTCTAAATCTAAGTGTTAATGCTTTGTTATCGTGCGAGTACGTAAAAATGCGAATAAAATTTTTCATTTTAAACGTGCATGCAGAAGTCTTATATACATGTCAAAAGAATATTCGTAATTTGTTCTACAAATCATTGAAATCGTGTCTACACAAAATACAAGTGTGTGTGTGTGTGCAGCCAAAAGCTCCATATGCGCCCGGCCTTCACAGGTCGTCATCCATACACACACTCCCACCTCAAAAGCGGTCGGATTGCGTCAAAAGATCAGCCTCGCATAAAAATCGGATCACGTACCGTGATCGTCAGTACCTACAACACGTAACATAAACAATGAGCCACCGAGGCTCAGTAAGCAGAAATTATGCATGAATGCACGTGTCCTAACGACTGACAATCCACGCCGTCGTTTCCTAACGCTCATACTCTTTTCTCATACTCGTACTCTTTTCTTACGCTTTTTCTCTTTTTCTTATACTCTCATTTAATACGGGCCCTCGGCTTTCCAATCCCACTATGCGCCATGTCTTTGAGATCTCAATCCACGAGGGATTCGTACGTATGTGGAGGTTCGCACACTCGAAGGTCACCCGTAGGAATCTTCCCTTTTCTCAGTGTGACCTCCACGCGGGTGCTTCACGCTGGTAGCGACCACCGAGGCCACTGACCTCGGAGATCACCCGAAGGCATCTTCTCTCCGGTAGTGCTTTACACGCTAGAAGGTCACCCGAAGGCATCTTCCCTTTCTCAGCGTGTGCCCCGGGCCGCATCCTCCAGGTGGTACTACCCGCATACGTGGTATTCCCCAGCCTCTTATTCAGGCCTTAGAGTAGCCTCTTATTCAGGCCTTAAAGGCTGCATAAGGGAAGCCGTAACTCTTCATTCGAGTCGACACAAACGCCAATATTCAGGCCTTATCGCAGGCAAGTTACGTGTCGTAGTTGAATTTCTACTTACTTGTCGTCCAAGCGAAATTAGTATTCTCCCCGTTTGCTCCTATCGTACGACCTTTTTAAATAAAAAGGTTAGGAGATTAGTACGTTGCTTCCTTAGCTAATTCGTCGAGATAATTAAATTCTATCTTATTGCTTATTCGGACTTGTATAACTTTTCTAGACTCTCAGTTAATTTATTTGCGTCTTGTTAAGCTTCTTAAGGGAGTGGATTCCTTATATTTACACTAAGTTGCAGTCCTTAAGAAATTCCTATCCTATTGCATTTCAATTCTAAGCTCGACGAATCGTCATTAATTTGTAGAGTTACCCCTAATGTAATTTGTACAATTAAGGTTCCTCAATTTCCTAGTTTCGATCAATACCATGTACATTTGAGGGTTACTTTCTATCGTATTAGAGGTTTCGTTCGATTAAATTAAATGAAAGTCTATGTGCTCTAAACCCTAGTTTCGATCGAAATTCCCTTCCTTCAAGTTCCAATTTCAGTTAATTGTCATGAACTAGTTTCGCTCGAAACCATATGGGTTTCGCCGAGTTTTATGTTGATCGAAAGTCACATTTGATGATCACTTTCGATCGAAACTCGTTCGACAAACCCTAATTCCAATTTGTCATTTAATGTTCGCTAGTTTCGCCCGAAAGTGGGAGGTTTCGCCGTGTTCTCATGTCATCATGTTATCACCTTTAGTTTCGATCGAAACTTACATGTGTAGGGGTTAATTTCAATCGTTGGTGTGGGCTTTAAGGTGAGTTTCGCCGAGGTATTTCATCACCATGACCTCACCTTAGTTTCGATCGAAACTCGGCATGGAAAGCATCACTTTCGATCGAGACCATGCAAGTTTCGCCGCATTTCCACGTGGGCATGACGTTGCCATTTTCGCCCGAAACCATGCATAGTAGGAAGGTCGATTTAAATCAATTGCGTGGGCTTAGGGTTGAGTTTCGCCGAGATCCATTTCGGCCGAAACTCCCCTTCCCTTAGCTACTTTCGATCGATTGCATGAGTTGGAAATTAAGTTTCGATCGATACACATGCATTAAGGTGAGTTTCGATCGAAACTCATCTCTTATTAAATTGCCTATTCAGAATTAATTTGGATCGAATTGAATTCGTATTTCTCATGTTGCCCGACATTCTAAATTAAATTCTCTGATTTCTCACTTTCGATCGAAGCTCTACTGTTTACTTAATCGAAACTGCTTTCTTCCTAATTCATCCCATCGAAACTTCGGTATTTCATCCCTTTTTGGCTACTTGAAATCGTATGGTTCCTACTTAGAGCTAATACCACGGTTTCATAAGTCCTAGTTATCGACTTAAATCGAAATCTTAACCCTAGTTTGCATCTCACAATTAGGGTTTTCGAAATTCTCCCCAACTGCTTGCTTTAATGCATTTAATAATTCCCAACCACACCTAAGGGACGAAATTAAAAGCTTAGGAGGGAGTATTTTACTTACCAACTTTAAATTCTTAAGCTAGTTGGGGTGCTTGTGTCCTTAGAATCCCTCTCGGCCCTTGCTCCTTCCTTCTCTTCTTTCTATTTTCGGTTGTGTGAGTGTAGAGTTGAATTACTAAGTTGGATATTTTCCTTGATAAGATAAAGGAGATGTGGTGTAGGCGTGGGTTTCCCTTAATTCATGGAGTGTTGTCTCCTAATTGTTTTTCTTATGGATTTGGACTATCTATGAAATTTCTAGCCCAACTTTGCATGGCCCAATTCCCATATCTAGGTATTATCATAATATGTGAAATACTAAATTCCTAGCCCAATCTATCATTTTCCATTTCCTAGAATTTACTCTTCCAAATTAGGGTTCATAATGGACCCGAAGTCCTTCGTACTTACTTGCACATAATTCTCGTAGCTTTCACGAGCATAAAATTCATAACATCACATAAACATTCAACATATACACAATAAACATGAAATCACGTAAGGCATACATGTAGTTTATTGGCCGACCTAATTTCCGGGGACCGGGGTCCTACATCCTCCCCCCCTTAAGGAGGATTTCGCCCCCGAAATCAGCCCGTGTGAAACAGCTCGGGGTAACGAGTTCTCATTTCGTCCTCCCGTTCCCATGTGGCTTCTTCCGTGGACTGGTTCCGCCACAGTACTTTCACTAAGGGAATATCTTTATTCCTTAGTCTTTTAGTCTCGTACATCAATATTTCCACCGGAGTCTCCTCGTAACTCAGATCCGGCTTCAATTGTTGATGTAAGGACTCATTTCCTAGCACGTGGTTTGGGTCAGCTAGGTATTTCCGTAGTGTCGAGACGTGGAACACGTCATGCACTTGCGCTAGTGACGCAGGTAGTTCCAATTGATATGCTACCTCGCCTACCCTTTTCAGTATTCTGAATGGTCCTATGTACCTAGGACTTAGCTTTCCTTTCTTCCCGAACCTTTTCACGCCCTTCATTGGCGATACTTTTACAAACACCATACCGCCTTCTTCAAATTCCAATGGTCGACGTCTTCGGTCAGCATAGCTCTTCTGTCGACTCTGTGTCGTTCGCATTCTTTCTCGTATGGTGGTAATAGCTTCCGTCATTTCTCGTACGATGTCGGGACCTAACATTGCCCGTTCGCCAACTTCGTCCCAATGTACTGGGGATCTGCACCTACGCCCGTATAGCGCTTCGTACGGTGCCATCCCAATGGTGACGTGGTAGCTGTTATTGTACGAGAACTCGATCAGTGGGAGGTATCTACTCCAATTTCCCTTGAAATTGAGTACACACGCTCGGAGCATGTCCTCCAATGTCTGTATCGTCCGTTCGGATTGACCGTCCGTCTGCGGATGGTAGGCGGTACTAAAGGACAACTTCGTTCCCATCGTTTTCTGCAAGCTCGTCCAGAATTTCGATAGAAATCTGGAGTCGCGATCCGAGACGATCGATGATGGAATGCCGTGCAGTCGCACTATTTCTTGGATATAAAGCTCCGCGTACCGTTCCATGGAATACGTCATGCTAATTGGTAGGAAATGGGCAGACTTGGTTAGTCGATCGACGATCACCCAAATCGCGTCGTGCCCTTTCGCATTCCTAGGCAGTCCTACTACGAAATCCATGGTAATGTTGTCCCATTTCCATTCCGGAATAGGTAACGGTTGTAGGGTTCCCGCCGGCCTTTGATGCTCGGCCTTAATCTGCTGGCACGTCAGGCATTGACTCACGAAGGTTGCGATGTCCTTTTTCATGCCTGGCCACCAGTAGTTCTCCTTTAAGCCTCTGTACATCTTCGTTGCTCCTGGATGTACTGAGTATGCAGTGGCATGGGCTTCCGTCATTATCGTCCTTCTTAGCTCAGCGTTGTCTGGTACGTACAACCGATCCTTGAAATACAGTCGCCCGTCTTCCCGTATTATGAGGTCTCCAGTCGTTTGTTCCGGCTGTGCCTCTTTAACTTTCACATATAACTCATCTGCTCCTAATGCTGCCTTAATTTGCTCCAACAGTGTTGGTTGCAAAGTTAATGCCGCTAGCTGCGCCTCAACTTCGCCTAACCGTACGACTTCTACTTCCAGCAGTTGCAGTTCTGCACTAACTGCTTTTCGGCTTAAGGCATCGGCTACTACGTTCGCCTTGCCTGGGTGGTACTTGATTACGCAGTCATAATCCTTGACTAATTCTAACCACCTCCTCTGCCTCATATTCAGCTCCTTTTGCGTAAAGAAGTACTTGAGGCTCTTGTGGTCCGTGTATATTTCACACCGCTCTCCATAGAGGTAATGCCTCCAGATCTTGAGAGCAAAGACCACTGCCGCCAGTTCAAGATCGTGCGTCGGGTAATTTTTCTCGTACTCCTTTAGTTGACGAGAGGCGTATGCTACTACATTCCCGTTCTGCATTAGCACACACCCTAACCCGTTCTGAGACGCATCACTATAAACGGTGAACCCTCCAGTTCCCGATGGAATTGTGAGAACTGGGGCCGTCGTAAGCCTTTCCTTCAGCTCTTGGAAACTCCGTTCACATTCCGTGGTCCACTGAAATGGCGTATTCTTCCTGGTTAACTTCGTCAGCGTAGACGCTATCTTTGAGAAGTCCTTGATGAATTTCCTGTAATAACCCGCCAGACCGAGGAAACTTCGTACTTCCGTTACGTTCGTCGGTCTGGGCCAATTGCTAATGGCTTCTATCTTATTTGGGTCTACAGAAATCCCTTCTCCTGATACTATATCCCCAAGAAGGCGACTTGGTCGAGCCAAAATTCGCACTTCTTGAACTTGGCGTATAGTTGCTTGTCCCGTAGTATTCCTAGAACTGTTCTCAGGTGTTCTTCGTGCTCCTCCTTCGTCCGTGAGTAGATTAGGATGTCATCAATGAAGACGATGACAAACCTATCTAGGTATGGCTTGAACACCCGGTTCATTAAGTCCATAAAAGCTGCGGGCGCATTAGTTAGCCCGAATGGCATCACCAGAAATTCGTAGTGGCCATAACGGGTACTAAAGGCCGTCTTCGGGACATCTTCCTTCCGGATCCTGAGTTGGTGATAGCCCGATCTTAAGTCGATCTTAGAGAAGACCGTTGCACCTTGCAGTTGATCGAACAGATCGTCTATCCTAGGGAGTGGGTACTTGTTCTTAATCGTTAACTTATTCAGCTCCCTGTAGTCTATGCATAATCGCATAGACCCATCTTTCTTCTTCACGAATAGCACCGGCGCTCCCCAGGGAGAGAAACTCGGCTGTATGAACTCCTTCTGCATGAGTTCGTCGAGTTGGTCCTTTAACTCCTTCATTTCCGTAGGTGCTAGCCGATATGGGGTCTTAGATACTGGTGCCGCTCCAGGTACCAGATCTATAACGAACTCTATTTCCCGTTCGGGTGGTAGTCCCGGTAATTCCTCGGGAAACACGTCGGGGAAGTCCTTGACTATCGGTACTTCCTCGAGTTTCGGGGAGGCATTCTCTTTCGACTTGATAGCGAATACCAGATAGGCTTCGCATCCAGACCTGATCAGTCGTTGAGCTTTCAACGCTGACATCCTAGACATCATAGTCCCCTTACTAGTTCCTACGAACTTAAGGGGTTCATTCCCATCCATGTTGAGTGTGACTATCTTGCGGTGGCAGTCTATGACGGCTCCGTACTTCGATAGCCAATCCATTCCAAGGATCACCTCATAATCATTCATAGGGATAATTATGAGGTCTATGGGCAGTTCCTTGTCCCCGATTACTATTGGGCAATCCCGTAACACTTGATTAGTTTGGGTGGGATTCCCGTTCGGAACTGTTACCCTAAATTCGCACTCAGCTCCGTGAGGCGTGACTCCTACTCTCTCGACATACTTAGTAGACGCGAACGAATGGGTCGCTCCTGAGTCGATTAGAATGCATGTGGGTGTTCCATAGGCGATGAGGGTACCTGTTACCACGGCCGGGTTATTTTCTGCTTCTTCGGAGGTTATGGTGTAGACCCGGGCCGGTACCCTTGGTGGTTCTATCTGGTTCCTAACTTGGCTTCCGGATCCACCTTCCGGGCATGCCCTCAGATAATGGCCCGTCTTGCCACATTTGTAGCAGACCGCATTCTGGGAGTTGCAGACTCCTAGGTGTCTCCGTGCGCACTTCGGGCATACGGGTAGATCCAGCTGGGGTCTACCCTGGTTGGGCTTGAACTGTGGGGGTGGTCCAGGTCGATTCTGGGGCCCCTGTTTCCCTTCCTTGGCAACGAATTGCCGCTTCGGATTACTTCCGCTCCCCTGCGGCCCTTGTGCGAACTTGCGCTTAGCTTCTTGGGCGCGAGCAATCCTAGACTCTGCCTGCTCCGCCACAAGCGGTCTCTCAGCCACTTGTGCATACGTGGCTCCCTGGATTCCAGCCATACTTACATCCCGATACAGCTCGGGCTTCAACCCTTCCATGAACCGCTCGATCTTGAGCGCGTCCGTGCTAACCATATGAGCAGCAAACATTGAAAGCTGCTCGAACTTCCTGATGTACTCCGCCACAGTCATCGCTCCTTGGCGGAGGTTGATGAACTCATTCATCCGCTGGGCTCTGACCGGGGCGGTGTAGTACTTTCCCCTGAAGATCTCCTTAAACCGGTCCCAGCTCATCGTTAGGGGGTTTTCGATGGCTGAGACGGTGTCCCACCAGTGTCCGGCGCTCCCCCTCAGCAGGTAGGCAGCGCACATGACCTTCTCCGCCTCCGGGGTGCGGCTGTGCTGGAACATGTTCTCCAGCGTCCTCAGCCAATCCTCGGCGGTTGTGGGGTCGGCAGCATCCTCGAATAGTGGAGGATTGAGCTTTCTGAACCTCTCCCCGATCATCTCAATTCGTTCAGGTGGGGGAGGCAGATTGGCTGATTGCCCACCAACATTTTGTTGCTGGATCAGCTGCTGAATCTGTGCCGACTGTTGCCGGACCAGTTCAGTCAATTGCAGGATGGCAGCATCCCGACTATCAGGAGGGTTGTTAGTATCCCTACCCTGATCAGACTCCCTACTTCCTTCACCCCTAAGTCTAACCATCTTCTCAACCTATCCTGATGATTCCTGAGGCCAATAAATTACACCATACAAGAAATTCACATAACATGGTACTTACAAGCAAGGCCGCTTCCGCGCTTTTGAGTGTGTGTGTATGGACAGTCTACAGGACCTGTGACCGAGGCTCTGATACCACTCTGTCAGGACCCGTCGTCCCGCCCTCGTATTCCGTTCTAAATCTAAGTGTTAATGCTTTGTTATCGTGCGAGTACGTAAAAATGCGAATAAAATTTTTCATTTTAAACGTGCATGCGGAAGTCTTATATACATGTCAAAAGAATATTCGTAATTCGTTCTACAAATCATCGAAATCGTGGCTACACAAAATACAAGTGTGTGTGTGTGTGCAGCCAAAAGCTCCCTATGCGCCCGGCCTTCACAGATCGTCATCCATACACACACTCCCACCTCAAAAGCGGTCGGATTGCGTCAAAAGATCAGCCTCGCATAAAAATCGGATCACGTACCGTGATCGTCAGTACCTACAACACGTAACATAAACAATGAGCCACCGAGGCTCAGTAAGCAGAAATTATGCATGAATGCACGTGTCCTAACGACTGACAATCCACGCCGTTGTTTCCTAACGCTCATACTCTTTTCTCATACTCGTACTCTTTTCTTACGCTTTTTCTCTTTTTCTTATACACTCATTTAATACGGGCCCCCGGCTTTCCAATCCCACTATGCGCCATGTCTTTGAGATCTCAATCCACGAGGGATTCGTACGTATGTGGAGGTTCGCACACTCGAAGGTCACCCGTAGGAATCTTCCCTTTTCTCAGTGTGACCTCCACGCGGGTGCTTCACGCTGGTAGCGACCACCGAGGCCACTGACCTCGGAGATCACCCGAAGGCATCTTCTCTCCGGGTAGTGCTTTACACGCTAGAAGGTCACCCGAAGGCATCTTCCCTTTCTCAGCGTGTGCCCCGGGCCGCATCCTCCAGGTGGTACTACCCGCATACGGGGTATTCCCCAGCCTCTTATTCAGGCCTTAGAGTAGCCTCTTATTCAGGCCTTAAAGGCTGCATAAGGGAAGCCGTAACTCTTCATTCGAGTCGACACAAACGCCAATATCGGCGAGTATACGTCGCACACAGGCGATCTTACGCACGCTCTTACCTCGCTCCTTACTTATTATGCATGCGTGCAAGTGCTCATGCTTATGCTCATGTACATATGCAATTCATGCCGTCATGCATATAAATAAATCATATCCTACGTACACATTTCATAGAAAGTACACGAGCACGTAAATCACATAATTGGACGCAGGCAAGTTACGTGTCGTAGTTGAATTTCTACTTACTTGTCGTCCAAGCGAAATTAGTATTCTCCCCGTTTGCTCCTATCGTACGACCTTTTTAAATAAAAAGGTTAGGAGATTAGTACGTTGCTTCCTTAGCTAATTCGTCGAGATAATTAAATTCTATCTTATTGCTTATTCGGACTTGTATAACTTTTCTAGACTCTCAGTTAATTTATTTGCGTCTTGTTAAGCTTCTTAAGGGAGTGGATTCCTTATATTTACACTAAGTTGCAGTCCTTAAGAAATTCCTATCCTATTGCATTTCAATTCTAAGCTCGACGAATCGTCATTAATTTGTAGAGTTACCCCTAATGAAATTTGTACAATTAAGGTTCCTCAATTTCCTAGTTTCGATCAATACCATGTACATTTGAGGGTTACTTTCTATCGTATTAGAGGTTTCGTTCGATTAAATTAAATGAAAGTCTATGTGCTCTAAACCCTAGTTTCGATCGAAATTCCCTTCCTTCAAGTTCCAATTTCAGTTAATTGTCATGAACTAGTTTCGCTCGAAACCATATGGGTTTCGCCGAGTTTTATGTTGATCGAAAGTCACATTTGATGATCACTTTCGATCGAAACTCGTTCGACAAACCCTAATTCCAATTTGTCATTTAATGTTCGCTAGTTTCGCCCGAAAGTGGGAGGTTTCGCCGTGTTCTCATGTCATCATGTTATCACCTTTAGTTTCGATCGAAACTTACATGTGTAGGGGTTAATTTCAATCGTTGGTGTGGGCTTTAAGGTGAGTTTCGCCGAGGTATTTCATCACCATGACCTCACCTTAGTTTCGATCGAAACTCGGCATGGAAAGCATCACTTTCGATCGAGACCATGCAAGTTTCGCCGCATTTCCACGTGGGCATGACGTTGCCATTTTCGCCCGAAACCATGCATAGTAGGAAGGTCGATTTAAATCAATTGCGTGGGCTTAGGGTTGAGTTTCGCCGAGATCCATTTCGGCCGAAACTCCCCTTCCCTTAGCTACTTTCGATCGATTGCATGAGTTGGAAATTAAGTTTCGATCGATACACATGCATTAAGGTGAGTTTCGATCGAAACTCATCTCTTATTAAATTACCTATTCAGAATTAATTTGGATCGAATTGAATTCGTATTTCTCATGTTGCCCGACATTCTAAATTAAATTCTCTGATTTCTCACTTTCGATCGAAGCTCTACTGTTTACTTAATCGAAACTGCTTTCTTCCTAATTCATCCCATCGAAACTTCGGTATTTCATCCCTTTTTGGCTACTTGAAATCGTATGGTTCCTACTTAGAGCTAATACCACGGTTTCATAAGTCCTAGTTATCGACTTAAATCGAAATCTTAACCCTAGTTTGCATCTCACAATTAGGGTTTTCGAAATTCTCCCCAACTGCTTGCTTTAATGCATTTAATAATTCCCAACCACACCTAAGGGACGAAATTAAAAGCTTAGGAGGGAGTATTTTACTTACCAACTTTAAATTCTTAAGCTAGTTGGGGTGCTTGTGTCCTTAGAATCCCTCTCGGCCCTTGCTCCTTCCTTCTCTTCTTTCTATTTTCGGTTGTGTGAGTGTAGAGTTGAATTACTAAGTTGGATATTTTCCTTGATAAGATAAAGGAGATGTGGTGTAGGCGTGGGTTTCCCTTAATTCATGGAGTGTTGTCTCCTAATTGTTTTTCTTATGGATTTGGACTATCTATGAAATTTCTAGCCCAACTTTGCATGGCCCAATTCCCATATCTAGGTATTATCATAATATGTGAAATACTAAATTCCTAGCCCAATCTATCATTTTCCATTTCCTAGAATTTACTCTTCCAAATTAGGGTTCATAATGGACCCGAAGTCCTTCGTACTTACTTGCACATAATTCTCGTAGCTTTCACGAGCATAAAATTCATAACATTACATAAACATTCAACATATACACAATAAACATGAAATCACGTAAGGCATACACGTAGTTTATTGGCCGACCTAATTTCCGGGGACCGGGGTCCTACAACCGTCGATTACTGCACGTCTGTCGATTGCTGAGTGTGCGCCTTTACTACATCGAGTTGACCGCCGCACAGGGTCTTGGCTTAATTGATCGCTGTCGTACACCGGCCGACTCCAGCTGATTAAGTCGGTGCTGCAAGCACTACATGCATACTGGTCGGGGGTTTTCCTCCTGCATAAAGGTGTTGTTAGAGCTTTGGAGACACATTTTCGGAAGTTCCTATGGGGGGATCGATGGCAAAGGTAGTGTGGGAGGTACTTTGTCTCCCTGTGTCTGAGGGGGAATGGGCATGCGCTCTATTGAGGTTGACAACAAGGCACATCTCATGAAGGAACTGTGGAGTGTGCACACAAGATCCCTGACTCGATTTGGGTGGAGTGGCTATACATAACGCGCCTACATTCTCGAACTGTGTGGGATCTCTCGATCTCACCAAATTATGCCTGGAGTTGGCGGAAGCTGATGCAACTGAGAGCAGTGGTACGTCCGCGCATTACATTTAGGGTTGCTGATGGCTCGACTATATGGCTTTGGAAGGACCCTTGGCTGTTGCATATACCACTACTAGAGAGATTCCCTCGAGGACCTATTGCAATGGGTCTACCTGTTGATTCTCGCCTGTACGCTTATTAGTGACCAGGGATGGAACTGGCCAGGTCAGGGGTCGGTCGAATATATTGAGATCAGTCGCCTCCTTCCTCAGGTTATTCGAGGAGAGCAGGATGGGATGATTTGGACACACTCATCGACGGGTATCATGACGACTACAACGGCGAGGGATGCGCTTCGGTTTAGGAGGAACCCACCTGTTGGTCTACACTTTTTGGAGGGCCTTTGAAGATCCCACGCCATGAGTTCATTCTATGGCTAGGCATACAGGATTGCTTGTCGACTAGAGACAAGCCTTGGGTAGCTCAGAGGGCGGGAACGCCAGCGTTCGTGCTCTGTGATTAACTGCATGTGGAGACTGCCCAGCACCTTTTCTTTAATTGTACGTATTCCTGCCACTGCCAGCGACTGCTAAAGCGACGTATTCGGTGGGCATGGCCATATCGGGAGTGGAGGACGGGAATTAGGTGGGCGGCGACTACATGGCATGGGAGATATCTTCTTCACGCAGCTTATAGGCATCTAGCTTCGTTTGTATACCACATTTGGCAGGCTCGGAACAAACGTTGGAAGGAGGGGATTGTCACAACACCAGAGCGACTTGTTGGATGTGTGCTTGCTTTGGTCACCATGCGGATCAGTGGTACGTCCACTAAGTATGCCTTCCAGCGATTGGGGATACGGCGACTTTGGAGGGTGGCATGGTAGTTGATTGAGCTGCTTTTTCTTTTTCCTGATGCCAGTAGCATGTTACTGGTTGACTGTGCGGAGTTATTCTCCACTCATCATGTACTTTTCCGCCATATATATATATATATATATATACAAGGGACCTTACACCAAAAAAAACTTTCTCTCCTTCCGAATTGTAAGACACCTTTCCATGGCGATACACGAAGAAATACCTTGTCTCTAACTTTATATTCCATTTCTCGTCGGTGTTGATCAACATAGTTCTTTTGTCTGTCTTGGGCTGCTTTAAGTCTACTTTTAACTATTTTTATCTATCCGTCGCATCCTGTATTAAAGCTGGCCCTTCTAATATACGTTTATCTTCCATATCCCAACCCGGGTTTCTACACTTTCCACCATACAAAGTGTCATACGGTGCCATGCCTATACTAGATTGATATTGATTATTATAGGCAAATTCCACTACCGCTATATAATCATCTCATGATCCCTTGAATTCAATTACACATGCTCGAAGCATATCTTCCAAACTTTGTATCGTTCTTTCTGATTATTCCCATCCGTTTGTGGATGAAATGTCTACTAAAATGTAACTTAGTCCCGAGCACTTCCTGTAAACTTCCTCAAAATCTTGAGGTAAACCTAGGATCACGATCAGATACAATAGATGTAGGTACTCCATGTCATCGAACTATTTTGTTCACATATCTTTTTGCCAAATATTCCAATGTGGAGCCCCATCAAAATGGTAGAAAATGAGTTGATTCTGTAAGTCTATCAACAATTACCCATACATCGTCATTTTTCTTAGCTGTTGGAGGCAGACCATAAAGAAAATCCATCATTATACGTTCTCATTTCTAGACTGGTATGGTTAAAGAATGTAATTTACCCGCAGGTGCTTGATGTTCGGCTTCAAGTTGTTGCCACGTTAAACAATTCAAAACATATTCGGTCACATCTTTCTTCATTCTTGGCCACCAGTAATGAGATCTGAGCATTCCATACATTTTCGTACTGCTTGGATGCATAGCATAAGGGGCAGTATGCGCTTCTTCCATTATTTCCTATCGAAGGTTGTCAACAATGGGAACACATATTCGGCTATTAAACTTCAGTATACCTTCTTCGTCTATGATAAAAGACTTACTCAGTCCTTGTTTTACTTTTTCAGCGATACTGGCTAGCTTTCCGTCCTTAAACTGAGCTTGTTTAATTCGATCCATCATAATATGTCGAATTACAATTGAAGCACATATAGCACCAACATCATTCACATTCATTTCGACATTTATTTGTGAGTAAACGGCAAATTTGGTTCTCAAACTATACCTAAGTTTCACTGTTGGTACTTATACTTTATAATGTGCCATTTTGGTTCCTAATTTTTGTAAAACCTGTCATTTTCGGTTCTTCTTATATCTTCTCTCAAATTTTAACCGATTAATAGAAATTACTTGAGGGAAAAAAATTAAATAGTTGTTAACAGAAATAAAAAATGAAAAATGCTAGTAGAAATCTTATTCAAAGAGAAGCTACGATCTGCAAAACTCTCTACATCTCCATGGAAAGCAATCGTCGATATTCGCCCATTCTAGCTTCACGACGTAAACACATAAACCTCTAGCCTCGATTCTAGAATATTGCTCGATGTCTTTCGAAAACCCTAGATTGACGAAACTCAAATCGTAAAACACCTTAGTGAGCATCGACCGAAAAAGCTTCGTATAGCACTATAAAGAATGTCCTGGTATATTAGGCATGAAGGAGAAGGTTTAGACCTGACTTCTGCTTACGTTGACGGTGAGTACCTTCATTCATTTAAATTCTTGGTTTTGCAAATTTCCTTTTCGTGTATATTTATTTTCGATTATCGGATGATTTAGTTTGGTTGTTGAATAGGTCTATTTCTTTTTTCAGATGATGATGGTGTTGATGAGATCGAGTCTGAAAATGTCAACAAGCTCCAAGTGGATTCAATTGGAAAGGGGAATACATTGAGTCAAAATCATCTGCCAATTTGTTGGACGAATGTTCCTTACGACATTAGAAATGAATGGAAGCGCTCAACATTAACCCATGATGTGGCAGAAACTGGTGATGTGCCTAGAGACTTCAATATATGCTGTGAACGAGGGTGGAAGTAGTGATCCGAATGGGGCTGGTAAAGAAGGTGAAAATGATGAAGAATTGGAAGATGATGATGAAGATGAGCGAGGTGATGATGATACGGATGAACAACTAGAAGCACAAGAAAAAACTGAATACGTGTACCAGTCTTCAAAGCTTAATGAGATGTTTGACATCGAGCACATTCAGAAAGATATGCTACATGACCATTTATCCTCAACATCGTGGAACAAATTGAATTTCGATTCCAATACTGAAGATAATGATGATTCTGATGATGACGAGCAGGAGTATGATAATGCTAACGAAGCTGAACAAATTGGAGACAGAGATGTTCGGGGTGTGCAATATAATTACACGGATTACATACTACTATGGTCTCGGGCTCCTATCTTCCATGCTGGGTTAAAGTTTGGAAGTAAGAATGAGTTTAGGGATGCAGTGAGGCTATACGCCATCTTTGAGAGAAGATCTATAGCTCGTGACAAATATTAAAAATCTGATGAGGGCCGCTTGTGAGCCACCTTGCAAATGGCACGTATATATGAAGCAAATTAGGTCTCTTAACCCACATGATTATGTTTGCTATTCTCATATGGCAACTCACAATGACTGCTCTGAGACTTGGGAGAACAGCAAGATAACATCGGAATGGTTGTCACAAAGATACATGGAGAAGATTAGAGCGAATCCAAATATTCCGATATCATCTTTGAGGCAGAATGTTGATGAGCAGTTTAAGTGCAAGATCTCAAGGTCTAAGGCTTATAAAACACGAAAGAAGGACTTACAGAAGATACGTGGGACAAGCGAAGAGCAGTATAGAGTCGTATATGACTATAGAGAAGAGCTCCTCAGGACACATGCAGATTCAATAGTAGAAATATCATTTAGGCTGAGAACTGATGGATCAAGACCAAGGTTCATGCGATGGTATTGTTGTCTTGGACCTCCAAAAAATGGATGGAAGAGTGTGTGTCGGCCCATTGTTTTCTTGGATGGGTGCTTCATTAAAGACTCTTATAAAGGGCAGATCTTGACAGCGATGGGTGTTGATCCTAACAACGGTATTTGGCCGACCGCATGGACAGTCGTAGAAAAAGAGGCCAAAGCCCAATGGAAGTGGTTTCTCCAATTAATACTTTCAGATTTAGATATTGAAGATTCATGCCATTGGACATTCATGTCTGATCAGCAGAAAGTATTCATGTGGAAATTTTAATATTTAATAATAGTTTTTCTCATGATTTTGCAAGGGACTCGCAAGTGCCTTGAATGGATTGGTACCGAATGCCAATCACCGACAATGCGCTTTACACATTTAAAAAAACTTGAAAAAGAAGCACCGGGCAAGCAAATCAAGGAGTTCTTCTGGGAAATAACATTCTCGACTAACGAGTCTTACTACAATGATGCTATGGCTGCATTTGAGAAATTCAATTCTAAAGCCCACGGGAGTTTGTGTAAGGCTGCTTTATCTAAGAGTTACGTGAAGTGCTTTTTTCTTCTCATACCAAATGTGACACTAATGTCAACAACATTTCTGAGAGTTTTAATGCTGTCATTCTTGAGGCAAGAGAAAAACCAATTCTTAGCATGCTTGAAGATATAAGATATTATGTCATGAGAAGAATCCAAGAGTATGGAGATTGCATGAAACGAGTTAATGGTTCCATTACTCAAGCAGTTAAAGCAATCATAGATGACAATACGAAGCGTGCAATGAATTGGCAGCCAATATGCAATGGTGATGATGGTTTTGAAGTGAGAGGGCCTGGACTTGAGCAGTTTGTTGTGTACCTTAGACGAAAAACATGTACTTGTGGGGCATGGCAACTTAGTGGGATACCATGTACCCAACCTCTTATGTAGACAGATGTTATTTGCGAGATGAGTACTTAAAGTTAAACTCGCACGTCTTGCAACCGATTAATGGAGGAAAATTATGGCCTAAAGGAATAATGGATTTGGATCCTCCGTTAATTTGCAAGCAACCTGGGAGGCCTCGTACTAAAATGAGAATTGATCCGATCGAAAGATCGGGAGCTGATGGGGTTGTCAATGTGAGAAGGCAAGTTGTTATTAGTTGCTCCAAGTGTGGTGTCCAAGGTCACAATTCGAGAGGATGCACTGCTGCTCGGCCTCGTGCTTATGCTGGCAGCAATGATGAATGTTCTACGCCGTCTCATGTAAGATTTCTGACATTATTTAGTTGATATATTCATTATTTTACTAACTTGCTATCTTATAATTCGTTATAGAGAGAGCCATCAACTGTTAGGCAAGATAAAAGACCGAGGAAGCGATTGACCGAGGCTGAGAAGATTGCAATCAATCTTAATTATGAATATTTGCAAAAAGACCCGCCATACAAGGTAGGTCGTTGGGCAAGAAAAAGGAATGCTGGAGTGAGAATGCGAGGTAGAGACTGACTATGGAAGATGTTATGTTTTGTCTATCGTATATTAACGCTGGAACTTTTTGTCACGCCCCGACTACCTAACCGCATAATCTAGCGCATATCTACGTGCCTAGCGAATTTGCAAGTAAAGAAGTGCACCGAAAACGCGTACAAATTTTTCATTTTTCATTCATGGAATGTAACATCGTTCTATACAAGACAAAAGAATGCATGTCGGACATTAGGGTCCAGACATGGTCTAACTACAACGGCGAAGGTGTATCGGCACAGCAAAAGCTCTTATGCGCCCGGCCTCACAGGTCGTCATCCACACACACACGTCCACCCCCAAAAGCAACACGAAGCTCCAAAAGGTTGGCCTTGCCTTCAAAACGCGCTCACATACCGTGATCGCCAGTGCCTACAACACACAACGTAAGGAATGAGCCACCGAGGCTCAGTAAGCAGAAATCATGCATGTGTGCACGTGTCGCTCCCCCCCGCAACGGCAATCCTCGCCGATGTATACAACACTCGCAAAGGCAATCCTCGCCGATGCATATAACACTCGCAAAGGCAATCCTCGCCGATGCATATAATAATCGTACCAACGTACTCAGACTAATGTCACTCAGGGCCCTCGGCTAATCTCACTATGCACCACAAGAGCTCACGTCCCTCAAGGACAACACGACAGCGGTCCACGCCGGATGGCCGAACCCTAGGATGCACATCGTTCCCCTAGGTCGCCATATGATCCCGGTCGTCCCCGACTGTCCGGCGGTCGCTCACGCTGGTAGCCCACACTGAGGTTGCCTACACCAGGGTTCCACCCTGTGTCGCTTACACCCCCAGGTCGCACCCTCCAGGTCGCACCTTACCGCCACGGGCCATGCCCAAATCCTAACCATAGGATATCAATATATATATCTAAAATAATAGTACGACGACGCTAAAACGCCGCCCTGGTAGCATAGTAGACAGCCCCTGACTCAACTACGAGTCGACACACTTGCCCACATCGGCAAGTCCTCGTCGCGTACATGCGACACATCATTACGCACACTCAACCCCACGACCCTTCCTCACGAGTTCGTGTGTGCACGTGAGTATGCATATGCAGATGCAAGTAAATGCAACATAGACTTACCACATTTAAATACTTAAATCAATTTACGAAGTCATGAAACCACGTAAGCACGTAATCACACAAATTAGGCACGTAAAACAAGTTGTGTGTCGTAGTTGGACCTCTACTTACCTGTCGTCCGTAGATTAGCAGTCACCTGACCCGTAAGTGTTCCTAAGTCCCGACCTTAGGCATGAAAATTGGTGTCAGTGCGCTATTGTATTTAGTGGCTCAAGTATGCTAATCTCTAAACCCTAAATGTACGTTATGGGTGTGTTAGTCTAATCGGTATTTCACGAAATTGGCTTCGGGTGAGCCTCGAGCTTGGTGTCGGAAAGATCTCGACATTTGTTTTGGTATAAAACTCGGTATATACATATAAAGGTTCGACATTTTAGATGGTGGACAAGGGTCTTCGACATTTATGATTGGAAATGTCGACATGAAGCTCACCATGAGTCTTGACATTATTAGAAATAAATCTCGAGTTGTATGGTAATTAGGTCTCGACATTTGAATTATTTAGAAATCTCGACACTTAGTAATCTCGACATTTTAACCCAAATGTCGAGTGACATGTTGGACTTAGATTTCGGGTTTTAATTCAACAAAATGTCGACATAAATTTTAGCCTGAATCTCGACATTTTCCTAACATTTCGACATCTTTCTTAGCAAGGTTTCGACATTTATACCGATTTATTTGAACCCGACATTTTATCATGCATCTCGACATTTTTACTCGGCTCGACATCTTCTTTAGTATAAGGACTCGACATTTTAACTATCTTAGCTCGACATTTTTATTCCTTTTTATCTCGACATCCTATTCATTCGATTAATAAATCTCGGCACTTACTATATCTCGACATTTAACTCGACATTCTACCCTTATCATTTCGACATTTATACAATGGAAATCTCGATATGACAATTCGACATCTTAGCTATCATTCGGCATTATATCTATTACTCGACATTTTGTATATGTTCATGAACTTGACATTTAATGATTTAAAGATCTCGACATCTTGGAACATAAAATGTCGACATGAGATTTCACCTCGACATTTTTCCTAACATGGCTTCGACTTTGGGTTTCGACATTTTCATTAGGAAATGTCGACATGATATTTACATGGTATCTCGACATTTATTAAAATGTCGATATAGGTTTAGTCCACATTTCATGCGACAGTTCGACATTTCCTACGACATTTATCATCTTCTTCGATTTTCCGTCGTTCTTCTCCCTCGAATTCACTTCGCAGCTTGTTCTACCTAGCATTCTAAGTTCTAAATCACATGCTATGCTACTTAACTTCATATTTGCTCAAACAAACATCCTTAGTACAAACCTAAGCTCGAAATTTAGCTAAACAATTCTTAGTATAAAAATAGAAATGGTTTAAGGGATTTTCGTCACTTACAATTTCGGGGTTCCAAGCTAGCTCGAAGTGTCCTTTACGTTTCTTCTTCTCTCGGCTCTTTCTTCTTTCCTCTTTCTTTTCGTGGGTTCTTAGGTAAGGTTATGGGGTTTTTAACTTTCATATGGCTTTTCATAGATATTTCGTTGTGATGGAACAAGCTTGGCGTGGGTTTTCCATAATTTAGGGATCTTGTTTGCTAACTTCATTTCTAAGGATGTTGGGCTCAAGTTTGAGGTCTCATTTGGGCCTAAGTTTGGATTTAATTATAGCCCATTAGTACTATAGTCTAATTTTCTTTCATGATCCAATTTCCTTGTCCAACTTTCGAAAATTCCTAAATAAGTTAGGGGTCACTTGGTACGAATTAATTGCACTAAATTCAAGAAATCGCCTAAGCACGAAATTTTCTACACAATTTTCAAGTAAGTCACATAAGCATGAAGGTAACACACGAAAAGCATGTAATTGCATTCTATATTTTATGCAAATTTATTGGCCCTACTATTCACGAGGACCCGGGTGCTACATCCTCCCCCCTTAAAGAGGATTTCGCCCCCGAAATCAGCCCGTTTGGAACAACTCAGGATAGCGGACCCTCATTTCATCCTCACGTTCCCATGTGGCTTCCTCTACTGACTGATTCCGCCACAGAACTTTTACTAGAGGAATCTCTTTGTTCCTAAGCCTCTTAGTCTCATGCATCAATATCTCTACGGGAGTTTCCTCATAACTCAGGTCTGGTTTCAAGTGTTGGTGCAGTGAGTCATCTACCACCACGTGGCTTGGGTCAGCGATATACTTCCGCAAAGTCGACACGTGGAACACATTGTGTACTTGCGACAACGATGCTGGTAGTTCCAGTTGGTACGCTACTTCGCCAACTCTTTTCACTATCTTGAAGGGACCAATGTATCTTGGGCTTAGTTTTCCCTTCTTGCCGAATCTCTTAACGCCCTTCATTGGCGATACTTTCACGAAAACCCAATCGTTGACTTCAAATTCTAGCGGTCGGCGTCTCCGATCCGTATAGCTATTTTGCCTGCTTTGCGCCGTGCGCATTCTCTCTCGGATCATCGCGATGGTTTCCGTCATTTCTCGTATCATGTCTGGGCCTAACATCGCCCGTTCACCGACTTCGTCCCAATGTACTGGGGACCTGCACTTTCGTCCGTATAAGGCTTCGTAAGGTGCCATTCCAATCGTGGCTTGATAACTGTTGTTGTACGAGAATTCTACAAGTGGAAGGTACTTGCTCCAGTTGCCTTTGAAGTCAAGTACACAGGCTCGTAACATATCTTCCAGCGTTTGGATTGTCCGCTCGGATTGGCCGTCTGTTTGCGGGTGATATGCTGTGCTAAATGCCAATTTCGTCCCCATGGCCTTTTGTAAGCTCGTCCAGAATTTAGATAGAAACCATGAATCGCGGTCTGAAACTATCGTTAAGGGTGTCCCATGGAGTCTTACTATCTCTTGGATGTACAATTCTGCATAGCGCTCCATGGTAAACGTAGTACTTATCGGCAGAAAATGGGCAGATTTCGTAAGTCGATCTACAATTACCCAAATTGCGTCGTGTCCTTTCGCATTCCTTGGCAATCCGCTCACGAAATCCATCGTTATATTGTCCCATTTCCACTCTGGGATGGGTAGAGGTTGCAGCGTCCCAGCCGGCCGCTGATGTTCTGCCTTAATTTGCTGGCAGGTGAGGCATTGGCTCACGAACGTTGCTACGTCCTTCTTCATTCCCGGCCACCAGTAGTTAGTCCTTAGATCCCTATAAAGCTTCGTAGCTCCTGGGTGTACCGAATACGGTGTGGTATGTGCTTCCGTCATTATAGCTCTGCGGAGGTCTATATTGTTCGGTACGTATAATCAGTTCTGGTAGTACAGGCTTGTGCCGTCCCGAAATACGAAGTCCGTCGTTAACTGTTCGGTTTGCGCTTCCTTAGTTTTCAGGTAAAACTCGTCGTTTTCCTGTGCCATTTTGATCTGCTCCAATAGTGTTGGTTGCAGAGTCAGGGTTGCTAACTTCACCTCGACTTCTCCCAATGGTACAATTTCCACGTTGAGCCGTTGAAGTTCCGCGCTCACTGATTTCCGGCTTAGAGCATCAGCTACCACGTTCGCCTTACCTGGGTGGTAGTTGATCACACAATCGTAGTCTTTCACTAGCTCCAGCCATCTTCTCTGCCTCATATTGAGTTCCTTCTGGGTGAAGAAATACTTTAAACTCTTGTGATCGGTGTAAATTTCGCACCTCTCTCCATACAAATAGTGTCTCCAAATCTTGAGAGCAAAGACTACCGCCGCAAGTTCCAAGTCGTGTGTAGGATAGTTCTTTTCGTACTCCTTCAGTTGTCGTGAGGCGTAAGCCACCACGTTACCGTTCTGCATCAGTACGCATCCTAACTCGTTCTTCGAGGCGTCGCTATACACTGAGAACCCTCCTGTTCCCGTGGGTATCGTTAGTACTGGGGCTGTCGTAAGCCGCTTTTTCAGTTCTTGGAAGCTTGTTCACACTCTTTGCTCCATTGAAAAGGAGTGTTCTTTCTGGTTAGCTTCGTGAGTGTAGAAGCAATTTTCGAGAAATCTTTTATAAACTTCCGGTAGTAGCCTGCTAAGCCTAGGAAGCTTCGTACTTCCGTTACGTTGGTCGGTTGTGGCCAATCATTAATTGCTTCGATTTTGCTCGGGTCCACCGAGATTCCTGCTCCCGAAACGATGTGTCCCAAGAATGCTACTTGGTCCAGCCAGAATTCACACTTTTTAAACTTAGCGTACAGCTGCTTTTCCCTCAGTACTCCAAGTACCACTCGTAGGTGTTGTTCGTGCTCCTCCTCCGTCTTGGAGTAGACGAGGATGTCATCTATGAACACGATCACGAACTTGTCTAGATAGGCTTCGAACACCCGGTTCATTAGGTCCATGAAGGCCGCCGGTGCGTTCGTCAGTCCAAAGGGCATTACTAGGAATTCGAAATGCCCGTATCTGGTACTGAATGCCGTTTTGGGAATGTCCTCCTTGCGGATTTTCAGTTGATGGTAGCCCGACCTCAAGTCGATCTTAGAAAATACTGTGGCGCCTTGTAACTGGTCGAAGAGGTCGTCTATTCGGGGTAGTGGATACTTATTCTTAATCGTCAGCTTGTTAAGCTCCCTGTAGTCTATACACAATCTCATCGAGCCATCTTCTTTCGTACAAACAGGACTGGCGCACCCCAGGGAGAAAAGCTGGTCTGAATGAATCCTTTCTGTAGGAGTTCATCTATTTGTTCCTTGAGCTCCTTTAATTCGGTTGGTGCTAATCGGTATGGAGCCTTGGACACTGGTGCTGCTCCGGCACCAGATCAATCGTAAACTCAATTTCTCTGTCTGGGGGTAATCCCGCAATTCTTCTGGAAATACATCTAGGAAGTCTTTAATCACTGGTACGTCTTCGGGTTTCGTGGGGGTATTCTCTGCTGCCTTCAGCGCGAACACCAGGTATGCCTCGCATCCGGATTTGATTAGTCGCTGAGCTTTCAAGGCTGATATCCTCGGAGTGCCTCTCCTCTTCATTGTTCCCTTGAGGGTGACAGGTTCTTCTCCTTCTAAGCTAAACGTAACTACTTTACGGTTACAGTCTATCACTGCTCCGTACTTTGAGAGCCAGTCCATCCCGAGGATCACTTCGTAATCGTCCATCGGGATGACTATCAGGTCTACCGGCAATTCTCTATTACCGACTAAGATTGGGCAATTTCTTAACATTTGACTAGTCCTAGTTGGTGCCCCGCTTGGAATTGCTACGCTATACTCGTAGTCTACTCGCTCAGGCGTTACCCCGAGTTTCATCACATACTTTACGGACGCAAACGAGTGGGTCGCCCCGGAATCTACTAGAATGCACGTGGGAGTTTGATGGACCGGTAGGGGGACCTGTTACCACCTCCGGGTTGTTTTCTGCTTCCTCAGAAGTGATGGTGTACACCCGTGCTGGCACCATCTGAGGTCCTGCCTGACTCCCGGTCTGATTGCCCGAGGCACCTTCCGGGCACTGTCTCACAAAGTGGCCCGGCTTCCCACATCTAAAGCAGGTGTTGACTTGCATGTTGCAATTCCCATAGTGCCTTTTCCCACACCTCTGGCAATATGGGCCCTGCGCTGCTCCCTGGTTCTGGTTTGGAGGGGGTCTGTTCATCGTCCCCTGAGGCTGTTGAGGAGGCCGATTCTGAAATCTCTTCTTGCCCCCTTTAGGAGCGAACTGCCGTTTCTGGTCTCCTCCGCTCCATTGCTCTCCTTGCATTTGCGCGAACTTGCGTTTGGCCTCTTGTGCCTTCAAGATTCTGGCTTCCGCCTGTTCAGCCACCATAGCTCTCTCTGCTACTTGAGAGTAAGTAGCTCCCTGAATTCCCGCCATGCTCACATCTCTGTAGAGCTCGGGCTTCAATCCTTCCAAAAAGCGTTCGATTTTCAGGGCTTCCGTGCTGACCATGTGTGCTGCAAATCTGGACAGCTGCTCAAACTTCTTTATGTACTCGGCCACCGTCATCGGTCCCTGCCTGAGATTGATGAATTCGTTCAGGCGCTGTGCTCGAATCGGGGCGGTGAGGTACTTGCCCCTGAACAACTCCTTGAATCTTTCCCAGCTCATTGTAGCGGGGTTCTCTAACACCATGATGGTGTCCCACCAGTGCCCTGCGCTCCCTCGTAGTAGGAACGCAGCACATAGGGTTTTCTCCGCCTCCGGAACTCTACTATAGACGAACATGCTCTCGAGAGTCCTTAACCAGTCTTCAGCCGCTGTCGAGTCAGCTGTGTCCTCGAAGGTCGGTGGGTTCAACCTTCGGAATCGTTCTCCCACCACCTCAGTCCTTTCCGCCTGAGTTGACCCAGCATTAGCAGTATTCTGCTGAATAAGCTGTTGAATCTGCGCCGACTGCTGGCGGACTAGTTCCGTCAGTTGGAAAATCGTCGCGTCCCGATTGTCGGGAGGGGCCATGTTTCCCCTGTTCTGGTCGTCGCCACCACTCGGCTCTCCTCTCGTTCTTACCATCTTTCTACCCTATCCTGATTGTCCTATGGCCAATAAATTATACAACATAGAAAATCACATAGACTTAACACTTACTTGCAAGGCCGCTTCCGCTCTTTTGGGTGTGTGTGTGTGGACAGTCTACAGAACCTGTGACCGAAGCTCTGATACCACCCTGTCACGCCCCGACTACCTAACCGCATAATCTAGCGCATATCTACGTGCCTAGCGAATTTGCAAGTAAAGAAGTGCACCGAAAACGCGTACAAATTTTTCATTTTTCATTCATGGAATGTAACATCGTTCTATACAAGACAAAAGAATGCATGTCGGACATTAGGGTCCAGACATGGTCTAACTACAACGGCGAAGGTGTATCGGCACAGCAAAAGCTCTTATGCGCCCGGCCTCACAGGTCGTCATCCACACACACACGTCCACCCCAAAAGCAACACGAAGCTCCAAAAGGTTGGCCTTGCCTTCAAAACGCGCTCACATACCGTGATCGCCAGTGCCTACAACACACAACGTAAGGAATGAGCCACCGAGGCTCAGTAAGCAGAAATCATGCATGTGTGCACGTGTCGCTCCCCCCCGCAACGGCAATCCTCGCCGATGTATACAACACTCGCAAAGGCAATCCTCGCCGATGCATATAACACTCGCAAAGGCAATCCTCGCCGATGCATATAATAATCGTACCAACGTACTCAGACTAATGTCACTCAGGGCCCTCGGCTAATCTCACTATGCACCACAAGAGCTCACGTCCCTCAAGGACAACACGACAGCGGTCCACGCCGGATGGCCGAACCCTAGGATGCACATCGTTCCCCTAGGTCGCCATATGATCCCGGTCGTCCCCGACTGTCCGGCGGTCGCTCACGCTGGTAGCCCACACTGAGGTTGCCTACACCAGGGTTCCACCCTGTGTCGCTTACACCCCCAGGTCGCACCCTCCAGGTCGCACCTTACCGCCACGGGCCATGCCCAAATCCTAACCATAGGATATCAATATATATATCTAAAATAATAGTACGACGACGCTAAAACGCCGCCCTGGTAGCATAGTAGACAGCCCCTGACTCAACTACGAGTCGACACACTTGCCCACATCGGCAAGTCCTCGTCGCGTACATGCGACACATCATTACGCACACTCAACCCCACGACCCTTCCTCACGAGTTCGTGTGTGCACGTGAGTATGCATATGCAGATGCAAGTAAATGCAACATAGACTTACCACATTTAAATACTTAAATCAATTTACGAAGTCATGAAACCACGTAAGCACGTAATCACACAAATTAGGCACGTAAAACAAGTTGTGTGTCGTAGTTGGACCTCTACTTACCTGTCGTCCGTAGATTAGCAGTCACCTGACCCGTAAGTGTTCCTAAGTCCCGACCTTAGGCATGAAAATTGGTGTCAGTGCGCTATTGTATTTAGTGGCTCAAGTATGCTAATCTCCAAACCCTAAATGTACGTTATGGGTGTGTTAGTCTAATCGGTATTTCACGAAATTGGCTTCGGGTGAGCCTCGAGCTTGGTGTCGGAAAGATCTCGACATTTGTTTTGGTATAAAACTCGGTATTATACATATAAAGGTTCGACATTTTAGATGGTGGACAAGGGTCTTCGACATTTATGATTGAAAATGTCGACATGAAGCTCACCATGAGTCTTGACATTATTAGAAATAAATCTCGAGTTGTATGGTAATTAGGTCTCGACATTTGAATTATTTAGAAATCTCGACACTTAGTAATCTCGACATTTTAACCCAAATGTCGAGTGATATGTTGGACTTAGATTTCGGGTTTTAATTCAACAAAATGTCGACATAAATTTTAGCCTGAATCTCGACATTTTCCTAACATTTCGACATCTTTCTTAGCAAGGTTTCGACATTTATACCGATTTATTTGAACCCGACATTTTATCATGCATCTCGACATTTTTACTCGGCTCGACATCTTCTTTAGTATAAGGACTCGACATTTTAACTATCTTAGCTCGACATTTTTATTCCTATTTATCTCGACATCCTATTCATTCGATTAATAAATCTCGGCACTTACTACATCTCGACATTTAACTCGACATTCTACCCTTATCATTTCGACATTTATACAATGGAAATCTCGATATGACAATTCGACATCTTAGCTATCATTCGGCATTATATCTATTACTCGACATTTTGTATATGTTCATGAACTTGACATTTAATGATTTAAAGATCTCGACATCTTGGAACATAAAATGTCGACATGAGATTTCACCTCGACATTTTTCCTAACATGGCTTCGACTTTGGGTTTCGACATTTTCATTAGGAAATGTCGACATGATATTTACATGGTATCTCGACATTTATTAAAATGTCGATATAGGTTTAGTCGACATTTCATGCGACAGTTCGACATTTCCTACGACATTTATCATCTTCTTCGATTTTCCGTCGTTCTTCTCCCTCGAATTCACTTCGCAGCTTGTTCTACCTAGCATTCTAAGTTCTAAATCACATGCTATGCTACTTAACTTCATATTTGCTCAAACAAACATCCTTAGTACAAACCTAAGCTCGAAATTTAGCTAAACAATTCTTAGTATAAAAATAGAAATGGTTTAAGGGATTTTCGTCACTTACAATTTCGGGGTTCCAAGCTAGCTCGAAGTGTCCCTTACGTTTCTTCTTCTCTCGGCTCTTTCTTCTTTCCTCTTTCTTTTCGTGGGTTCTTAGGTAAGGTTATGGGGTTTTTAACTTTCATATGGCTTTTCATAGATATTTCGTTGTGATGGAACAAGCTTGGCGTGGGTTTTCCATAATTTAGGGATCTTGTTTGCTAACTTCATTTCTAAGGATGTTGGGCTCAAGTTTGAGGTCTCATTTGGGCCTAAGTTTGGATTTAATTATAGCCCATTAGTACTATAGTCTAATTTTCTTTCATGATCCAATTTCCTTGTCCAACTTTCGAAAATTCCTAAATAAGTTAGGGGTCACTTGGTACGAATTAATTGCACTAAATTCAAGAAATCGCCTAAGCACGAAATTTTCTACACAATTTTCAAGTAAGTCACATAAGCATGAAGGTAACACACGAAAAGCATGTAATTGCATTCTATATTTTATGCAAATTTATTGGCCCTACTATTCACGAGGACCCGGGTGCTACACTTTTTGTCTATCATATATTAACAATGTTTTGACCTGTGTTTTGGGCATCATGACGCTGTAAACAAGTGTTGTTGACAATGTTTTTGAATTTCCATCTGATTTTGAACTTGTTACGAGAAGTGCTGCTATGAACAAATTCTGGCCAACTATTCCTGAAATTTTGCTGAAAATCCGATGTAATCAAATGAGTTGACTATTGCAATCTTAATCTTACAAATGAAATTCATTCTTAAACAATAATAATGGCTGCAAAAGAACAATAAAAAGCCAAGTAATTCATACAAGTTTCATAACAACATCAAGCACCATCAATTGCAAGAAATTTTGACTCAACACTTTCGCCATTTGTTAAACACACAAGCCAAATAACACAGCAAAAAACTAAAGCTGACAAGATGGTTTTGAATCGTCTATTTTCTTTCTTCATCTTCAAGTTCTCCATCTTGAGTTTGAAGTTTTCATTTCTTAGCTCGCCCAACATCTCTTGTTTACCTCGTCCAACACCTCATCCAACCTCTTGCTTTCTTGAGTTTCGACTTTTTCCAAATCGGCTTTCAATTTGTTGATTTTTCTTAAAAGGCCGGGTATGACTTCCTTCGATCGCTGGCAGATTTCCGGGTCCATCCAAATCCAAAAACTACATTGTTCATCCTGAAATAAAGAAGAAACCAAACCAATCGAAATACAAAATATTTAATTGAGCAAGGCCTATCGAATTACCAAACGTTTCTTGCAACTGGCAAATCTTCACGACGGATTCTCGTTTGTACATGACGTCGTGATTCGACGGAACACCACAGTAACAAACGGGACCATTCATTGTTGAGTAATTTCTTGCCATATGATCTCTCCACTTGTAACCCTAATCGATCTTTGCACCTGTGGATGTTAATCTAAGATCTACAACGCAATCGGCCTAATTTGGACCTAATAGACGCTAATTTTGCTCAGCATTGCTCCAAGCTCTCTGCTTCATCGTGTCGATATGTAGCCTCACTGTCCACTTTTCTTTCCATTTTCATGTTTCTATCATTTAGCTTCTATGTGTTTCAATTTCTTTTATCTTTTTCTTTTGTTTAATGGAAATGTCTAATTTGCGCTTAATTTTGGGCAACCGGATGGTTAACCGGCGACTTTTGTCAAAAGAACCAAAAGTGACACAATTTACAAATTTTAGGAACCAAAACGGCACATCATAAAGTATAAGCACCAATAGTGAAACTTTGGTATAGTTTAAGAACCAAATTTGCCATTTAATCTTTATTTTTCTTAGATTGACCAGATTAAATAGTGAATATGACTTTTGACTTAGAGCGTCTGCACCAACGTTCGTTTTTCCAAGGTGATATTCTGTATTAGAATCATAGTCCTTTAATAGTTCAATCCGACGTTGATGTCTCATGTTCAATTCTTTCTGTCTCAACAAATGTTTCAAACTTTTATGATCGGTAAATCTGAATGGTTGTGACATATAGGTAGTGCCGTCGTATCTTTAATGCGGACACCACAGCCGCTAATTCCAGATCATGAGTTGGATAGACGTCTCATACGGCTTTAGTTGTCTAGACGCATATGCCACTACTTCTCCATGTTGCATCAAAACACATCCCAATTCTTGATGAGATGTGACGCTATAAATCACAAAACCATATGTACCCGATGGAATAGTTAACACAGGAGTTGTAGTTAATCGCTTCTTTAATTCCTCAAAACTCTTCTGGAATTCTTCAGTCCATTTGAATACAGTTCCTTTACGTAATAACTTTGTCACTGGGGCAGGTATGAGGGAAAAGTTTTCGACAAATCGTCGATAATTACAAGCCAATCCTAGAAAACTGCGAACTTCTACCACATCCCGTGACTTTCCCATTTAATTCACTGCCTCAATTTTCTTTGATCAACATGAATACCGTCGCCAGAAACCACGTGCCCTAAAATACTACTTGATCTAACCACTCACACTTTGAAAGCTTTGCATACAACCTCTTTTCTCGCAAGGTCTGAAGTACGATTCTCAAATATTGTTCGTGTTCTTCTTTTGACTTAGAATATATCCGAATGTCATCAATGAAGACGATCACAAATTGGTCCAGGTAAGGATGGAAACACCATTCATTAATGCCGTAACAGGGGCATTCATTATTCCGAAGGCATAACTAAAAATTCGTAATGCTCATATCTCGTTCTAAAAGCAGTTTTTGGAATATCACCTTCTGTAATCTTTATTTGTTGGTATCCCGATCTTAGGTCAATCATTGAAAAGACCTTAGAACCTTGTAGTTGATCGAACAAGTCATCGATTCGAGGTAGGTACTTATTTTTCACTGTCACCTTGTTCGACTGCCTGTAATCGATACACAATCTGATCGTACCATCCTTCTTTTTAACAAAGACCAGGTGCTCCCCAAGGTGATACGCTTGGTCGTATATAACCTTTGTCTAATAATTTCTTCAATTGTACCTTCAACTCATTCAGCTCAATTAGTGCCATTTGATACGGCGGAATCGAAATCGTTTTCGTGCCTTGTCGAAGTTCGTGTCTTGTCGAAGTTCGATAGTAAATTCTTTTTTTTTGGAAAACGTTCACTTAAAGGAAAAAAAATAGGAGTACAAGTACAGCGTGCATGATATCGCTCATGACGCACCAAACGGTAGTGTTCAAATAACCAGGTAGCACATCGTAAAAACCAAACAGCCCAGACAACCTACAGGTCGCAAAAGACCTCAGCCAGCAAAGAAAACAGAGTCAAGTCAGAGGCTATAGTAAGAGTCGACAACCATAACCAGCAACAGGTTCCTGGGACCAGATGAGGTACCAGCAGGACTGCCGGCCGAAGTGCACGCAAACGCAAAAACGCACAAAGATGAAGCAATCGTAAGGAAAGTTCATCAAGCGGAGACGGGAATTCGCAAAAACTGCATCCGCAACTGGTCGATAAAGCGGGCATAAAATATGCCATCTCCTCAATCTTTCTAACACGAGGGAGAAGCACCACGGGTCCAGGCCATCCCAATCCCAAGTGCAGGCGAGCTCCAAGTAGTCAGCGAGCCCCAACTCCACCCAGGACAAACCTGTCAAAGCAGCCCACCACCCAAGAAAGAAAACGCACCAATCAGCCAACAACCAAACACACAAAGGGAGAAAGGAGAGAGAGGTGGGGGAGGGGGAATGGAAAAAGGAAGGGAGAGAGGAAGGAGAGTGGGAGCTCCCTCGTTTGCCCAAGCGATACGCCAAACCCGATGCATTGCGCTCATTTGGAGCTGGTACTTGTTCGAGAGAGTGGAAAGGCGGATGCTAAGAAGCGCCTCAATCTCGGCCACAATTCATTCCGGCGGCCTCCTTCTCCCATCGAGCCATCTTCTATTGCGTTCTGACCACAGATGGTAGACAAGGGAAGCAAGGGCATGCCGAGGTCCCATCCAAGCTAAGTGCCTCCCGTGCCATCTAGAAGAAGACCAATGGATCCCCTCGAACCAGTCCCTGTAAGGCCAACCAAAATACATCTGAGTACGTAAGAGACGGAGGCAGCGCTTAGAGAAAGAGCATTCGAAGAAGAGGTGTCGCATCGTCTTAGTAACCTCGTCATCGCATAAAAGACAGATCGAGTTCCCAGCCGCAGTCGCCACCCATGGCTTGTCGCGCATCGCAAGCCTGTCAAGAATCGCGAGCCAAAGGATGATTTCATGCCGTGGTATAGAGATCGGTCCTCCGAAGAGCGTGTGCCATGGGACCTGAGGTCGCTTCAGCCATCCCGACAACGCTTGCGACGATACTAAGCCCTTCTTTGTTCCAAAACTCCGATGGGACATTACGAAGCTTGAGCCATAGTGAGACAGTAGTGTGATCCTTCTTCACAAAGGACATGCCAGGGCGCCAATTCTCGAGAAAGAGCGGCTGCCCGTTCATGAGCCATGGCCCGCCTTCCACAACCATGGCGCATGCCGCTGCCGTCGCAAATTGGAACTTAAAGAATCCGTTAAGTGCAGCCCGGACTTCAACTAACGGGGTAAAGTAAGGCTGCTTTCCCAAGAAATATCCAACAAGGGTATGTTCCCAGCGTGCCGAACCTTGGCGGGCAACTTCGCAAGGTGGGAGAGCCTCAGCCGCACCCTCAATAATCGTCGGTGCCATGTAAGATAATTCCATTCTTGCCGGGGAGTTGCGTCGTTGGTTTTTCTGAGTGACGACAGTGCCTTAGGTCACAGCAGCAAAGGAGGGGCCAGCATTAACATCAGCTACTGGTGAGTCAACTTCTCAGCCGCAGGAGCCCTACTCCCGTTAGAAAGAAAGCCCATTGTAACCCTAGAGCTGATAGGTGTTACGTGATTCGTAGTACTCCTAGGCGAACGTTCCAGTTGATAGCGTCATAGCCACCGATGTAGTGGATTGAACTTCGCGGGAAGTATGGTCCCCGATCGGCCCTGAACCCAAGGCCGGAGGCGTGGCCCAGCGTGCAGGGAAACGGCGATCGGTCTCATGTAAAAGTTGGTCATCGTCCGAGGCATCCTCGACAATTGGGGGCAGCTTGGGTAAGGGTGTTGGCACAGCAGCGTTAGCCGTAGGTCGAGGCCCAATGGGGAAAACCCTAGGCTCGATAGCTTTGGGTGAGGAACAAGCCGCAGCCGGTGAGACCCTTGGGCTGTGGGCAGCCTCCATGGAATC
The DNA here is from genome assembly GCA_027422505.1 of Craterostigma plantagineum. Taxonomy (NCBI): domain Eukaryota; kingdom Viridiplantae; phylum Streptophyta; class Magnoliopsida; order Lamiales; family Linderniaceae; genus Craterostigma; species Craterostigma plantagineum. The sequence goes on from JAPQWV010000358.1 coordinate 251,797, forward strand.
AGAACCGACCAGTGGGGACGTCTCGTCTTCAATAGCACCCTCTAAGATCAGGCCGGAGTTAGGTGGCGGTGGTGGTGTGCCTCTACGCATCGGGCCGCGAGGTACTTGTCGGGGGTCGCGGAGAACGATGGTGGAGGTGGAGCATCTTTCCCGGCGCTGCGGGATCCATGGTGCGGCATGGTGGTTGCGAATAGGCGCGGGCCCAATAGGAGGGGGTTTCGACCTACCTGGGCCACGTGATGGGGACACTGACGATGGTCGGGCACCACGAGGGGCGCCATTGATGCGACTCACAAGAGCCTCGAGGCAGCGACGTCAAAGCGGGTATCAAACTCCACGATTTTGTTCCTAAGCATTCCATAGTCCGGCATGGGTCCGAGATAATCCAAGTCATTAACCTCAGCAGATTCCATGAGGTGGGGAGATGGAACATCACAAAAAATAGCAAGGGGAATAAGACTCTTCAGCTACTCCACAAGAAATTAGGGCAGAAATTACAGCCCGCCCCCACCGTCTGGTCCTGGCGGCGGGGAGTCGCGGCGACCACCAGGGCGCGCTCAGGGCGGCCGGAAAGCACGTGACGACGTTGGGTTGGTTGATGGGATATGGATGGTGTTAGCGGTTGTTCAAAGGTGGGGATGGGTTAGATTCGACCCAGCCACCGCCATCTGATCCCGGCGACGGGAGGTCCGCAAGCTCGCCGAGGTGCACTCAAAACGGCCGGTCTTGACGTCGGAGTTGGTCGGAATCCGTAGGGACGAAAAGGTTGGCAACGTATCAAAGGGTTTGAGAGAGAGAAACGGGCTAGAGAGAGAAAGTCCAAATTCTAACCTCGATACTCAATTTGGTGGTAATCCAACCAAATCCTCAGGAAAAATGTTACGATACTCACTAACCATAGGAATATCTTCCACTTTCAACCCACACAATCGAATATCTATAACAGAAGTCAAATAACCCTCACATCCTTTATTTATCATTTTGAGAATAATCAACTAGCTGAAATGAGTTGTCGGACGAAGAACATCCAATTACTTCCTGCCTTAGTCTTCGTCGCAACGTACGCTCGAAATCCGGAGATGTTTCAATGAGTGGATACGATGGATGATTTCGGGTCATTCACCATAAAAGTACACCTTGAAGACCAACGAATCTCGTTAGTTAATTAACAAGTCACAACCGGAAAAATAATCGCAAACCAAAGAAATTCTGATAAACTAGAATAAAATAACAAATAAGTGAATGGCTAAATTACCGAACTTAGGTTTTCCTAATATCAAATTATTCCCCGGCAACGGCGCCAAAAACTTGATCGCGCGCGTGTACGTTTTAAATAAATGTCCGTGCAAGTACGTCAAGTAATAATTAAAACGAATATGTTATAACTATCACCACGTGCGATAGGCAGTGTACCTATCGTTTGTAAAATAGCTATAGCGAGTATTCGAGTATCGAACACGAGGAATAATCTCGATTACTAGTAATAACCTATCAATTCAATATCTAGCCTAACAAATGATTTAGATTTTTAAATTTGACATCAGGCGGTTATTCACGTAATCTTCAAGTAAGAATGGCCTATCATCTCCACCCTTTAATATAGTCCAAAAAATAAATTTAACACCCGTGAAAAATTGAATCATGACAACATTTGTGCCTCAATGCAAATCTGCTCTACTTCCGTTGATGGTATGCCTAATATGACCTTCGCATGATCATTCCAGCATGTAATCTATTTGGAACCAGATTTGTCACTAATTGTTGTCTTTAATCTATATTTGCAGGCCAGATAATAAATTAAGAATTAAAATTACGAAAGCATAATTTTAATTTAATCACATAAATGCATTGTATTTCGATCAAAGTGATTACCTCGGGATGGTGTGTGTAACCAACCGATTGCAAGTTATGCAATAACCATCCGTGACCTTGTTTACCTTACAGATCGGACACGATTTGTACCAAATTGTCGCCATTTCTATGTGAGCTATACATGCACATACACGGAAGCACCGAATCTGCATAAAATTAATATATTATATCTTTAACATGGTATAACCAATACTTCATTTGCGGGAAAAGTAAGGGAATACTACGTTCTCATCGACACGGTAGTCAGTTAAGTTGATTGGAACAGCATCAAGCAAGCTGTGTACTTGATGTAAAGTGTTTCCCCGTTTTTTACTCAATAAAATATGGTTTCGTGCAATATTATCCCAATCATACATGACAAATAATGATGATTTAGTTAAATGATATGAAAAGGGAATAAATAAGAAAGGCTAACAAAATTATAGGAAATAACATACCACAAACGTATCTTTCGAGTCTCGTCAATGTTTGGGTCAACAAACACTCTGCTAAATCTTGTTGTGTTTAGATACGCAGCTAAAGCGTTCCTCAAATTAAAAACATACGTAGCAGAACGAAAATTAATTTGTGATCGTTAACATGCCAAAAAATATAATAAACTATCTAAATTCGTACTAACCATCAAAATGCTTTACTTCAACTCTCGACACTGCCAGAATCTGAATCTTTATTGCATCAAATAAAAGTTTATAATCTTCAGATGTGGCAAAGTTTCCCCATAGTGAAATTTTCATTACATTCGTGCTGAAAAAGAAATTAGATAGATGGTAACAATATTATTTAGGGATATTCGACATATTATAGGAGTACCTCGTGTCACAAATTACGACGTTTCGAACATGAGTTTCGAAAACCATGCCATTTTTTTCTTGAAAGTAACATTTTCCAAATTGCCAACATAAACCACAACGCCAATCGCATCTGCAGCGAATGTTGAAAGGCAACATAATTAATAATGTTTAACGAATAGTGGAAAAATAAAATGACGATTACTCACCGACTAAGTGGTCCTTGTGAGTGGCATACTGATGAATTGCACTTAGTTGCTCAAACCGGAAGTTGTGTAGGGGAATATCATCATCAGAGTGATGCTGATAATCTACAATTTTGGTTGTGCGTGCAAATTTCAGCTTATAATCATTCCGAATGGGCCAGTCGAAATTTGATGCACGGTCAACACTTAAATTGTCAATATAATAAACTTTCCATACTCTGATAATATCTCTAAAAATATCAATATCATTGTTTTGTAGGGTTACGTGTACTTCTGTACCCTGAAACAAAAATATTAATAATAAATATTACATAATGAGATAACTGAACAAATGATACGTTGAATGATTTAACACGTAGCGATAAGGATTTTCATACCTCGACATCAATGAAAATCAAATCTTGCACCCGATACTCAATATTTGATCGTATTGCACTTTGAATATCGTACCGCCGGATTAAACGTCCTCTCAGATTCCAGGTATAATTATGAGGGAGTATTTGTCTAAATGGTTTGTATCTTAAATGATCCATCTGCATTAACACATTCAAGAAGATATAAGGTAATGCAAATATAAAAGAGAAGCAAGGTAAAAGCGAAATTAAAGAGACAACTATAGAGAATCAAGGTAAATGCGAACTACAAAAAATAAAAACAACAAAAATTTAATGCGAAATTAAATGAACTACGAAAAATATTTATCACTACATATTGGATAGAACTTCACTATACACAACATTCTTTGTAACATTTCCAGGTAAATCATTCTTGTTGCGTATCAGAATCTTGAGCTCATTCGGTGATGTGACACGGGAGAGAGCAACATAAAGTTGTCTGTGACTGAAGACAGGATTGGGAAGATATAAACCAACTGACTTCAATGTTTGGCCTTGACTTTTATTAATTGTCATCGCAAAGGCAAATTTAACAGGAAATTGTCTCTTTCTTATGGAAAAGCTCGCCTCTTGGTTGGAGGGTGATAAATCAATGCGTGGAATGAGAGCATTGTCACCCGTCCTCGGCCCTTAGATTACCCTCGCTTCAATCACCTTATCTCCAAGCTTGTAAATAACCAATCGTGTCCCATTACACAATCCAATTGATTGGTTCATGTTGCGCAATAAAATGACTGGTGCTCCTACTTTTAGTTCGAGACAATGGTTGGGAAGACCAGCATAATCGTGGAATGTAGCAACTCAATCGGATTCATTTCTTCCATTGATTCACCAGCTTCCGACGAACATATTCTATCCGAACTCAAGTAACTTCGAGAAATTCCAGGAAGCATCAATAATATTTGAGAATGTCAACGTCACTATTAGTTGGTGCTAGTATTGCTCGTTCCTTAAGATAAAGTAAATCAGAATACCGTGCCGTTAGGTCTTCATAAGTTGAAGCAATTAACTGATCAAGTCCATGTGCATCGTCTGTTATCAAGAAATCCATCGGAATCTCAATCCAATTTGGTTCACTGCTGCTTGTTAGAGATCTTCCAGGCAATCTCCCGTCCCCTATATCTAAGATCCATTTGCCGAATTGTGTAAGTTTTTGTAAATCTTCACTCGAAAAATCATTACCGCGAAGTCGCATGTTTATTTGTAGCCTCATTAGTTGACAGTGACTCCAAAAAGTAGAACGGTGCAAAGTAGATGCGACAATTGCTTCTCGACCACCATTTGCGACAACCGATAATATTTGTCTGAAGTCACCTCCTAATACAAATAATTTTCCTCCAAAAGGAAATTCATTGTCACAAATATCCCTGAAATGACGGTCGACTGCCTCAAATGCGAGTCTGTTAGTCATAGGAGCCTCATCCCAAATTATCAATGATGCTGATCGAATTAGTTCAACTCGTGATGATGATTTATCGAACAAACACACAGAATTTTCAGCAGGATTTAGCTGTATCTTAGACATGGAGTGAGCAGTTTTTCCACCAGGCAGTAATAAGGCAGCAATTCCTAAAGATGCGACTGAGATAACGATATGTCGTTCTGACCTAAATTTAGATACCAATGTATTCCACAGGTAGGTCTTTCCAGTTCCGTCACTACCATAAACAAAGAATAATCCACCTCTGTTTTGTTCATGTGCTCTCATGATTGCAGAAAATACTCTATATTGGTCAGAATTAAGCCCTTGAGCAAGATTTTCGTAATTCTCCAACTCTAACTATGCATCGTAATCAAGTTCATCCATTATCAATCGATTGGTGGTGCGATGCGCATCCTCTAATGATGGTTGTGGCATTTGTGGATAATCTTTCAATGACCTCCCATTTTTGTTGAGCATGTGCTCAATATCAAGGATACCTAAATTACGCCGTTCTTCATCTCTAAGGCGTAATTCAAAATTACTCGATCGACGTTGAATCATATATTCAAGATCATCAGTCATATTTTTCCAATGTGTTTCCCATAGTCTCGTTGGATCGTCTACTTCGGCGAACATAAATATGTAGCAAAACATATTTCTTAGTTGTGCACCTGTAGTCCATGTCGATGCTTCTCTTAAAGCATCGTTCCATTCATTATTGTTGTCGAGCAATCCTAATTCAAGACACGCTACCTGTGTTGAATAACTCCCCTTACAGTTCTTATGTCCTCATACGACATTGCACCACGAACCTTCGTAAGGAGCATCCTGAGATAGTAACGCTCACCAGAATTTGGATGTGCAAAAGACAGTCTCCCAATAGAAATTCTTTGTTGACGCTTTCTCCATGTTTTACTTTGACGGTTCCATTCTGTTGGAAAATCTGAATATGTCAAAGTGCGAGCTTCATGAGACCGTCTGTTTGTTTCGAACCACATTGTCAACATTGTTTTTGTGGCTGATTAACTACTTCATGTAGATCATCGCATGAAAGACAATGTTTTGGTCGCCAGGAAAATGAAATTGCATTCTCTCAACAGATGGGTATTGATGTTGTAGGGCGAAATAAAAAATCCTCCAGCACGCTTCTATAGCAGAGACGTAACGACAGTCTAAATACTGCTTTATCTCATCAACACGGTGTGGTTGTGCCACATCGATGTTATTCCGAGGTTGAACATCTTCAATGACAAACGTTGCTCGATCATGACCTTTGTGGATGTACTTGTATAGATACTTAATCACGCTTCGAACTGCTACACATTCAACATTTATGTGAGCATCATATTTGACACACAAATCCCTATTGTAGGGAATTATCCACCTATTATCGACTTCTCGACCATTGGCTAAAGTTGTCGCAACTGTTCTTCTACGCATGTAATGCACAAAGCTTCGATCATCAACAATGGTCTCGTGATAAAATTTCTTCGGATATCGCTTTGAGCACTTTCCATCAACTAAACACGGACCACAAGGTCCATGAATCATAAACTTAGTTACTGTTTTATACGCAAGGGGGTCATCGTCTTTATCAGGAATCTCAGCACTGATGAATTTGTCAACATCCTCTGGACATGCAGGCTTGTCATTTGAGGTCACGGTAAGGAGTATATGTGCATGCGGAAGTCCACGTTTTTGGAATTCAATAACATATAAATCTGCAGTTATTTTTATTTTGGGTTAGCTACACAAATAAAAATTTAATTTGGAATATAAACTTATATAACATTACCAGCAACGACGGTTCCAAAAATCCGTTTGTCCTTCAAATCACTAAGTAATTCTTTCATTTTTAATTTGAAAACTCGAGCGACAATATCCGGACGATCTTCAACTCGTTCATAATGAAGCAGTTCTCTAGTTATTTCGGGCCAACTCGGATTACACGTGAAAGTGATGAAATAATCAGGAGGGCCCATTTTACGACATATTGCGACTGCATCCTGATAATGTTGAATGACATTACGTGGGCCACCTGTAAATGATGATGGCAGTATATACTTTCTTCCAACGGAAATTGCATTAACATCTCCACTTAAGACAGCATCCTGAATCCCTCTATACAATTCGGTGCGCAAACGGCCTTAGTTATATTTGACGTACATAAGACGGTTTTGATCAATAGCACAATATACGCCGACAATAAATTGTTGGTACAGGCGACCACCTCGAATCAAACTATCACCATCATCTTCCCTATCTTGGATTCGATAGGCATAAAATTGTCTCATCGTTACTCTATCCCTTGAGGTACTGGAAGAGTTTATTGGTATGTTGACTGACCAACCATCTGTTCCATAAGGAAACAACAATGGATATTGGAGAGGGATATAAGATGGATGAGTTTCGTTTATCCTTTGTAAAGTCCCATTCATTGTCTCTAAAATGACGTCCCTATTCCCCAAATCTTCCGTGCAATCACCTACCAATAAAGCAGCTACTTCACTTGACATTGGACGGGTGTATTGTCTACTTTCTCTTGCTTGAATGATACGAATACGTAGAATTATATTGTTTCTTGTCGTGCCAACATATCGCGAGCCCTTCGGAAAATTGAAACATATGGGTTTACTTGATCAAGCATATGTTGTAGACCACGAAGTATATCACCGTTTATGTCCGTAGAGCTCGATGATCTCATGGTATTTAAACGATTGAAAACCTCATTTTCAGTGTCGTAGATGTATAGTTGCGCAAATTTCGGTCCATTACCCGGTTCAGGAAGCAATGACCCAATTCGGTGGTAGTTGCTTCCACTAATTCGAAACACATAAGGTCCCCTACCATCATTAACACTGTTGTCTATCCGTCCTCCCATTGAAGTAAATGCCATTGAATTGTACATTCGGATCTTGTCTTTGAAGACTGATTGTGATAGCAACGACTGAAGGAACGGTGGTGATATAGGAATATTTGGTAGACTAACTTGACCATTCCCGCAACATAATTGAAACCTTGGATTCCTCAAGCTACTATCTCGAACTTTTTCGGTAACCCACATTAGGGCATTACAACTGGGACATCTTATCGTTCTCGCTCCAATATCTAAGCGTTGGGGAATAAGACGTCTTCTATTTGTAGTCGATGTTTCTACAAATATATATTATAATGAACGATTAAATATGGAAGGGTTTTACGACTCACATACATATAAGTGAATTGGTATAAGGTATTACCAGGTTGATCGCGAGTAGGCTGATATTTCTAAAATGTCTTGAACTATTACTGCGGAGATTTGTAATCCGCACAGATCGAGCTTCCCGTTGTGATGCCAATTGGCGCAGATTTCTCGTTTGCATGTTTTGATTTGAAGGGAAATTGGATGGACAATTATGTGCATCCATAGTTGTTTTAAAGTGATACACGATGTATGATACCTAAAATAGTATGATTAATAGTAGAAAATACGTTGAGTGTTAATTTTTGGGGGATTTTTTTTTGAACTATTAAAATTCGCTATGACGGAAGATCAATAATAAAACGTAGGTAATCGCAAACATATCCGTATTCATGGTATAGAATCAAGACTAATGCAAATCTTCAGAAGAAAACAAATATATGTCCTACAACAAATATATCTGTTGTGCAATCAATGACATCATTTCAACAACCATATACAAAAATGACGTACGAAAACATCTCATAATACAGTCACGCAACAAAAACCAAAAATTGCATGTAAGATGAACAATTCGATTTATTTTAAAATACTATCGTAAAATTCATAAAAAGAACACAGTTGATGTAAAATAAATTCTTAAAGTGTAAATACTTTAGCAAAGTCTCAATTTGATACAATGAAAAAAAATTAGAAGGTACTAACCGGTCGAGCTCCTTTTACGCACCAATTCGCAACGTCTCAAGTGGAATTCTCTTAATAGATTCCAAATATCTGACCTAAGGAATAATTTTTAACGATAATAAACATATGAAAATATCTCTAATAATTCAACAAAAAAATCTTTAACTCAAAAAATAAACGAAGTTGAGATATGTTCGACACGTGACTACAAAAAATTATTATTTTTATAAAGGTACCAGAAGAGATTATAATGATAACTGAGTAAGATATTTCCCAAAATTAATACATATGGTTAACAATCTGACTGATGGTATTGAAATGATATTTCAATTCTCGGATGTCAATAGAATTATGCGTGACATGAAATATACCCATCATCTTAGTATTCCGTCAATTGTTCAAGAAAATTTGAAAAGATATTAATGCTCAACTTGTAAAGGAAAAAATCGATCGTCGTTTTAATATGAACAGCTTCAGCATAATAAAGGTATAAGTTTAGGGAAGTCAGTGCACGTTGCACATTGATAAATCAATGTTCAATCAGTCGCCATTTACTTCAATCACTGTTCATCGCCTAGTTCATAATACCAAAGAGGTGCTTTGAATTTTATGATATACGTCTTAATTATTTATCCTATGCATGGGCAACTCCCGTAGAATACTGGAAGAAAAAATAATAAAACTTAAAATGATACTTACTGATGAAGAGTGAAGACTTGATATGTTCCATAGCTTGATTTTACTGATAATGAGGGATCTGATATACAATGAACAACAAATGAAGTAGATGTATAACCCTAACTGACAAAAATCGTGGCTTGTTTATCCAGTTAAGTTTAAAAAACTAAAACTGAATTTGACTGTTTCACAATCATTTAACGCAAAAAGTGGGTGGTTTTATTTTTGGCTAAATAATCTGTATTGATATTACCTGAAAGGTGGTTCGTTTGGTTTTTTAGGAAGTGGGTGGTTTTATTTTGTAGTGCGACATTTTAATTATGCTATTCATGCAGATTTGTATATTCATTTAATTATGTGGCAAACTTTGGACCTTTACGGCAACTTGATTAAAATATGTGAAAATATTATTTCATGTATGTTGCTGCTGATCATTTTCCAATAACAAAATTGATGACTTCGATTACTTCGGTTAATTAGTGAATTTTGAATTGAATAATATATTATAGTCTGAATAGGTGAACTTGGTTTGGCACGCAACTAAAAATCGGTAGAAAATATAATTAATCGTCAAATGTTGAATATTATTTAGGGTTGCAGTTATATGAATTTAGAATCAGTTGAACATTGTGACAATTTTTATAAACATCATGGCTGAAGTGGGTGGTTCTTTTTTGTGCGTGCTTTTATTTTATATATTTAGTGAGCAGAGTGTTTTGTGAAATTTTTTTTTATTAAAAATAGAAAGACTATGGACACGTGGCAGCTTTATGTGATACCTACATTTGCTTGTATATATAGGATAATATATATATACACACATATATATACGTAGTATATATATACATACTACTAGATTATTAATACGATAATACAAATATATCTATATATAATATATATATATAAACAAAAAAAAGAAAGGTTAAAAAAAGGAAAATAACCCCTCAAGCACTTCGACCTTCAAGACGGACTCCAACAAAAAAAACAAGCAACTCTTGAGAGCTCAAGAATTCCAAAAGGCGACGGTGGGTTCTAGTGCTAACTCGGCAATGACATCAAAAGACCTGCTCCGAAATGCCGACAAGCAGCAAGCATCACCTCGTACCGGATGTATGGATTTCAAGTTCCCATGGTTCAGTCAGACCAAACTGAACCTAACCCCGGAACACAGCCGAGTGTTACTGACGATCTGAAACTCATAAAGCTACCCATATTTGGAAAATCTTGATAAGACCGAAGAGCAGAAGATACAAAATTCCCTTAGCTCACAAATTACTCGGACCAACCCCCATAGGTACAGGTGCTAATTTTATTAGCTCCCGGATAGAAGTCGCCTCATTCGGTCCAATGGCGCATGCACAACCGAGACTTACCCACTCATCGATCTCCCAACAGACCGATGTTTTCTCAAATCACGGGGAGCCACGTAATCTATCACTGCTTCACTTGGAAGCAGGAGATATTGAACTAAGTGGTAGTCAGCCCCACACCACTGAACTTTCTTGAACACATCGAGTCTAGGTGTCTGCACTATCTAAATGTTTTATATATTTTTAGGACACATACACCTTTTTCTCATCTGGACTTCATGACCAGATCTGAACTTCCGTAGACATGCCATTGCAAGACATGCTTCGATGATCGGAAGGAAGTCCTGCCGTGGCACCATCAAAACAACTACAGAATTAGGCCATCGTCTACGAGCTATGCTCCTAGATAGATGTTAAAGGGATGCCTAAGTGGCCCCGGTTATCAAGCCCTATCCTTACAGGCCGCGTCTCAGAGTTTAACTCTTAACTCGTGTCGAAGGATTGCCTTAGTGGCTCCGTCTGGTTATTACCCGCACCGACCTGTCGTGTGTGTCCTCCTTCGCCTCCTATACAAGCATGTCGGTCCTGTTGACACGAATCGCCATGAGGGGGAGAAGGGATACGTATAAACAAATAGGTCGGACTACCCACCAAATTTCCGCCGAGCGTACCATTCTGAAGCCGGGCTCTCCTGCACTCAAACTTTACATTGGATATTATATATTTAAAATATACTAAATATGGTATTTTAATTAAGTAAGGTATTGGATATTTATTTAATTATATATAAAGTTTGAATTTTGAATTCATTATTTGGTAAAACGAAGACTTGGTAAAAGGGGAGGTTTGAGAATTTTTCTCCACCCACCTTAACCTATTTTTGGCTAATACTAAGAGGTAAAGAAGGATTTTCGAGATCCCAAAGTTGGTGGAAGCTAAATTTTCGAAATACAAGCAAAAGAGAGTAAAAACTAAGAGTTTTCTCCTCTCACCACTTTCTCGCTCGCACTCTCTCTCTCTCGGGGGCAGCAAGCAGTTCGTTCTTGGCCTAGCCGCACATGCAAGAAGAGCTGCAACGTTAGTAAGGTGCCGGCGTGACGATCTTGCGCAAAGAAGGCGTCCCGTTCGTGTGCTTTTGGCGTAGGAGAGGGGCACTACGCCTCGGGGATTCGAAGGATTCGAAGCTAGCCATCGTTAAGAGATTTCAATAAGGTATCATGGCTGATCTCTTATCTCTTTATGTCAATACGTTCTCGTGTTTCTAGCCGAGCGATCTTGGATAGGTGGGAAACCCCGTAAGATTTTAAAATTCTGCCGTTCTAGGAACGTGGGTGACCCTGGGGGATTCCCAACAGTGGTATCAGAGCAATAGGCTCGGTTAAAGTCACGGGACTATGACAAAGAAAAACCCGACAGCCTTAGCCGTGCGCATGGCGCACACTGCTGCCCCTCTCTGTCCACCTTAACCTATTTAGTGACCAAATGATTTTCGATCGGAATCGTCGAGCGCAAATTAAATAGTGACTAAAGAAAATTTCTCGATCGTAAGTTTCTCGATCGTCAACAGTAATGGGCTTAAATTCACTAAGTCTCGCAAAATGTCTAATCAGCCCAATTAAGCGAAATCATTGCTTGCAGTCGAAAATCCCTAAATACACGCTAAAACCCTCGATCACAAAATTCAATAGTCAAATTTTCGTGCGAAAAACTTTTTCTCTCAAAAGACAAACGTCAAAATCCTTCAAATCTCTCGAGTTTTCCTCTGATTTTCGTCTTTAGAAGGTAGATTTGACTTTGTTTAGGGAATATCGTGTATTTCCACTTCATTTGCATCTGTATTGTGATATTTTTCGCATGATCCTGTGTTCATTTCTCGTCTGATCGTATTCTGAGAACTCGAATGCTTATTTGCAGTGTTTAAAGACCAATCTGTTAGCATAATCTAGGTTAAATACTGCACATTATGATAGTTTCGAAGTTTCTTAATCCTTTTAAGGTAGATTATTTAGATTCTCTGCGTTATTTGAGTTCGATTGAAAGTAAGACTTAATCTGGGATATCACCGTTTGAAGGCATCGAAGAACATTTTCGCTCGCAAACAGTGTCAACTGAATTTCAATTGTTCTACTGTTTGCACTGTAAAAAGTTTTTCGAACTTTTCACTTAGTCGTTAAGAAAGATAACGTAGATTGAAAAATAATTACAATCGAGAAATTGAACTTAGGATTTTATGCGAGCAAAAGGATTACTCAACGAAATAGATATAATAGGTGCAAAGTAAGTTTCGAGCGCAAAACTTACAGTCGCAAACAGTAATTTCGATTTCAATCTCATTCTTGGTCGAGAATTTTAGCGGCGATGAAACTAATTTTTCGACGATAAAATTTCTCGATTGCAAACCTGCACAATGATGATTTTTATCGATCGAAAATTTCTCGACGAGTCACCAAGTTTCTCGCTGTCAATTTTCTTATCGTAAAATTCCATAGCGCAAAAACTAGTATAAAATCGAAATACTTTCTCGCTCGATAACTTTCACTGTATTCACATGCGAAAAATTTCTCGATCGTAAATTTACTCAGAAATCTCATTTCTCGATAGTAAATTTACATGGATATTTTTCTCAATCGTAAAATTTCTCGGCTACAGTATCGTACCTTAAGTTCAGAACCTTAGAAAATTTTCTAAGTCCGATTCACTGTAGCTTTCAATAGCGAATAAAATATTTCGATCACAAATTAAAACGGGGAATTTGCACTAAGGCACTTTAATTGAGAACTTCAATTCTCGCGCGACAAAAGGCACGAAGTGAAAAGTGGTTAAACACTTAGAAAATTTTCGACTGACCTCTATGAGACTAACATACTTGTGTCGGAATAAAATTATCCATTCAAAATTCACTTCGTATAATCCCTGTGCAAATTTCATATTATCAGTTACGCATATTTTCAAACATGTTATGACTTGATATATCATTATGGTTTGATATATATTGAATTTCGACTCAAATTAAAATCTTGAACTAATGATTTACACTTCTTATGTGTATTTCAGATGGATCACTATCCAGCATACAACCACATATACGACAAGAATCTAAACCTCAAGGTGCAGGACACCAACTTTCAACTCGACCTGACTACCTTCAGGTGTCCGGACGAGATAATCGTGTCCATTTTGCAAGGCCATCCTCTGTGGAACGCACTCACGGTGACGGCCTCAGTGCCGATGGTTTACCTCCAACAATTCTGGGGGATGATTAAGAGCCACGTCGTTGAAGGGGAATACAACTTTACAACGGTGATAGGGACGAGGCACACTAATCTGAACAAGAATTACTTCGGTCTTATCCTCGACGTCCCCTACAACCAAAACTATGACCCCTTCCTACCGACGAGGAGCTCGTGCGTGACTTCCTGCAGATGGGTACCGTCCACCGCTGACCAAACTGGCTCAAGTTCTAAGCAATGGAATCCCATACCCTTGGAAGACTTTGTTTGGAATCATCAACAAATGTCTATCGCCAAAGCACGCCGGCTTCGACAAAGGCAACGGCAACATTCCGAGGATTTTCCATTCGCCTTCTCGCAGAATTACGATTTCACTCAACTGATCTGGAATGATCTAGCCGAGCAGATCAGGAAGAAGGAAAACAAACGCTCGAAGAATGTGCCGTACGCCCGGTGGTTCGCCGTCATCATCCGACAATACGTGGAGTGGCATGAGCAGATCATCCCTCGTCTACCTCCTGGGGGGAATTACCAACCACCGCGGCTGAAATTTTTCCACAACCCGAAACTAACGTACTTGGACCAGCCATCAATGGCCATACCGTTCGAGTTCTTGAGGCTCGCCGACCCCACGGGAGTCGAATACCAACGGTTCTGCGGGGAGAATCATCTGACGGAACAGATGATCAGAGGGCCCCCGACAGATTTTGCAGTTAGCCCTCACCAACAACAAAGCTCTGAGGACACGATGATTGATGCAGTGGCCCAGGAGCTAGAGCAGGAGCTTCCAACTCAGGACGAACAAATACCTGATGTACATGCCACGTCGATCGATGCTATGGAAGCAGAGTTGGAACAAGAGGCTCCGCTGAAACACTCCAAGTGGAAGAGCCCGTCCATGTTGGCGTGCTCGTAGAGCCCACTGAGGAGGTTCTTCGCCAAGTAGCACAGCCCGAGGTAGAAATGGGGCAAAGCTCACTTCCACAGGTGACGGAACAGGCTCGTGAGGACGTTGAGCGTGAACCTTCTCCTTGTTGGGAATCCCCGAGGGTCCCTGGACCCACGTTCCTAGAATGGCGGAATTTTAAAATCTTACGGGGTTTCTCGCCTATCCAAGATCGCTCGGCTACAAACACGAGAACATATTGACATAAGAGATAAGAGACCAACCATTATACCTTGTTGAAATCTCTTAACGATGGCTAGCTTCGAATCCTTCGAATCCCCGTGGCGTAGTGCCCCTCTCCCATGCCTAAAGCACACGAACGAGACGCCATCTTTGCGCAAGATCGTCACGCCGGCACCTTACTAACGTCGCAGCTGTTCTTGCATGTGCGGCTAGGCCAAGAATGAACTGCTTGCTGCCCCCCGAGAGAGAGAGTGCGAGAGAGAAAGTGGTGAGAGGAGAAAACTCTTAGTTTTTACTCTCTTTTGCTTGTATTTCGAAAATTTAGCTTCCACCAACTTTAGGATCTTGAAAATCCTTCTTTATACCTCTTAGGATTAGCCAAAAATAGGTTAAGGTGGGTGGAGAAAAATCCTCAAACCTCCCCTTTTACCAAGTCTTCGTTTTACCAAGTAATTTCAAAATTCAAACTTTATATTTAGTTAATTAAATATCCAATACCTTAATTAATTAAAATACCATATTTAGTATATTTTAAATATATAATATCCAGTATAAATATATTTAATAACTTCCGAAATTTTATCTAATAAAAATTCGAAACTTATAGATATATCCTATATACATTAACTAATATTATTTCTCTAAGAAAATAATAAAGATCTAAATCTAATTTAAATCATATACTAAATCTCCAATATCAAATATTTTATTTCAAAAATATATCGTGAGGTGAAAAGACCATTTTACCCCTCACTAGTCAAACTTAGTATTTTCGGCCGATCAAGGCTTTGGCCAAGCCCCAAACCCTAATGTCACAATCTAGGACCTAGCCTTGTCTCTCTCTGATGACGACATTGTATCGGTTTCCCTTTTTAAGCCTGACTCTCTTGGTTCGTCTCAACCAGCCCAGGAGGTATCTAGGAGTTCGGTATTCACCTAGCCAGCCCGTGGTACCGAACAGATCCCAAGTTGAGTACGAATTTGATCTAATCATAATACATGACCGACTGTAGATTTTCATCATACGTATAAACCCTTTACGTTTGTCCCGGTCGAGTGAAAGTCACGCATAGTCAAACTTACAGAACTCGACTCTATGTCGTTTATGTCGGTGAAAGTTCTGAAACTGCACTCCACGACTATCATGAGTCAGTTATATGCTCTGGCCAAAGACTTGGATAAATTCCTGCACATTAAACTTGCCATAGGACGTTAACCTCGAATTTAATCGAGACCGTAAATCCCGATCCACGGTTCTTGGCAATCACATCCAAAAGTCAAGACCGCATTTCGCCGCTGACCCATGCCACCAGCAAGACGGGCCTAGCAAACTAGTGACAAGTCAAGACCTCAAGATCAACCCCAAGTTAACCCTTTCGGTCTAAGGTTCACACATACTACTACAATCAATCGTTCGATCAAGGACAATCGAAGCGTGTGATCGTTCGATTACGAGTCAGTGTCCAAATACAGATAATCCTCTGATTCATCTTGTATCATTGTCATGGGCTCCCACTTCCCATGTGAACGGTTGGCACAACCATATTGGACCCATCGACAAACAAGTCGTACGTGTCATTCCAGTCACCATACTGGAGACTTAGACTTGTGGACTATTTTAATATTGCAGTATCTCAGCTTACTGGTGCCCCTCTCTGTAATACCCGTAAAATTAATACGGGATTATTTTTGTAATGTTCGGAATTAATGAAGATGATTTTCGAACGAAATCGAATTTTTGGGAGCGAGCCGAGAATGTTAGTTGGGCCGAAATTGTTTGAGATGTCCAAGTAATAAAATAGGCCAATTGATAGTTGAGCCCGACTTGAAATGATTAACTAGTAAATTATGAAAGGCCCAAATTAAATTATGAAAGGCCCAAACAAGTGAATTAATAGCCCAAAGAATGAGATAAGGACAAGCTTGCTTAATTCATGGGAAACCCACGCCTAGTGTCATGATTTGTACTAGATATTATCCTAAAATATCATTGTTAGTCCAAGTGGGAAAACGTGTAATGTAAAGAGAAAAGAAAAGGAAAGTTCTTAGTTCAAGACTTCAAAACTTACGTGAAGAAGAGAGGAGAAAAAGAAAAATTCTTGGGTAACTTGATCGAGTTGCTCAACCTAGGAAATATTCCAACGAGCTTAAGGTGGTAAGAATTCCCTCCATGAGCTAGTGAACTTATTATTTCACATGATTTAAAGGATTAATTGAGGTTAGAGCAAAAATAGGTTACGGCCGAAACAAGGGGAGTGGAGTTCGACTAGCTCAATCCGATTTTCAGCTTAGGAAGTTGATCAAATTTAGCTTGGAGGATAGGTAGGTGGTTTTAAACCCCTACTACCCGTATGATTTTCCTCAAATTCTTTAGAATTCGTTTAGAAGGCCACTCGAGTTCTAAAGATGAAGTTTATGATTCTTATAATTTTCGTGGTATGTTTGTTATGTGTTTTAACGTGATTTTGGACTCAATATATGAGTTCATGAGATGGATGATTTGATCGATGTGTATGTGACGAAGAACATGTTTGAATTTCTGAAAAATGTCGAAGTCTGTAAAAGATGTCGAAGCCTCATAAATGTCGAGACCATGATTTCTGAAAAATGTCGAAACCTCTTGAAAAATGTCGAGGCCTCTAACAAAAATGTCGATATCTTATACGAAATGTCGAAACTTTTATAGAATGTCGATATAATGTAAATGTCGAGACATACCAAGAAAATGTCGAGTCTTACTCAAAAATGTCGAGTTCTAGTGAAATAGAAAATGTCGAGTTCTTACTTAAAATGTCGAGTTCTAGTAAAATAGAAAATGTCGAGCTCATCATTCCTTGTAAAAGTCGACATCATTGTAAAATGTCGTGGCACATAATTAAACAAAGAATAAATGTCGAAATTCTTACACAATGTCGAGACTCTCAAAACAACTATAAATGTCGATATACAAACCTTAGAAATGTCGAGTCCCTTCACTATACATATCGACTTTTATCAATTATGCAGCTCGACATCCTTGTAACAAGTAACTCGACATCTGTTATAATTCTCGAAATCCATCTATTAACTATCTCGACATTTTTCTACTGCACAACTTAAATCACCCGACTTTTACCAAAAACCCTAAAACAGTATCCAAATATTTTAAATAAATGGTTTTAAGCCCAAATCACTTTTAAATAAAATATTTTCGTACTATAACGTATATTTTTGGGTCAACCCATATTTTAAATTATAAAAATATTATTTTTGGAATTTCAAACCATCGGCCTAGTATCGGATTTTAATAAAATATAATATTTTCCGTGTTTTACTATTTACTATTGTATGAAGTGTGATGTGTTCATGTGATTGAGTTTTATGTGCATATCACGACATGCACGGGTGAGAGTGATGATGTACCGTATTTATACGGTGACGCCTTACGGTGTCGGATGAGTGGGGTAGAGTTACCGATGTTGGTAGTCAGGTTTAGACTCGATAGGGCACCTGGTGGGAGAGGGGGTTTGCGACACCCATCTACTCGGGATTGAGCCACCCGAGGTGCACACCACCGATATTATATTGGCTCAGGGACGGCAGACAGATGTGAGATTCCTGTCTACCCGAGTTAGTGGTAGACTACTCGGGGAGTTACACCGAGGTGTAACACCGTCGGGTTGAGATCGTGTGCGGAAGGAGCGACCCGGCACGGCCGGCGTGGGCTACCGCATGATTATGGCGTACCTTGCCATGCGCGCGTGGGTGCCGAGTCTAGCCTAGGGCCCTGATATGTGATGAGATGTGAGATAGGTCGAGCGTGCATATTTCATGTGTGAGGACATGGGATTGGGTTGAGTGCACGCACGCATATGCATTGCATGATTTTACTACCACCTACTGGGCGTTTTTGCTCAGGGTTTTATTTTATAGGTGAGACTGCGCCCGACACCGATGGGTGTCAGGGTTCGCTGTAGGCGGGCTAGCGGCGGTGACTCCACGGGCTTTTGAGGGCGGAGCGGTACATGGGACGCGACCTGTGGAGAGACGTAGTTTAGTTTAGTCGGGATAGATTTTGGGGCTTCGGCCCGGTGTGTAGATATGACGCTTTTTGTAAAACCCGACCTTTGATATGAAATGTAAATTATTTCATTTGAAAGTTTTCAATAAATGGGGTCCTCCGCGACTTCTGTTGCGGAAATCCGCCAATTATTCTAAATTAGGAAGTAGGGTCGTGACAGGTGGTATCAGAGCGTTAGGTTTTAGGTTCTGAAGACTGCCCATGTACCGCCGCTCAGAAGCCGGGAGAACCAGCCTCGCCTGTAAGTGTTGTGCGCTGACGTGACTATGTGATATTTATGTGCTCACTTATGTGTTATATAGTATTTGGAAAATGTCGAGAGGAAGACCTAGACGAGAGTTCGTAGGAGAAACGAGTCGACGGGACGAACCTGAGTCCCCGACTCCTGAACACGACACAATTCGACGGCTGACTGAGTTGATACAGCACCAGTCAGACCAGATCAATACCCTGATCAATCACCGGAGCTCATCTGAGCACCATTCCTCCCCACAACCCGATCGTGTGGAAATCATCGGGGAGAGGTTTCGCAAATTGAATCCCCCAAATTTTGCCGAGGCCGCTAACCCTGCGGTGGCCGAGGACTGGATCGGCACTATTGAAGATCTGTTTATTTATAGCCGCGTGCCGAACAATGAGAAGGTGCTATGTGCCGTTTCCCTGCTTCGGGGAAGCGCGCGGTTCTGGTGGAACACCGTGAAGGTGTTAGAAGATCCTGCTACTATGTCGTGGGAGCGCTTTAGGGAACTGTTCTATGAAAAGTACTTCACTGCTCACGACCAAGAGCAGCGCATGTACGAGTTCGTGAACCTGAAACAAGGGCGAATGCCAGTTGCAGAATACATTCGCAAGTTCGAGGAGTTATCCCGCTTTGCTCCTCATCTTGTAGCAACGAATGCTCTGAAAGTTACGAGATTCCTTCGGGGACTAAAGCCGGAATTCTATCGAGACCTTAGTGTGGCGGGCGTGAGACAGTTGGAATTTCGGCAAGCGACAGAGCGTGCGTTGATAGCCGAACAAGCTGAAGGAGTAGTGAGAGAAGCTCAGGAAGTGAACAGAAAGAGGGAGGCTCAACAAGGAGGTAGCAGTCAGAAGCGCCCATTCTTCGGCAATGGTTCGAAGAACAAAGGCAATCGACCGGGCCAACAGATGTGGCGCCCGAACTTTAGCCAGGGACCAACCAACGTTCCCTATCGACCAGCGATGCCAGCGCCACAGTGCCAGCAGTGTGGGCGAAACCACTTCGGTATCTGCTACGGATCCCGACCGACGCAGAATCTGCAGTGCTTTCGGTGCGGAAAGATGGGGCACACTGCACGGAACTGCACGGAAGGTCAGCCTCAGTTACAGAATCAACCACAGAAATTGATCCGACCTCCACCCGTACCGGCGAGGGTTTTCACAATGACAAACGAGGAGGCGGAGGCGAATCCAGCCGTAGTGACTGGTACGTTGAATATCTTTCACGTACCATCTTCCATTCTAATTGACTCTGGAGCACACACTCGTTTGTGTCGGCCAGTTTTGTGACCCGGGCGGGACTATATCCTACCCCTTCATTGTGCAACTATATAGTTTCCTTGCCCCACGGAGACCCAACTAGGACGAACCTGGTAGTAGAAAACTGTCCCGTGAGAATTGAGGGTCGGGAATTGAATGTAGATTTGATAGTGATTCCGATAAATGATTACGACATCATATTCGGGATGGATTGGCTCTCGAAATATGGAGCAATCATAGACTGTGCGAAGAAAGTAGTTAGGTTTCAATCGACCGAGGGAGGGGAGTTTGAATTTTCGGGAAAGATGAACAATAAAACAGTCTCTAGGATTTCTGCTCTGAAAGCTCAGCGACTCGTAAATACGGGTTGCGAAGCATTTCTGATCTTTGCGGTGAAAGCCGAAGAATCTCCTCAGCCAAAGCTAGAGGAAGTTCCTATAGTAAAGGAGTATCCCGATGTGTTTCCCGAAGATCTCCCGGGGTTACCGCCGAATCGGGAAATTGAATTCGTAATCGATCTTGTGCCCGGAGCTGCCCCTATTTCTAAAGCCCCGTATCGGCTAGCACCGAATGAACTGCGGGAGTTAAAAGAGCAACTGGAAGAATTGTTGCAGAAGGGTTTTATTCAACCGAGTTTCTCACCCTGGGGAGCCCCGATACTTTTCATAAAGAAGAAAGACGGGTCAATGAGATTATGTATAGACTATCGTGAACTTAATAAGATCACGATAAAGAACAAATACCCGTTGCCGAGGATAGATGATTTATTCGATCAATTACAAGGGGCAACGGTGTTCTCAAAGATCGACCTGCGTTCCGGTTATCATCAGTTGAAAATCCGTGAAAAGGATGTTCCGAAAACTGCGTTTAGCACGAGGTACGGCCACTACGAATTCTTGGTCATGCCTTTCGGGCTAACGAATGCTCCTGCCGCTTTCATGGATCTGATGAACCGAGTATTTAAGGAGTTCCTAGATCGTTTTGTTATAGTATTTATCGACGATATCCTCGTATACTCGAAGACGAAGGAGGAACACGAGGATCATCTGAGAACGGTCCTTGGAATCCTTCGGGAGCAACAATTGTTCGCTAAATTTAAGAAATGTGAATTCTGGTTGGAACAAGTGGCATTTCTGGGGCACATCATTTCGGGGAGTGGAATTGCGGTGGACCCCAGCAAGATTGAGGCGATAGAAAAATTGGCCACGACCGACCACTCCCACTGAAGTAAGGAGTTTTCTCGGGCTTGCTGGATATTATCGCAAGTTTATCAAAGACTTCTCCAGCATTGCCTCAACGCTCACAAACTTGACAAAGAAGAATGTCTCGTTCAAATGGACTGAACAGTGCGAGCAAAGTTTTCAGGAGTTGAAAAAGAGACTGACGACTGCTCCAGTCTTAGCAATACCTTCGGATACTGAAGGCTTTTCGGTGTATAGTGACGCCTCGAAGAATGGCTTGGGGTGCGTGTTAATGCAGAACGGGAAGGTAATCGCTTACGCCTCCCGACAGTTGAAGCCGTACGAGAAGAATTACCCCACCCACGATCTTGAACTCGCCGCAGTGGTGTTTGCTCTCAAAATCTGGCGACACTATCTGTACGGAGAAAGGTGCGAGATCTTCACAGATCACAAGAGCCTAAAGTACTTCTTCACACAGAAGGAGTTGAATATGAGGCAAAGACGATGGCTCGAACTAGTGAAGGACTACGACTGTGTGATAAATTATCATCCAGGAAAAGCTAACGTGGTCGCAGACGCGTTGAGCCGAAAAGCCGTGAATACTGAATTGTGTCAACTCGGAGTTGAAGTAATTCACTTCGGGGAGATTGAGACGAGATTGGCAGCGTTGACTCTCAAGCCGACGCTGTTAGATCGAATCATCGAAGCACAAAAGAAAGATGAATTATACCTGAAGATTCGAGGTGAACAAGATGGAGATGTTCCGTCGAAATTCGAATTCCGAGAGGACGGGAGCTTACGATTCAGAAGTCGGTTGTACGTGCCTAAGGATGAAGAAATCCGTCGAACTTTAATGAATGAGGCACACACTACGACCTACTCGGTACATCCTGATGCCACGAAGATGTATCGAGATTTGCGGACGAATTACTGGTGGCCTGGAATGAAAAGAGATGTTGCTGCTTTCGTAAGTCGATGTCTGACTTGTCAGCAGATCAAAGCAGAACATCAAAGGCCGGCAGGAATGCTACAACCGTTGACGGTTCCCGAGTGGAAGTGGGACCACATAACCATGGATTTGTCGTCGAATTACCCAAGACGGTGAAAGGGCATGATGCAATCTGGGTAATTGTTGATAGATTAACGAAATCTGCCCACTTTCTACCGATCAACCAGACATATCCCATGGAGAAGTTTGCAGAACTGTACATTCAGGAAATAGTGAGACTACATGGGATTCCAATGTCGATCGTTTCCGATCGCGACTCGAGATTTCTATCTCAATTCTGGGGGAGCTTGCAGAAGGCTTTAGGGACCAAACTGTCGTTTAGTTCAGCCTATCATCCCCAGACGGACGGGCAATCGGAAAGAACGATCCAGACGCTCGAAGATATGTTAAGGGCGTGTGTTCTGGATTTCCGAGGAAGCTGGAGTAAATACATCCCATTGATCGAATTTTCGTATAACAACAGCTTTCAAGTGACGATCGGGATGGCACCTTACGAAGCCTTGTATGGGCGTAAATGCCGATCCCCAGTACATTGGGATGAATCGGCGAGAAGGCGTTATTAGGTCCTGAAATGGTTCGTGAGATGACCGAAGCTGTTAGTAAAATTCGGGAGAGGATGCAAACGGCCCAAAGTCGTCAGAAGAATTACGCGGATAAAAGACGAAGGCCGTTAGAGTTCAAAGAAGGTGATCAAGTTTTCCTCAAGATATCACCTATGAAGGGTGTTAAGCGTTTCGGACGAAAAGGAAAGTTGAGTCCGAGATACATAGGCCCCTTCCATATTTTGAAAAGGGTCGGTGAAGTAGCATACCAGCTAGAACTGCCTACTTCACTAGCACAAGTCCATGACGTCTTCCACGTATCTACGTTACGGAAGTACGTTCCAGATCCGAGTCATGTGCTACGAGTGAGACGCTTCATCAACAATTGAGACAGGACCTAAGCTATGAAGAAAGGCCGATAGAGATTTTAATGTACGAGGTGAAGCGACTTCGAAATAAGAACATCCCCCTAGTAAAGGTCTTGTGGCGGAACCAGACAATGGAGGAAGCCACTTGGGAGCGAGAAGATGAGATGAGAGAAAAGTACCCCGAGTTGTTTACGACGACTTAAATTTCGGGGACGAAATTCCTGTAAGGGGGGGAGGATGTAATACCCGTAAAATTAATACGGGATTATTTTTGTAATGTTCGGAATTAATGAAGATGATTTTCGAACGAAATCGAATTTTTGGGAGCGAGCCGAGAATGTTAGTTGGGCCGAAATTGTTTGAGATGTCCAAGTAATAAAATAGGCCAATTGATAGTTGAGCCCGACTTGAAATGATTAACTAGTAAATTATGAAAGGCCCAAATTAAATTATGAAAGGCCCAAACAAGTGAATTAATAGCCCAAAGAATGAGATAAGGACAAGCTTGCTTAATTCATGGGAAACCCACGCCTAGTGTCATGATTTGTACTAGATATTATCCTAAAATATCATTGTTAGTCCAAGTGGGAAAACGTGTAATGTAAAGAGAAAAGAAAAGGAAAGTTCTTAGTTCAAGACTTCAAAACTTACGTGAAGAAGAGAGGAGAAAAAGAAAAATTCTTGGGTAACTTGATCGAGTTGCTCAACCTAGGAAATATTCCAACGAGCTTAAGGTGGTAAGAATTCCCTCCATGAGCTAGTGAACTTATTATTTCACATGATTTAAAGGATTAATTGAGGTTAGAGCAAAAATAGGTTACGGCCGAAACAAGGGGAGTGGAGTTCGACTAGCTCAATCCGATTTTCAGCTTAGGAAGTTGATCAAATTTAGCTTGGAGGATAGGTAGGTGGTTTTAAACCCCTACTACCCGTATGATTTTCCTCAAATTCTTTAGAATTCGTTTAGAAGGCCACTCGAGTTCTAAAGATGAAGTTTATGATACTTATAATTTTCGTGGTATGTTTGTTATGTGTTTTAACGTGATTTTGGACTCAATATATGAGTTCATGAGATGGATGATTTGATCGATGTGTATGTGACGAAGAACATGTTTGAATTTCTGAAAAATGTCGAAGTCTGTAAAAGATGTCGAAGCCTCATAAATGTCGAGACCATGATTTCTGAAAAATGTCGAAACCTCTTGAAAAATGTCGAGGCCTCTAACAAAAATGTCGATATCTTATACGAAATGTCAAAACTTTTATAGAATGTCGATATAATGTAAATGTCGAGACATACCAAGAAAATGTCGAGTCTTACTCAAAAATGTCGAGTTCTAGTGAAATAGAAAATGTCGAGTTCTTACTTAAAAATGTCGAGTTCTAGTAAAATAGAAAATGTCGAGCTCATCATTCCTTGTAAAAGTCGACATCATTGTAAAATGTCGTGGCACATAATTAAACAAAGAATAAATGTCGAAATTCTTACACAATGTCGAGACTCTCAAAACAACTATAAATGTCGATATACAAACCTTAGAAATGTCGAGTCCCTTCACTATACATATCGACTTTTATCAATTATGCAGCTCGACATCTTTGTAACAAGTAACTCGACATCTGTTATAATTCATCTCGAAATCCATCTATTAACTATCTCGACATTTTTCTACTGCACAACTTAAATCACCCGACTTTTACCAAAAACCCTAAAACAGTATCCAAATATTTTCAATAAATGGTTTTAAGCCCAAATCACTTTTAAATAAAATATTTTCGTACTATAACGTATATTTTCGGGTCAACCCATATTTTAAATTATAAAAATATTATTTTTGGAATTTCAAACCATCGGCCTAGTATCGGATTTTAATAAAATATAATATTTTCCGTGTTTTACTATTTACTATTGTATGAAGTGTGATGTGTTCATGTGATTGAGTTTTATGTGCATATCACGACATGCACGGGTGAGAGTGATGATGTACCGTATTTATACGGTGATGCCTTACGGTGTCGGATGAGTGGGGTAGAGTTACCGATGTTGGTAGTCAGGTTTAGACTCGATAGGGCACCTGGTGGGAGAGGGGGTTTGCGACACCCATCTACTCGGGATTGAGCCACCCGAGGTGCACACCACCGATATTATATTGGCTCAGGGATGGCAGACAGATGTGAGATTCCTGTCTACCCGAGTTAGTGGTAGACTACTCGGGGAGTTACACCGAGGTGTAACACCGTCGGGTTGAGATCGTGTGCGGAAGGAGCGACCCGGCACGGCCGGCGTGGGCTACCGCATGATTATGGCGTACCTTGCCATGCGCGCGTGGGTGCCGAGTCTAGCCTAGGGCCCTGATATGTCATGAGATGTGAGATAGGTCGAGCGTGCATATTTCATGTGTGAGGACATGGGATTGGGTTGAGTGCACGCACGCATATGCATTGCATGATTTTACTACCACCTACTGGGCGTTTTTGCTCAGGGTTTTATTTTATAGGTGAGACTGCGCCCGACACCGATGGGTGTCAGGGTTCGCTGTAGGCGGGCTGGCGGCGGTGACTCCACGGGCTTTTGAGGGCGGAGCGGTACATGGGACGCGACCTGTGGAGAGACGTAGTTTAGTTTAGTCGGGATAGATTTTGGCTTCGGCCCGGTGTGTAGATATGACGCTTTTTGTAAAACCCGACCTTTGATATGAAATGTAAATTATTTCATTTGAAAGTTTTCAATAAATGGGGTCCTCCGCGACTTCTGTTGCGGAAATCCGCCAATTATTCTAAATTAGGAAGTAGGGTCGCGACACTCTCTGTCCCCGTAGAATCAGTAACTGAACTGCCAATATTTGGGTTTTATTAATTTGTCTTATCTACCGAGACTGCAAGGTGAAATCTTTAGACTAATTTATAATTTGCCTTTTAATTTATTCATCCAATAATTAATTAATGATACATAAAGTCATTTCATTAATAAAGTAATCAAATTACATCACTAAACACTACACATTAGCAAATTGCCCTCGTACTCCCAGTCCTCAACTTTTGCCATTAATGATCTTGATTCAAGCTTATCTGCCATCAACTTTTCACAAAGGCAGGGCAACCCCAGACCCTGATGTGATTCAGACTCGCCTTACGATTATGCCAAGCTTCGTAAGGAATCTGGTCGGCAGAGCGGGTAGGTATCCTGTTAAGGATATTGGCCGCTGTTTCTAAGGCATATCCCACGACGAAATGGGGAGATCTGTGTAACTCATCATCGACCGAACCATATCTAAAAGCGTTCGTTTCTCCGTTCGGCCACGCCATTCAATTGCGGCGTGGCTGGCGGGGAAAACTGTATGATGCCATTTTCTCTCAGAAATGCATCAAACTCAAGGCTCATATATTCACCGCCTCGATCTGATCGAACGGCTTTAATGAACTTGCCAGTTTGTTTCTCCACTAATGCTTTATACTCTTTGAACATTTCAAGAGCTTCGGACTTTTGTCTCATCAAATAGACATTCCGGTAGCGGGAGAAATCGTTCGTGAACGTTATAAAGTAATGGCAATTACCTCGGGCCGTTACTTTAAATGGTCCGCATACGTCAATGTGGATCAAACCCAATACTTCTGTGGCCCTAGTGAAAGTCCATGTGAAGGGCGACTTGGTCATTTTCCCTAAGATGCAAGACTAACAGGTAGAAATCGGCCTGTTCGCACTATGCTAATCAGACCGTCCTTTTCCATCTGTTCAATCTTCGCTTCTCCTGCGTGACCTAGTCGTAAGTGCCACATGTATCGATCGTTCGACCCAGTCGATGATTTCGTGATTGCATTTACAGCTTTAACATTGTCTTTTAAGTTGACGTAATATAAACCATTTATTAACGTCGCACTTCCAACATTTTCATTTCTAAAATAAATATGGCAAACATTATCAATGAATCGAAATTCATAACCTAGTCTGCTCAAAATAGGAATCGAAATAATGTTTTTAAGTCCCTTTGGTAAAACCAAAACGTCAGAAAGTTCTAAACAACGTAATGACGATAAGACTAAGGTCTTCGATCCCATGTGTGTAGCTGGTACACTATGTCCACTACTATGTTGATCAAGACCTCGCCAGCTCGAAGCTTCCTACTTCGTTCTAGACCTTGGTTCAAAACACAAATGTGAGAACTAGCCCCTGAGTCAAGTATCCACGAAGTAGAATACACAGAACAATTAGCTTCATAAACTAATTGTTTTCCTGAGGCATCAGATGCCTCCAGCTTCGGACATTCACGTTTCCAATGGCCCAGCTGCTGGCAAAGGAGGCACTTATCCGTGGGCTTTGCACCCGACCTTTCGACCTTGGTGGTCTTCGTCTTCTTGTCGACTCTACCCTTGGTCACGCTCGTCTTGTTCGACTTATTCTTCGATCCCTTGGACGTAGAAGTCGCAACAAGCATGTAGACGTGCACCTTCTCTGAATCTTCAACCCACTATCGTGGAGTACAATCTCCTCATTAGTGGATTCAGTTGTGGGCAATTTTGGCTCCTTAATGTCCAAGACATAATCCAGTTTTGCTACTTTGAGGACGATCCTCAAATTTCTGAGACAGTCTACATAGTTCGGTCCCACCAAACAATGTTTCTCCAAGAGTGTAATTAATGGGTTTGTCATCGTAACTAATAGAGAAGAAAATAAAGTGCAGAAAATAAATAGATAGTTTCGATTTGTAGCGTTTAATCAGACTAAATTAGGACTTCAAATTTTTGTCTGACTCCCACTATTTTTCTCGAAACCCTTTCTCCCGCTAGGCATTTCGGAAACCTTGTTGAGTGGTTTCATAGTGGCGTTGAGTTCCCCGCGCTACTACAAACTAGCCTCAACTTAATAGCTTATTGGCTCGTTTGGTTAGCCGAGGTCATTCCCCACACATTTCTGTCACACAGAAGATTCAACGTCTTCGTCTTAGCCAGGGTCCCTCAGCCGTATCTCGGATCATATTGGGAATGATTGTGCAAGTGCAACCTATCAACGTCCTGCTCACCTTCCACTTTTCCATGAACTTCATTCCCCCGTAGGATAACTCTTTATTAGAGGGTGAAGAGTGGTCGGTGAGCGGCAATTCATAATTTCATCCAAACCCGTTCACGCAAAGGCGAGGGTTTGGCGCCGTAACTCGGTCAACCGCAACCGTACCCCTAAGGCGTAACATTTTTGGACTTGATAGAAGACAGGAGCCTAGCCCCTTTACTCACTTGATATTAAAGGTCTAACCTCGGGAGAATCCTCACAGTTTTAACACGAGCACATTATGCACATTATCACGTTCGAAACCAACACGCACATAATGGACTTTAATAGTAAACCTAGTTTCAACCTATTAAAGTAAATGTGAAAGATCGGGGATATTTCTAGTTCTATCGTAATTGTACAAGACAATAAGACTCTACGTCTTCGGGCTTTGCTCGAACGGACGCCTCGGCTACCAGCTCGTTCGTTCGGGTTCCTCTCGATCGACACTCGTACGGCCGTCATAACATAACTACAATAGCCTATGACCGGGTATCTATCCCTAATAAAACTGTCCGTCTTATCTAATAAAAACTGTGAAGTACAACCCGGGGGGACCTTGTCACCCTTAACATATCACCCGGTAAAAACCAGAACCTAATCCCTAATCAATCACCACGTTATTCAAGTAACATGCATCACGACAAATTCAACACATTTCCGAGCCGAAATCGAATTTTGGCTTTTAAATGGTCCGGGCCTAGCCCAATGTATATCGGGTCATAGGATGGGCTAGACCAGGCCCATCGGGCCTGTGTCGAGGATGCTCGCGCCATGCGAGTTGCCAGCCTCGTGCCGCGCACACCATGCGGCCAGCCCCGATCCGCGTGCGCTCTTAGCCTAGCACAGCTCGCACACACGCGCATAGTCATACCTACTTTCCGCGCATCCACGCACGGCTTTCCCGAGCGTTGCGTGCACCCATGTGTGCAGCCCGTGCCTCTTGTGCCACATGCCCCGCGTGCGGTCAGCCCTATGCGCCGCGGTACGCCCGCGGCCAGCCCGTCTTGAGTCGTGCACCCCGCGTGACTTGCGCGCCGGCTGCCCGTGTGTCATGTGCACCATGCAAACGGCTAGGAGCAGGCCTCAAGCTACGTGCAGCCCGCTCTGAGTCGCGCTTCGCATGCGACTCGACGCAGCCCCGCTCGCCCGCGCGCAAGCTGCGCGGGCGCCGTGTGCGCCATGCGCACGGCTAAGGCTGTCGGGTTTTTCTTTGTCATAGTCCCGTGAATTTAACCGAGCCTATTGCTCTGATACCACTGTTGGGAATCCCCCTGGGTCACCCACGTTCCTAGAACGGCAGAATTTTAAAATCTTACGGGGTTTCCCACCTATCCAAGATCGCTCGGCTAGAAACACGAGAACGTATTGACATAAAGAGATAAGAGATCAGCCATGATACCTTTATTGAAATCTATTAACGATGGCTAGCTTCGAATCCTTCGAATCCCCGAGGCGTAGTGCCCCTCTCCTACGCCAAAAGCACACGAACGGGACGCCTTCTTTGCGCAAGATCGTCACGCCGGCACCTTACTAACGTTGCAGCTGTTCTTGCATGTGCGGCTAGGCCAAGAACGAACTGCTTTCTGCCCCCGAGAGAGAGAGTGCGAGAGAGAAAGTGGTGAGAGGAGAAAACTCTTAGTTTTTACTCTCTTTTGCTTGTATTTCGAAAATTTAGCTTCCACCAACTTTGGGATCTCAAAAATCCTTCTTTACCTCTTAGTATTAGCCAAACATAGGTTAAGGTGGGTGGAGAAAAATTCTCAAACCTCCCCTTTTACCAAGTCTTCGTTTTACCAAATAATGAATTCAAAATTCAAACTTTATATTTAATTAATTAAATATCCAATACCTTAATTAATTAAAATACCATATTTACTATATTTTAAATATATAATATCCAATATAAACATATTTCCTTGATCGTCAGATTATCCACAATGATGTCACTGAGTCCGAGAATCGGAGCAGAATTATTATTTCCAAATCTGATTTTTTTTGTTAAATCGGTCTTGGTAGTTGCTCAGCAGTTCTTGGTTTCCCGTCATGTGTGTGGAGCAACCAGAGTCGAGGTACCACGCATGATTGATCTGCAAAAACAATTTTGTGAGCTTTAGGTATCCACTTATGAATGAGTCCTCTTGGATTAGCAGGTTTAGTCTTAGGTTCATATATAGTTCTTAAATGATTACTACTTGGAGCTTTAACAACCCAAACCATCTTCGAAGAGGTGGGTTTGGGTTTACCCTTTGTAGACGACTTGGCCTTTTTGGCTTTCGTCCTTTTAGGCAGAGGTTTAGGAACCCATTTGGGTTGAACCTGGCAGGGGAGATTAATTTCGGCACAGGCAAATGCGTGAGTAGGCTTGAGTGTGGAAAAGATCTTCTCATTTGATAGTCTCTTATGGTGCTCGGGGGATTGAATCTTGACCGGATACCTTAGGTGAGAACAATCATGAATAGCACTATAAGCCTTCGTAATGGCTGGACTTGTTTCCTATGACTCATCCTAGAAGCATTTGTTTTAGAATGATTGTTTGGTGTTGTAGAAGAAGAGCCTATTTCAAAGGACTCTCCCATCTCAATTTCAAAGACTTAAACAAATTGCGATCAGCAAACTTGGTCAAAGGACTTCCCTCGTTCAGATATCACAAAGAGCATCTCTGCTCGGCGTGTGAAATGGAAAAGATACGAAAAGCATCTCACCGGACCAAACATATAGCCTCAACTTCCAAAACTCTCGAACTCATTCATATGGATCTGTATGGACCTATGCGCACTCAGACCATCAATGAGCGAAGATATCTGTTGTTTAGTGTGGATGATTTCTCGCGCTACACATGGACCAAATTTCTCAAACCAACGACGAAACTCCAGATCTAATCATTGAGTTTACCAAAACCGCACAAAACCTCTACCAACTAAGTGTCCAAATCATCAGAACTGACAATGGGACAGAATTGAAGAACAAAATACTCAGTGACTTCTATGCATCACTTGGAATCACCCAACAGTTCGCAGAGGCAAAAACACCTCAACAAAACGGTGTAGTTGAGCGCAAGAACAGAACATTAGTTGAAGCAACTCGTACACTCCTTATTCACTATGTACTACCTCACTTCTTATGGGCCGAAACAATGAACACAGCCTGCTTCACTAAAAATCGTGGCTCCCTTCACAAGAGGTTCAATAGGACTCCCTACGAGTTGATAAATCGCAGAGTGTCGGACGACTCTTTCTTGAGCGTCTTTGGATGCAAGTGCTAGGTCAGGGCCGGCTCATCGTAACAAGAGGCCTAAAGCAATTTCTAAAATGAGGCCTTTTTTACGATAATAAAATGAAATATGTATAATGATACATTTTTGTGTCAACTTAGCACAATCATTCTACTCCATACGAACTTGGTCTTAGCGTGTGAGTCTGTTTAGTTTATTAAATTTGGCGAGGAAAAGAAAAGAAAAACTATTTTTTCTGTTTGATTGACTAGAGAAATAGATGAGGAAAAGAAAACTTAAACCTATTTTAAAGCTAAAACCATGAAAAATTAATTTTCTCACCAAATGGCGAGTGAAGTGAAAAGTAAAAAAGGAAAACAAGTGATAATAATTTTTTCTTTAGTTTCTTTTCTTGCTTATTTCCTTGATTCAAACACAGCCTTAAAGTTTATCGAAGTCGAAAGTTAAAAACTTTCAAAAAAAAGGAATTAATTTTTTTTTGCTTAGGAGATTTATTTTGCAAAACTATCTCAAACATGTTTGATAATAATTAAAAAATTATCCGGAAGTAACAACCAAAGGAGTTAACAAAGTCCTATATGCAATTTACTAGTACGGGAAAAAATGTGCCATTATATGTAATTTACACATACGAAAAAGGGCATTTTTAATATAATTAGTATTTCAACTAAAGTGTTTAATGTAGGTATAATCTCCTTTAAACGTTTTAGCTCTTAAAATAACTCATGTCTATTAATATCTAAAAACTCTTATTTATTCATAAATTTTCAAGTTTAAAAGGTCTTAGAAAAAAATTTATTGATCTTGGCTTTTGTTACTCTACGTTCCTTTGTAATAAAATGTTTTATTGATCTAGGTAGCAAACGATCGTGAAGACAGAGGCAAACTCGATCCAAAAGCATTTGAAGGAATACTGGTGGGATACTCGACAACCACCAAAGCCTATCGAGTACACCTCATGGAGAAAAGATCGGTTATGGAAAGCATTAATGTAACGTTTGATGAAGTAGACCGAGTAGCTTCTGCACAAATCAGTCCAGAACTCGGACTTCTACGAGAGTTCACAAAGGATCAACCTAGCACCTCCTCCGTGGGCGAACCTTCAAAATCCAATACATTGAGCGACATGGAACTCGGTCTCTTATTCGAGGATCTCTTCTCTAGGCCGTCGCCACCCACTGCTCCAACAACCTATATAGCACCAGGAAATAATGATTTTGCAGAGACTAGCAATGACAATTCCCTTCCTATGATGGAAAATCTTCACATTGATGACGATAGTGAACTCCCAACTGATACTGAGATCATCTCCAGCTCAGCAGCTAAAACACCTCAGCCCTTGAATTCGATAATAGAAATTTCTTCTGGAGAGTCAGTACTACCTCAACCTGGAGAACAATGGAACATCTGGCTGATCAAAGTGAAGAAGCAATACACGATACAAATGCAGCTGGATCATCACAACCTAATACTAGAATCTAGTACGGAACAGAGCGGAGACCCAACGTAGTCAACATCACAGCAGCTACGGACTTGGACCATCGATTTGAGTCTGTCTCAGCATTGATGTCAACGGTGAGCCTAGGTTGCCCCGGTTGATGTCAAGTCCTGTACAAACAGGCGACACATCATTATCTTCTACTGATGTTGTGACGACGGAACGTCTTCGTGACTCCGCCAGGTTATTTTCCCCATTCGTGATGGAGGCCATGCTAAATGATCGCCTCGCTGAGTTTGCAAAAGGTCTCAAAGACTCCATCATGACCCAAGTGTACAACGCAATTGGTACATACTCTCGAGACAAAGGCAAAGCCGCCGTCGCCGAAGAAGCACCGTCTCATGCCGATCCATCTCCTGACTCTAATGACGGCCCGTGGAACGTTCCAATCAGGAACTCATGGAAGTCCTTCTGGCCTATCTCCGCACTATACCAAAGCTCACCGATTATGAAGCGGATGTCCTCAGATGTCTCGAGCTTCCATTCAAATCACCCAACACAGCGAGGCCCAAACATCACATCAACCACGTGACGACCTTG
Source organism: Craterostigma plantagineum (assembly GCA_027422505.1). NCBI lineage: Eukaryota > Viridiplantae > Streptophyta > Magnoliopsida > Lamiales > Linderniaceae > Craterostigma > Craterostigma plantagineum. Next base: position 285,670 of record JAPQWV010000358.1, read on the forward strand.
ACGGTGAGGATCGTCCCGAGGGGGAGAAGACACGAGGCAAAGGGCCTCAACCTCAACAGCCGCAACCAACCGTCACGAAAACACCTACCCAAACCACAACATCTACCCGAACTACTACCAAAACAACCCAACTAACCTCCTCACCAGCCATGAGTCTCTCACTGCCTAGCCTCACAAGTCTAAGAACCTCCTCCGATCCTCCATCCTCACCTACTCTATCCCTTCAGTCAAATGAACCAACCATATCTCTCGAAACACTTTACAATCACACAACGGTAGAAAAATATATCTTCAACGACGACTGGTTAACAAAGCCGATGCATCCAGCCTTGGCCAAGGGCTTACTGGATAATGCCAGATACTTCCTGATGAAGGCAAACGTTAGCCAGAACCTTACCGACGATGATGAACTCGAGGAATGAGAAGACTACGAAGCTGAGATTCCAGAACTTCCCGAGCTTCTCAAACACGCCGTCGTCGATGAGGAGTGCCCCCCCCAGACTCGAAGATAGGAGAAGAATAGAAACCACCATGGGAAAATGTCAAAGTGATTGCTCCTTATCAAGAAGAGATACGAAGGAGAATCTGGAGGAAGGAATATAGGATCAAGAAGTTAGACAAGCTTGATCTAAGAGACCTAACTCATCTCTCGAGACCAACCGCCATACGGTACCTGCTCTCTCTTGGTAGAGGGCTTGTGTGGGGAGGAAAAGGAGCTGATGTTGATACTCTTAGAAGAGAAGAGAAGAAAAAGGCCAGAATCAGCACAGTCCTGGGAGTACGGTGAGTTCGTCTTGTTTTCTATGAATTTCCTATCTACAAAGTGCACCGAGAACATGGAACGATCGAAGAACTGACTGAAGGCGATCTCTCCTACATTAGAGGTGAAGCGTTCATCAGATACGGGAAAGCTTCAGATTCCTTGGAACACTTCAGAATCCAGACCTGAAGGTGGGATACCTCGCCCATAAGCGATTCATGATGAGCTAAGTTAAATTAAATGTGACTCACGACCTTCAAATGGCGTTGGAAAGCAACATGAAGAGGGTAAATCTCACGAAGCCAGCCTTCGAAGTCCCCGACCCAAGGCTTGGTGAAAGCCACATAATCAATGAAGACGACGATCCATCAGTGGTCTACATCAACTGCAAGGGAGAAAAGAGGCTGATGAAAACATCAGAGATTGCCAAATTCAGCGATGGAACGCTACTGATCATTCGAAGCAATCTCGGAAGGATTCTGGAGCAACTAATGTTCGAAGAAGCAGAAGTCCAGGAGAAATACGAAAAGCTGATCAACATCATCTCAGATCGAATATCTTTACGAAGAATGCTACGATCGTACGAGTTCAGACTTGGACTCAGGAAATCAGTCTACGCGGTGGAGAAACCCAAGAAGAAGACACAAAGGACACCAAAGCAAAAAGGATGCTAAGGGGAAGATTGTTAGGAATATTTTGTAGCATCCTTCAATTTATGTAATCTTTGGTTTAAATGTATTTATTGAATGGGTTGTTGTAGTTTGGGAAGACTTATGATATTTTGTAGAAGTTTTGGACTGTGGTTTAATATACCAAATACTTGTGGTATATAAAGCCCCAACTTACCCTAATTAGGATTTATCAAAATAAATCAAAAGGTAAGTCACCTTGTACTATTCCATAGAAATACACACACTAACATGCACTCAAGGTGTTCTTAACGTTTTAAACATTCAAGCCTTTCTTTTGATCCTTGTTTGGTAACAAAAGGGCCAACATTAATACTTAGGGGGTGTAAATTGGTGGTTATTAAGTAAAACAGGGATTAATCAGAAAGTTAGAAACTTACGACAGAAAAACTACATCGCAAATCGCTTTCAGTTTCTCGAGCGAAAAATTTCAAATGGGCCTGTCCAATCGAGAACCCAATACGTCTTATCAGCCCATTAATACTAGTTTACCTTTTTGCAGTTGAAAAAGTTTTTTCACGCAAAACCTAATCGCAACTCAACCGTGTCTTCTCTATTTCTCTCGCAAAACTTACAAAGACAATTCTATTTTCACTCAAATCCTTCGATTTTTAACCCAACATTGTCTTTTTAAGGTAGAATCGACACTTATATGCTGTTTGCGTGTGATTAAACACCGTTTGCATCCGTATTTTACAGTTTTTCGCATGATTCAATGTTAGAATTTTCATATATTGACTATTCGAAAGCCGTAGGTACTTTGCAGCTGTTAAGGCCTTATTATGTGATTATCTGGGCAAATATCTGTGTTGTAAGATAGATATGATTTTCGGTTAATCTGGTGGAATATAGTGTCAAAAATTTTGGTCTTTTATTTGAAATTAGATGTGTAGAATATACGTTTTAGTTGTGCTTTAATTTTATTAGATGTCCTTGTAATTAGGGGCTTTATTTGTATTTGTACTTAGTTTACGACTTGCAAGCTATTTATACCAAGTATGTTTGGTATAAATAGGATTGTACACATTGAGCTTAGAAGAGAATTTTAGTCAATTGATCCTAAAGGCTTGCAAATCGAATTCCAGAGAGAGAATTCATTCTCTCACTACTCGAAATCTCTCTCGAAGCTCTCAACGAAAGCTTTTCGATCAAAATCTAATTATCTATAATTCTAATCGATGGCCTTAGATTTCAAGTCTAGGGCAGATTTGTTCTGGTTTTCAATCGAAAATTATTAGAATAGGATCGAAATTGAAATTCTGAAACTGTTCCATTCAAAGAATAGTTTTGGCACCAAACTGATTTCGATATGATAATCCTTTAATCCCTGCTTAATTGACTTGAATTTGATGTTTATGTGCTCGCTTAGGTGCTATAAATCATTTGCGATTAGATCGGTAGCGTGAACATCAATTAAGCAGAATTGATTTAATATGTGTAGTTACTGTTTGCGCTAAGAACAACTTGAACACATACTGATTTTGCTAAAATTCGATATCATTTGCTTCATGAAGTGTTTAATTGTTTGTTTGTATGTAATTAGCAGTTGATTTCGAGCAAGTATATGCAATTTCAGTGTGTAATTGTTGTTTTTGCTTGAATAAGTGTTAATTAGGGTTCTACCACTGTTTGCGTGATTTTAATTTTTCTCGCTAAAGTCTTCCATCGAATTAATTTATCGACCGAAAACTTCGCGCGATAAATTTTTCTCGGTACACTAAGTCAGCCCTAAAGTCTCTATCACTAGAAGTGATTTTAGTAGAAAAATTTCTGAAGCATTATTAAGCGAAAATCTTTTTCGACGAGACCTATTTTGAACTTTGTGCACGCAAAACTTTCTGTAGAAAAACTTTTTCGGTCAGACTTCTTAGTTTGACCAAACGAAAATCATTTGCATCCGAGAAACTTTTTCGGACCACGAATGTATTTTGACTCAGCGAGAAACTTACTAAACGTATTGTTTCTTTGCGTTCGAAATAAATTCACTATCCAAGAACTTTTCTCGATCGAAAGATTTTGAGCATTTATTTCACTCGTAAAATTTTTGCTGACATACTTTCTCGCACGAGAACAGTAACAACTACACTTTATTTCGATAAAATTATTTTCGATAAAACCTTTCGATAATAATTCTCGACTGCTTTACAATCAAAGGATACTAACTAATTTGTTACTCGTAAAGCACATCACATTAGTTCAAACAATCAAAACAAATAACGAAGATACTTTATCAACTCAACAAACGAAAATGGATGCTTACTCTCTTGGAAACGACAATCGTCCTCCAGTTCTCAAAAGAGGCGAATACACAGTCTAGAGGAGTCGGTTCTTGAATTTCATCGAACTTAAAGATCAGGCTGAGACTTGCTTAGATCACTCTATGAGGGACCAGAAGTATCTTATATAAATCAAGAAGGTGATAGCTAAAATAATCCTTCAGTCGAACCCACTAGGCGAGTGAAACTACCTACGAAGTACGACAATGCTGAGAAAAGAAGACCAAAAGCAGATCTGATAGCCAAAAACACGCTAATGCAGGGCATCCCCAGCGACATCTATAGACAGATGGATAACATCCCAACGGCCAAAAGGATGTGGAATGAACTGGAGAGGATGCTGCAAAGAGCCGAAGTAGGGGCCGAAGCTAAGAAGGGTAACATACTCACAACGTATGACTCCTTCAAAGCTAAAATTGAGGACAACTTGCATGATCTTTATCAGCTGTACCTCATTCTTCTCAACGAAATGAGAAAGATTGACATTAAAAAGACAAATATGGAGATGAATATTCAGTTCGTGTCAGCACTGCGCACTGAATGGAAAAATATTTCCACTCAACTCCGACAAATTAAGGACTTGGATGAGATTGATATTCACGCTGTTTTTGATAACCTAGCACAACATGAAGAAGACATCGGCGAGATACAGAAAGAGCATAAGGGCAAGTAGGCCGAGGACTCCATAGCTCTAGTTTCAGAGAAGAAGAGCTCTCGTTCATGCAAGGCAAAGCAGGTCAAGCTCCCTAGCTCTTCAGAGGGTGAAGACACAACAGATTCAGAACTTCCCTCTGAGATCAGAGACTTTGGGAAACAGTTGGCGTTAGTCGCTAAAATAATGACGAAGCAGTACTTCAAGAAGAAGTCGTCATCTTCTGCTAACAGACTTCGAACTACAAGCTCGAAGAACAAAGAGAAACCAACTGAGTCTACAGAAGTCACAACGTCAAAAGAGACACTAAAATGCTTTAACTGTGGAAAAGCAGGTCACCTTGCCAGGGAGTGCACCCTTCCAAAGAAGAAGGATGCTAACTACTACAGGAAGCATCAACTTACCAAACTAAAGGAAGCTGGAGTATCTCTAATGCCGGAACAGGACCACTGGCTAGAGGACAGCTCAGATTCTGACGCCGAAAACCTTGCTCTAATGGCACGCCTCGAAGATGAAGAGGAAGATGGAATTTCCGCAAAGACGGACGACGACAAAGCATCCGCATCATCATAGGGGGTAGAATCCTCTCACTCTACACATTCAGACCTATTAGATGTGTTAAATTCGAAATTTTCTAAACATGGTACTTGAGCAGAAACGACGTATAAATGTAGAGAAAAGGCTTCTTAAGTCTAAGGAAACTATAGCCAGTCTCGAAGAAAATGCAAGGAGTTCTAGTCTCAAATAGATAAACTAACTAAGAGAATCCAATCATATGAGACTAAGCATATCTCACTAGAAAAGCATAGTTCGGTAATGAAGAAACTAAAAGACGGGTTAGACAATACCCACAAATGTCTAGAAGCTAGTCTAGAAGCTGAATTAGAAAAATCCAATTCTAAATGAGCACTGCTCTAATTAACTATGGTACCATAGACGCCGAACGTAAGAAGCTATACACTAAGATTAAGAAATTAGAAGATCTTCTTGTGAAGAGGGATCAAACTGATCAGACCAAATTTTTTAATATGCCCAAGGACAAGAGTTTTATGATTATAGGTATGGCTTAGGCTTCGAGAATCCACGTAACTTGAAAAAGGTTGACTGCAAATAACTCTACGACGTCAAGTACATGGGTCTTGGGCTAGTCTCTCTTACACGGTTTTTACTAACGCAAAGGAAATTAATGAGTTAGAAGAAGCCAAGAGGAAAGCCAAGAATAGGGCTGAAATTCCCTTTTCTTACACGGAATTGAATCAAAGCTACAAAACTAAGGAACTTCCCAGCTTTGAGTCAATGTATCTTCCCAAAATTTGTTCTACATCGGAGGAAGTGCAAATTCATCTTAAAATTCTCTCTACATACCCCCTATTGTTAGAAAATAGTGGGATTACGAGCTTCTTTGGAAAAGGAAAGAGAGGATTTTGAAGCTGAAAAGAAAAGATTCCTAAAAGACATAGAAAATCTTAAAGCTTCCTCCATCTCACAAGCCATTTCTCACGCATCTCCCTCAAAGGATAAAATCATTACAAAAAGCGTGAAGAAAGAAACATTGCCTCCTAAAGATCAAAAACCTAAAAATAAAAATATGACAAATAATAACTCTAACATTGTGTTTACTACGTCTACGGGAGCGTAGTACCTGAGCTAGAGGAATCGAAGGCGAGGGTGTCTAGGTTAGGTTAAGAAGGAGCCTTAGACGTGAAAGTGTTAAATGTATCTCCTCTTTCTGTAAAAAGACTAAACACTCGTAGAAATAAAAGAGTTGTTTCTTCCCTCAAAATAATTGCTTCTACTTGCTCCTTAAAGCCTACCACATTTAGAGAGGCACGGGAGATGAGGCAAGTCGGTCGGACAGTTTTCAGGTCAATGGAGTAGAGATTCGTCTTTCTCTGGCCAGTGAGTAGCTCTATTCCATTGTTATCTGTGACGCTACATTGTTGGTCTCGAAGTTCACCTTGTAGCCTTTGTCACAGAAACGTCCAATGCTGAATAAATTGTAGCTCAGTCCTTCGACATAGGAGGCCCCTTTGATGGTTAGCCTGTCATGGATGAGATAACCCGTTCCTAACATGGGTGCAGATTGACCGTTTCCGAGGTAGACCATTCCGAGAAATCCCTCATAGAAGTTGCTCAATAGCTCTTTGTTTCCAGTCATGTGTGAGGAGCAACCTGAATCTAAGTACCACACATGACGGACCTGCAAAAAAAATCAAGTTTAGGCACCCATTTATAGATGGGCCCTTCTTCGGTAGCAGGTGTAGAAGCTAACATATTTGTTGCTAGATTGAATTCTTTGCTGGATTGTTGGATAACTGGTTTAAGAACCCAAGCCTGACAGTTTCCTGTGGGATGCAGTTGGGATTTCGGATTCCAAACTTGTTTTTGCCTTAATTTCTTGTTCTGCATGGTCTTGGGGTGGTGTGTTTCTTTATCTTAGATTTGATAGTATGATTCGTGAGCGTGGAAGATATGGCCTTAGAATTAGTGGTTTTGTGACGTGGAAGCGTTTTTGCTGGAACGACCGTCATGAGGATAGGAAAATATATCATTATTTATATGACAATATTTCGATTACTGGGCATAAGATAACGAAACACGATCTGCGACATTACAACAAGTCACTTATGGAAATGCAAAAGATTTTTAATCATGAGAAGAAAGGTTTGAGACTGGTATCTTCGTCTTATCAGGGACTGTTGTCTTCTTTGCTGAGCCAGATCGAACCTTCTTCGCTTCCTCAGATCTCACGCCTTTGTCTGTTGGTACATGTGATACAAAGTTAGTGTGAGATAATGGAATTTTCCTCGTAGTTTGCTTGCATTTATATGCAGAGGATTTGGAACAGGACGGGAGGTGGAGGGTTTGTAAGCGTCAGGAAAGTTTTCAAGAGTATAAATTTTGTTTAACAAAATAGTTTTCTCTTCTTCCTGGGCTTTCTTTTCTGATTCTAGGGAGGCTGTCAAGGCTCCGATTTTGCGAATAATTTCTGGAATATAGATAGATGAATAAATGGGTTTAGCCTGATCGTCAGTGCTTTCCTGAATTTCGGGTCCAAATGGTGACATGTAATCATCAGAGAGTGTTATCTCTCTAGTTTTGTAGCTATCATTGAGTTTTGTATAGTCACACACGATTTGGGCCCATTCTTTATTTCTCCGTTTCTGTTCGTCAGATTCAGTCACCTCACTTGATTCTACGAAGGGCCTTCGTTGTTCAAGGCTCAAACCAAAACTTCTAATGTTGTACAGAGAGAGTACTTTATCTTTCTCTGGGTTAGTGGTGGGTTCCAATTCCAATCCTTCGCGGGGATCATAGAATTCTACATCTTTAGGTTGGCTTAGAAAGAGGGTTCGTTCATATTGACCTCTTTTGGTGTTAATGTCCTCTAACTCTTTGATTGTCTTGTATAGACGAACACGTTCGTTGGTGACTAGTTCATATTGAGACAATACATTTACTCGTTCTTCTTCGCTGTCTTGCAAGTTTCTACAGATATCGCTAATTTGTTTTTCCTTGCTTCTATAAGGTCTTCTAAAGTCTTCACTTAGCTTCAGACAAGGTTAAGGTTTCTTGAAGAATAACTATCTCTTCCTGTTGTATGTTTAGTAAGGCATAATTTTTGTCAAAATTGCTTTGGAGTTCTGAGTAATCTTTACGATGCATGGAGAGTTCGGCTATCCTACGTTCAAGTTTGACAAAATCATTTAGAGATGGAGTGTCCTCCAGCCATTCCTCTTCCTCAGCAACCAAGACAATTCCCGCCTACTTGCATTGTGAGAGATGAAAATTATTTTTGTAGTATTCAGTGTTTTTTTTTTTTTTATGTCTGAAGCATTCAGAAGCAAAGTGACCCGGTTTGCCACAGTTGAAGCACTTCTTTAATACTTCAGACTTCTTAGTTTCAGCCTCTACTGGGGCAACGAATTCCGTTTCCCACCCGAGGTTCGTTGTTTGTTGAAGGAAGATGATGATTTCTTGGCGCTCATCTTATTGACCGTCTCTGAGATCATAGCCAGTTTCTTTCTGATTAATTCGAGTTCGTCCTTAGATTCTTGGTCAGATACAGCGTTGTCTGAAGTGTCAGATTGTACGGCCTGCTTTCCTTTAGAAGTTCTCGAGCTCCTGTTGCTTGATTTAGAGGTCACGAGTGCAATTGGTTCCATGTCGACATTTGTTTTTCCCTCGTTCTTGATTTCTTTGGCATACTGAGAGTATTGTGAGAGGTTGTCGTGTAAGGAGTGAATGTCAATCCAGATCTTTGTTCTGTTGCTTAACCAGAACTGCAATCCGTCCCCACTTAGGTTGAAGTGTGGAAAGGAACTTGATGTTGTGTTCGAGATGGAGAGTTGGATGTTGATCTTTCTCATCTCGTTGATGATGGTCAGGAAACGAAGGTAAACATCTCGAAGTTCTTCCCCCTCCTTAGCTTTGAAGGAGTCATAGGCAGTGAGGATGCTAGACTTCTTAGACAGATTGCTAACTTCTGTCCCAACCATCATTTTGCGTACTTCATCCCAGATTTTCTTTGCAGTGACCATTGCATCGACTTGCTTGTAGACATCATTTGGTAGGGCCTGAAGTACGTAGTGTCGAGCAAGCTTGTCCACTCTGGCTCGTGCTTTCTCAGCATCATTGTATCGACTAGGGTCATTAGGAGTTCTCCTCTCAAAAATTGAGGAAAGCATGTCATTTGTGAGGTCTACATCCTTGATTTCTATGAAGTTGATGAATCGTTGCTTCCATATGTCGTACTCTCCCCATCTTAGTAGTGGTGCACGATTGTCAGATCCAATAGCAAGACTGTCCATTGTTTTTGTTTGGTAATTATCGTTAACGCAAAATAGATCTGTGAAATAAAATGGTTTAGTTTTGAATGAGAAATGGTCAAGTTTGAATAATTTCGAGTGTTGAGTCGACGTAAGTAAATTCACTTAATGAATTCTGTCGTTTTTTAAAAATTTGATGGTTTTTGTGTAAGGCTTTAGGATCGGACGATTGCAGTTATGTGATATTAAAAATTTGGTCTACCCAATCTCAGTGCTAGATCGATTCTAAGTGCTATGAATCGGGCGATTGAAATTCTAGGATTTTAACTCGGGTGACGAAAATTTCAATTTAGTGTTCTAGAATGGGGCGACAGTATGAATCGTACAATATAGATCCTAGCGGCTTTAATGGGGCGACAGAATGTGAATCGTGCGAAAGAGTTTGGAAAAAGGTCTGTTTCGGGCGATGGAGCGATTTCAATTTGGAATACTTTGTTTCGATCGAAAGAAATGAGAGAGTTTCGGGCGAATTTGGTGCAAATAAATTTCGTTTCGATTGACTAAAATTGGATGTGGTTTATTGGCCGATTGAGTGTCGGGCGATGCAGTTTAAATGGATTGACAATCGCCGAGAAATGAACGGGGCGAAACTAGTAATTTTGGTACTGTAGCCTTTCTGGCGATTCAAGCGTCGGCCTCAAATCGATCGAAACTCCTCACAGTGGGTTTCGGTCGAAACCTTCAAATGCGATTGTACTGTTCTATATGCTGCCCGAAAGTGATGATCAGTTCAGTAAAAACCAGATTTTCAGACTCGTTTTTGCTCAAATCCTACTCAAACTTGACGAAAATCGACGTGAAAGACCACAAATGTACTCATTATCAGTTTTCTAATGTGTTAAGGGAAAGAAATCACTGAAACGATTTGAAAACACCCAAAAATAGTGATAAAATCCAAAATGAGTTTTCAATCAAAAACTTCTTCAAATCACTTCGGAATCGAGCGAAACTGGATTCAAATCGAAGATATTGATCCGGGTTAGGCTCTGATACCACTTGTTGGCCCTTTTATTACCAAACAAGGATCAAAAGAAAGGCTTGAATGTTTAAAACGTTAAGAACACCTTGAGTGCATGTTAGTGTGTGTATTTCAATGGAATAGTACAAGGTGGCTTACCTTTTGATTTCTTTTGATAAACCTTAATTAGGGTAAGTTAGGGCTTTATATACCACAAGAATTTTGTATATTAAAGCCCAGTCCAAAACTTCTACAAAATATCATAAGTCTTTCCAAACTACAACAACCCATTAAATAAATACATTTAAACCCAAGATTATATAAATTGAAGGATGCTACAAAATATTCCAAACAATTAAATAAATGCAATTAACTCCCTGTAATTCTGAACAGTAACATCTGGCTCCATAGCCGATTTTATAAAAATCTGCATTCCTTAGAGCAAAATGTCGAAAATGTTAGAGTTAATCAACGAGTAAACTTTAATACTGGAGGTCCCCTTAATTATTTAATTGAATAACATGAGCTCCTTGTCTTGACAAAAATGTGTTGTCCCTCTCTTTAATAGCGTTTGATAAAAATCTGAAACACTTAGAGAAAAACATCAAAAATGTTTGGAACTCATAGCATGAAATTAATAAGTGCCCCCTCAAATAATGCACCCAAAATAGATTTTTCATGCAAGCATATAAAATCAATTAAAGTACTTAGCACAAATAACACGCATTTAATCATTTATCCTAGAGGTCCCTTAAACATGCATTAAAAATAATGCGTGAGGGTATGAGCACAAATTTAGAATGTGCAAATTTAGCACAAATAACACGCATTCAATATCAATGCAAGCTAAACATGCATTTAGAAAAGTATCGCATTTATAAAAGTCAGTGTAGATGCAGAATAAAATTGGATGCATTAATGTGCGGTTTTTTATTTTTGATTTTTTCTTATTTAAAAAAACCGAACGAAATTAACAAATGTTATCATTTATTAGCATATAATTTTTTTATTTTTTTATGAATATTGATATTATTAATAGTATGGGGTCAAATTATTTTGCTTCGATCAACATCACGAAGAATTTCACAAGACACGTGAAAAGAATATGCCGTCAAGTCGTGTCGACAAACTAAAGTCCTCATAGAATGATCCGTTTCGACAACTCTTGCTAGGTTCGAAATCTAATTCATCAAACCATAAGAGTCTATCATAGCATGGCATGTTTGATGAATGTATAATTCGGCACATAGGTATACGAAGGTGATCCCATTTAATTGACATTTATTAATGAAATTTTCAAAATTTGAAGATAAAGCATATAAAGTTTCGTTCTAAAATTATTCTTAGTGTTGAATTGTAAAGTTGAGCACTGTTCACTCCGTTTTTTTTATTGCTCGAGAATTGAAATCCTCAATTAAATTGCCTAAGTGCGACTTTTGAATGTAATTCTCCGTTTTTAATTTGCGATCGAAAAAATTTTATCCGCTAAGGTCTGCTACAGTGGAAAAGACTTAGAAAGTTTTACTAAGTGTTGAACGTTATACGCGTGGTACTGTAGTCGAGAAATTTTACGATCGAGAAAAATTTTCGTGTAAATTTACGATCGAGAAAAACAATTTCCGCGTAAATTTATGATCGAGAATTTTTTCACGCGTGAATAAAATTCGCCGTGAAAGTTATTAAGCGAGAAAGTATTTCGATTTTAAAATAGTTTTTCGCTGTGAAATTTTACGATCGAGAAAATTGACAAAGAGAAACTAGGTTAATCATCGAGAAAATTTTTCGATCAATCAAAATTATCGCTGCGTACTTCTACGAATTTATCGTCGAAAAATTAATATTATCGCTAAAATTTTCGACCGAGAACAAAATAGAAATCGAAATTACTGTTTTCGATTGTAAATTTTGCGCTCGAAACTTAATTACACCTATTTGATCTATTCCATTCAGTAATCTTTTCGCTCACATAAAATCAACATTCGATTTCTCGATTGTAAGTATATTTGGATCTATGTTATTTATTTTACCGATTAAGTCAAGAATTTAGCGACCGAAAAAATTTTACGATGCAAACAGTGACTCAATCAAATTGAAATTCAATTGACACTGTTTGAGAGCGAGAAAGTTCTTCGACGCCATTAAACATCTAAACCCAGTTCCGGTCGAACTCTCAATCGAACTTTAAAAATGCAGATAATCGAAGAAATATACTGCTAGAATGATCAAAACCCTTAAACTATCCTAGGATGCGGATTTCAACCCATATATACACAAAAACAGGTCGAAATCTCAATGAAATGGCATGTGGGTTTGTTACAGTTTGAACAATCGAAAATCTACTCAGAATCAGACGAAAGACTATAAAATGTAGATGCAAACTTAGTTAAATCGCACGCAAATAGCACATAAGTGTCATTTCTACCTTAAACAGGCAATTCCAAGATGAAATCGAAAGATTTTGGTAGATGGAATCGTCTATGAAAGTTTTGTGAGAGAGAAAAATGAATAGATACTGTATACTTCACGATTAGGTTTTGCGTGAGATAAAGTTTTTCGCATATTGGACGTTTTGACTGATTGGGCTGATTGGACGTTTTGAGTTCGCATATTATACAGGCCCAATTCTAATTTTTCGCTCGAGAAACTTTGATCGAGAATTTCATTTGGTCCCCATTTAATTTTCCTTCGACAAATTGGAAGCAAAAATTACTATTTGGTCCCAAATCAATTTTTGCTCGAGAAACTTCGATCGAAAATTACTATATTCGCCCAAATTTCTCGATAGTAAGTTTTCTAAGATTTCAGATTGACCCTAAGTTCAAGTAAAAACCACATAATTGCTCCCCCACGTATGACAATATATATAATTAACTCCCAGTAACTCAGAGCGGTGACATCTGGCTCCATAGTCAAATTTCGTAGATATTCAATACTTAGAGCAAAAATATCGAGAATATTAGAATTAATTTAGGCGCCCCCTGAAACCTTTTTAAGAGAAGTTGATTAAATTCAAATCCATTAAACACGTCAACGATCAAAATATTTAACCAACCAAAATTTAAACCAATGCCATGTACTCCAAGTCTTGAATAATTCCTGAAGTCCTCCTCATTGTTTCTGCAACACTTAGAGAAAGACCATAAAAAATATTTGGAGCTCAAGGTATAAATTTTGGAAATGCTCAACGTCAAACAGTGCACCTCAATTGATTTATCAAACAAGTACATAAACCAATATGAGTAACAATTACCAAAAAAATGCGATTTATCAAGATTGGTCTAGATACATGGTCCCCTATACATGTAACTATAATTTCACGCGATGATATGAGCAAAAACAAATATTCGCACTTTTAACAATTCAGCTCAAATCAACGTAAAATTGCATATTAGAATGTGCGAAAATATAAAAATATATATCTTTTAGTCAATTATGCATAGATGCAAATAAAAATTGCATATTAATATGTGCGAAAATATAACAAATTTACGCTTTTAGTCAATTCCGCATAGATGATGAAAATTGCATATTAAAATGTGCAATCTATCTTTTATATGTATATATATATTTTTATTTTTTATAACGTGTAATGATAAGAAAAATAGAGAGATTGTTTTTTTTTTTTTTTTTTTTTTTTTTTTTTAACCGGGGAAAGCCGATGGTGAAACCCCACTACCTGCTAAGCAGGCCGACCAGGTCAATCGCACATGTCTGGGCCATGTAGGCTTAGGGAATGTCACAGGGATGAGATTCGAACCCATGACCTCTCCCAACATGACCCTAAGCACCTCAGCTTGACCAGTAGAGCCAAGCCTCATCGGCAAATAGAGAGATTGTTAGTATGGGGTTAGATTATTTTGCTTCGATCATTGTCACGTCTAAAGTTTCACAAGACACTTGCCATGATCATATGCCGTCAAGCCACGTCAGCAAACTATAGTCCTTAGTTCAAGGGTCAATTCCCTTTCAATACCTTTCAAAGATAAGAATTCCTCTTAAATACCCCTGAAGTTATTTATTCCTGATCAATACCCATCTGCAAAAAGTTTCCTATTTAATACCCCAAATGCCTAAAATGACGATAATAACCATTCTTCAACGATTTAAAAAACTTCCAGATTATTATATCACATGTGGTCAAAATCGTACCACCACAACCAGTAATTATACTCAATGTTAAAAATGTAATTCTACCAATAAAAATGGAGATTAGACCAATTGTTCTCTTTATTATACAAAGTCAAATTTAAGATTATTATACCAATTGTTATCAGTATTATACCAACGAATAGTGTTATTATTATTTTATATACGAATTAAGATATGCACAATAAACCACGAAACACAAAAATTATGCCAACAAAAAGAAACATTATACCAACAAAGTTATTTATTATATTAATAACTTTCCAGTCAACTTCGACATTTCGGGGACGAAATTCTTTTAAGGGGGGAGAATGTAATACCCGCAAAATTTAATACAGGGTTCTTAATATAATTTAGTGATATATCTAAAATACGAAAGGCAAGACTTCCAAATATTTGAAGCTTCAAAATTAAATAGAAAAAAATTAGAATTTGGAATAAATAAAAATTAAATATATATATATATATAATTACAAATAATTATAACATGATAATAGTAATAATAAAATGGATAAAGATAGAGAAGTATGTCTAGTAACATGCGTGAATTGTGTTACACATGAGATTTACAGGTGTAGTTAGTATTACACTTCTACTCAAGTGATTAAATAATGACGAGAGAATATTTAAATACCATATGTGAGGGAGGATATTTAATATTACTTAGCTCATGAGGTGAAACTTTCGGATACATTATATACATACATACTCATATATATGATAAATATTAATCTAGTAAAGGACATAGTACTACTTAGATGTCATTTAGCGATTGATAGGCATGATTATGTATAATATTATATATATCCATATAGATATGTCCACAAACACATGTGTATTAATGTGTAGTATACTAACCCATCAAAGGACTTACACGTTGGGGGAAAACTAAATTAATAATAACTTAGTACAAGTTAAACAAACAAGACAAGGGTTAGTAAAACATCAACTTCTTTTACATATCATCACACTGGGAATAAGAACGAATCTTTCGAAAGTGTACTCAAGGTAGAAAGTTAATGCTGAATTTGTGACGACCATTACTTAAAAGATAGGTATTGGAAATATCTCATTCATTATCAAAGAAAAAGAAATGAACGACATCAAACCCTATTGGTTCTTGATAAGATCTCATCTAAACCTTCGATGTATTCTCTATTTCCTTTTTCATAAGATCCCACTCTAAACAATTCATCTCCATTCGTTCTTGATAAGATACCACACTAAACATTTGAACCATCAGTTCGTTCTCCATTTTGCACATCATCATCATGTCAACAAAGGTTCGCCATTTAGAGAATTCACCTGATCTCCTGACTGACTGACCGTATTTGGAGGAAAGGTAGGTGAAACTCACCTACGGTACGTAAACATTATGTGCATTTTTGTGACAGGTGTGTAGGTGAAATCCACCTATGACACGTAAACGGTTGTGTGAATTACATGTGATACTTATGTTTTATATGATTATGTGGTTTAGTGATTTACGTGATTTATATGTATTAAATATTCTGCATGTTACTATGTATATCTATGATTTGCACTGCACTTGCATACCACGTCAGTTCGAGGGAGTCGGGTACCATGCGGAACGGTAATGTTTAGGATGTCAATGGGAGGTGTATCTACGTTGTGTAGAGGGGAACATTTGGGTGAGTGCCACTCTAACGAGATCTGAGTTGGCCGCCCGAGTCTAGGAGGTGTCGAGTGACGGGACGTGTTGCGACTAGGACATTTCGAGTATAGGGCAACTCTAACGAGACCTAAGTAGCTTACCCGCTCTAACGAGACCTGAGCAGGATATGCGTCTCTAACGTGACGTGAGTAGCCACCCACTCTAACAAGACCTGAATAGGATATTCCATTCTAACGTGACCTGAGTGGGAACCTATTCTAGCAAGACCTGGGTGGGATATTAGAAATGTACTTAATGTCGAGTAGTGTGGGGTGTTGAGACGTGTTAGTGTTGAGATGAGTAGAGACGAGTTGAGCGTGCATTTGTGAGGTGTTTTGGGGATGGGGTTGAGCGCACGTTGCATATATGCATGTTTCATCTACTGGGCCAGGAGCTCAGTTTAAGTGTTGTAGGTACATACGAGTCCGGTGCTGATACGCGTCGCGACTGAGGCGGGCTGTTGGCGGTGACTCCAGCGACTTTTGAGGGCAGGGCGGTACATGGATGTGACCTGTGGAGCGATGTTAGGATTTTTAACATTTTGATATCTTAGTGCTATGACTTGTGTAAATATATAGCTATGTAGACGATGTTTAATTTAATATATTTTATTTAGAAAAAGTTTTAAATAGACGGTCTTCCGCGACTTACGTTGCGAAAATCCGACAAAAAATACTTATTAGAAAATGAGGGTCGTTACATGTGGTATCAGAGCTTACGTTAGAGGTTCTGTAGACTGTCCATGTGCTGCCGCTCAAAAGCCTGGAGCATCAGCCTTGCCTGTAAGTTTTAAGATTGACGCAATTATGTGATTATAATAATGTGCTTGTTTATGTGACCAACTGTAGACTATTGAAATAAGTATGCTTAGTTAGAGTGCGCAGCGGAAGCGTGGTTGGAATAGGAATATGTACGCCTAGAGGACGTAGAAAATATTGGTCGAGTCTGGACATAGGGAATTGGATGATCGTATTAATTGAGTCACACATTTAAACGTGTCACCTAAATTATGTAATGAAGGTGGAAATAAATTTTCCCTTAATAGGATATGAGCAGATCAGGGAATGGTAGAATCGTTACCCCTCTGCGAATTTCGGGGACGAAATTCTTTTAATGGGGGAGAATGTAATAGCCGTAAAATTTAATACAGGGTTATTAATATAATTTAGTGATATATCTAAAATACAAATGGCAAGACTTCCGAATATTTGAAGCTTGAAAATTAAATAGAAACAAATTAGAATTCGAAATAAATAACAATTAAATATATATATAATTAAAAATAATTATAACATGATAATAGAAATAGATAAAGATAGAGAAGTATGTCTAGTAACATGCGTGGATTGTGTTACACATGAGATTTACAGGTGTAGTTAGTATTACACTTCTACTCGAGTGATTAAATAATGACGAGAGAATATTTGAATACCATATGTGAGGGAGGATATTTAATAATACTTAGCTCATGAGGTGAAACTTTCGGATACATTATAAACCTAATAAACCTACATACTCATATATAAGATAAATATTAATCGAGTAAAGGACATAGTACTCCTTAGATGTCATTTAGCGATTGATGGGCATGATTAGGTATAATACTATATATCCATATAGATATGTCCACAAACACATGTGTATTAATGTGTAGTATATTAACCCATCAAAGGACTTGCACGTTAGGGGAAAACTAAATTAATAATAACTTAGTACAAGTTAAACAAACAAGACAATGGTTAGTAAAACATCAACTTCTTTTACTTATCATCACACTGGGAATAAGAACGAATCTTTCGAAAGTGTACTCGAGGTAGAAAGTTAATGCTAAATTTGTGACGAACATTACTTAAAAGATAGGCATTGGAAATATCTCATTCATTATCAAAGAAAAAGAAATGAACGATATCAAACCGTATTGGTTCTTGATAAGATCTCACCTAAATCATCGATGTATTCTCCATTTCCTTTTTCATAACATCCCACTCTAAACAATTTATTCTCCATTCGTTCTTGATAAGATTTGAACCATCGGTTCGTCTCCATTTTGCACATCATCATCATGTCAACAAAGGTTCGCCAATTAGAGAATTCAGCAGATCTCCTAACGGACTGACTGTATTTGGAGGAAAGGTAGGTGAAACTCACATACGGCACGTAAACATTATGTGCATTTTTGTGTCATGGTGTGTAGGTGAAATCCACCTATGACACGTAAACGGTTGTGTGAATTACATGTGATACTCATGTTTTATACGAGTATGTGGTTTAGTGATTTAGGTGATATATATGTATTAAATATTCTGCATGTTGTTATGTATATCTTTGATTTGCACTGCACTGGCATACCACGTCAGTTCGAGGGAGTCGGGTACCATGCGGAACGGTAATGTTTAGGATGTCAATGGGAGGTGTAGGTTATTACGTTGTGTGGAGGGGAACATTTGGGTGAGTGCCACTCTAACGAGATCTGAGTTGGCCGCCCGAGTCTAGGAGGTGTCGAGTGACGGGACGTGTTGCGACTACGACATTTCGAGTATAGGGCAACTCTAACGAAACCTGAGTAGCTTACCCGCTCTAACGAGACCTGAGCGGGATATGCGCGTCTACCGAGACCTGAGTAGCCGCCCACTCTAACGAGACCTGAATAGGATATTCCATTCTAACGTGACCTGAGTGGGAACCTATTCCAATGAGACCTGAGTGGGATATTAGAAATGTACTTAATGTCCAGTAGTGTGGGGTGTTGAGACGTGTTAGTGTTGAGATGAGTAGAGACGAGTTGAGTGTGCATTTGTGATGTGTTTTGGGGATGGGGTTGAGCGCACGTAGCATACATGCATGTTTCATCTACTGGGCAAGGAGCTCAGTTTAAGTGTTGTAGGTACATGCGAGTCCGGCGCTGATACGCGTCGCGGCTGAGGCGGGCTGTTAGCGGTGACTCCAGCGACTTTTGAGGGCAGGGCGGTACATGGATGTGACCTGTGCAGTGATGTTAGGATTTTTAATAATTTGATATCTTAGTGCTATGACTTGTGTAAATATATAGCTAGACGATGTTTAGTTTAATATATTTTATTTTAGAAAAAGTTTTAATAAGACGGTCTTCCGCGACTTACTATGGCGATCGTACTTTTCTAATTATGATTAGTGGCGGATTTCCGCAACCTAAGCCGCGGAAGGCCCGTCTAATTAAAACTTTTTCCAAAGATAATATATATTAATATAATAATCTGTCCACATCGTTATTGCTATACATGGGCCAAAGCCCCAAAATATCAAAAGAGCAAAAAGCCCTAAAGCCGCTCCACAGGTCTTCATCCATGTACCGCCCGCCCTCAAAAGTCCGTGGAGCACTGCCACCAGCCGCCTCAGTCTCGACGCCTATCAGCGTCAGACTCAGTACCTACAACACGTAAACACTGAGCAATTTGCCCAGTAGGTGAATAAAATGCATGTATGCAAGTGTGCACTCAACCCCAATCCCAATATCTCACAACATGATATAATGCACACTCTTCTTTTCCCACATTCCTATTTCACACAACACAGGGCCCTAGGTTAGGCTCGACACCTCCGCGTGCAATAGACTACTGGGAGGCCGCCCTATAATGCACTGATCGATCACGTCAATGTCCTCCTACCAGGTCGTATATCTCTCGCACCAATCAAAAATCCCATCCGCCGGTATCCACCTCGAATCGATGACGTCCGAGTAGACAGATCGGTCATGTCTGTCTCCCCCAGGTGCCCAGTGAGCCCAACCTCGACTCATCTAAGAGTCGCCAATCACAAACATCTCATTCTACCCCCGTATGTCGATATCTCATATCCTACGGCACACCATGGTATAACCATCTCTCGCCCTAACGTGATATGCACATGCCATGCATATAAAAATATCATAAAACATGATTTACATAAAACGTACGTACAACAGGTAAATCACGTAAGTCACGAAAATCATCGAATCACATGAAAACACATAATTCACGTATGTGTTTACGTATTGTAGATGGATGATCCACCTACCTGTCCTCCAGCTAGCGTCAAATAAAAGGTCTGATGGAGTCCCTATATGTCGGTCCTCTGAATATAATAAATATTATTAGTATCTTTTTTTATCAACCCTTGAACTGTATAGTCTCAAATAATTATATAATAAATTATTAAAATATTCTAAGCTTGAGATGACCTAATTCGCCCGACTTATGTTCAACTCTAAGTAAACACCCGATTTTAATTACTCTGAATCGCGTGATTTCTGGTCCTCAATGATTCGCACGATTTTGCATTTGGCTTTTAAATCGTCCGATTGACTAGGTTCAATACCTAGTTGCGCCCGATTTGTGTATGCCTGGAATCGTCTGATTGGCTGCCGACCACCAAGTCCCCCGATTTGAGGTCTACCAATTGGCCGATAGTGCGTTTCCCCCGATATTAAAATCGCCGAGTGACTCATCAATTCGCCCGACTTCATGATTGTTGCGTCACCGGATTCGAGGTGTCCCCAAGTCAAAATCGTCGAGTTACACTAAATCATTAAATCGACCGATTGGTTATATAATTAAGCCTAGTTTCGGTCGATTTTTACACATTCTAAGTTGCCCGATTTCTTCTAAAAGACAATTTATCTTAAATCTCCCTATACATCATACAAACTAAATCGGCCGATTCCTTTAAAAACCCTAAATTGGAATTTGTATATCGTTAAAACCAGTTTCAAGAATCATGCTAATCCTATAATATGGTACACCTTAAAATACTAAATTTCTGTGGAATCTGCCGAACTCTGAAACTCAATATATGTCTCGAAGTTATTAGAATTATTATCATATAAATATGACTATTCCCAACCCTTAAGGAACTAAGGTTTCTCAGGTTTGATAGCTATCGAACCATATGTGGCTAACAAGGTTTCACGTTGACATACATACATGTGTGGAAAAATATCTTATAATAAGTATACCAAAGTTTGGATAAGTTTAAGAACTAGTGCATACCTTTCTCCGAATTTCAACCTTTTACTTAGATCTTCTAACTTGTTGAAACTCTTGGCTCTGTTCTACTCTTCTTTTCTCAACGTTGGTATAGGATAAAATGAGGGTTTCTTCACAATGATCCTCGATATTTGTTGTGTATTTAGATAAGCATTATAATTTTCGATAATAGTGTAAGATTTGACAAGTTGGTGATCTATTTTTCCTCAAGTGTAAGTAACGTGATTATTAAATCGTGTTTTGTAAATTTTTGGACATTATTCCCAAATTAAGTTGGGCCCATACCATATCCATTATTCCTAGTATTATTGTTTCCAATGAACTCTTTGGTCCAATTTCGAATTATTTTTGGATTGACTAAAATCTATATCCTTGCTTCGAATTTTAAATTCCTTAGTAACTTCCTAATTGTTAAGAAATTAATGTTGGCAGAGTCCCGTATTAAATTTTACGGGTATTACATCCTCCCCCTTAAAGTAATTTCGTCCCCGAAATTACACCGACTGTAATAATTTGGGATAACAAACTCTCATTTCATCCTCACGTTCCCAAGTGGCTTCCTCAACTTATTGATTCTGCCACAAAACCTTAACTAACGGAATAATCTTATTCCTTAGTCGTTTCGACTCGTACATCAAAATCTCTACAGGCTTCTCTTCATAACTCAAGTCAGGCTTGAGCTGTTGACAAAGAAGCTCGTTCTGGATCACATGACTCAGGTCCGCGACGTTTTTTCGTAATGTCGATACGTGAAATACATCGTGAACTGGCGATAAGGAAGTCCGTAATTCCAACTGGTACGCAACATCACCTATTCGTTTAACTGTCTTGAAGGGGACTATGTATCTGGGACTTAGCTTGCCCTTCCTTCCAAAGCGCTTTACTCCTTTCATCGGGGAAATCTTTGAAATACTTGGTCGTTCTCCGCGAATTCCAATGGTCGTCGTCTATGAGCAGCGTAACTCTTCTGTCGATTCTGAGCAGTTCGCATCTTCTCCCGGATCTTTGTTACTGCTTCTGTTGTTTCACGAATCATATCTGGTCCCAACAGAGCTCGTTCGCCGATTTCGTCCCAAGTACTGGGGATCGGCACTTGCGCACGTATAATGCCTCGTACGGCGCCATTCCGATTGTTGCATGGAAACTATTATTGTAGGAGAATTCGATCAACGACAAATATTTGCTCCAATTTCCCTTGAAGTCTAGCACGCAGGCTCGTAACATATCCTCAAGGGTTTGGATCGTCCGTTCAGACTGCCCGTCGGTCTGGGGATGATATGCAGTACCCATTGCTTTCTGTAAGTTTTGCCAAAAGTTCGATAGAAATCTCGAATCTCGATCCGAGACAATAGAGATTGGGATTCCATGGAGTCTAACAATTTCCTGAATATATAATTCAGCAGACCTTTCCATGGAAAAGTGGAGCTGATAGGAATGAAATGGGCTGATTTGGTTAGGCGATCAACAATCACCCAAACAGCATCGTGGCCTTTCGTCGTCTTAGGCAAACCAACGACGAAGTCCATCGTGATATGGTCCCATTTCCATTCGGGTATCGGTAAGGGTTGTAGGGTTCCAGCGGGTCGCTGGTGTTCTGCTTCGATCAGTTGGCATGTCATACATCTACTTACGAACGTGGCTGTATCCTTTTTCATTCCCGGCCACCAATACGTGACTTGCAAGTCTTGGTACATTTTGGTCGAGCCCGACTGCACTGAGTACATTGTTGCGTCTGCTTATGTCATTATTGTTCGCCGTAACTCTTCATCATTGGGTACGTATAGTCGATTCTTGTATAGTAAGATTCCATCTTCTCGGATTTCGAAGTCCGCAGGTAGCGCATCTTTCACCTCCAGATAAAATTCATCCTCTTCTTGTGCTTTCCTGACTCGTTCTAGCAACGTAGGCTGTAGAGTCAACATTGCTAGTCTCGCTTCAGCTTTGCCTAAGTCAACCACTTCTACTCCAAGTCAGTGCAACTCTGTTTTTATCGCCTTTCTACTGAGCGCGCCTACGACTACATTTGCTTTGCCCGGATGATAATTGATAACGCAGTCATAGTATTTTACGAGCTCCAGCCATCGTCGCTATCTCATATTCAGCTCTTTCTGGGTGAAGAAATATTTCAGACTCTTATGGTCTGTAAAGATTTCGCACCTTTCTTCGTAGAGGTAGTGTCTCCATATCTTTAAAGCGAAGACCACTGCTGCTAATTCCAGGTCATGGGTCGGGTAGTTCTTCTTGTATTCCTTCAATTGTCTGGAGGCGTATGCGATTACTTTACCATTCTGCATCAACATGCATCCCAGTCCGTTTTTCGAGCATCAGTATAGACTGAGAATCCTCCCGTTCTTGATGGTATTGTCAAAATCGGAGCCGAGGTGTGACGTTTCTTCAGCTCCTGGAAGCCTTGTTCGCACGTTTCTGTCCACTTGAAGGGCACATTCTTTCTATTCAAGTTCGTCAGAGTAGAAGCGATACTAGAGAAATCAGCAATGAACTTACGGTAATATCCTGTAAGTCCTAAGAAGCTTCGAACCTCGGTTGGAGTAGTCGGTCTTGGCCAATTATTTACGGCCTCGATCTTATTCTGGTCCACAAAGATTCCATTCCTAGAAATCACGTGTCCCAAGAAAGCTACTTGCTCGAGCCAAAATTCACATTTCTTAAATTTGGCGTAGAACCGTTTCTCTCGCAGGATCCCTAAAACGATTCGTAAATGATCCTCGTGTTCTTCCTTCGTCTTTGAATAGATTAGGATTTCATCAATAAAGACGATTATAAAACGGTCGAGATAGTTTTTAAAGACTCGGTTCATAAGGTCCATGAATGCAGTAGGGGCATTTGTCAGTCCGAAGGGCATGACCAAAAACACGTAATGGCCGTACCTCGTACTGAATGCTGTTTTAGGAACATCTATCTCCCTAATCTTTAGCTGATGGTATCCCGAATGGAGATCGATTTTCGAGAATACCGTAGCACCTTGTAGCTGGTCAAACATATCATCGATCCTTGGTAACGTGTATTTATTCTTGATCGTGATCTTGTTCAACTCCCGATAGTCAATACACAGTCGCATCGACCCATCCTTCTTTCGTACAAATAAGACTGGTGCTCCCCACAGTGAAAAGCTGGGTTGAATAAACCCTTTCTGCAACAAGTCCTCTAATTGTTCTTTCAATTCTTTCAGTTCGTTCGGCGCTAAGCGATAAGGAACTTTAGAGATTGGGGCAAACCGCAGGATCAGATCTATCGTGAACTGTATTTCTCGATCAGGGGGTAACCCCGGGAGATCATCGGGAAATACATCAGTATACTCGTTGACTATCGGTACGTCCTTCAGTTCTGGCTGAGGTAACTCCTCTGCCTTCACCGCATACACGAGATAAGACTCACAACTGGATCTCAATAGTCGTTGAGCCTTTAGCGCAGAGATTCATGGAATATGATTCGGAGCGATTTTACCCGAAAAAGTGAACACCTCTTCCGCGGGCAGGTGAAATTTTATGACTTTCTTGTTACAATCTATAATGGCTCCGTATTTCGAAAGCCAATCCATCCCAAAGATAACATCGTTGTCGTTCATTGGGATCACAATCAGGTCGACGCTCAAATTTTTACCCTCAACGTCACGGAACATCCTTTTAGCACTTGGTTAGTGCGCGTTGGATCACCGTGTGGTAAGGTAACCACATAATTGTACTCAGATAAGGTAGGAGAGACTCCCACCTTTTCCACATACTTGGCCGACACAAACGAATGTGTGGCCCCAGAGTCCATTAACACAGAAGTGGGCACATCACAGATAGTCGACGTACCCGTTACTACCGAAGGGTTTGCTTCAGCCTCCTCGTTCGTCAAAGTAAAAACACGTTCTGGTACCGATGGAGGTCGGATTAAAGGTTGATTTGGAGCTGTATTTTCTCGTTACAGACCCTGGCATAGTGGCCAATCTTTCCACACCAAAAACACTGGGGAGTTGGGTTTGGTCTTGTCCCATGGCATACTCCGTAGTGGCAGCGTCCACACTGTCGACACTGAGGTACAGTGTTTGGGGTCGGTTTGAAACATTAGCAGGTCCTTGGTTTGGCCTTGGCCTCCACTTCTGTTGGCCCTGATTTCTGCAAAAAGTTTGGTGTCTTTCCAAAGAACTGGCGTTTCTGATTTCCTCCTCCTTGTTGCCCTTCTGTTCTCTGCTTTGCATCCTGAGCCTTTGTAACTCTAACTTCTGCCTGCTCAGCTAGGATTGCACGTTCAGCGATACGGGCATAAGTCTTCCCTTCCGTAGCGTACATACTTATGCTTCGGAAGATCTCGGGTTTGAGACCCTCCAGGAAACGTTCAATCTTCAGCTCATCAGTGGCCACTATATGCGGTGCGAACCTGGATAATTGCTCGAATTTGCGTATGTATTCTGCCACCGACATTCCTCCTTGCTTGAGGTTTATGAACTCATTCAGCTTCTGCGCTCTATCATGCGTGGTAAAGTAAATAGCGTTTTGAACCTATCCCAAGTCATAGTAGTGGGATCCTCGAGCACCTGAATAGTGTCCCACCAGTAGCCCGCGTTCCCACGTAACATGAAGGTGGCACATGTCACCTTCTCAGTATCAGGAAGATGACTAACGCGAAACATATTTTCAATAGTTCTGAGCCAATCCTCCGCATCAATAGGATCGGCAGCCTCCTTAAAGGCAGGGGGATTTAGTCTACGGAACCTCTCCCCGGCAGCTTCTACACGTTCTAATCCTGGGGATGCATGACGTTCCGGGAATTTTGACGATGAATTAGGTCGTTAATCTGATCTGATTGTCGCCGGATCAGATCAGTTAATTGGTGGATGGTAGAGCGGTCCTCATTCGGTAGGGACTCTGACCCGTCCTACGACTAGTTTCACCAAGCTCTCTACGTATTCTCGGCATTCGCAACTACTTCTACAATTATTCATAAAAAGCACATGTAACATATATCACGTAATTACAAAATTAAATATTAAACTTACAGGTCAGGCTGGTTCTCCAGGCTTTTGAGCGGCAGTACATGAACAGTCTTCAGAATCTAAGCATACGCTCTGATACCACCTATGGCGAGCCTACTTTTCTAATTATGATTAGTGGCGGATTTCAGCAACATAAGCCGCGGAAGGCCCGTCTAATTAAAACTTTTACGTAAAATAATATATATTAATATAATAATCTATCCACAACGTTATCACTATACATGGGCCAAAGCCCCAAAATATCAAAAGAGCAAAAAGCCATAAAGCCGCTCCACAGGTCTTCATCCATGTACCGCCCCGCCCTCAAAAGTCCGTGGAGCACCGCCACCAGCCGCCTCAGTCTTGACGCATATCAGCGTCAGAACTCAGTACCTACAACACGCAAACACAGAGTAATTTGCCCAGTAGGTGAATAAAATGCATGTATGCAAGTGTGCACTCAACCCCAATCGCAATATCTCACAACATGATATAATGCACACTCTTCTTTTGCCACATTCCTATTTCACACAACACAGGGCCATAGGTAGGCTCAACACCTCCGCGCGCAATAGACTACTAGGAGGCCACCGCCAAGTCTCGCGGCGAGCTACGCCGGTAGTGCATTGATCGATCACGTCAATGTCCTCCTACCAGGTCGTATATCTCCCGCACAAATCAAAAATCCCGTCCGGCGGTATGCAACTCGAATCGATTACGTCCGAGTAGACAGATCGATCACGTCTGTCTCCCCCAAGTGCCCAGTGAGCCCAACCCGACTCCTCTAAGAGTCGCCAATCACAAACATCTCATTCTACCCCCGTACGTCAATATCTCATATCCTACCGCACACCATGGTATAACCATCTCTCGCCTAACGTGATACGCACATGCCATGCATATAAAAATATCATAAACATGATTTACATAAAATGTACGTACAACAGATAAATCACGTAAGTCACGAAAATCATCGGATCACATGAAAACACATAATTCACGTATGTGTTTACGTATTGTAGATGGATGATCCACCTACCTGTCCTCCTGTTGGCATCAAATAAAAGGTCTGTTGGAGTTCCTATATGTCGGTCCTCTGAATATAATAAATATTATTAGTATCTTTATTATCAACCCTTGAACTGTATAGTCTCAAATAATTATATCATAAATTATTAAAATATTTTAAGCTTGACATGACCTAATTCGCCCGACTTATGTTCAACTCTAAGTCAACACCCGATTTTAATTACTCTGAATCGCGCGATTTGTGGTCCTCAATGATTCGCCCGATTTTGCACTTGGCTTTTAAATCGTCCGATTGACTAGGTTCAATACCTAGTTGCGCCCGATTTGTGTATGCGTGGAATTGCCTGTTGGTTGCCGACCACCAAATCCCCCGATTTGAGGTCTACCAATCGGCCGATAGTGCTTTTTGCCCAATTTTAAAATCGCCGAGTGACTCATCAATTCGCCCGATTTCTTAATGTCACAAATCGCCCGACTTCATGATTGTTGCGTCACCCGATCCGAGGTGTCCCCAAGTCAAAATCGCCGAGTTATCATTAAATCGGCCTATTGGTTATATACTTAAGCCTAGTTTCGATCGATTTTTACACATTCTAAGTTGCCCGATTTCTTCTAAAAGACAATTTATCTTAAATCTCCCTATACATCATACAAACTACATCGGCCCATACCATATCCATTATTTGACAGAAGTTCAAATAATGTTTAAGGGTTGATAAAAAAGATACTAATAATGACAGAAGCACAAGTTCAAAAATCCCATCCGGCTGCACCTCGAATCGATCACGTCCGAGTAGACAGATCGATCACGTCTGTCTCCGCCAGGTGCCCAGTGAGCCCAACCCGACTCCTCTAAGAGTCTCCAATCACAAACGTCTCATTCTACCCCCGTACGTCAATATCTCATATCCTACCGCACACCATGGTATAACCATCTCTCGCCCTAACGTGATATGCACATGCCATGCATATAAAAATATCATAAAACATGATTTACATAAAACGTACGTACAACAGGTAAATCACTTAAGTCACGAAAATCATCGGATCACATGAAAACACATAATTCACGTATGTGTTTACGTATTGTAGATGGATGATCCACCTACTTGTCCTCCTGCTAGCGTCAAATAAAAGGTCTGATGGAGTCCCTATATGTCGGTCCTTTGAATACAATAAATATTATTAGTATCTTTTTTATCAACCCTTGAACTGTCTAGTCTCAAATAATTATATCATAAATTATTAAAATATTCTAAGCTTGAGATGACCTAATTCGCCCGACTTATGTTCAACTCTAAGACAACACCCGATTTTAATTACTCTAAATTCAGCGATTTGTTCAATGATTCGCCCGATTTTGCACTTGGCTTTTAAATCGTCCGATTGACTAGGTTCAATACCTAGTTTCGCCCGATTTGTGTATGCCTGGAATCGCCTGATTGGCTGCCGACCACCAAATCCCCCTATTTGAGGTCTACCAATCGACCGATAGTGCGTTTCGCCCGATTTTAAAATCGCCGAGTGACTCATCAATTCGCCCGACTTCTTAATGTCACAAATCGCCCGACTTCATGATTGTTGCGTCACCCGATTCGAGGTGTCCCCAAGTCAAAATCACCGAGTTACACTAAATCATTAAATCGGTCGATTGGTTATGTACTTAAGCCTAGTTTCGGTCGATTTTTACACATTCTAAGTTGCCCGATTTCATCTAAAAGACAATTTATCTTAAATCTCCCTATACATCGTACAAACTAAATCGGCCGATTCCTTTAAAAACCCTAAATTGGACTTTGTATATCATTAAAACCAGCTTCAAGAATCATGCTAATCCTATAATACGGTACACCTTTAAAATACTAAATTTCTGTAGAATCTGCCGAACTCTGAAACTCAATATATGTCTCGAAGTTATTAGAATTATTATCGTATAAATGTTTATGACTATTCCCAACCCTTAAGGAACTAAGGTTTCTCAGGTTTGATAGCTATCGAACCATATATGGCTAACAAGGTTTCACGTTGACATACATACATGTGTGGAAAAATATCTTATAATTAAATATACCAAAGTTTACATAAGTTTAAGAACTAGTGCATACCTTTCTCCGAATTTAACCTTTTACTTAGATCTTCTAACTTGTTGAAACTGTTGGCTCTGTTCTACTCTTCTTTTCTCAACGTTTGGTATAGGATAAAATGAGGGTTTCTTCACAATGATCCTCGATATTTGTTGTGTATTTAGATAAGCATTATAATTTTCGATAATAGTGTAAGATTTGACAAGTTGGTGATCTATTTTTCCTCAAGTGTAAGTAACATGATTATTAAAGCGTGTTTTGCAATTTTGGGCCTTTATTCCCAAATTAAATTCGGCCCATACCATATCAATTATTCCTAGTATTATTGTTTCCAATTAACTCTTTGGTCCAATTTCGAATTATTTTTGGATTGATTAAAATCTATATCCTTGCTTCGAATTTCAAATTTCTTAGTAACTTCCTAATTTACAATGTTACAAAAATTAATTATGGCGGAGTCCCGTATTAAATTTTACGGGTATTACACTTACGTTGCGAAAATCCGCCAAAATATTTATTAGAAAATGAGGGTCGTTACAAACTTGCAACTTGTTGAGGTAGGAGTGCTGACAGACTTGCTCTGATCTTGATGGAACTTCTTCAGAATGTCTTGATGTATTTTGTCTAACTTATGAAGATGCCATCTTCGAGCTGCCTGACTTGGAGTCCCAAGAAAACTTGCGTCTCGCCCATGTATCTCATTTTAAACTTGCTCTTCATTAAATCTTCAAATCTCTTACAGAGCCGTGGATTTGTTGATTCTAAGATGATGTCGTCTACGTAAACTTGGACAACCATCAGATCCTTGTCTTGCCATTTGGTGAAGAGGGTCGTATTGATCGTTCCTCGGATGAATCCAGACTTCACGGGGAAATCCCTCAAGACATCATACCAAGCTAGCTAGCTGAGCGACATAGACTTTGAAGCCTGCTAGCTGAGCGACATCGATAGACGTGATCGGGATGTTCTTGATCAACAAAGCCTGCTAGCTGAGCGACATAGACTTCCTCCTTTAACACACCATTGAGGAAGGCGGTCTTGGCATCCATTTGGTAGACTTTGAAGTCTTTATGGGCCGCATAAGCCAAGAAAAGGCGGTTGGCTTCGATCCGGGCAACATGAGCATGAGTCTCGTCATTGTCAATGGCTTCGTGTTGGTTATATCCCTTCGCAACCAGCCTTGCTTTATTCCTAATCACTTCCCCATCAACATTCTTTCGTTCTTAAAGAACACTTGGAGACGTTCGAATTGGTTGTATTCGTCTTGCATTGCCATTACCCAATCTGGGTCTTTAAGTGTGTCTGCTACCTTGGTTCGCTCGTTTTGGCTCAAGAAGCAATTAAAGAGACTGTGTTGATGTCTTGTCCGTACTTCCCTCGAAGGATCACCAATCATCTGATCAACAGGATGTGCCCGAGTCCACTTGCACTCATGAGGCAAAGCTGAAGTAGATGCATCAGCCATTTGTGGACCGATAGTTCCAATAATATCCAGTTGTTCACTTGATTGGGGTAGGTCTAATTCTGCACTTGAATTGAGTGATTCCGTTGATACTTCCACAACAACCATGGTAGGTTCTTTAGTGTTCTGTGGTAATTCTAAATCGGGTAAGGTGGGGACATTTGAAGATCTTGGCACATCGGCCTTGTCGAGTGGGGGATCCACTAAAGTGTTGGGGAACCCCGGGTGTCCCGAGATCGAACCCCGGACGCAGCAGAAGTTTAAAATTTTTTCCCGGGATCCCCGTAAGGAGCCCCAGATCGCTTGGTTATGTAAAGAAAATATGCATGACACGTAATAAGGATTTTCGTAGCTTACCCTTGTAGCGAAGATCCTAGCTCTCGCCTTGCCATCCCGATTGTCGTAGTTCGCTCCGAGCAACGTCGTGACCTCTCCGAGCTCCAACACCTTGACAAGATCGTCACGCCGACCCCGGGACGTATCCAAATTTCACCTCCTCCCAAGGATGGCTAGAGAGGAGGGGAAGATGTTTAGAAGAGATGTGCATATGTGTGTGATTTACTATAAACTAACTCACAAACTTAGGTTTCAAAGAAGAACCAAAGTTTTCTCTCAACTCTCTCTTAGAACTATTCTTTAGAGTAAGAAATGGACTTATAACTCATAGCCACGAAATTTCCAAGTCCAAGACATTAAAATCAACATTCAACTATTGAAAATGATTTTCTAATTAAGTCATGTCCTACATGACTCATTTCTTGTTTGATTCCTTTGTATAAAGTCATCAAATGACTAGACAATGTCCCATATGTCTCACATAAGAACAAGGAATGAATTTGGACTTGATTGGATTAAATATGGCCAAACCGACGCCCGTCACGGCCTGAAACAAGCCCATTCACGGCCGTGACAATACCCTTCACGGCCTGGCTCATAATGGTCACGGCCGTGACCATGTCGAGGCCAAAACTCAGCCTCTGCTGTGCGTCACGGCCACGGCACGCATGTGTCACGGCCGTGACATGCAACAGCTTTGCGACAGTTTTGTTTTTCCATCCGTTCGAGGTGTAAACGATGTCCGATTTACCTGAAATTTTAACCACAGATAGAGACTCACCAATCTTGATTTTGACTAAAGGGATTCTCAATCCAAGGTCTAGATTGTGAGATATAAATTTTGTAATCTGTTGCTACTTTTCAGACGGGCTTCACGACCTTGATGAACCTTGCTCATGGTTGTGAACCTTGTCCTCGGTCCATTCTTTGTCGTTTCATTCCGGGAATCTTATTCCAAGTAAATATAGTTTCTAAAACTAATATTTAATGTTTTATTAACGTCTCCAAGACCGTTATGTAATAACACATCTCACTTTATCAGATACTATCCCAGTGATCCTTTTTAAGCCCGACTCTCTTGGTTCGTCTCAACCCGGCAAGGGAGGAATCCAAGAATTCAGTAAGCACCTAGCCAATCCCGCGGTACCGAATAAATCCCGTGTTGAGTACGTTCTTCGTATTTTACAAACCGACTATAGATCGTCGTAATACGTATAGACCCTTCACATATGTCCCGGTCGAGTGAGAGCCATGGTAATGTCAAACTCACTAACCCGACACTATGTCAAATTCGTGATGAAGAAATTACTAAACTACACTCCACGTCCCACGTGAGTTAGTTTTTATACTTTGCAAAGATTCCGTAATTCCTTGTCCCCGAATATGCATAGGACATATACCTCGATTACTTGCGAGGTTGTGAATCCCTCACGACTATCAATGCCCAGTAGTTGCACTCCGTTGTCAAGACCGCATGTCGCCGCTGACCCATGTTCAACCTCGAACAAGGCGGGCCTAGCAAACTAGTGACAAGTCAGGACCCCGAAGCCAACTCTGTCAATGACCCTTCGGTCTAAGGTCCACGTATACTACTATAGTCAATCGATCGATCATTGACACTCAACGAGTAATTAGCCATGTGATCGTCGATTACGAGTCGTGTCCAAATACAAGTTAATACCCTGATTCAACTCATACCAATGTTACGACCTCCCGCTTCCCAAGCGAATGATTGGCACAACCATTTTAGAGTCATCAACAAATAAGTCATGATCGACAATCAGTTACCCTACAGAAGTCTAAGACTTATGGACTAATTCGAGAATAATAGCTCATCGGTGCCCCCTCTCTCATCCCATGAGAATCGGTGACTAAACTCGTATATATGGGTTTTATTTATTTACCTTCTCACAGGATGCCTAGTAAGACTAGATAGGTAAATAAATAATATGCCTAATTCCCTAATAAATATTTGAATACAATATCCAGATATTAAAGTGTGAATAACAGGTTCATGTTTATGCCCAATTCATTACATCCTCGAATGGCATTCCGAGGGCATATCCCCAACAATCTCCCACTTGCACTCGGTGCCATATGCTGTGTGTATCTAATACTCGTCTTCAAAAGACGTTATTCAGCACTGCCTGTATAAAAGGCACAGTGAATGGGACGGCCACATTTCCGCGGCACAATCTCCTGCACGGCTCAGCAGCCATTTTTCAACGATACATGCAACATGTAATATTTCTTTCTTTTCTTTTGTCTGGATTAACTGTGAGACAAAGGTTCGTTAGCTAAAGTGGTCATTCTGCTATTGTCGCACCACAATGGCAGCAGTAGACCCACAATGCCTGGAACTATTTGAAGTTCTTCCAAGAAGACTTCAATATCCAAACTGATTTCTTACCTCCCAGGTAATTATTTGCGCACATGCGCATGGTTGACTTGGGATACGAGCTCTTACGATGCCCATGTACTAACAGTAAGTACTTCCTTGAAACCATTTCAAGGTACTGTTCTACCATTAAACTTTGTAAACCAAACCCTAAGTGGATTTTCGATCACCCACGTCAAACTGGAGTTCGAAAATAAGTCTAACTGTCCACCTATATTTCTCCATTCGAATAGACCAACATCTTGGACTATTGTAATTACCTAGGTAGCCTAAATTTTGACAAACGCTCTTAGCGTATTTATCTTTTGTCAAAAATGCGAGTCAAACTCCGCATATACAAGGCCACTTATTATAACTGTATATGTGACTCGATTCAGCTTTTCGATCTACCTCGCAACGAGAACATAGAAAACTAAATCGTAGGTAATAACCCTTTATCTTGTAATTGACCTTGTCTTTTCAAGTATAGGGCCTGGGATAAACCTAACATTCTGTATTAAATACTATCTCCAAATAGTTTGTTCCATAAATGTAGGTATTTTATCCCAAATCGTTTATGGAGAATTGGTCAAAGCCCCGCTTTTACCATTCGGAGTATTTCAATATTGTTCTCTTTCCTAAAGGCAACATCTCTCGTACAATACGAAGATTATATCTAACTCCCACTGCTTTTAATACGATACTAAAGGCTATCTTTGTACTTATGATTTCATAGTTCCCAACTATTTCATCAAACCAAAGACACCAACTCCTGAAGGCTTAAGTAAGTCTGTATGACTTCTTTTCTATAATTTCACACACTATGAGCATCTGCTTGCGATATAAAATCGTTGGGCTTTTCATTTACATCTCCTAGAGACATACGATTTTCACATCCGTCTGACAGATCTCGTAAAAGCGTGCATCTTTGTGAGTAAGATTTAGTAAACTTTATTGCAACAATTGAAAAGGTTTCCTCAGAGTCAAAGCCCATTATTTAAGACTCCACCTTTTCCATACAAGCCTTGCTTCGTATATTTCAACCAGTCTTTTAGATCTAATCAAGACATGGTTGTTGTGCATAGAGTTCATCTGCTCTCACAGAATAAGACATCTAAGCGAGTTTAACCATTATTGCTTGGTCAAGGGTAGTGAGATTGTTACTAACATATCCCTTCATTGCAGCAACCCCGTGCTCAATGCGTACTATACAGCTCGCAGCAATCCCTATGCTCGACATGTATTATACAGTATCTCTCAGGCTGGCGAGACACTCTACCCGACCTATGCAACTATGGGTGTATCTCCGACTTTTCTTTAAGTGCGGTCTAGCACTAAAACATCTTTATGGTGTTTCGGTCAACACTCCCAGTGTTACCACTCCCACTCTTCATTCTCGAATAAACCATTTTTAAAAAATTCATGAGCCTCTAAGGCTTCAACATTTTTCAAAATTGTCAAAAGTGGGGTTGTCAATGTTGAGTTCCAAGACAACAACGACCTTAATATTCTCCTTTTTCATATACACAACTGCATAAGCTTTCTCACTCAAATGGGGCAACCCCATTTATATGATTTAAGCTCAGTATCTTACTAATTCCAAATTTCGTAAAGTGCAAATTAATTAACCTCAAAGGAATTCTGTATAGAACATTCATTGCCTTTCATACGCAAACCCACACCATATGGGAACAATTTAGTTCAGCAAAGATCAAACTTTATCCAATATTGTTTGATATCATACAACTGTTAAAGCGCATGCGTGACTATCAACTATGATGGCCCGCGTGCATGAAGTCTAACTTCTCGTCTCGAGACATCATCAACAGCATTCTTAGTTAACTGTGAAAAGATGACGTTCTTTCCAAAGAACTCATTCTTAACTCGAGAATAATTAGCCAGTTTGATCAAATCAAATGCTTCTTTTATCTCGCTGTTTATTTTAAATTAATTTCCTCGATCTTATCAAAGATTTAAAATTTGTAACTTAACGCATACACTAATCTCTAAGAAAAGTGATTATTTGTGAAGTTTAAAAATTAATAGAAAATACCTTGGGCAAATACAATATTTTGTCCAAAAACATTAGTGTGGGTCAAACCCGAAAGATTTATGACTCTTTTATTAATTCCCTGTGAAGGGTGATTTGTCACTTTTTGCTGATGTTATGAGATTCCCACGACTTAACAATGTCGTGTTTATCCAACACTTGAATCTCGAACTTCGGCATAACCAAATCAAAGAGACTAAAATCTTCTTTATCAACTCAAAGTTGCTTTTGTTGGTAATTCATTTCATAGTTTTAAATTTGGACAATACAATATTATTTTCAAACAGTTATTAATTGCCAGTGAATTTCTTTCAAAAATAAAATGCATTCATTTGTTTAATAACCCATTGGGTATTTTAAGGCAATTATGTAACTGAAACTATGCCCAAATTTAAACAGAGAAATATTGATGCAATGTAATTATTTGGACACCTTGTCCGCATTTAACATTGATCATAATCTCTCAATGCTGAAAAACTTCCACTGGAATCTGGTATGTTCATAACTAATAAGTGAGTACCATCTCAACGTATCTAGAACCCAGTCATTGTTTTAGAATAATTAGTTTCAAAAACATATTATTCAAAATTTAAGGCCCTCAAACTCAAAGTTTAGGTAAGTACAAATTCCAATGCCTTGCCCTTGGAAATACTTGTCCAACCCAATCGGACCCTTTTATTACGTTCTCTTATTCTTTATGTGTATTGGATCGATAGACTCAAATATGAAGCTATCCAAGATTGCTGTTTTACAGCCCTTTTTATGAAGTAATAAATTTATGCCAACTTATGCCACAATGGCTAGTTGTACATTATTACTAAACGATCCATTTTACGAGAATACGCATTTTCAACAAATCCATATTAGGACCATCATTAGATTGGATCAAATCCATATTGTTCAGTCCCACCAAACAATAAAGCAGTATTCATATATAATGGGTTTGTCAATCATAATAGAAAGAAATATAATGCAGAAGACATAACAATTATTGGGTCGAACGTATTATTCGTCAGGCACTGAAAGGACTTTTTCTCTTGGCCTGACTCCCACTATTTTATTTTAAATCTCATTCTCCCAATAGAGATTTCGGAAACCTCGTTGATGGTTTCATAGTGGGGTTGAGATCCCCGCTCCACAGAAATAAGCCTCAACTAACAGTTTGTTGGCCTATTAATCGGACGGCGTCGTGTCCCACACGAACCCATAGATGGCCTCGTGTCTCACAGGAGTCCATCTTTTGAGTGTTTCAACAACTTCGTCTCCGGTCAGGAACCCTCACCCCAACAGGAATCATTGGGAAATAACCAGCCCAAGTGCGACCTATCAACGTCTGGCTCAATCTAACATTTGGAAATTCCCGCCCGTAGGATAACACTTTATAAGGCGTGAATATGTTTCGGAGAGCGGCGTTTCGACAGTCACCCGAAATTCCACGACAAGAGTGAAATGTTTGGCACCGATAACTCGGAACAAACCGCACACACACTCAAGCCGTATCAATAACGAGCTTGACTTTAAATGTCTTAACGCACTCGGACCAACTACAACAAGAGCGAGATGATCGGCGCCGATAACTCGGAACAAACCTCACACGACACTCAAGTACAATGGTGTCGAGCTTGATAGAAGACAGGAACCAAGTTCCTTTACTCACTTAGTATTTTGTCCAACCGGGAGAATACGTCTGACATGCAAGCACTTAATAATGCACGTTCAAACAAGCATGCACGAAATCACGGTAAACCTAGTTTGCCTACAAGACGACCAGCGCAGACTATTTCTACTCTACTACATTTATTTCATAAAAATAACATCTCTTCATCTTTGGGGTAACACCATGTCTTCGAGCGATCTCCAAGTCCTCGATCGACTTCTACCGTATTTTTGCCTCGTACTCGTACGTCCACCGTACTTAAACTAATTTTTCTACAAATTAATAAAGTACAGAACGGGGGGATCAGTTGTCCCGGACAACCCGTATAATATCAAATAAAATACAACCCGGGGGGACCTTGTCACCCTTAACATATCACCCGGAAATAGAGCCTAAGTCCACGCTGACGTCATTATCATATCATGCACACACAACATAAATACGTACGCGACAACAAACGCTCAAAGAAGCCGAAACGAAATTTTGGGCTTGTCTTGGGCCAAGCCCATTAGTCCCATTAGGGTTACTAATTGGGCTTAAACTATTTAAAGACCCATTAGAACTATTAACATGACCCAATCATTTAAAGTCCTAAAATAAATGGAATTGGACCAAAACCTTATCGGCCAATCGAAATGTTCAAAACAGCCCGGAACACAAAAACAACGTCACCGGTCCTTATCGCTACTTCATCGGAGTCGGACTTCGCCATCACCGGAGTTCAGACCCGGATCCGTTGAACGTCACAGTCCCGGTAAAAATAATGCGTAATTTAACGCACGACAAGGGGCAGCCGCTCATTTTTGAGCTTTCGACGAGTCCCTCAAACTCGAATCGGAAGTCGTTGGCAATGAGGCTTCGCCCCGAGCCAATGAGCCTTACTATTCTCGTCTTAGGTATCGCTGAAAATTTCCGTTCAAACCACGTCTAACGTTTTTACGCAGATCTACTCTAGACCTCTAATCTAAGCAATCTTAGTAAAGTACACCCTTAAACTCATCTCCAAGAGTAAAGTTATAATCCCCGGGGAGACAACCACTACGTACAATAACAAAGCATTAACACTTAGAATTAGAACGGAATACGAGGGCGGGACGACGGGTCCTGACAACTGCTACTCATATGTGATCTCATTACCACTTCATTACTTTCTGAACCCATTTAACCCGAAAAGACCTTCCGATTCATGCTAACTGCTTTAAGTAGTGGACGTGCGATTGACTTGCAAGCATATGGGTTAGGCTTTATTATTGCATGAATTGAGTGATTCACCGATTTATTAGCCTATACACTGAGTGATTTGAGTGAATCCCTGTGAGGTGTGGATCTCGATTGGTAGTGCTAAGGAAATTCGTGTCGATAAGTGCTGAATATTGTTGCAGTGTCTATAATTGCTTGCTTGATTTCATTTTGTGCTTTCCATCTGCACGGTGAATTGTGAATGATCATGCCACTATTTTGTTATCTTTTCTTGCTTTTAATTTGCTTGAGGAAAAACAAAAGCTTAAGTGTGGGGAGGTTTGATAAACGTATTTTAATACGTTTATTGTTATGTTTATTTGGGTTATAATACGAAAGTTTTGATCATTCTATGCATTTATTGGCTCTATTTACACCCATTTAAATATTGTAGGACCTTCGAATGATTATCGAGCGAATAGGAACGTAAACGAGGCGAAAACAACGCAAAAATGGCGAAGTTAGAAGCTGCCAGAAACAAGTCACGGCCGTGAACAGGCTTGCAAGAGGCCGTGAATGTTGGCAGTAAGCATAAGGAGACAAATGTCCACGGGTCACGGCCGTGAATCGTATAGCACGAAGCCGTGACAGTAGGCAGTGGGTCGACTACTGAAAGTCACGGCCGTGAATAACATCGTAAGAGGCCGTGAACGGTGGCAGCAACCTTAAAAGAGCAAGTCACGGCCGTGACAGTTATGCAAACGGCCGTGAATCCCAGCAGAGAACTCTAAGAAGGACATTTACTTTCTTCACGGCCGTGACTGAGCGTGCTAGAAGCCGTGACTCACGGCAGAGAGTTGGAGAATGTCAATTCACGGTCGTGAAGCCTTATGCAACAAGCCGTGAATCTAGGCAGAGAGTTCAACGAAGGAAAATCCACTGATTCACGGCCGTGAATGTCAGTGCAAGAGGCCGTGACCTGTGCCAGAGAAGTCAAGATTTAGGGTTTAAGCCGCTTTCACGGCCGTGAAGGGTGTTGCACCAGGCCGTGACTCATGCCAGAAAGTCAAGAAATAGGGTTTTGAGCCGCCGTCACGGCCGTGAGGGCCCATTAAGAGGCCGTG
This sequence comes from Craterostigma plantagineum, assembly GCA_027422505.1. Taxonomy (NCBI): domain Eukaryota; kingdom Viridiplantae; phylum Streptophyta; class Magnoliopsida; order Lamiales; family Linderniaceae; genus Craterostigma; species Craterostigma plantagineum. The sequence goes on from JAPQWV010000358.1 coordinate 324,931, forward strand.
AACGTGCCAAAATTCAAGATTTTAGCCCATTTTCGAAGCATAAAAAGGGGAGGCACCTAAGAACTGAAAAAGAACTTGATAGAGACGAAAACTGAGAGCAAAGAAGAGAATGAAGAACACTAGAAGCAGTCCCGTGATTCGGAGAAGCTCAAGGAATGATCCAACAACGAAGCTACGCTCATACGATCGAGGAACGAGAGCTCCACCTCAGAAACGCTATATTCACTTCTTAGGGAAGTTTTTATGAGTTCTCTATCCTCGTTTCCCTTAAATCTCGTTGTTGTGACGTTCAATATGAGTAGCTAATCCTCTTGTGTGTTCGGGAATAGATGAACGTTGGGTTATGTCGTAGTTAAGGCGTAGGATAATCGTGAACACGTGTATTCGACTATTTATCGTTCTATGATATTGTTTCTTCGTATCAATATGTCTATGTGTTGATATGAATGTGTGGTATATCGTTTAGGGCGACAGCTAAATAACGATCAGGCCGTTCGTAGACGTTAGGATTCGAGTATAGGGCGACAGCAAATACTCGATCCTCGCCATCTAGTAATCGCTAAACTTAGTTTCCCACGAACGTTTAGGGCGACAGCAAATCCGCGAGTGGGTAGGAAATTACTGCGATTTAGTCGATTTTCACGTAGGAATGATATTCCGTAGCTTTAGCTGACAGCACCGAGCAGGATTCGAATCCCGAACACATATTTATCATCTTAAGTCACTTTTACTACTTCTAGTTGTGTTCCTTAGTCTTCCGATCCTTTAAGTTGCTCTGTTAAGTTAGTTCGTAGTATAAACAAATCCTACTCTTTTATTTAGGCTAAATATCGATTCGATAGGTTAATACTAGTACTCAATTTATTCCTCGTGTTCGATACTTGGATATTCACTATAGCTATATTACAAACGATAGGTACACTGCCTATCGCGCGTGATTCTAGTTATAATATTTTCGTTTTAATTATTACTTGACGTACTTGCACGATCTTTTATTTAAACACACACGCAAGCGATCAAGTTTTTGGCGCCGTTGCCGGGGAGTAGATTGATATTAGGAACACCCTAGTTCGGTAATTTAGCTATTTCCCAGTTTTTGGCTAGTTGCGTTATTTGTTTCTACATCATTATTAGTCTCGTTACCTTTTCAACGTATTTGTCTAGTTCTTCGCTAAATTTTGTTTTCACTCATTGAAGGTACTGTTTGACGGTGGATGACCCGAAGCCACCCATCAGGTCCAATTGTTGAAGGAGATCCAGATTTCGAGCGAAAATTGCGAAGGCAGCTCAGATACAATTCAGAAGGCACGGCTAGTAACTATCAAGAAGCGTTGGTTAGCTATTCAGAGGACAACTCTCAGGAGTTAGCAGATAATTCTCGAACAGAGACGTCCAAAGACAATCGAGAGATAGAAGTCGAGATGGCAGACCGAAGAGTACCGACCCACCAAGACCAAGAAGAGGAACAATCTTTACAAGATCTACTTAAGAATGCCTCCCTCGGTGGTACAGAATCGGCGATTGTTATTCCTCCAATCGCGAACAACGATTTTGAGCTGAAGCATGCTTGGCTTCAGATGATCTTTCAGACGGCTCAGTTTGAGGGGAATCCTGATGATGACCCGTACTCCCACCTGAAGGCTTTTCTTACAGTAACAGACACCATTAAGATTAATGGGGTCCCGAGTGATGCGATTAAACTAATGCTGTTTCCATTCTCACTCAAGTACAGGGCGAAGGATTGGTTGGAGATGTTACCGCCCAGATCAATCACTACGTGGGAAGAACTACGAGCAGCATTCATCGGCCATTACTTCCCACTGTCAAAGGTACTAAGATTGATGATAGAGATCTCTCTCTTCCACCAGAAGGATTCAGAGAATCTCTACGAGGTGTGGGAGCGATACAAATCCCTATTGAAGAAATGCCCACAACACTGGATGTCGAAGGCCGCTATGATCAACCGATTCCACGAGGGCCTCAATGATCAAACAGTTCATATGTTAGACGGAGCCGCGGGAGGAGGGCTCGTGAAGCTCAATGCCACAGATGCCTGGAATTTAATCGAAGACTACTCCAGGAACAGCTTCATGAGAGGTAACACGAGGATTAAAACTCCAGGAGTGTTTGGGGTGAGCGAGGAGACTGCTACACATGCCAAGATTGAGGCGTTGCAACAACAGATGACAACTACCAATTCTCAGCTCCAGACGGTGATCAACACACTACTTCCAAAGGTCGGGCAAACACAGCCAGCACATGCCGTGATGACAAGCCCATCTCCTCAGAAGCCGTATACACCAGAATGCGAGATTTGTGGTGCAACTCATGAAACCTCGGAGTGCCAAGTCGGACAATCATTGGAACACGTGGACTATATGGGGAATTACCAAGGTCAGCGGAGTTTTCAACCTCGAGCACATCCAAATCTATCGTATGGGAACCAAAACCACAACGTCCAAGGACCACCGGGATTCCAACCTATATCTTCTGGTTTCCAAGGAGGAACATCACGTCCGTATCAGAATACATCTGCAGGGTCGGGGTCTGACGACATGAGGGAAATGAAGGATATGATGAAGACGCTCCTCACTAATTTCAGCAACACCACTCAGGCCCACGAGAGTCATGTGAATAAGATGGAGGAGTACATAGAAGTACGTGCCCAGAACACCGACGCTTCTATCAAGAAATTGGAGCAACAAGTGGGCCAGATAGCGAAGCAGTTGGCTGAGCGAACTCAGGGATCACTCCCGAGTTATACCGAACCAAATCCTAAGGAGTATTGCAAGGCGGTCACCCTGCGAAACGGAAGAGAGTTGCAGGAGGTACCTCCCAAGAAGAAATCAAATGATAAAGTCGAGGTCCACGACGAGTCAGAAGTGGAGATAAACAAAGGCGACAATGTTGAGACGGTTGAAGCTGAAAAGGAGAACGTCGAAGCTGAGAAGGAGAAGAACGAACCTGAAAAAGGAAGGGCGAAGGAGATCGAGCGACCACCGGTGAAGCCGTACCAGCCGAAGATCCCGTACCCAGCTCGGCTGAAAAAGGACAGAGACGAGGTGCAATTCGGTAAATTTATGAACATGTGTAAGGAATTACATATTAACTTACCGTTTGTTGAGGCTATTACGCAGATGCCCAGCTTCGCCAAGTTTTTGAAGGACCTATTGACGAACAGGAGGAAACTCGAACATGTTTCCACGGTATGCTTACGAGGGGAATGCTCGGCGATACTTCAGAACAAGATGCCGAAAAAGCTCAAAGACCCAGGGATTTTTACAATTCCCTGCCTTATAGGAGATTTAGTTGTTGAACGTGCTTTAGCCGATCTAGGAGCTAGCATTAATTTAATGACGTATTCCATGTTTAAGCGCTTAGGACTAGGTGAACCACGACCCACTAGGATGAGTCTTCAATTACCTGATCGATCATTAAAATACCCTAGGGGTGTCATTGAGGATGTCCTAGTAAAGGTAGGTAAATTTGTGATTCCCGCCGACTTTGTTATCTTAGATATGGAGGAGGATGATAACGTTCCATTGATTCTAGGTAGACCATTTCTAGCTACCGGTGAGACTATGATAGATGTTAGAAATGGGACGTTAACTTTGACGGTAGACGGTGAAAAAGTTACGTTCAATATGGCTGAGTCGATGAAGAAGAGTAATGAGCATGACGATAAGTACTATTACTTAGACGCTGTAGAGCATGATTTTTTCTTTTCTGTACAAGGTCTATCACAGTTTCCCTACGAGCAGGATACACAGAAAATTTTGGCAATCGACGAGTGTGGGGAGGAAGTCGACGAGCCCATCATAGCTATCGACGAGAGCAGTGAAGAGGACAAGGAAAAGAGCTCGGTAGAGGAGCCACCTTTCCTAGAGTTGAAGCCATTACCTGACCACCTCGCGTATGCGTTTCTCGGAAACAATGGAGGGCTACCAGTTATCATTTCATCGAGCCTCGACGATGGACAGAAGGGCCAGCTCTTGGAAGTGTTAAGAGCGCACAAGAAGGCAATAGCGTGGAAGATATCCGACATCAGAGGGATCAGTCCGAGCTACTGTACGCACAAGATCCTGATGGAGGACGAGTTTAAGCCAGTCGCCCAACGTCAAAGGCGACTCAACCCGAATATGAAAGATGTCGTGAAGAAGGAGGTTATTAAGCTACTAGACGCTGGGATGATCTACCCTATCTCAGATAGCGCTTGGTTAAGTCCAGTCTAAGTGGTCCCGAAGAAGGGAGGAATGGCGGTCGTCACTAACGATAAGAATGAATTGATTCCAATGAGGACCGGTACTGGGTGGCGTGTGTGCATCGACTACAGAAAATTAAACGACGCCACGAGAAAGGACCATTTCCCCTTACCATTTATTGACCAAATGCTAGAAAAATTATCTGGTCACCCATTTTATTGCTTTCTTGATGGTTTATCAGGATACTTGTAGATCCCTATTGCACCTGAGGACCAGGAGAAGACCACATTCACATGCCCCTTCGGCACATTTGCGTATCGAAGGATGCCATTCGGTCTATGCAACGCTCCAGCTACCTTGCAGCGATGTATGATGGCAATATTCGACGAGTTGGTAGGTGAGGTAATGGAGGTGTTTATGGATGATTTTTCTGTATTTGGATCGTCGTTTGATGTGTGCCTTGCTAATCTGAAGCTCGTACTCGCACGCTGCGAAGAAACGAACTTGGCACTTAATTGGGAAAAGTGCCATTTCATGGTTCGAGAGGGTATAGTTCTGGGCCATAAGATTTCTTCTAAAGGAATCGAAGTGGACCGAGCTAAATTAGAGACAATAGAAAAATTACCTGTCCCCTCGAACGTGAGATCAATTAGGAGTTTTCTGGGACATGCTGGTTTTTATCGTAGGTTCATTAAGGATTTTTCTAAAATTGCTCGACCCATGTCTAGATTACTTGAGAAAGATGCTCCGTTTGATTTCAACGATGAATGCTTGCATGCCTTTAATTTGCTTAGGGAGCGACTGATCGCAGCACCTATCATGGTTGCCCCCGATTGGGGGTTGCCCTTTGAACTAATGTGCGATGCAAGTGATTACGCAGTAGGAGCCGTGCTAGGGCAGTGCAAGGACAATCATTTCAGGCCAATTTACTACGCCAGTAAGACGTTAGACCAGCCCATGCAAACTATACGACCACGGAAAAGGAGCTTTTAGCTGCCGTTTTCGCTTTCGATAAATTCAGGTCATACCTTATTTTATCGAAAGTTATTGTTTTTACTGATCACTCTGCCCTTAAGTATTTACTAGCGAAGCCGGACGCCAAGCCTCGGCTAATTAGATGGATCTTACTCCTTCAAGAGTTCGATATAGAGATCCGAGATAAAAAGGGGGCGGAAAATCTGGCGGCGGATCATCTCTCTCGACTAGAGGAGTCCGAGATTTACAACAAGGACACCAAGGAAATTCAGGACACATTCCCAGACGAGCACTTGTACGCAATACAAGTGGTAAGTGACGATATTCCTTGGTTTGCAGACTTCGCTAATTATCTTGTTGCGAGGGTTTTACCAAAGGGATACACAAGTCAGCAAAAGAAGAAATTCTTTTCTGACTTGAAGTATTACTTTTGGGAAGATCCGTATCTTTTCAGGCGATGTGCAGACCAGGTAATACGTCGATGTGTTGCTTCCCCTGAGACGACGAAGATTCTAGGGCATTGCCATAGCGGACCAACTGGAGGGCATTATGCAGCCAATCGAACAGCTCAGAAGGTACTGGAAAGCGGGTTTTATTGGCCAACGATTTTCAAAGACGCCCAACGGTACGTTGACATTTGTGATCAATGTCAGCGCACAGGTAATATCTCAAAACGTGATGAAATGCCTCAAAATGTTATTCTAGTTTCTGAGATTTTCGATGTTTGGGGTATAGATTTCATGGGCCCGTTTCCCAGTTCGTATAATAATAAGTACGTTCTGGTTGCTGTAGACTATGTGTCTAAGTGGGCCGAGGCGCAGGCTTTACCCACGAACGATGCTAGGGTTGTTGTTCGATTTTTACGAACACTGTTTTTTGGGGCACCTAGATGCATCATTAGTGATAGAGGCACCCATTTCTGTAACACCCAATTTGCACGCACCTTAGATCGATATGGTGTTAGACACAGCCTGTCCACCCCTTATCACCCTCAGGCTAGCGGTCAGGTAGAAGTCGTGAACCGCGAGTTAAAACGTATTCTTGAAAAAAACTATAGATGGGAACCGTAAGGAGTGGGCTAATAAGCTTAATGACGCACTTTGGGCGTATAGGACCGCGTATAAGACAGCAATAGGTACTACACCGTATAGATTGGTTTACGGGAAGGCATGCCACCTCCCTGTAGAAATCGAACATAAAGCCTATTGGGCAGTTAAGTCATTGGACATGGATTTGGGGAAAGCCGGCGAAAAGCAGCAGCTCCAAATTAATGAGCTTGACGAGTGGCGTTTATCAGCTTATGATAACGCTAGAATGTATAAGGAACGTTCAAAAGCCTACCATGACAGTAAAATTAGGCACAGACGAGAATTTCAAGAAGGGGACCAAGTCCTCCTCTTTAATTCTCGACTTAGGCCTTTTCCTGGTAAGCTTAGGTCACGTTGGTCAGGACCGTTCACTGTTACTCGTGTTTTCTCATACGGTACTGTTGAGATTTCAGGTATGGGGCAAGGTACTTTCAAGGTGAATGGGCACCGATTGAAGCATTATCATGGAGGCGAGGAAAATTTGAGCGATAAGGAGGTATTATACCTCGATTTCAAGCCAGCATAAGAGCCTAGGAAGGACGTCAGGCTGAGACGTTAAAAGAAGCGCTCCTTGGGAGGCAACCCAGGTATTTCTATTTTATATTTTAGGTATATAAAAAAAGATATAATAATAAAAATTAAAATTAAAATAAAAAATAATCTATCTAAAACTATATATGTATATTAAATTAAATAAAACAACACTGACAACAATAATAATAATAACAGTAATATTTAATTAATAATAAGTTTATTACAAACATTGGAGATGGGTACAACGCAGAGTCTAGAGACGAGATAGGAACGACAGTTTTATTTCATAAAAGATGGTTACAACACCATTACAACGTGTGAAGGTCCAACACAAAAGCAAATTAAAACTGCGAATAACAGACAGAACAATAGTTTATTTTCGCTTCATAAGGGCGGGTTACACACAAGTGCACCTGGTGATAACCCAACACACAAAAGCAAGTAAAACTCCAAACAAACCCAAAAGAAGAGCAAGGTAAAGTGATAGCATATCTAAATTACGACGAATCCTTGCATACTCTTCACTCTCATTCTCACGTTCTTGTTGTTGTCCCCAAAACATCGTGGCTAGCTAACCTAAATACTGAAAATAAGATTGTTGAAGACGTGGGTTTATGGTAGATGATGCTATTGTGTTGTTCTACCACTGTCTATTTATAGGCATGAACGGCACAAAAATATCATTGTCATATCAGCAAATCCCATAAATGATACAGACGAATTTTTGACTTGGATGATCTGACGCCGCGCGAGAAAGTGATATTTGTTTTGTCGATTATCAGATTTTTCCTTGCGCCAATCGTTCTCGAAAAAATCGTCGATTGCGTGTCAATCATATTTAAAATATATATTAAATAATAATAAGTATCATACAAAAAAAAAATGCAGTCGCGGCCAAGAACTCAAGAGCCATGGCCGCGACTAGCTAGTTCACGGCCTGTACGCTTACAACTCACAGCCGTGAACGAAAAAACAAGAGGCCACTGTCAAGCTTCACCGCCATTTGCTTAACTACTCACGGCCGTGAGGTATTGAACAACAATGATATCGCTCACTGTCCAAAGTCACGGCCAGAGGCGTAAATCTCACGGCCGTGACTCCGGCGGCGAAAAAAAAAATTATTGAAGTCACGGCCAATGATTCGCTAGTCACGGCCGCGACTAGGCCCAACCAATGCCACTGCCTACATTCACGGCGTGTGACCTACTGAGTCGCGGCCGTTAACGATACATCACTCATACACTGCCCATAGTCACGGCTTGTGGATACCCATTCACGGCCGTGACTCCGACAGGTTATATATATAAAAAAAATTATAAAATAAAAATAATAAATAAAAATAAAAATAATAATAATAATAATAAAAATAAAAATAAATAAATAACTAATAAAACAATAATAATAATAAATAAATAAATAAAATAATATATAGTAATAATATAAAAAAAATTATAATAAAAAAAATAAATATATATAAAATTATATATATATAAAAAATATATATAAATAAAAAAAAATAATAAAAATAAAAATAAAAATAATGAAGAGGGTGTCACGGCCTGTTTCACGACAGTCACGGCCGTGACTAAGACGGGCTAAACCCACTGCCCGGGGTCACGGCCAATGACTCCAACAGTCACAGCCGTGACGGCGACGCATATGTGCACACTGTCCGTCTTCACGGCTTGTGAATTGTCATTCACGGCCGTGAATGTGACGATTTTCACCTATTAAAACACCATTCCGTCACTATATCTTCTTCACTTCCAAATCACCGCACGACGAAAATTCCTTATAACTTTCACTCCAAATCACCACATCTCGGGCCCTTTCAGCAGCTCGAATTTCCGGCGACACCGCACAACTCGTTTCACATCTAATTCCACGCGATTAAATCAAAAAGGTATGAGCTTTCACCTCCAAATTCATAGTTTGCCAATGCGGGTATTTTTCGAGATGTTGATCAATTTTTGTGTTTACATTGCTCTCTCATTACTACATTCATGTTTTAAGCGTGTTGGGCTTGACGGATTTGCAGTTTTCGTGTATGAATTTCGATTTTGGTCGATGAACCCTAATTTTTGAAATTGGGGCTTTTACAATTTGTGTCAAATGTGGTGTTTGCATTGCTCTTATGGTTAGATATATACTCTGAATGCCTTGGGTGTCATCAATTTCATGATTTTGTCCGTAAATTTTCAATTTGGGACCATAAACCCTAATTGCGTGATTTGGGGATTTTCGAAAATTATTGCCGAAGTTGGTTGCTTTACTGTTTTCATTAGCATCGTTCCATTGTTTAACGTCGAAGAGAGTGCTTAGTTAACCGATTATTGCAATTAGAAAGAGTATTTTAGTACGTCTATTATGTGTTCGACAAAATGCCGCTTTGAAATTGTATATGTTCTTGTTTTAAAAATTGTCAATTTTGTCGTTACGTTGGTCGAGTCGAGCTGTGTTGATTATCGTTTTCTCGCCAACTAACATTTGGAATTCTAGGTACCATGGGTAAGAGCCGAACGCTGCCGGACGTGCTAACGATTCGCGATCTACGAGTCGTCCACGTCGAGGCCAAAACACGCCGTCACTACTAGAGGCTATGCGGCAGTTTGACGATGAGACACACCAGGCCCGTTACAACCGGCTAAAGAATACGGAGTTCATTCCGACTGATCAAATTGACCATGATACACTGGAAAAGTACAACATTGACCAGCAGGTGGCTGGCTACCTGTCACTGAGTGGGTGGCTAGATTTCTTTCACATCGACGAGATGGGATATAAGGAGCTGACACTGGAGTTCCTGTCCACCTTCGCCCATGAAGAATTTGGCCGGAACAAGATCACATTCCGGGCGTTTAACACAGAGCATGCGGCGGACATTCAAGACATCTGCCGTGCAATTGGGACACCGGAGCTACCTTACGGGCACACAGGGCTAACAGACTTATATGACAAGAATTACCTAGAAGGCTGGAACTTTCGTCAGGCCGGTTGGGAAGAGATTACGAGACCCGGCGAGCCCCCCTTCAGCGTCAAAACGTCGAAGGCCTCGTCTCTCAGGAGCCCCGGCCTGCGATATATCCATCGGCTCCTGACGACTTCGCTCACACCAAGGGGCGAGTCACACGGCGCGATAGGCCTTCGCGACCTCTTCTATTTACTCAAGATGCAGCGCGGGGAACACGTACACCTAGGAATGGCCCTGAAGCACGCCTTCGCGGCCCAAGCCGACGTTCATAGCCACGGGAAGATCGCAGTAGCGCCATTTATTACAAGGGTCATCAAGGGCCTTAATCTGTGGCCAGCCAATCCACCGGAGATGCAGATTGTGGGCGGGCGTAATCTAGTCAACGAGGATATTATGCTGAAGATGAAGATGTTGATCAAGGCGCCCAACTGGTCCCGCTCCAACAAAGTTTACGTCTGGCACGAGGTTTACCGTGGGCAGACGGACCTCGGTGACGCATTTCCCCAGCCACTGGAAATTGCGGGTGAAGGGCCAGTTCCGGTGCACCCAGACACTGCCGGCACTTCCCATTCCTCCGGCTACCACGAAGGGGAATCATCAGGGGTCACTCCTTACGTGTCAGCCGCAGACCTTCACACACTACGCGAGGACATGCTACGTTACCATGAGGAGGCCATAAGGCGTGACGAGGAGACACGGCGCCGCCAGGACGAGTATGAGAGTCGAAATGAAGAAGCCCACCGACGCTACCGCGAGGAGCAACAGCGATATGAGCTGGCCCTTCAGGCGATGGACGCCGCGATGAAACATACACAGGAGTCCGTTCGACTTGCTCAGGAATCGATGGCTCACCTTCGCCCGCGGCCACCATCGCCCCCACCACCACATTAGTTTCGTTATTTTGTTATGTTTTTCTATTAGTACTCTTTTGTGATGATCCAATACTCATGTTACTTGTGACGACTATGCCTCATTTTGTTATCTTTTATTATTTCCTCCGTGCGTTTAATTTTATTTTGAGTGTTTTCAGGAAACGTGACATGAATTCAGAATACGACACAAAATATCTCAAACTCAGGTGCAACAACCATGCTCAACTACATCAACTGCTCCAGGCCAGACCATGCCATTTTTTTTTAGGGGAGTCACGTTCTTTTCCCTTCCTTTTATTTATTTTACACGTTGAGGACAACGTGCATCTTAAGTGTGGGGAGGGGGAATTTTGTTGGAATTTGTAAAAAATTTACGTGACAATTTTTATGATGCGCTGTGGTTTTCGAATTTAAAAAAGTCTGGCATGATTATTTGCGTTCATCTCAAAGTGGATTGCATACTAGGGAGTCTAGTGAGCGATAAAGACATGCATCAGTGATTTAATCTTTTCAGCATGAATATATATAGTGTTACTTTGAGAGATTCACACACATAACCCATGTTCCGTTGTGAGAGTTTGAGCTGACGAGCTTTTGCTCATTTTTCTTGGTTGGGTGAGTAGTGCATAATTTACGTCTGTCTAGAACTTGCTTGTTTGATACGCATTGAAATTTTTATAGCGTGTTTTGTATGAATATGACGAAGGCATTAGGAAATAAGTCCACGGCCAAAGTTCCCGACCGCGACTGATCACCGTAGTTAGCCACTTTGAGCCTAAGCCTATTTATTTCTTACACTTCGTATATCATAAGCCACTAACCTAAATCAGCCTTCAGAGATCATCTGAACCCGAGTTAAGCAGAAGTGAAAGTCGAATGTCAAAGTCGAAAAGCGTAGTCGGATGACGCCTCAAGACAACACCGAAAGCAGTCAAGAACCCCCTCTTCAACAAGTTTTAACTCACAAGGAGTTGGCGTAAGGGCAGCGCACCGCAATGCAAAAGGGTATTCATATCAAAAAAAAAAGAGCGAAAAGAAAAAGAAGGAAAAGAAAAGAGAGAGAGAGAGAGAGAGAGAGAGAGAGAGAAATGGTGTGGCTGCTGGGAAACTGAAGCAAGAAGAGGATGAACTGTTGCGAAAAGAAAGAAAGAACCTTTCCATCGATAATCTTCCAGTCTCGTGAATTCCACATCATCTATCATTTTGAGACTTGGGAGATAAAAGGCTTAGTGAAACGCAGAAGAAATAAGAAGAATATGAAGACGGCGTAACTAAAAAGGCTAATTCTTGGCGCGCTTTAGACAATGACATGAAGACCGACATGACTGATGTAGGACCCCGGTCCCTGCAAGTTAGGTCGGCCAATAAAATTTCGTATATGATCTAAGTGATTTTGTGATTATTTGCATACATGATATATGCTTACGTGATCTTACGATTTTCGTTCTTACGCGCTACGTGAAATTCGTGCAAATACGTGACAATAATACGTGCCCACGATGACCCGAGTTCGTGAGAGGGATTTTTTCGAAAATAATAAGAGAAAGGAAGATGCACTTGATAAATGGGCTAAGACCTCTTATGGGCTAAGAATTTATTATTAGTGGGCTAGAACTTAATTTAGGCCCAAAGCCAAGCAAGTTGGGAGACAAATTCCCTAATTCAAGGAAACCCACGCCTTATCTACCATGAACTAAGAAATATCTAACCAAAAATAATTGAAACATCCATAACCCCATCAAGAAACCCACGAAAGAAGAAGCCACGAAGAAGTCGAAGCAAGAAAAAGAAGAGGAGAAGAAGCCGAGCCAAATTCGAACCAAGAAGTTGAAAATCGAAATTGGTAAGCAAGCTAACTTCCTAAATTAATTCGACATCTTGTACCAAGATTAGTTAGTTAAACATGTCTAGGGTTAGAAGATTTCTTAGATGAGGGGACTATAAATTCGTGTTGAATGTTCTAAAGGTAGAAGAGAGGTGTAGAGCTTATAATTCTAGGAAGAACAAGCTAAGAATCTAGTTTCGTGGTGAAGAGCGTTTGAAGAAGATGATAAAATGTCGAGGTTCACGTTAAAATGCATGTCGACATTTCCATAAAATGTCGAAGTATATGATAAATGTCGAGGCACAATATCGAGTGTTAGCAAAGGTGTCGACTTATCCTATCGAGATATTCCAAAGTACAAATGTCGAAACCATGCCAAGGAAAAATGTCGAAACCTTGTTAGGATGGAAATGTCGAACTCATATGTCGAGATTCATGTCGAGTCATGTCGACATTTCTAGTCATAAATGTCGAAACAGATGGTAAATGTCGAGGGTTAGATTGAGATGCATGTCGACATTTCCATTGTATAAATGTCGAAATGTTAGAAAGATGTCGAGTTAAAAATGTCGAGATTCATTTACGTTAAAAGTCGAGATTTAGCATGAAGTGTCGATATCTTTAAATAGTTCAAAATGTCGAATTCAAAGAAAGTGATATAAATGTCGAGACCATGTGAATTTCATGTCGACATTTTCAGCACAAAATGTCGAGAGCCAATGATAAATATCGAAACCCTCAAAATGTCGAAGTGTTAAGGAGAAATGTCGAATAACATGTCGAGACTTATGATGAGTTCATGTCGACATTTTTAGTTCAAAATGTCGAGATGCAAGGTAAAATGTCGAAGCCAAAAAAAAAATGTCGAACTAGAGGAGATGTCGAGAACCAATGAAAATGTCGAGATGGTTAAAAATGTCGAATCCTTACACATACAAATATCGAGATCCACCTAATAACACAAATCGAAATCTATCTTGAAAGAATATATCGAAATCTCTGCCAAAATCAAGTTGAAATTCCACGCATGTAAAGTCGGGCGAAACCAAATAAAATCAAACGACTTTCGCCGAGCCTTTCACAAAAGAAATTTAAATTCTCTAACTTAGAAATTCACTAAGGGCCGAGAACTTTACTTAAATATATTACGGATATAGAAATCGACTGACTTGGGAAATTTAATGAGGCAAATCGAGAAATGCGAGGTCTAGGGAATTTATACAAAGCCTAAATAACTAAGTATGACGAAAATTATTATTTCGACGAATTAGCCGAGGAAAGCAAAGTACTAACATCTTAACCCTTTTATTCCAAAAGGGCGTACATTAGGAGGTTCACGGGACCATACGATAGGATAAGCTTGGACGACAGGTAAGTAGAAATCCAACTACGATACGTAACCTGCCTGCGTCTGATTATGTGAATTTACGTGCTCGTGTATTTTACGTAGAACGTGCATGTTACGACAAAGTTACTTTATATGCATGATAGTATGATCTGCATATTTACATGAGCATGGCATGGGCACTTGCACGCAATTAGTAGTACGTAAGATGTGAGGTAAGAGCGTGCGTAAGATCGCCGTGTGCGATGTAAACTCGCCGATATTGGCGTTTGTGTCGACTCAATGAAGAGTCACGGCTCCCCTATGCAGCCATGGCAAAAGAAGCCATAAGGCCTGTACAAGAGGCTGGGGGAATACCCCGTATGCGGGAGATGCAACCTGGAGGATGCGGCCGGGGCACGCACTGAGTAAGGGAAGATTCCTGCGGGTGATCTTCTAGTGCGTAAAGCACTAACCGGGAGGGAAGATTCCTTCGGGTGACCTCCGCGGTTAGTGGCCTCGGTGTTGGCTACCAGTGAGAAGCGTCCGCGTGGAGGCCACATTGAGTAAGGGAAGATTCCTTCGGGTGACCTTCTAGTGTGAGAACCTCCACATATGAGATCTCTATGAAATGGCACATAGTGGGATAGAAAGCCGAGGGCCCGTACAAAGTAAGAGTATAAGAAAATAAGCATGAGTCAGAAAAAGGTCAAGAAAATGAGAATGAGAGTATGAGCATTAGAAAACGACGACGTGGATTGTCGATCGTTAGGACACGTGCATACATGCATATTTCTGCCTACTGAGCCTCGGTGGCTCATTCTTTATGTTACGTATTGTAGGTACTGACGATCACGGTACGTGATCCGACCATTACGCGAGGCCGATCTTTTGAAGCTATCCGGCTGCTTTTGAGGTGGGAGTGTGTGTATGGATGACGACCTGTGAAGGCCGGGCGCATAGGGAGCTTTTGGCTGCACACAGACACACTTGTATTTTGTGTAGACATGATTTAGATGATTCGTAGAACGAGTTACGAATATTCTTTTGACATGTATATAAGACTTCCGCATGCACGTTTTAAAACAAAAAAAAAATTATTCGCATTTTTACGTATACGTACAATAACAAAGCATTAACACTTAGAATTAGAACGGAATACGAGGGCGGGACGGCGGGTCCTGACAGAGTGGTATCAGAGCTTCGGTCACATGTCCTGCAGACTGTCCATACACACACACTCAAAAGCGCGGAAGCGGCCTTGCTTGTAAGTAATATGTTATGTGAATTACTTGTGTGGTTTAATTTATTGGCCTTAGGAATTGTCAAGGTAGGTTGAAAAATGGTAAGGCTTAGAGGCGAAGGAAGTAGAGAATCTGACCAAGGTAGGGATACCAATAACCCTCCTGATAGCCGGGATGCTACCATCCTGCAACTAACCGAATTGATCCGGCAACAGTCGGCCCAAATCCAACAGCTGATCCAACAGCAAAATGCTGGTGGGCAATCAGCCAACCTACCTCCCCCACCTGAACGAATCGAGATGATCGGGGAAAGGTTCAGGAAACTAAATCCTCCACTGTTCGAGGATGCTGTAGACCCCACATCCGCCGAGGATTGGCTGAGGACGCTGGAGAACATGTTCCAGTACAGCCGTACCGCGGAGGCGGAAAAGGTCATGTGCGCTGCCTACCTGCTAAGGGGGGGCGCCGGACACTGGTGGGAAACCGTCTCAGCCGTCGAAAACCCCTTAACGATGAGCTGGGATAGGTTTAAGGAAATCTTCAGGGGAAAGTATTACACCGCCCCTGTCAGAGCACAGCGGATGAACGAGTTCATCAACCTCCGCCAAGGAGCAATGACAGTGGCGGAGTACATCAGGAAGTTCGAGCAGCTCTCAAGGTTCGCTGCTCATATGGTCAGTACGGACACGCTCAAGATTGAGCGTTTCATGGAAGGGCTGAAACCTGAGCTGTACAGAGACGTGAGTATGGCCGGAATACAAGGAGCCACGTACGCCCAAGTGGCTGAGAGAGCGCTGGTGGCGGAGCAAGCCGAGGCAAGGATTGCTCGCGCCCAAGAAGCAAAGCGCAAGTTCGTGCAAGGGCCGCAAGGGAGCGGAGGTAACCCAAAGAGGCAGTTCGTGGCCAAGGGTGGAAAACCGAACTTCCAAAATCGACCAGGACCACCCCCACAATTTAACCCAAACCAGGGTAGACCCCAGTTCGACCTACCCGTATGCCCGAAGTGTGCACGGAGGCACATGGGAGCCTGCAACTCCCAAAATGCCGTCTGCTTCAAATGTGGCAAGACGGGCCACTATCTGAGGGCATGTCCGGAAGGTGGATCCGGAAGCCAAGCCGGAAACCAAGCAGCACCACCAAGGGTACCAGCCAGGGTTTTCACTATAACCTCCGAGGAAGCGGAAAATAACCCGGCAGTGGTGACAGGTACCCTTCTCGTCTACGAAACCCCCACGTGCATCCTAGTCGACTCAGGAGCGAGACACTCGTTCGCATCTACTAAGTATGTCATAAGGGTAGGAGTCACGCCTCACCAAGCTGAGTGCGAGTTTAGGGTAACAGTTCCGAACGGGAATCCCACCCAAACCAATCAGGTTTTACGGGATTGTCCAATAGTAATCGGGGACAAGGAACTGCCCATAGACCTTATAATAATTCCCATGAATGATTATGAGGTGATCCTTGGAATGGATTGGCTATCGAAGTACGGAGCTGTCATAGACTGCCACCGCAAGATAGTCACGCTCAACACGGGCAGGGATGACCCCCTTAAGTTCGTAGGAACCAGCAAGGGGACCATGACCTCAAAGATATCAGCGTTAAAAGCCCAACGACTGATCAGATCAGGGTGCGAAGCCTACCTGGTATTCGCCATCAAGTCAGAAGGGAATATCTCCCCGAAATTCGAGGAAGTACCGATAGTGAAGGACTTCCCCGATGTATTCCCCGAGGAGTTACCGGGACTACCACCCGATCGGGAAGTAGAGTTCGCTATAGATCTGGTACCTGGAGCGGCACCAGTATCTAAGGCACCATATCGGCTAGCACCGACGGAAATGAAGGAGTTAAAGGACCAACTCGACGAACTCCTGCAGAAAGAGTTCATACAGCCGAGTTTCTCTCCCTGGGGAGCGCCGGTGCTATTCGTGAAGAAGAAAGATGGGTCTATGCGACTATGCATAGACTACAGGGAGCTGAATAAGTTAACGATTAAGAACAAGTATCCACTCCCTAGGATAGACGATCTGTTCGATCAACTACAAGGCGCGACGGTTTTCTCCAAGATCGACTTAAGATCGGGCTACCATCAACTGAGGATCCGGAAGGAAGATGTCCCGAAGACGGCCTTTAGTACCCGTTATGGCCACTACGAGTTTCTGGTGATGCCATTCGGGCTGACTAATGCGCCTGCAGCCTTCATGGACTTAATGAACCGGGTGTTCAAACCCTATCTAGATAGGTTTGTCATCGTCTTCATTGATGACATCCTAATTTATTCACGGACGAAGGAGGAGCACGAAGAACACCTGAGAACAGTCCTAGGAATACTACGGGACAAGCAACTATACGCCAAGTTCAAGAAGTGCGAATTTTGGCTTGACCAAGTCGCCTTCTTGGGGCATATAGTATCAGGAGCAGGAATTTTCGTAGACCCGAACAAGATAGAAGCCATCAGCAACTGGCCCAGACCGACCAATGTAACGGAAGTACGAAGTTTCCTCAGTCTGGCGGGTTATTACAGGAAATTCATCAAGGACTTCTCAAAGATAGCGTCTACGCTGACGAAGTTGACCAGGAAGAATACGCCATTCCGGTGGACCACGGAATGCGAACGGAGTTTCTAGGAGCTGAAGGAAAGGCTTACAACGGCCCCAGTTCTCACAATACCATCGGGAACCGGAGGGTTTACAGTGTATAGTGATGCGTCGCAGAATGGGTTAGGGTGTGTGCTAATGCAGAACGGGAATGTAGTAGCATACGCCTCTCGTCAACTAAAAGTGTACGAGAAGAATTACCCGACGCACGACCTAGAATTGGCGGCAGCGGTCTTTGCCCTCAAGATTTGGAGGCATTACCTCTATGGAGAGCGGTGTCAAATATACACGGACCACAAGAGCCTCAAGTACTTCTTTACGCAAAAGGAGCTGAATATGAGGCAGAGGAGGTGGTTAGAATTAGTCAAGGATTATGACTGCGTAATCAACTACCACCCAGGCAAGGCGAACGTAGTAGCCGATGCCTTAAGCAGAAAAGCAGTCAGTGCGGAACTGCAACTGCTGGAAGTCGAAGTCGTAAGGTTAGGCGAAGTTGAGGTGCAGCTAGCGGCCTTAACTTTGCAACCAACACTGCTGGAGCAAATTAAGACAGCGCTAGGAACAGACGAACTGTACGCGAAAATTAAGGAGGCACAGACGGAACAAACAACCGGAGACCTCATGGTACGGGAAGACGGACGACTGTATTTCAAGGATCGGTTGTATGTACCAGACAACGCTGAGCTAAGAAGGACGATAATGACGGAAGCCCATGCTACCGCATACTCAGTACATCCAGGAGCAACGAAGATGTACAGAGGTTTAAAGGAGAACTACTGGTGGCCAGGCATGAAAAAGGACATCGCAACATTCGTGAGTCAGTGCCTGACGTGCCAGCAGATAAAAGCCGAGCATCAAAGGCCGGCGGGAACCCTACAACCGTTACCCATTCCGGAATGGAAATGGGATAACATTACCATGGATTTTGTAGTAGGACTACCGAGGAACACGAAGGGGCACGACGCGATTTGGGTAATTGTCGACAGACTCACCAAATCCGCCCACTTCCTACCTATTAGCACGACGTTTTCCATGGAACGGTACGCGGAGCTCTATATTCAGGAGATAGTGCGACTGCACGGCGTTCCATCGTCGATAGTCTCGGATCGCGACTCCAGATTTCTTTCGAAATTCTGGACGAGCTTGCAAAAGGCGATGGGAACGAAGCTATCTTTTAGTACCGCCTACCATCCACAGACGGACGGTCAATCCGAGCGAACCATTCAGACCCTGGAGGACATGCTCCGAGCGTGTGTACTTGATTTCAAAGGAAATTGGAGTAAGTACCTCCCACTGATCGAGTTCTCATATAACAATAGCTACCATGTCACCATTGGGATGGCACCGTATGAAGCGCTATACGGGCGAAGGTGCAGATCCCCAGTACATTGGGACGAGGTTGGCGAACGGGAAGTGTTAGGCCCTGACATAGTACGAGAAATGACGGAAGCCATTACCACCATACGGGAAAGAATGCGAACGGCACAGAGTCGGAAAAGCTACGCTGATCGAAGACGTCGACCATTAGAATTTGAAGAGGGAGATATGGTGTTCGTGAAAGTATCACCGATGAAGGGCGTGAAGAGGTTTGGGAAGAAAGGAAAGCTAAGTCCTAGGTATATAGGACCATTTAGGATACTGAAGAGGGTAGGCGAGGTAGCATACCAACTGGAGCTGCCTGCGTCTTTATCACAAGTGCATGACGTGTTCCACATCTCGATACTGCGAAAATACATAGCTGACCCGAACCACGTTCTAGGAAACGAATCTCTACATCAACAATTGAAACCGGATCTAAGCTACGAAGAGGCTCCGGTGGAGATATTGATGTACGAGACCAAAAGACTTAGGAACAAAGACATTCCTTTAGTAAAAGTGTTGTGGCGGAACCAATCCACGGAAGAAACCACATGGGAACGGGAGAACGAAATGCGAATTCGTTACCCTGAGCTGTTTCACACGGGCTGATTTCGGGGGCGAAATCCTCCTTAAGGGGGGGAGGATGTAGGACCCCGGTCCCTGCAAGTTAGGTCGGCCAATAAAATTTCGTATATGATCTAAGTGATTTTGTGATTATTTGCATACATGATATATGCTTACGTGATCTTACGATTTTCGTTCTTACGCGCTACGTGAAATTCGTGCAAATACGTGACAATAATACGTGCCCACGATGACCCGAGTTCGTGAGAGGGATTTTTTCGAAAATAATAAGAGAAAGGAAGATGCACTTGATAAATGGGCTAAGACCTCTTATGGGCTAAGAATTTATTATTAGTGGGCTAGAACTTAATTTAGGCCCAAAGCCAAGCAAGTTGGGAGACAAATTCCCTAATTCAAGGAAACCCACGCCTTATCTACCATGAACTAAGAAATATCTAACCAAAAATAATTGAAACATCCATAACCCCACCAAGAAACCCACGAAAGAAGAAGCCACGAAGAAGTCGAAGCAAGAAAAAGAAGAGGAGAAGAAGCCGAGCCAAATTCGAACCAAGAAGTTGAAAATCGAAATTGGTAAGCAAAGCTAACTTCCTAAATTAATTCGACATCTTGTACCAAGATTAGTTAGTTAAACATGTCTAGGGTTAGAAGATTTCTTAGATGAGGGGACTATAAATTCGTGTTGAATGTTCTAAAGGTAGAAGAGAGGTGTAGAGCTTATAATTCTAGGAAGAACAAGCGAAGAATCTAGTTTCGTGGTGAAGAGCGTTTGAAGAAGATGATAAAATGTCGAGGTTCACGTTAAAATGCATGTCGACATTTCCGTAAAATGTCGAAGTATATGATAAATGTCGAGGATTAATATCGAGTGTTAGCAAAGGTGTCGACTTATCCTATCGAGATATTCCAAAGTACAAATGTCGAAACCATGCCAAGGAAAAATGTCGAAACCTTGTTAGGATGGAAATGTCGAACTCATATGTCGAGATTCATGTCGAGTCATGTCGACATTTCTAGTCATAAATGTCGAAACAGATGGTAAATGTCGAGGGTTAGATTGAGATGCATGTCGACATTTCCATTGTATAAATGTCGAAATGTTAGAAAGATGTCGAGTTAAAAATGTCGAGATTCATTTACGTTAAAAGTCGAGATTTAGCATGAAGTGTCGATATCTTTAAATAGTTCAAAATGTCGAATTCAAAGAAAGTGATATAAATGTCGAGACCATGTGAATTTCATGTCGACATTTTCAGCACAAAATGTCGAGAGCCAATGATAAATATCGAAACCCTCAAAATGTCGAAGTGTTAAGGAGAAATGTCGAATAACATGTCGAGACTTATGATGAGTTCATGTCGACATTTTTAGTTCAAAATGTCGAGATGCAAGGTACAATGTCGAAGCCAAAAAAAAAAAATGTCGAACTAGAGGAGATGTCGAGAACCAATGAAAATGTCGAGATGGTTGAAAATGTCGAATCCTTACACATACAAATATCGAGATCCACCTAATAACACAAATCGAAATCTATCTTGAAAGAATATATCGAAATCTCTGCCAAAATCAAGTTGAAATTTCACGCATGTGAAGTCGGGCGAAACCAAATAAAATCAAACGACTTTCGCCGAGCCTTTCACAAAAGAAATTTAAATTCTCTAACTTAGAAATTCACTAAGGGCCGAGAACTTTACTTAAATATATTACGGATATAGAAATCGACTGACTTGGGAAATTTAATGAGGCAAATCGAGAAATGCGAGGTCTAGGGAATTTATACAAAGCCTAAATAACTAAGTATGACGAAAATTATTATTTCGACGAATTAGCCGAGGAAAGCAAAGTACTAACATCTTAACCCTTTTATTCCAAAAGGGCGTACATTAGGAGGTTCACGGGACCATACGCTAGGATAAGCTTGGACGACAGGTAAGTAGAAATCCAACTACGATACGCAACCTGCCTGCGTCTGATTATGTGAATTTACGTGCTCGTGTATTTTACGTAGAACGTGCATGTTACGACAAAGTTACTTTATATGCATGATAGTATGATCTGCATATTTACATGAGCATGGCATGGGCACTTGCACGCAATTAGTAGTACGTAAGATGTGAGGTAAGAGCGTGCGTAAGATCGCCGTGTGCGATGTAAACTCGCCGATATTGGCGTTTGTGTCGACTCAATGAAGAGTCACAGCTCCCCTATGCAGCCATGGCAAAAGAAGCCATAAGGCCTGTACAAGAGGCTGGGGGAATACCCCGTATGCGGGAGATGCAACCTGGAGGATGCGGCCGGGGCACGCACTGAGTAAGGGAAGATTCCTGCGGGTGACCTTCTAGTGCGTAAAGCACTAACCGGGAGGGAAGATTCCTTCGGGTGACCTCCGCGGTTAGTGGCCTCGGTGTTGGCTACCAGTGAGAAGCGTCCGCGTGGAGGCCACATTGAGTAAGGGAAGATTCCTTCGGGTGACCTTCTAGTGTGAGAACCTCCACATATGAGATCTCTATGAAATGGCACATAGTGGGATAGAAAGCCGAGGGCCCGTACAAAGTAAGAGTATAAGAAAATAAGCATGAGTCAGAAAAAGGTCAAGAAAATGAGAAGGAGAGTATGAGCATTAGAAAACGACGACGTGGATTGTCGATCGTTAGGACACGTGCATACATGCATATTTCTGCCTACTGAGCCTCGGTGGCTCATTCTTTATGTTACGTATTGTAGGTACTGACGATCACGGTACGTGATCCGACCATTACGCGAGGCCGATCTTTTGAAGCTATCCGGCTGCTTTTGAGGTGGGAGTGTGTGTATGGATGACGACCTGTGAAGGCCGGGCGCATAGGGAGCTTTTGGCTGCACACACACACACTTGTATTTTGTGTAGACATGATTTAGATGATTCGTAGAACGAGTTACGAATATTCTTTTGACATGTATATAAGACTTCCGCATGCACGTTTTAAAACGAAAAAAAAATTATTCGCATTTTTACGTATACGTACAATAACAAAGCATTAACACTTAGAATTAGAACGGAATACGAGGGCGGGACGACGGGTCCTGACAACTGCTACTCATATGTGATCTCATTACCACTTCATTACTTTCTGAACCCATTTAACCCGAAAAGACCTTCCGATTCATGCTAACTGCTTTAAGTAGTGGACGTGCGATTGACTTGCAAGCATATGGGTTAGGCTTTATTATTGCATGAATTGAGTGATTCACCGATTTATTAGCCTATACACTGAGTGGTTTGAGTGAATCCCTGTGAGGTGTGGATCTCGATTGGTAGTGCTAAGGAAATTCGTGTCGATAAGTGCTGAATATTGTTGCAGTGTCTATAATTGCTTGCTTGATTTCATTTTGTGCTTTCCATCTGCATGGTGAATTGTGAATGATCATGCCACTATTTTGTTATCTTTTCTTGCTTTTAATTTGCTTGAGGACAAGCAAAAGCTTAAGTGTGGGGAGGTTTGATAAACGTATTTTAATACGTTTATTGTTATGTTTATTTGGGTTATAATAGGAAAGTTTTGATCATTCTATGCATTTATTGGCTCTATTTACACCCATTTAAATATTGTAGGACCTTCGAATGATTATCGAGCGAATAGGAACGTAAACGAGGCGAAAACAACGCAAAAATGGCGAAGTTAGAAGCTGCCAGAAACAAGTCACGGCCGTGAACAGGCTTGCAAGAGGCCGTGAATGTTGGCAGTAAGCATAAGGAGACAAAAGTCCACGGGTCACGGCCGTGAATCGTATAGCACGAAGCCGTGACAGTAGGCAGTGGGTCGACTACTGAAAGTCACGGCCGTGAATAACATCGTAAGAGGCCGTGAACGGTGGCAGCAACCTTAAAAGAGCAAGTCACGGCCGTGACAGTTATGCAAACGGCCGTGAATCCCAGCAGAGAACTCTAAGAAGGACATTTACTTTCTTCACGGCCGTGACTGAGCGTGCTAGAAGCCGTGACTCACGGCAGAGAGTTGGAGAATGTCAATTCACGGTCGTGAAGCCTTATGCAACAAGCCGTGAATCTAGGCAGAGAGTTCAACGAAGGAAAATCCACTGATTCACGGCCGTGAATGTCAGTGCAAGAGGCCGTGACCTGTGCCAGAGAAGTCAAGATTTAGGGTTTAAGCCGCTTTCACGGCCGTGAAGGGTGTTGCACCAGGCCGTGACTCATGCCAGAAAGTCAAAAAATAGGGTTTTGAGCCGCCGTCACGGCCGTGAGGGCCCATTAAGAGGCCGTGAACGTGCCAAAATTCAAGATTTTAGCCCATTTTCGAAGCATAAAAAGGGGAGGCACCTAAGAACTGAAAAAGAACTTGATAGAGACGAAAACTGAGAGCAAAGAAGAGAATGAAGAACACTAGAAGCAGTCCCGTGATTCGGAGAAGCTCAAGGAATGATCCAACAACGAAGCTACGCTCATACGATCGAGGAACGAGAGCTCCACCTCAGAAACGCCATATTCACTTCTTAGGGAAGTTTTTATGAGTTCTCTATCCTCGTTTCCTTTAAATCTCGTTGTTGTGACGTTCAATATGAGTAGCTAATCCTCTTGTGTGTTCGGGAATAGATGAACGTTGGGTTATGTCGTAGTTAAGGCGTAGGATAATCGTGAACACGTGTATTCGACTATTTATCGTTCTATGATATTGTTTCTTCGTATCAATATGTCTATGTGTTGATATGAATGTGTGGTATATCGTTTAGGGCGACAGCTAAATAACGATCAGGCCGTTCGTAGACGTTAGGATTCGAGTATAGGGCGACAGCAAATACTCGATCCTCGCCATCTAGTAATCGCTAAACTTAGTTTCCCACGAACGTTTAGGGCGACAGCAAATCCGCGAGTGGGTAGGAAATTACTGCGATTTAGTCGATTTTCACGTAGGAATGATATTCCGTAGCTTTAGCTGACAGCACTTAGCAGGATTCGAATCCCGAACACATATTTATCATCTTAAGTCACTCTTATTACTTCTAGTTGTGTTCCTTAGTCTTCCGATCCTTTAAGTTGCTCTGTTAAGTTAGTTCGTAGTATAAACAAATCCTACTCTTTTATTTAGGCTAAATATCGATTCGATATGTTAATACTAGTACTCAATTTATTCCTCGTGTTCGATACTCGGATATTCACTATATCTACATTACAAACGATAGGTACACTGCCTATCGCGCGTGATTCTAGTTATAATATATTCGTTTTAATTATTTCTTTACGTACTCGCACGATCTTTTATTTAAACACACACGCAAGCGATCAAACAGCTTTGCGACAGTTTTGCTTTTCCATCCGTTTGAGGTGTAAACGATGTTCTATTGACCTGAAATTTTAACCACAGATAGAAGACTCACCAATATTGATTTTGACCAAAGGGATTCTCAATACAAGGTCTAGATTATGAGATATAAATTTTGGAATCTGTTGCTACTTTTCAGGCGGGCTTCACGACCTTGATGAACCTTGCTCATGGTTGTGAACCTTGTTTTCGGTCCATTCTTTGTCGTTTCATTCCGGGAATCTTATTCCAAGTAAATATAGTTTCTAAAACTAATATTTAATGTTTTATTAACGTCTCCAAGACCGTTATGTATAACACATCTCACTTTATCAGATACTATCCCAGTGATCCTTTTTAAGCCCGACTCTCGTGGTTCGTCCCAACTCGGCAAGGGAGGAATCCAAAAATTCAGTAAGCACCTAGCCAATCCCGTGGTACCGAATAAATCCCATGTTGAGTACGTTCTTCGTATTTTACGAACCGACTATAGATCGTCGTAATACGTATTAGACCCTTCACATATGTCCCGGTCGAGTGAGAGCCATGGTAATGTCAAACTCACTAACCCGACACTATGTCAAATTCGTGATGAAGAAATTACTAAACTACACTCCACGTCCCACGTGAGTTAGTTTTTATACTTTGCAAAGATTCCGTAATTCCTTGTCCCCGAATATGCATAGGACATATACCTCGATTACTTGCGAGGTTGTGAATCCCTCACGACTATCAATGCCCAGTAGTTGCATCCGTTGTCAAGACCGCATGTCATCGCTGACCCAAGTTCAACCTCGAACAAGGCGGGCCTAGCAAACTAGTGACAAGTCAGGACCCCGAAGCCAACTCTGTCAATGACCCTTCGGTCTAAGGTCCATGTATACTACTGTAGTCAATCGATCGATCATTGACACTCAACGAGTAATTAGCCATGTGATCGTCGATTACGAGTCGTGTCCAAATACAAGTTAATCCCCTGGTTCAACTCATACCAATGTTACGACCTCCCGCTTCCCAAGCGAATGATTGGCACAACCATTTTAGAGTCATCAACAAATAAGTCATGATCGACATTCAGTCACCCTACTGAAGTCTAAGACTTATCGACTAATTTTATATCCGAGAATAATAGCTCATCGGTGCCCCCTCTCTCATCCCATGAGAATCGGTGACTAAACTCGTATATATGGGTTTTATTTATTTACCTTCTCACCGGATGCCTAGTAAGACTAGATAGGTAAATAAATAATATGCCTAATTCCATAAATAAATATTTGAATACAATATCCAAATATTAAAGTGTGAATAACAGGTTCATGTTTATGCCCAATTCATTACATCCTCGAATGGCATTCCGAGGGCATATCCCCAACATAAAGGTGTAGCAGTAATGGTGTCTGGCCGATATACAAGCTCAAAGAGAGAGTCCAAGTCCTCCAACGCAAGTCTCAGAGCTTCTTCTATTGGTTTTGTGCCAACACAGCAGTGAATACGGGTTCTGAACTGTCGTATTCAGAAGCCATCTGGTTAGGCACGGGTCCTGGACTGATGTGTCCAGAAGCCATCTCTGCCACTTCGTGAAGAGTGACATTGTAGCTTTCTTTGATAGTTCGGTTGGACTTGATGTATACCCCGGTATGAAAGTGGCTTCGAATGCTTTAGTGTCGAACTTAGCTCGTTGTTCTCTATCGTTCGCCACAAAGCACTTGCACTCGAAAACCTCGAAGAAAGAAATGTAGGGCATTCGCTTGTAATGATTTCGTACGGAGTCTTATCGAAGCCCTTGTGAACCAACGTCCTATTCTGAGTGAAACAGGCGGTATTTACTGCTTCAGCCCAAAGGAAGTGTGGGAGGCCGAAATGAATCAACATTGTACGTGCGGCTTCCACGAGAGTCCTGTTCTTCCTTTCAACGACCCCATTTTGTTGAGGCATCGTGGCGGCTGAGAATTGTTTACTAATCCCAAGTTTCTGATAAAAGTCACTGAGGTACTTGTTCTTGAACTCGATGCCGTTGTCCGTTCGGATGACTTGGATAGCTTGCTGCAGTAAATTTCGAGTCGAGTTCACGAAATTAATAATCAAGTCCCCTGTTTCATCTTTAGTTCGGAGGAACTTTGTCCATGTGTAGCGAGAGAAATCCTCAACGATAACCAGCATGTACTTGCATCCATTGATACTTTGTGTCTGAATTTCGATTCGAATGTAATTTGGCGATGAGAAACTGTTTAAACAATGAAGTCAATCGAAAAATTGACTCGTGATGTTTTGGGATCGAAAATTTTAATCGTCGAAAAATTCTGTTGACCGGAATTCAAAATGTAAACCTTTCAAAATATTGACTCGAGAAGTTGACTAGATTTCTCGAGTGCACAGTTTCAATTTTGCGCTAGATTTTCGATCGAAAAAATTAGAAGATATGTGGCGTTGTTACTCCTATCGGTCCAATTATCAGACTGTAAACAATCTGATCCCGTTCGGTCCAAAGGTAGTCCAGCCTATATACCTTCAGTCAAATTGAATTTTGAAATTTTGATCGAAATCCGGCGGTCGAAAATGTTTTCGACGCGTTAATTGATTTTGGTCGTCGAGAAACAGTACCCAATGGAGTTCTTGCCGAGTCAAAATAAATAGGTTGGCCGAAAAAATTTTAC
Source organism: Craterostigma plantagineum (assembly GCA_027422505.1). Taxonomy (NCBI): domain Eukaryota; kingdom Viridiplantae; phylum Streptophyta; class Magnoliopsida; order Lamiales; family Linderniaceae; genus Craterostigma; species Craterostigma plantagineum. The sequence continues at coordinate 352,455 of JAPQWV010000358.1, forward strand.
GATAAGAAATCCCAAAGTCAAACAAGGAATGTCTGACCGAAAAGTTTTTCTAGAGAAAAAGCTTTGCGCTGGGTCAAAGTCGTCAATTCTCATCGAAAAATTTGATGGTCGAAAAATTTTCTGGTAAAAACGTTGTTGACAATAGCGACTTCAGTAGTAAATCAGTATTCTTAATTGAACAATTTTTCGCACGTAGTTTTTCGATCGAGAAATTAACCCTGATCGAAGAACTTAGCGAGAAAAACTGAACTCACGTAAATTGTCATAGAATACGATTTAACACTGAATTCAAGCAGATACTAAAAACTAATCGATGAAACTACAGGTATATGCTCGAAATCAGCTACTAGTTACTCACAAATAGAAGATTAAACATGTTCGAATCAAATAATGTTCAATTTTGCCAAAATCAGAACACGTTCAAACTGTTGCGCAAACAGCGAAATCTCAGAATCAAAAGTTCAACCTAAATCATGATTCCGATTGCTACCGATCTATTCCTAATTGATTTAAACTACTTATGCGACCACAGAAACATCAAGTTCATCTCAGATAAGCACAGAACTAAGCAACCAGATCAAAATTGAATTTCGCGCCAAACTGTTCTTCGATGGAATAGTATCAGAAATAAAATTTCGATCCAATTCTAAAAATTTTCGATTCAAAACCGAACGAAACTGCTCTGATACCAATTGTTAGGTCCTATTTTATCAACTCCTATGATCCTAAACTTGAATCCTTAGTTAATCGATTGGAATCATACGAAATCTAAGCTCGATCGAAAAACTCGTTTGAAACCTCAAGAAAGAATTTGCTTAGAGAGATGAAGATTCTGCTGTTTCTCTCTGTAGATATTGAATTGCAAGCCTTTTGGTTCAATTTTCTAAAATCATCTCTTAAGCACAATGAGTACAAATGAATTTATACCAAACTGACTTGGTATAAATAACAAACAAGTCCTAACCTAAGGACAAATACAATAAAAGCCCCTAATTACAAGGACAGATAATAAAATCAAAGCACAACTAAAACGGATATTTTACACTCCTCTTCTCTTAATCCCTAGAGGTTTCAGACATTATCAATTTAGAGAAGTTCACAGATGTGGAATTCGAACCCAAGGCCGTGCTCCTCTTCTCGTTTCCCGATATAAGACCGGATTATCGTTGGAGAAGTTCACTTCGTGGTACTCCTCTTTCCAGCCGTTCTGACGAGTGTACGAGATTATCAACGGAGAAGTTCACAGCAAGATTCATGCCCCCTTCTAATGATTTGGAATTTCGATAGCCGAGAGGCAGGTTCTTTTGGACTGCTTTTTGTGCATTCAGTATTCTCGTGTGCATTTTTTACCTTCTTTTGTCATCTTTTTCATTTCCTTTCTTCTATTCCTCCCTCTCGTTTTCTCGTTTGAGTATCCCTCCGAAGACTATGTCAACTGGTTGAAAGCTTTATCGGGATTCAAATGAAGGAAAGAGTTGAAGAAGGGTCAAAGTGGATGACTAAAGGCTATATTAAGGATTGAAATTTACACGTGGCCGAGTCAAGAATTTTCTAAGTCCCCATATCATTTTTCTAACGATATAACGCAAGGCGAATATGATGCCAAGAATCACTAGTTAAGACAAGCAACTGGTGTGTGACTCGCACAAGAGTAAACTCCAAAGAGAGAAAAATAAAAAGGCTAGAATCCTCACTTATATAAAGTATCGCCATTCCCCTAATATTATAAGTATATGTATAATATTTTTGGAATTTTATTTTTATTATCTATATATGTTTATTTTTTTATTAAGTTTCACGCAAGATATATCATTTAAGTACGAAAAACACATCGAATAGAGCACATGAAAGCACGGAAAATCAGGTAAAGCACATATCACGGGAGATTCAACAAGCCTAATTTTCCGACAAGTAATTGGAGTCGCATTTCATCCATTGCCTTGGTGAAAATGTCGGCTATTTGATATTCCCTGTTCACAAAGTACATGTCAACTATGCCTTTTTCTACGTGATCTTTGATAAAATGATATCTTATGTCTGTGTGTTTCGTGCGTGAGTGGTGAATAGGATTGCATGTAATAGCGATCGCTGTTTGACTATCACTATATATGGGTATATTATTTAAATTGTACCCATAATCGCGAAGTTGAGTCCGCTTCCAAAGCATTTGAGAGCTACAGCCGGCGGCCGCGACATATTCTGCCCTAGCCGTCGATGTTGAGATACAGTTCTGCTTCTTGGATGACTAGCAGACTAGCTTTTCCCGTAAAAATTGAGCGTCGCCTGACGTGCTTTTCCTATCCATTCGGCAACCTGCATAATCAGCGTGAGTGTAGCCCATTAGTTTGAAATTTGTACCTTCCGATACCAGAGTCCAAGGGTAGATAGAGCGGGCACATAAGCACTTGGCAAACATGATGTCCGGCCGGCTTGAGGTAAGATAGAGAACAGACCCGATTATGCTGCAATAAAGCGTGATGTCGACCGCTTTTCCTGAAGGATCGACATCCAATTTGCAGATTGTGGCCATGGGAATGCTGACACGCTTGCTCTGATCTTGATGGAACTTTGTCAGAATGTCCTTGATGTATTTCGTCTGACTTATGAAGACTCCATCTTTGAGTTGTCTGACATGAAGTCCTACGAAGAACTGCATCTCTCCCGTATGGCTCATTTCGAACTTGCTCTTCATTAAATCTCCAAATCTCTTGCACAGCTGCTACTTGTTGATCCATAAATGATGTCATCGACGTATACTTGAACGACCATCAAGTCTTTGTCTTGCCATTTGATGAAGAGTCTCGTATTGATTGTTCCTCGGATAAATCCAGGACGAGGAATTCGCTCGGGACGTCATCATACCAAGCACGTGGGGCTTGTATTAGTCCATAGAGAGCTTTGTCCAATTGATATAAGGATGATCTTGATCGATGAAGCCTTCTAGCTGAGCGACGTAGACTTCTTCTTTTAACATGCCGTTGACAAATGAGGTTTTTACGTCCATTTGGTAGGCTATGAAGTCCTTGTGAGCCACGTAAGCCATAAATAGTGTTAGGTCCTATTTTATCAACTCCTGTGATCCTAGACTTGAATCCTTAGTTAATCGATTAGAATCATGTGAAATCTAAGCTCGATCGAAAAACTCGTTTGAAACCTCGAGAGAGAATTTGCTTAGTGATATGAAGATTCTGCTGTTTCTGTCTCTAGAAATTGAATTGGAAGCCTTTCGGATCAATTTTTGGAAATCTTCTATTAAGCACAATGTGTACAAATTTATTTATACCAAACAAACTTGGTATAATAACAAACAAGTCCTAACCTAAGGACAAATACAATAAAAGCCCCTAATTACAACGACAGCTAATAAAATCAAAGTACAACTAAAACTGATATTCTACGTTCTCCCCCTTTGTGCTTGATCGCTCTTGCGCGCCACCTGTCCTCGTCGGGCATAGTACGACCTGTGCAACCCCAGCGCATACTCGAAGTTCCTTAGCGTATTCCTCAGTTCAAGTCGCTCCTTGATGTCATCAAGTAGTTCCATCAGAAGTGGTTGTTCTCTCACGAACCTATGAAGCTTCAGCATCGTATCTCTGTTGATCTCTTCCAACCTTTTCTCTATGTTCTGCCTGATGACCTTGAGCGTTCCATCACAAAACATATGTACTTAAGTATTTTAACATCAACCTAGTCTTTTTAGCAATCAGATTGTGGTTGGTGATGCCTAAGACTGAGCTGATGTGCACGTGATTGTTGGGAAGCCCTTCGATCTCAGGTCTTTTGTTGAGCGGAGCGGTCATGCTAACATACTTCATGTTGCTTTCCAGAGCCATCTGAAGGTCGTGAGCGACGAAGTACTTGACTTGGCGCACCATGAACCCCTCGAGTCCTTCTTTCTTGATGAAGCCTTGAGGACCCTTGTACTTCTCTACATATAGTTGGTAGAGATGGTACACCTCCTTGGCATAAAGGTACGGTAGATCGCTCTCGCTTAGTTCTTGAGTTCTGTCTACTCGTTCGACGACGTAGTAGGGTGTTGGAAGACCTCCTTTAGCACAGAAGACACTTAGAAGCTGGCATATTGGGGACAAACTATTATATTGACTCTTTTCTTGTCCTTTGGTCATCCCGATCCTCACATCTGGTCCAAGGTGGGTTAGCATCCAGAGATAAGTCATTCTCTTTTGCTGTTCCCAGTGAGAGATCTCTCTGAGCTCGAACTCGTTCAACTTCTTAACTTTGTTCAGTGATCTCCATATCTGTTCTCGAAATTCTTCAAGGAAGGGAATTTCAATCCTGATATTTTCCCATGGCGTGTCGAATGAAACTATCCCTGGCATTTGTCTTGTAGGGAAAACCGCTCGTTGCGCAATAAGCTCCGGAAGCCTTTGGGGAATCTTGGTCATGGTCTTCACTTTCCTGAAGTTCTTCGTCTTCTATCAGGACTAGGTCCACCGAAGCTGCTTGGAGGAAATGTCGAACGTCCTTGAGTCGTTGTCTTTAAACGTCATCGGGCATGGTATGGGTCATCCACTGTCCTTCAATTATGTATCTGTCGAGGAACTCGTGTGGGTTGACACCATGTCCAGGGAGTTGCTTGAGTTTGCGCCAGGGCCACGAGCATTGCGGTACTTGCTTCTTCTTTTGGAAGCAAGGGGATTGTGAAGGTCTGTGGTGGTGTGGACGAATGCATTCTTATGTTGAAGGTTGGTGGGTCTGGGTCGGTTTGTATTAGAGTTTGGGTGGTACGGTGCTTGGTGGTGGTTGTTTGGGTAGTAGGTTGTGAGGTTTCAACGACTCCTGTCCTTCTCTGCACCGAGCCTGATCCTTGACCTTGTTCTTGACCACTAAAAGAAGTCCTTGGCCTCTTCTCTCCCTCATGATGATCCTGATCGTCAGGGTCATCATGTCATCGTCTGGAGTGGGAGCTTTGACCTCGGCATGTTTGAGTAGGCAGGTCAGGATGGTCCACCAGTCGCCTATAGAGTGATTCTTTCTGAGGTGATCGGATGGTAGGGCCTATGAGGTGGGCGAGAAGTGTGCGGTGGAGCTCGGTAATTGGGATTGTGTATGGGTTGATTAGGATAGATGAGTTGATGAGAGGGTCAGTGGGTGTGGGTTGTGGGGGTGTGAGGTTGACTTATGGCGAAGTAGCCTTAGAGACGAGCACTTTCTCGATCGTGACGGGACGTCTCAATGGCAGTGAGTACTCTCTCCATTATCTTTTCTTTGAGGGATCAAACGGCTTCAGAGAGAGCGGCTTGGAAACGTGCTTCTGTCACAAGGGGTTCTGACGCCACCGTCGTAGATGGACCAGGTCGATAGATGTTGCCTGTTGACAATCCTTGAGTGAGCACCATCTCATCGGGCTGGCTCGTAGTCACTTGAAGTTGTGACTGCCCGACACTTCCATCCAATCCTTGAATTGAATCTATTAGATTCGCATCTATGGATGTTGTGACAGGCTCAAATTGAACCTGTGCATCAGACATTTCTACGTCGAGCTGCGGCTCAAGATTAGCGAAGAAGGGTTCGCAGCCCTTGGAGTGATAGTTGGTGTCGTGTCTGACTTCGTGGTGACATTTGTGAAGATGGCCTCGAACGGGATGCTCGGTCGCCTTGGTGTCGGACAGGGTAGCCGTGTGAGGGGATGATCCGTGTGCAACATCCTCACGGGCTTGTTCTGTCATAGGAGGCTCGTCGGGTTGAATCCTTGAGATCGGAGCCTCTGTTTTAGGCGTGGTAGCCTGTGGAGGTGAGTTGCGCCCCGGTTCTGCTTCGGGCTGTGTTGCCTGTTGCATGATCTCCTCAATAGATCCTTGGAACACGCCAACAATTATGGGTACTTCAGCATCGAGTGATTATTGTGGAGCCTCGAGTTCCAACTCTTGTGCCACTGCATAATTCAACATGGCATCATCGTCTAGTAGTTGTGTTTCCTGAATTTGAGGCTCCTGTTCTAGCTCTTGTGCCACTTGATCTATCAACTCGGCCTCAGGCTAGGTTGGTGCTGTTGTTGTTGGGGGAGGACTCACATGAAAATCTGTCGCGGGCCCTCTAATCATCTGCTCAGTGAGATGATTCTCCCGGCAGTACAGCTTATAGCCGTCTCGTGAGGGTTCGGCAAGACGTAGCAGCTAAAATGGAATGGCCATCCATGGTTGATCTAAGTCCGTGAGCTTTGGGTGGTGGAAGAACTTGAGACGTGGTGGCTGGTAGTTTGCTCTACGAGGCAGGCGAGGAATGTTCTCGTGTATCTCCATGAGTTGTCTGATGATAACCGAGAACTATCTCGCATACGGCACGTTCTTGGAGCTTTTGTTCACTTTTTGGCTGATCTGCTCGGCTAGATCGCCCCAGATCAGTTGGGCGGATTCGTAATTCCACGAGAACAAAATTCCGTGACAGATTCGTAGATTGTGGTCGTTGCCTTTGTCGAAGCCCGCGTGCTTCAGTGATAGACACTTGTTAATAATTCCAAAGAGTGTCTTCCATGGATGAGGGATCCCGTTGCTCTGCATTTGTGCGAGTTTGGTGAGCAGCGGACGGTATCCCATTTGGAGGAAACTTGCACCAACTCAACATCTGTTGGCAAGAGGTCATAGCTGTGGCAAAAGGGAAGGTCGAGAACAAGTCCAAAATCATTCTTGTTCATGCTGATGTGTCTCGTCCCGAGCAAAGAGGTGAAGTTGTATGCTCCTTCAACAACATGACTTTTGATCATCCCCCAAAACTGCTGGAGATAGACCATCGGCACCGAGACTGTCACCGTTAGTGCGTGCCACAAGGGATGGCCTTGAAATATGGACACGATAATCTCGTCCGGGAACCTGAAGGTAGTCAGGTCGAGGTCAAAGTTGGTGCCCTGAACCTTGAGATATAGATTCTTGTCGTAAATGTGGTTATACGCATGATAGTGGTCCATTTGAAAGTCAATTAGACAAACAAATCATTAGTTCAAGGATTTAATTTGAGTCGAAATTTAATTTCATCAAATCATAAGAGTCTGGCATGGGATGTTTGATATGTGTAATTCGGCACATAGGTATACGAAAGTGAACTCGTTTGAGTGATATTTATTAATGAAATTTTTGAAATTTGAAGACAAAGCATCTAAAGTTTCGTTCGAATTCTAAGTGTTGAATTGTAAAATTGAGCATTGTTCACTCCTTATTATCGCTCGATAATTGAAATCCACATTAAATTGCCTAAGTGCGAATTAAGTGTTGAACGTTATATGCGTGGTACTGTAACTGAGAATTTTACGAACGAGAAAAATTTCGTGATTTACGATCGAGAAAAATCAATTTCCGCTTAAATTTATGATCGACAAATTTTTTGCGCGTGAATAACATTTTTCGCCGTGAAAGTTATCGAGCAAGAAAGTATTTCGATTTTAAAATACTTTTTTGCTACGAAATTTACGATCGAGAAAATTGACAACGAGAAACTAGGTTAATCATCGAGAAAATTTTCGATCGATCAAAATTATCGCTGCGTACTTTTACGATCGAGAAATTTTATCGTCGAAATATTATTTTATCACCGCTAAAATTTTTGATCAAGAACAAAATTGAAATCGAATTACTATTTTCGATTGTATGTTTTGCGCTCGAAACTTAATGACACCTATTTTATTTATTTCATTCAGTAATCTTTCCACTAAAATCAAAATTCGATTTTTCGATTGTAAGTATATTTCGATCTACATTTTTTATTTTACCGATTAAGTCAAGAATTTAGCGAAAATTTTTTACGATGCAAACAGTGACTCAGTCAAATTGAAATTCAATTGACACTGTTTGCGAGCGAGAAAGTTCTTCGTCACCTTTAAACCTTTAAAACCAGTTTCAGTCGAACTGTCAATCACACTTAAAAATGCAGATAATCGAAGAACTATACTCCTAGAGTGATCGAAAACCCTTAAACTATCCTGGGATGCAGATTTCAACCCAGATAAACACAAAAACAGGTCGAAATCACAACAAACGCGCATGTGGGTTTGTTACAGCTTTGAACAATCGAAAATCTACTCAAAATCAGGCGAAAGATTATAAAATGTAGATGCAAACTTAGTTAAATCGCACGCAAATAGCACATAAGTGTCGTTTCTACGTTAAACAGACAATTCCAAGATGAAAATCGAAAGATTTGGGTAGAGATTTGAATCATCTGTGAAAATTTTTGCGAGAAAATGAATACACTGTAGAATTTGTGATTAGGTTTTGCGTCACATGAAGTTTTTCGACTGCAAAAAGTTATTTTTTCTAATGTGGCTTGTTGGACGTTTTGAGTTCGCATATTATACAGGCCCAATTTTAATTTTTGCTCGACAAATTGGAAGCGAAAATTAGCATTTAGTCCCAAATCCATTTTCGCTCGAGAAACTGCGATCGAAAATTACTAAAATTGCCCAAATTTCTCGATAGTAAGTTTTCTAAGATTTCAGACTGAACCTAAGTTCAAGTAAAAACCACATAATTGTTCCCCCTACGTATGAAAATATATGTAATTAACTCCCTGTTATTCAGGACGGTGACATCTGGCTCCATAGTCATATTTTGTAAATCTGCAATAGTTAGAGCAAAAACGTCGAGAATATTAGAGTTAATTTTGGAAGCAATATTTCTATTTAGGCGCCCCCTAAGTAATTTTAAGAGAAGTTGGTTAAATTCAAATACATAAAACACGTCAACGATCAAAATATTTAATCAGCCATAATTTAAACCAATGCCGTGCACTCCAAGTCTTGAATAATTCGTCAAGTCTTCCTCATTGTTTCTGCAACACTTAGAGAAAGACCATCAAAGTCACATCTGGTGTAGAATGATCTTCTGGAGAATAAATTGATTCAAAGTCAGATCCCTTGGGAAATTCTCTAGTTTTGTAACTTTGGTTCAATTCGGTATATGAGAAGGGGATTTCAACCCTAGTTTCGGCATTTCTCATGGTTTTTCCAACGAGGTTATTTCTTTTGCGTTAGTAAAAGCCATAAGAACAGTTAGTCCTAGACCCGTGTTCTTAACATCATAAAGTTGTTTGCAGTCAACTTTCTTCAAATACGGTGGATTCACAAAACCCAAGCCGAACTTGTAGTCATAAAATTCTAAATCCATAGGCTGATTTAAGAAAATTATTTGTTCAGTTTGTCCCCTTTTCACTAGAAGATCTTCTAATTTCTTTATTTTAGTGTAAAGCTTCGTGCGTTCTTCGTTTAAGGTAGCATAGTTAATTAGACCAGTGCTCATTTCGGCTTGACAGGTGTCTAGACTTTTCCTTAATTCACTAATCTTAGAATTCGACTTAGCTAATTCATCATCGAGACTAGTGGCCTTCTTACTTGCGGCTTCAAGTCTACACTTAATATGACTTTTCTCATACAAGTTTATAAGTAGACGTCTGTGGTTGTTGTCTTGCCTGTCTTCTAGTTCTTATACTATCGAACTATGCTTTTCCAGTGGAATATGCTTAGTCTCATATGATTGGAGTCTCTTAATTAATTCTTCTATTTTGAGGTTAGAGCTCCTAAGATTTTCTTCAAGACTAGATATGGTTTCCTTATACTTAAGAAGCTTTCTCTCTACCATTATATCTCGTTTCTGCTCAAGTACCATGTTAGCATACATAGTTTATATATCAGCTAAACAGGTCAAAATGGGAAGAGTCAGGGGATGCTACCTTCTGAGATGAAGTGGATGCGTAGTCTTCATCCGTCCTTACAGCAGTTCCATCTTCCTTATCATCTTCGAGGCGTGCCATGAGAGTGTGGTTATCGGCGCCAGAATCTGAAGTGTCCACTAGCCAGTGGTCCTGTTCAGCCATAAGAGCTACTCCAGCTTCCTTTTGTTTAGTCAAATGAAGCTTTTTGGAGTAGTAGTTGGCATCCTTCTTCTTCGAAATGGTGCATTGCCGGGTGAAATGACCAGTCTTCCCACAGTTGAAGCACTTGAGTGGGTCTTTGGAGTTGGCTTCTGAGGACTCAGCTGGTCTATCCTTATTCTTCGAACTCGTAATTCCAAGTCTATTTGCTAATGATGACTATTTCTTCTTAAAATAGTGCTACATCATCATTTTGGCAACTAGAGCCAACTGCTTCCCAAGCTCCCTTACTTCGGGATGAAGTTTAGAGTCAAATATATCCTCATCTTCAGACGAGCTAGAAGGCTTGACATGCTTTTCCTTTCGCGAGCGAGAGCTCTTCTTTTCGAGACCAAGGCTATTGAATTCTCGGTTTGTTTGCCCTTCTGCTCTTTTTGTATCTCGCCAATGTCTTGTTCATACTGTGCAAGATAATAAAAATTGCATGGATATCCATCTTGTCTAGATCCTTGTTCTGTCTGAGCTGTGTGGATATTTTCTTCCACTCAGTGGGCAAGGAAGATGGAAGCCGAATATTTACTTCCATGTTGGTCTTGTTGATGTCTAGCTTCCTCATCTCATTGAGGAGCGTGAGGTATCGCTGATATGAATCATGTAAGCTCTCTTCATTCTTGACCTTGAAGGAATCGTAAGCTGTGAGATATTTGCTTTCTTAGCCTTGACTCGACCTCTATCCGTTGCATCATGCAATTTAGCTGATCCAACATTCCCTTTGCAGTGGGAATACTGCCTATTTGTCTGTAAACATCATTGGTTATAGCTTGAATGAGCCAAGATTTGCAATCCAAGATCAGCCTTTGCTCTTTGTCTCTCCGATTCATCATACTCACTAGGAGTCTTCAGATGCCTAGTAGGTTCAATTGGGGGATTATTCATGTTGTCACCTTCTTGAGTGACCCAGAATCGTGTTGGTCCCTTGTTAAGTAATGCTAGTAGATTTTCAGCCTGATCTTTGAGCTATAGGAAGTTCAAGAACCGACTGCGCCAAACCGTGTATTCGCCGCTTTTCAAGATCGGAGAGGTCGTCGTTTCCATGTGAATAAGCATCCATTTTCTTTATGAGTTGATTAAGGATCTTCCTAGGTTGTTTTGATGATTTAATATAATGTAATAGCTACACAAGTGACAAATTAGTTAGTAGCGTTTGATTCGAAAGCAGTTGAGAATTATTTTTGATTCAATCCTTAAAGTTTGATCAGAAATAATTTCATTGCAATACCCGCAAATTTTATACGGGATTATTTCTATAATATTCGGAATGTGTGGAGTTGATTTTCGAACATACACCGATTTCTTTCCGAGCTGAAATTGGTACAACAAAACAAAATTTCTTACAATTAATCACTTAACATATACCACCTAATACACGTCACAAAGACAAGATCCAAACCATAGTACATCTCATTACTTGCTTATGGACAAATAATCTATAAATTAAATAAAATAGAGAACCTAAAAGGAGAAGCATAACACACGTTGAACTCCTTGCATGAGGACAAAAATCCACGAGGCATCTCCATGATATCCCTCCATACATATGCCTCCATGTGAGTTAGGAACCATAGGATAAAATAATAACAACCAAGTCATCTCCATGTGCTTGAGGACAAGAGCAAAACCAACTAATCACCTAATACACATGGAGGTACATGAGGACAAGATAAATAAATAAAGGAGAATAGAGAAGGAACCAAGAGAGAAGAGAAGAGAAACCGTGAGAAAAAAAAAAGAGAGAGAGGCCGAGGGAGAAAGGAAGAGGAAGGAAAGAAAGAAAAAGTAAGAAAAAGAGAGGAAGAAGAGAAGGAGAAGACGGAGGAGCCCGCGGACGAGGACGAGCTCGGGATCAAAATTCTAGGGTCGAGAAAAATTAACCCTTGACGTAGCTCTCTACGGAATTAAGGTAGGTGAAGATCACCTATATGCGTAAACAAGATTAGGGGACGAGATTTTACGTGTTGTATGCCGTGAATTTTACGTGTTGCATGATTTCTTTCGATCCTTAAATATTTATGTTCATGATTTTTTTCTTGCGTGAATTTATGTTAATTGGTTATGAATATGTTTCGGCTAGCTTAAGGAACATGAGCTTTGTGAATTTTAGATCCATGAACACTTGAAATTAGGATTAGAGAACTTTTCATTTAAGAGGATAGAGAAAATTTGGGTAGGATTAGGATTTTCGGACATAAATCTTCAAGCTTCAAACTCGGTCATGTTGAACTAAAATTCGGATTCTTGACAGACTTAAGAAGTAAGAGTAGAAAGTAGAATTAGGAGTTTTGAGGGCAAGTTTGGTTAGATTTGGAAAATTTGGATATTAGTGCAAATTAGGGTTTCATAGGTTTCTTTTAAATTCGGGAGTCTAAAATGAATTTTTAAAAAAATAATGAGTGCGGGGTGGAATTTGACAAAACTCGGGACAAGAGTGAAATTTGGGAGGTCATTCAAATATTCGAGTTCTTTGTGAAATTTTCAAAAGTTTCGAGTGTTGAAGAAAGAATTAAAAATTTGGTTGGGGTCCTTTGTGTAAATTTTCAAACTTCGGGGACCAAACTGAATTTTTTTAAAAATATTCGGGGACTTTGATGTTCAACTTGGGCGAGGAGAATAAAATTTCAAATTTTCGGGTCCTTTAAAATAAATTATGAGATTTTGGAGTTTTAAATGCAAAATTCGGAAAAATATTTCGGAATTAGGAATTTAAGTGATATTTGGAAATTTTGGGCATTGGAGTTTTAAAAAAATATTTTGTTGTAAATTAGGGACCAATTCCAAAAATTTGGGTCTCAAAGGAAAAGAATTAAATTTCGGGACTCATAGCGTAATTTAGGGGAGAGTTCGGCGAGTAAGGTTTCGGGCCGAGTAAATCGCTACGCGGATTTTGGGCCCGATTATTTAAGGTATGATATTTTCGAGATCGGGCCGAGATGATATCTCGAGCCAATAAGTTGTTATTTTATAGGTTGTATTTTACTACCATAGACCAGCATCATATCCTTAGTCCGTCTGAGGTACTTGAGGATAGTCTTGACTGCTGTCCAATGTTCCTTACCAGGGTCAGCCTGAAACCAACTGACTACGCTCACAGGGTACGCCAAGTCAGGTCGCGTTCAGATCATCGTGTACATCAAGCTACCCACTGCAGATGCATAAGGGATTCCATTCATCTCTTTCCGCTCCAACTCACTTTGAGGGCTCATAGTCTTGGAAAGGTGAATCCCATGTCGCATAGGCAGGAACCGTATCTTAGAGTTGTCCATATTATATCGCTTCTAGGGGTGTTCGTTCGGTACCTACCGTACCGAACCGAACCGAAATTTCGGTACACCCCTAGTCGATACCGAATACCGAACCGAATTTCTCGGTTCGGTATTCGGTTTTTACCAAAAAAATTTCGGTAAATTCGGTTTTACCGAATTTACCGAAATTTAAATAATAGTAATAAAAAATTCGATAATAATTAAACTAATTCATATATTAATATAATATATATTTTATTTTCAATATTAATATAATAAAATATATTTTAATTTTTAAAATTTCGGAAATTCGGTTCCGAATTTACCGAAATTCAAAATCAGTACCGAACCGAATTTACCGAATTACCGAATTTTTTTTTGAAGTACCGAATACCGAACCGAATTTTTCGGTTCGGTTCGGTTTTGTACCGAAATTTCGGTATTTCGGTAATTTCGGTCAGTATACCGAACAACGAACAGCCCTAATCGCTTCAGGACCTTCTATAAGTAAAGGGCCTGGGAGAGTCCTAACATACGATTCGCTCGATCTCTATTGTAGCGCCCCTCTCCCTTTTTCCTTTATTTGCGCAGGTAATACATTTTTTTTCCATAAAATTTTTTGCTTTTCTTTCCTTTTCATAACCATTCCTTTCGAACATATACGGGAGCGTACATCTGTCTATCTCCTTTTACTCATAACGTACACATATGTACCACGTCATTGTTTTAGCATCATACGAAATCTTACGAATGTTCCTTAAGTTATATGCAACCGATGAACTGTGGGGAGTAGGAGAGCGTAGCCGGCCAACCTTGAATCCATGCTTTCATGATGTGCTCTAGTCGCCTGTTAGATATCTACATCACTATGAAACAACTATTCAGAATATGATAACAACATGTTATTCCGTAGACATATAATAAATAAAGCTGAAATAATTAATAAAATCGTGTCCCATATATATCATAGCATTTCTTTCATATACCCATTCTGTAATCCTTCGTTCATAAAAACATTGTTCATAAGATCCGTAGATCAAAGACGATTTGTACTGTAAACATTTTAAATCATATAATCATCACGTAATCAATTTTGAATTCCATCACGTAACCATTTCATATAACCGTCATTCAAATGATCGTTAGATAAATGCATTTCTATATGGCCATTTATTTTTATACTCCCGTTATAGACTGGCTAGACCGTACTGTAAGCCCAGTCGGCGCCCATGCATGGGACTCTGTAACCATTCTGTAATCCCCCGATTTGTAGGGATATACGTGTGCCTGTACAGGGCTCTATCATCCCCCGATTTGTAGGGACGTAACCATAGCTTCCCCCGTTATGTAGGGAAGTATGCTGTAGCATCCGTATCGCACCATCGTAGTCGTAGCAGTCATAACGGTTTCACTGTTCAATATTACGTGTATGCAGATGCTATGCCCATATCCTTGTTCTAGATATCGAATAACTCTATCAAATCACCTTTGTCACATACGAGCACATTACGGCATATAAGCCCAGTCAATTCATATAACACATACATCATATAATTATAAATCAATAAATTCTAATAAAGCATATAAGCACATAAAACACATAGAAACAGAGCACATGATGCATATCATACTCACAGTTACGCTTATATTTCCGTTCGCTTATTCGACCTCTTCCTTGTCTTTATCGGGGTCTTGACCTATAAAATTATTACGTTCGGTGAATATGAGATCCCTAATATGGTGCATATGTCGTGGTATGCATGTCTATTATGCTCAATCATGTCTCTAAGTACATCATTTACCTTTCTTTATATTGATATTGACAACTTCGCTAATTTAGTTCACTGCATGCATTTTCGGATTTATTAAATACTGAAATATTCATCTTTCAAAAATAATTGATTCTAAAATCAGATCTGACCCGCAACATATTCTATAATTCGCGACATATTACATAGTCCGTGAAAGCTTTTACTTCGCGAAATCCTTTAGGATTCGCGAAGCCCGTTTCAGCCCGCGAACAGAATTCGCAGCCCGACCTCTCTCTAGTTCGTAAAATATTCAGCCCGCGAGAATACAATTTCAGCCCGGCCTCATTTCTTAAATCGTGAAGTTCATCGGCCCGCGCAAAGGTTTGGCCCGCGAGAAGCCCGATTCTATTTCTTGTTCGAAAATCGACTTGGCCCGCGAATTTCTAAAATTTGGCCCGTGAGAACCTAATTTCAGCCCGAAATCAATTCACAAAACTCTTTTACGAAAAAGGTTTGGCCCGCGAGAAGCCCGATTCTATTTCTTGTTCGAAATGGACTTGGCCCGCGAATTTCTAAAATTTGGCCCGTGAGAACCTAATTTCAGCCTGAAATCAATTCACAAAACTCTTTTACGAAAACAGCCTGAATTGCGAAACATTTGCGAAATTCCTTTCGAAAATCTTAAAATACTATGCATTAAATCTTTCGCAATTAACAATTTTCACTTCTTTCGAAAATCTTTAAACCCCTCAAAGCAACATATATTCAGAAATTATCAAAATTCATATGATTAAATCCTCTTCGGAATTTAATCCATACGCGGAAAGTCATACACTCAAAACACTTTCTGTCGAAAACCTAGAAAGTTTCGATCAAACCCTAGTTTCTCAAGAACATCATCAAATTTCAAATTTCCCGAGAACTTTATAAATGCCAAAAGCTTCATTAACATATATATATCGAAATATTCCTTTGTTAGGCCGAAAATATAGTTCTTGGAAACCTTAATGTACCAAATATTCCTTAATGCCGAAAACTTTAGAACACTTAATCCTTAATATGCTAATAATGCTCATACGTTGAAAACTATCTATGAAGATACTGAAATTTATTTAAATAAAATTTCTTCAAAAGACTCGACACCCCCCACCCACCCACCCCGATTTGTAGGGATATACGTGTGCCTGTCCAGGGCTCTATCATCCCCCGATTTATAGGGACGTAACCATAGCTTCCCCCGTTTTGTAAGGAAGTATGCTGTAGCATCCGTATCGTACCATCGTAGTCGTAGCAGTCATAACGGTTTCTCTGTTCAATATTACGTGTATGCAGATGCTATGCCCATATCCTTGTTCTAGATATCGAATAACTCTATCAAATCACCTTTGTCACATACGAGCACATTACGGCATATAAGCCCAGTCAATTCATATAACACATACATCATAGAATTATAAATCAATAAATTCTAATAAAGCATATAAGCACATAAAACACATAGAAACAGAGCACATGATGCATATCATACTCACAGTTACGCTTATATTTCCGTTTGCTTATTCGACGTCTTCCTTGTCTTTATCGGGGTCTTGACCTATAAAATTATTACGTTCGGTGAATATGAGATCCCTAATATGGTGCATATGTCGTGATATGCATGTCTATTATGCTCAATCATGTCTCTAATTACATCATTTACCTTTCTTTATATTGATATTGACAACTTCGCTAATTTAGTTCACTGCATGCATTTTCGGATTTATTAAATACTGAAATATTCATCTTTCAAAAATAATTGATTCTAAAATCAGATCTGACCCGCAACATATTCTATAATTCGCGACATATTACATAGTCCGTGAAAGCTTTTACTTCGATAAATCCTTTAGGATTCGCGAAGCCCGTTTCAGCCCGCGAACAGAATTCGCAGCCCGACCTCCCTCTAGTTCGTAAAATATTCAGCCCGCGAGAACACAATTTCAGCCCGGGCCTCATTCTTAAATCGTGAAGTTCATCGGCCCGCGCAAAGGTTTGGCCCGCGAGAAGCCCGATTCTATTTCTTGTTCGAAAATCGACTTGGCCCGAGAATTTCTAAAATTTGGCCCCTGAGAACCTAATTTCAGCCCGAAATCAATTCACAAAACTCTTTTACGAAAACAGCCTGAATTGCGAAATCATTTGCGAAATTCCTTTCGAAAATCTTAAAATACTATGCATTAAATCTTTCGAAATTCACAAGTTTCACTTCTTTCGAAAATCTTTAAACCCCTCAAAACAACACACATTCAGAAATTATCAAAATTCATATGATTAAATCCTCTTCGGAATTTAATCCATAAGCGGAAAGTCATACACTCAAAACACTTTCTGTCGAAAACCTAGAAAGTTTCGATCAAACCCTAGTTTCTCAAGAACATCATCAAATTTCAAATTTCCCGAGAACTTTATAAATGCCAAAAGCTTCATTAACATATAAATATCGAAATATTCCTTTGTTAGGCCGAAAATATAGTCTTGGAAACCTTAATATACTAAATATTCCTTAATGCCGAAAACTTTAGAACACTTAATCCTTAATATGTTAATAATGCTCATACGTTGAAAACTATCTATTAAGATACTGAAATTTATTTAAATAAAATTTCTTCAAAAAACTCGACACCCCCCCCCCCCCCCCCCCCCCCACCCGTAATCGCCGGCATAAAAAATCTTTCCTATATATGCACCCTAGGCTTATGGAAGCTTCCCATAATTTCTCTAATTATACTTGATCGTAGTTATTCCTATGTGTTACATCTGTAATGCATGAAAACATAATTCCCTTACCTACTACCTTTCGTAGTTTTGAGTCTGCCTAAAAAAATCCCTTCTCTTTTGTTCGACTCTTGCTCTTATACTAAAACTAATCGTTTGCTTATATGATTATTAATCCTTACCATGCATATGTATATACACAGGATATATATATATATATATATATATATTATGACAACATTGTTTAGTTTCTTTACCTTGGAGAATTTGCCTAGGCTTTTGTTCAAGGTTTTTGATCGTTTCTTATTTTCCTCTGTTCTCGTTTTTCTTAGTTCATCAAGGTCTCAATTTGATATGTAATTCGTACTAGTATATTCATAGGTTTTATAACTGATGATGTCGATTTCCTCAAGGTTAAGAAAACCTTTCCTTTGTCATACTCATTGATATTTTCAAAGGCCTCCACGTGTTTATGTCCTTTGATAGGTTAGTATTATTATTATTATATTTATATACATGTGTTAGTATAGACATATCACATTTAAGTAGGCCACGAAAACTTTAATATGGATCTATGTACAAAGACTTTCTATCATTATCATATGGAATTTTAGATCCCAACAATATTCCTTAGAAAGTATCTATTGATATTTAAATGTCTATCGAAAACTTCTTACTCTCTCTTAGGCTTTTGTCGAAAACTTTATCAAAAGTATGGGGCTCATGCGAAAACTTCTTCTACTTAGGTTATCATAAAACTTTCTTTCTTTCTTTTTTTTTTTTTTTAAGGAAAATTTCATTACCACCACCAAGTTTTTAACACCGACTCATTACATAAACCTATTCATCCGAACAAAGAAACTCAATCAATCAACATCTCACTAACTACGACAAGGGCATATGACAAAAAAAACTAGAAACGCCTTATCTTTAGCAGATTTCAGAGACTTACAGTAGATTGGAACTCGCCACCGCACGTCTCGATATGCCGCGTGGGCGACATCTGACGGCTGCCCCGCACGCCCTTCCATCGCATGGATCCGTCGATTCCTTTCCTTCCAAATATGGTATTAGATGGCAGCCACGTAAGCTGCCTCAATCTTGAATCTGGTGCTTTTTCTACGAGTGAGGGACTGGACCCAATAGCTCCAAGCGGACAGCTGTACAGGCCCAGGATGTGACTTTATCCACCTTGTTAGGATTCCCATTACTTGTTGACTAAACACACACTCAAAGAAGAGATGTTGGATCGATTCATCCTCGCTACAACACATTCTACATTGGAGATTTACCTCAGAAATGTTCCACGATTTTATTCTGTCAAGTGTAAGCAGCTTTCTCCATAGGACTAACCATGTGATGAAACTGTGCTTAGGCACATTCAACCTGTTCCAAATTACAGAACAAAAACTCCATCGAGTTGCCTCCCCTGTTAGCCATCTATACCCCGAATTAGCGGTGTAGATACCATTCTTCGTCTCCATCCATCTATTCAGTTGATATCAACTCTGAAACAACAATTTGGTCTTATTGATTTTTCTCCAAAACCAACAACTGTCTGGTGGGGGGCTGTGGTCCCAAAAATCAGATTTTTTTAAGTAAATGTCATTCATCCATCTCACCCACAGTTTATCTGCCTTGGAAGCTATATCCCATATTTGATTCCCAATCAAAGCATTATTCCAAATCTCACAACTTTTTAAGTTGAGTCCCCCTGCCTTTTTTGGTTTACATACTAACTCTCATCGTACCAAAGCTGTGTATTTGCTACCTATACTACCATTCCATAGAAACTCCCTACATAGCTGATCCACCTTTTTCACCACTGATTTAGGCAACACAAAAATACTACCCCAAAAGCCATGACATGACAGTAATACGGAGTTAATTAAGCAGCTCCTACCCGCATAAGATAAAAGCCTCGTAGCCCATACCTTTATACGTGCAGCAATTTTATCCACCAAGATTTGACAAGTACTTTTGGTCCATTTAGTCGGAGTGATCGAGTCTCCAAGGTACTTCATTGGGTAGCTACCACGCTGGAATCCTTACAATACTTGCATTTCATCATAGGTTCTTTGAGAGATTCCAGCACAGTAGATGTTGGATTTGGTGGAGTTGGCTTGCAGCCCAGAAACTGCATAAAAATGCTCCGAAGATGATTTTACAACTGCCACCGCTCGTGTAGTCCCCTTGCAGATGTAGCGACCCTAGCCATCGCCACCATTTCTAGCGTGTTTCCTAAGTGTCTAACGAGGCGATAACTTAAAAGAGATACGAAAATGCGGAAGAAATTTTTCCTTTTTCGTAAAGGAACTTCGTCTTCCTGTTCACGTCAAAAGAATACATCTATGACAAAAGGATGCTCCCAAACTTTTTAATTACATTTGAGTTCTATCTACATGTGTTGTGTAACTTGTGCAGCAAAAGATCCTATGCGCCCGGCCTCACAGGTCATCATCCACGTACACACCACTCCCAAAAGTCGCTCGGAAGCTTCAAAAGAGTGCCTTGCTAGCTAGGTCATCATGTACCGTGATCCGAAGGACCTACAACACATAACGTAAGGGTGAGCTAAAGAGCTCAGTAAGCAGAAACTATATGCATGCAGTGCACGTGTCCTATTTTGCAATGACATCCGCGTCAATGCTTTTCTAGACTTCACTTTTCTCCTCATTCCCTTTCCTTTGACTTTCCCTTTCACCTCGTAACCGGGCCCTCGGCTTTTCCATCTCACTACGTCCCATCGTAGAGCTCATTCAACTTCATACGTATATACGAGTGACAGTACACACACACTGAGAGGCCACCCCTTAGTTCGCAATTTGCATTTGACTACATGGCACCTTTTTAGCCCAACACGATCCACATTGGGAGGCTAACGTCGCCTTTTTGGCCCAATGCGATCGTCATTGAGAGGCAACCCTTATTCATCTCTGTGGCACCTTTTTAGCCCAATGCGATCCACGTTGGGAGGCTAATAGCGCCTTTTTGGCCCAACGGTGGATATTGGGAGGCAACCCCAGCACGCAAATTGCTGTCCACATTGGGAGGCCGATAACGCCTTTTTAGCCCAATGCGGTCCCGAAGGTGTCCTTTCTAGCCCAGCGCGGCCTGGCACACGTGCGCTTTACGCTGGTAGCCCACTCCGAGGTTGCCAACACACGAGATACCCTCGGTGTCGCGTCTTCCCTCGGGTCGCAGTCTCCAGGTCACGCTTCCCGTCATAGGGTTCTTAACCCATCATAATTGTAACTCGGCGACGCCTTCGCGTCACCATCGTGACATAGGAGAGTCTTGCCTCGACAGTGGAATCGATAACAGATGCCCATGTTGGCAACTATTCATCGCTCGCAGGTGATCCTGACTCACACACGCTCTCGTGTCCTAACTGTCATACTAAGCGTGTATGCACATGGTCATGTCGTGAAATCATGTACATATGCATGTCATGTCATATGCATGTCATACCATAGATAGTAAGTAAAACATGTAGCATAAGCTTCACATTCTGTCAAGAAAGCACGTAGGCACATAATTATGCACATAAAAGTCATGTGTTGTAGTTGAAGTGTAGTCTCCACTTACCTGGCGTCCGTCGATCGTTAGCTAGTGGTTTTGGTGAATTTCCTAAGTCTCGACCTTAGGCACAAAATTACAATATCAGTATACTATCTACGTTATCGTGTTCTTAAGTGCTGGAATATATATAAAATGATATTTAAATATGTAAATATTTTAATTCGTTAACCTATTTAATTCTTATATTACATGAATTTCCTAGGGGTTCGTGAAATTACCCTATGTGCATGTATTTCGCGGGTTCTATCGTATTTCAGCAAGTTCGCACAATTTATTGTATGACTCGTGACTCTTGCCGGATTCGCGAAACATTTCATGCCTGTATGTCACTAACGAGTTCACGAAGTCGCTCAGCCTACAATTCGCGAAGTGTTAATTGATTCGCCACACTCAACCCGCAAAGTACACGGGTTCGCTAACCTCTCTCTCAATTTGCAAAACATCAAGGTTTGCGAACTCTCGCTTAATTCGCCAACTCTTCGCTCCTGCTTTGCGAATTCACCGATATATTACAATTCGTACTCTACTAACCGTTCATGAAATAGGACCCGTGAAGTGAGCCTAATTCGCCAAGTAATTACCCCTCACAATTCGCCAACCTACATATATATATAATTCTTCAAGTTTACATTTCTAACTCGTAATTCGTGCCTTTCCTTGCATGTCTCACCATTCACTTAGCCATGTAATATTATCTCCTAGCAATTCGTGAAGTCATGTAATATTATAATACTCCTTATTTGTGAAGTGCATGGTGACATATAATATTATTCAATTACCACACCTAGCTAAGTCTATCCCCAAGTTCATGGGCCTCCTATGTTCCTTGTAATGTTATTTTATTCCTTAATTCACGTGAACCTCCCATAGTGTATGCCACCTCCCAACATTATTAAATTGGTGAAATTTGTTGCCTAGTATCCACTCATAAAGCTCTATGTGCTTATTATATTATTTTCATTTCATTGTGTCGTGAGCTTCCATAACTCACACTTCACTCAATTCGTGAAGTTCATAGCTTAGTATACTATTATTTTATTCCCCACTCAATTCGCAAAGTCTAAAGCCCTTCACCTAATTCGCAAAGCATATGGACTCGCCAAGTTCTACTTTGATTGCCCACTTTGATTGCCCACTTTGATTGCCCACTTTGCGAACTCCTTATGACCCGTGAACCTCTCATGGCCCGCGAAGTGCTCCCAATTCGCAAACCTTGCATGGACTCCCCAAGCTTTGTCCTAGTTCGCAAGGTGGATTCGCAAAAGTGCCTCTTGCCTCTCGGTTCGCAAAGTCCCGGATTCGCAAAGTGGGTTCGCAAAGCTCTTCAACCCGCGAAGTTCTCGTTGCCTTTGAGTTCGCAAAGTGCATGGGCCCGCAAAAGGTTTGAGTTCGCAAACCTTTCCAACCCGCAAACCTCCACGGGTTCGCAAAGTGGCTTGGAGTTCGCGACTTGCTCAACCCGCGAAACTCCCATTTCGCGAGCTCATGAACTCACTTCGGGAACCGCGGCATTTAGACCCTTTTGGATTTGCGAACCTCATTTGGCACCTAAAGTTCGCAACTTAGGGTTCGCAAAACTCACCCTTTACGATTTCTAGCTTACAAGAACACCTTTTTTACACCCAAATCCCCAAATTATCGATCTAAGTGCACTTTTCTCAAGAACTCCATGAATATCGTATGAACACTGAAGCTTAAAATCCGAACACTACTTTATGCATATTCTTAGTGGGCTAAAATGCTAACACCCTAATCATGATAGATTTAGACGTAGAACATGAAATCTCAAGCCAAAATGTAAAAGTATTAGCAACGACTTCGTACCTTTCTTAGGTCAAGTTTCGAGCTCTCCCTCCCTCTCTCTAACTTTCGTTCCAGTGAGAGATGAAAAGATCTATACTAAGCTTTCAAGTCATAATTTAAGGTGTGGTTGCTAGGGCTTTTGGGTGACGTGAATATCCCATGTTTTAAGGGAGCTTGTTTCCTAAAGTTCATCTCCAATGGTTTGGGCTAAGATAAATGCTCCACTTGGGCCTTGAAATCTTGGACCACTCATAATATATTTGGACCAAACCTATGACTCATCTTGGGTCTAAGTTTGGATTTAAACTCAATCCAATGGCAACTATAGCTATCCTTGGCTCACTAATATTATTTTCCCAAACTCCCTTCTTTATATGTTTTGGAAAAATTCCTATTAATTAATGTATTATTTAGGCACATATTTGTTTACACAAAATGAGTAAGATCGCGGAAACACATAATTAACGCGCAATATTCACAAAGTCACATGGGCACGTAGTTAATGTGCATAAAAAGAGTTCATATTTAATCACGTAAGCACATAATTCATATAATCACCTAGGCACGAAATTAATGCATGAAATTAATAAAGTCACATAAGCATGTAGTTAACACACAATTATTCACAATTTCGCCTAGGCACATGTGATGCACAAAATTCTGCCGTCATGCGGGCATGAAAGTGATTCATGAAGTACACGGAGTCATATAAAACACATTATGTGCACACCGATTTATTGGCCATACTAGCTTTCAAGGACCCGGGCCTTACATCCTCCCCCCTTAAAAAGGATTTCGCCCCCGAAATCTGTCCGTTCGGGACAGTTCAGGGTAACGACCCCTTACCTCATTCTCACATTCTCAAGTCACTTATTCTATTGACTGGTTTCTCCCTAATAATTTTACTAAAGGAGTTTCCTTTTTCCTAAGTCGATTCGATTCCTATGTCGAATATCTCTACTGGCTTTTCATCGTAACCCAAAATATGGGTTTTGTTTAGGATGTGGGAATTCGTTCCTAAGTGCAGGACCTGGGTCAGCGACAAGGTTGGGGTGGGAAGGTCATTGGGAGCTTGCGACAATACTGCGGTTATTCCAACTGTCATGCTACTTAGTTCATGCTGCGATCACTTTTATGAACGTCCGATTGCCTGCTGTTAGTTTCCAAGGCCCGTGTCTTTTATTGGCATAGGCCTTTTGCCTAGTCTATGCTGCTTGCCACTTGCGTATGTCGCCCTGACCTTTGCCACTTCTCGCATTAGATCTGAACTTGGTTCTAGTCGGGTCCCGTTTGGGGTAGTCACCTCGCACTTGCTTTCGGCCAACTAGGTGTGACCTCAAGTTTCATCGTGCACTAAATGGATGCATATCATGCGGGGCTCGTGCTTCTACTGGTGTGCATGTTGAAGTTTTGTGTGTAGGTGAGATACCTGCTTCCACAGGCGGGTTATCCTCTGCTTCTTCCGACATGATTGCGTATACCCGAGCTGATGCGGTCGGGAGTCTGGTCTGTCTCCCGTCTTGACTTGCTGAGGGGTTCTCCTGGCATGCTCTGGAGGAGTGGCCTATCTTGCCACATTTGTTACACGTTGCATTTTGGTAGAAGCAGACACCCAGATGTCGCCGTGTACATCTCGGGCACACCGGTACGTTCGGGTGGGGCATTCCTTTGTTCAGATTGCGTTGCTGAGGTGGTTCGAGCCTGTTCTGTCCACTCTGTTTCGCGCCATTGACCATGAACTGACGCTTCTTATCACCTCCACTCCATTGCGATGCTTGCGCAAGTTTTCGCTTCATTTCTTGGGCTCGAGTGATTTTGGCTTCAGCCTGCTCTGCCACTAATGCCCTTTCTGCCACTTGTGCGTACGTGGCTCCTTGTAGTCCAGCCATGCTTACGTCTCGATATAGCTCTGGTTTTAGGCCCTCGAGGAAACGCTCGATCTTCAGGTCATCCGTGCTTACCATGTGGGCAGCGAACCTTGAAAGTTGTTCGAACTTCCTTATGTACTCAGCTACGGTCATCGTTCCTTGCCGGAGGTTGATGAATTCGCTCATCCGCTGGGCTCGAACTGAGGCAGTATAGTACTTGCCTCTGAATAATTCCTTGAAGTGGTCCCAGCTCATTGTGGCAGGGTTCTCAATGACTTGGATTGTGTCCCACCAATACCCAGCGCTCCCCCTGAGTAGGAACGTGGCACAGAGCACTTTTTCCGCCTCTGGGATTCGGCTGTACTGGAACATGCTTTCAGTGGTTCTAATCCAGTCATCAGCAGTGGTTGTATCGTTTGCATCCTCAAAAGTGGGTGGGTTCAGTCTCCGAAATCTTTCCCCCACCAACTCGGCTCTTTCAGCCTGGGTCGGTCCAGCATTCGTGTTGTTCTGCTGGATTAATTGTTGGATTTGGACGGATTGCTGACGGACTAGTTCTGTCAGTTGAAGGATGATGGCGTCTCGGTTATCTATGGAGATTGGGTGGTCCCTATCTTGGTCTGCACTACCACTACCCTCTCCCCTAGTTCTTACCATGGTTCTTAGTCTGTCCTGGCAGGTCCTATAGTCAATAAATTCATGCAACACGGAAATTCGCATAATCATAAAACTTACAGGCAAGGCCGCTTCCGTGCTTTTGGGTGTGTGTACATGGACAGTCTACAGGACCTGTGACCGAAGCTCTGATACCAACTGTAGCGACCCTAGCCATCGCCACCATTTTTAGCGTGTTTCCTAAGTGTCTAACGAGGCGATAACTTAAAAGAGATACGAAAATGCGGAAGAAATTTTTCCTTTTTCGTAAAGGAACTTCGTCTTCCTGTTCACGTCAAAAGAATACATCTATGACAAAAGGATGCTCCCAAACTTTTTAATTACATTTGAGTTCTATCTACATGTGTTGTGTAACTTGTGCAGCAAAAGATCCTATGCGCCCGGCCTCACAGGTCATCATCCACGTACACACCACTCCCAAAAGTCGCTCGGAAGCTTCAAAAGAGTGCCTTGCTAGCTAGGTCATCATGTACCGTGATCCGAAGGACCTACAACCATAACGTAAGGGTGAGCTAAAGAGCTCAGTAAGCAGAAACTATATGCATGCAGTGCACGTGTCCTATTTTGCAATGACATCCGCGTCAATGCTTTTCTAGACTTCACTTTTCTCCTCATTCCCTTTCCTTTGACTTTCCCTTTCACCTCGTAACCGGGCCCTCAGCTTTTCCATCTCACTACGTCCCATCGTAGAGCTCATTCAACTTCATACGTATATACGAGTGACAGTACACACACACTGAGAGGCCACCCCTTAGTTCGCAATTTGCATTTGACTACATGGCACCTTTTTAGCCCAACACGATCCACATTGGGAGGCTAACGTCGCCTTTTTGGCCCAATGCGATCGTCATTGAGAGGTAACCCTTATTCATCTCTGTGGCACCTTTTTAGCCCAATGCGATCCACGTTGGGAGGCTAATAGCGCCTTTTTGGCCCAACGGTGGATATTGGGAGGCAACCCCAGCACGCAAATTGCTGTCCACATTGGGAGGCCGATAACGCCTTTTTAGCCCAATGCGGTCCCGAAGGTGTCCTTTCTAGCCCAGCGCGGCCTGGCACACGTGCGCTTTACGCTGGTAGCCCACTCCGAGGTTGCCAACACACGAGATACCCTCGGTGTCGCGTCTTCCCTCGGGTCGCAGTCTCCAGGTCACGCTTCCCGTCATAGGGTTCTTAACCCATCATAATTGTAACTCGGCGACGCCTTCGCGTCACCATCGTGACGTAGGAGAGTCTTGCCTCGACAGTGGAGTCGATAACAGATGCCCATGTTGGCAACTATTCATCGCTCGCAGGTGATCCTGACTCACACACGCTCTCGTGTCCTAACTGTCATACTAAGCGTGTATGCACATGGTCATGTCGTGAAATCATGTACATATGCATGTCATGTCATATGCATGTCATACCATAGATAGTAAGTAAAACATGTAGCATAAGCTTCACATTCTGTCAAGAAAGCACGTAGGCACATAATTATGCACATAAAAGTCATGTGTTGTAGTTGAAGTGTAGTCTCCACTTACCTGGCGTCCGTCGATCGTTAGCTAGTGGTTTTGGTGAATTTCCTAAGTCTCGACCTTAGGCACAAAATTACAATATCAGTATACTATCTACGTTATCGTGTTCTTAAGTGCTGGAATATATATATAAAATGATATTTAAATATGTAAATATTTTAATTCGTTAACCTATTTAATTCTTATATTACATGAATTTCCTAGGGGTTCGTGAAATTACCCTATGTGCATGTATTTCGCGGGTTCTATCGTATTTCAGCAAGTTCGCACAATTTATTGTGTGACTCATGACTCTTGCCGGATTCGCGAAACATTTCATGCCTGTATGTCACTAACGAGTTCACGAAGTCGCTCAGCCTACAATTCGCGAAGTGTTAATTGATTCGCCACACTCAACCCGCAAAGTACACGGGTTCGCTAACCTCTCTCTCAATTTGCAAAACATCAAGGTTTGCGAACTCTCGCTTAATTCGCCAACTCTTCGCTCCTGCTTTTCGAATTCACCGATTTAAAATATTACAATTCGTACTCTACTAACCGTTCATGAAATAGGACCCGTGAAGTGAGCCTAATTCGCCAAGTAATTACCCCTCACAATTCGCCAACCTACATATATATATAATTCTTCAAGTTTACATTTCTAACTCGTAATTCGTGCCTTTCCTTGCATGTCTCACCATTCACTTAGCCATGTAATATTATCTCCTAGCAATTCGTGAAGTCATGTAATATTATAATACTCCTTATTTGTGAAGTGCATGGTGACATATAATATTATTCAATTACCACACCTAGCTAAGTCTATCCCCAAGTTCATGGGCCTACTATGTTCCTTGTAATGTTATTTTATTCCTTAATTCACGTGAACCTCCCATAGTGTATGCCACCTCCCAACATTATTAAATTGGTGAAATTCGTTGCCTAGTATCCACTCATAAAGCTCTATGTGCTTATTATATTATTTTCATTTCATTGTGTCGTGAGCTTCCATAACGCACAGTTCACTCAATTCGTGAAGTTCATAGCTTAGTATACTATTATTTTATTCCCCACTCAATTCGCAAAGTCTAAAGCCCTTCACCTAATTCGCAAAGCATATGGACTCGCCAAGTTCTACTTTGATTGCCCACTTTGATTGCCCACTTTGATTGCCCACTTTGCGAACTCCTTATGACCCGTGAACCTCTCATGGCCCGCGAAGTGCTCCCAATTCGCAAACCTTGCATGGACTCCCCAAGCTTTGTCCTAGTTCGCAAGGTGGATTCGCAAAAGTGCCTCTTGCCTCTCGGTTCGCAAAGTCCCGGATTCGCAAAGTGGGTTCGCAAAGCTCTTCAACCCGCGAAGTTCTCGTTGCCTTTGAGTTCGCAAAGTGCATGGGCCCGCAAAAGGTTTGAGTTCGCAAACCTTTCCAACCCGCAAACCTCCACGGGTTCGCAAAGTGGCTTGGAGTTCGCGACTTGCTCAACCCGCGAAACTCCCATTTCGCGAGCTCATGAACTCACTTCGGGAACCGCGGCATTTAGACCCTTTTGGATTTGCGAACCTCATTTGGCACCTAAAGTTCGCAACTTAGGGTTCGCAAAACTCATCCTCTACGATTTCTAGCTTACAAGAACACCTTTTTGACACCCAAATCCCCAAATTATCGATCTAAGTGCACTTTTCTCAAGAACTCCATGAATATCGTATGAACACTGAAGCTTAAAATCCGAACACTACTTTATGCATATTCTTAGTGGGCTAAAATGCTAACACCCTAATCATGATAGATTTAGACGTAGAACATGAAATCTCAAGCCAAAATGTAAAAGTATTAGCAACGACTTCGTACCTTTCTTAGGTCAAGTTTCGAGCTCTCCCTCCCTCTCTCTAACTTTCGTTCCAGTGAGAGATGAAAATATCTATACTAAGCTTTCAAGTCATAATTTAAGGTGTGGTTGCTAGGGCTTTTGGGTGACGTGAATATCCCATGTTTTAAGGGAGCTTGTTTCCTAAAGTTCATCTCCAATGGTTTGGGCTAAGATAAATGCTCCACTTGGGCCTTGAAATCTTGGACCACTCATAATATATTTGGACCAAACCTATGACTCATCTTGGGTCTAAGTTTGGATTTAAACTCAATCCAATGGCAACTATAGCTATCCTTGGCTCACTAATATTATTTTCCCAAACTCCCTTCTTTATATGTTTTGGAAAAATTCCTATTAATTAATGTATTATTTAGGCACATATTTGTTTACACAAAATGAGTAAGATCGCGGAAACACATAATTAACGCGCAATATTCACAAAGTCACATGGGCACGTAGTTAATGTGCATAAAAAGAGTTCATATTTAATCACGTAAGCACATAATTCATATAATCACCTAGGCACGAAATTAATGCATGAAATTAATAAAGTCACATAAGCATGTAGTTAACACACAATTATTCACAATTTCGCCTAGGCACATGTGATGCACAAAATTCTGCCGTCATGCCGGCATGAAAGTGATTCATGAAGTACACGGAGTCATATAAAACACATTATGTGCACACCGATTTATTGGCCATACTAGCTTTCAAGGACCCGGGCCTTACAGCAGAACACCAATAGGTCATCCGCAAAACACAAGTTAATCAATTTTAGATCTTTATACATAGGGTGGAATCTGAAATCTTTATGATGTGAATCCAGTTGAAATTTTCTAGAAAGGTACTCCATAATAATGACAAACAACAAGGGAGATAAAGGGTCACCTTGCCTCACCCCCTCTTTCCTTGGAACAAGGATCCCATTTGCCCATCAAGAGAGATTGTGAAAGAGGTAGTCGTAATGCATTCCTTTATCCAGTTGATATACTTGGGAGGGAACCTAAGCTGTGCCAACCAACTACATAGAAATTTCCATGAGACCATGTCATAAGCTTTTCTTAAATCAATCTTCATGAAGCATCTCGCCGAGGCATTCTTTCTATTGTACAATTTCATCAAGTCTTGACTAATGAGTATGTTGTGCACAATAGATCGGCCTTGTACAAAAAGCACACTGATTCTCATTAATTATCTTGGGTAGAATGATCTTTAATCTGCTAGCTAGGAGCTTAGCTATGCATTTGTAAATCGAGTTCCAACATGCTTTCGGCCTAAACTCCGCCGCTACAGATGGATGATCTACTTTAGGAATAAGGGTAAGAGATGTACCATTCATTTCCCGCAGTAGTTTCCCTGTCTCAAAAAACTCATGCACTGCTTCAATCACGTCTTGCCCAACCACTCCCCAAGACTTTTTGAAGAAGCAACTCCCGAAACCATCTGGTCCAGGTGCAGAATCCTCATGTATTGAGTGAATGGCCTTAGTTATTTCAGCATCAGAGAAAGTATGAATTAGCTGAAATTGTTCCTCCGTGTTGAGGATGTGTCCTTGTCCAACCACATCTTGGTCAATCACCTCCGTTTGACAACCTTCAACCCCAAGGATTTTCACATAGTAAGCTGTGAGGTGGTCCAGTATATCCTGCTGCTCAGAGAGTATAGAATTCTGCTCATTAAGTAATGATGAAATTCTATTCTTATACACCCTTTGTTTGATGACAGAATGAAAGAAAGATGTGTTAAGATCACCATGCACCAGCCATTTAACTTTGGCTTTTTCTTGTAAAGAATTTGTTAGCAGCCAAACTAACATATTTGTATTCCAGTTTAAAGTCTCGCTCCCGTTGAATTAATACCTCATTCAGTGAGTCTTTGTAGTGCTTCTTGGACAGTTTTGAGAAATTCCTCATAGTTTCTGATTTTTTAACAATATCAGCAAACTGTGCGGAATTAAGCTCTCTTAAAGGCTTCCGACACTGCTTAAGCTTCTGGATAAGTTGCCACATTTTAGTCCCTCTGCAATTCCGTTCCCAATTCTTTTGCACCGTGTCCAAGAATATGGGAGATAGCGTCCACATGTTAAAAAATCTGAAATGCTTTTTCGATGAACACTGCAGCTTGTTGCCTTTAGGATCACCGGTGAGTGGTCCGAGATTCCCTCCTCTATAAACCAAGCCTCAACATCTGGGAAGCATTGGGTCCATTTCGGATTCACAAAAACCCAATCTAATTTACTCCACGCCCTAGAGTCACCCACTTGCTTGTTGCTCCATGTAAACTTGCATCCTTTGCTTCTCATTTCCACCATGTTACAATTTGTAATACTATTAGCGAACTTCTCAGTCTCAGCGATATTTATAGGATTACCTCCAAGTTTGTTTTCAGCAGATAGGATGGAGTTGAAGTCCCCCCATACCATCCAAGGTACTTGAATTGATTGACTGCGGCCCATCAAGTCTTCCCACAAAGATTCTCTAAGAGAACCAAGATTATGAGCATAGATGCATGTTACAAGAATCTTTTGACTAGGCCAACATCAATCTGAAGATGGATTACCTGCTCTGAACTGTAAAGAACTGTTACTTGTTCCCCTTGTTCCCATGCCACTATTATCCTCCCATTAGGATGTTGGTTCAGATTATGACAAAAGGACCAATTCCTGAACAAATTATTCATAGCCGCATCCACGTTATTCAATTTCAGTTTAGTTTCCACTAAACAGATAATTCGGAGATGATGTTTTCTGCAGAATAACTTGACTTCATTCTGCTTATTCGGGGCATTGAGCCCACTAACATTCCAAATTCCCAGCTTATCCATAAGGCTCCCCACCCCTCTGCTTGAAGGGGGATCTGCCAACAACTTGAAATCCATCGACCATGATTGCTTCCTTCTGTTTTCTAGGTGATTTTCTAAACATTCCCAAACCAGCAACAGCATCCGCTATACCTTCTCCTTATCATTTGATGGATAGGACTCAGCTCTCACGGCAACTAACTGTAGATGAGATTCACTCTGGGAATTCAGCCCCTGATCATCATTATTCTTCTTCTCTGCCGGTTTGGATTTCCTAAATTTTGGATCCTCCTTCCTCTTACATACATCCTCTAAGTGCCCATAATTAGAACAATAAGAGCACTTAACTGGTTTCCACTCATACATCACCGGTTGTTCAACCAACACACCATTCTCATTCATAAAGTAAACAGATTCGTGCAATTCTTTATCCAGATCAACTTCCACAAGTATTCGAGCAAATTGGATCCTTTCCTTTTTGACTGTAAAGCTATCAGCCATAATCGGAATTCCCACAAGACTAGCTAATCGGCTAAGCGATTTATCACCCCAATACTTCAGATCAAGCTGTGGAAATTGAATCCAGAGAGGTACCTTGCTAACTGAAATCTTTTTGAATTCAGTGTTGATCGACCAGGGAGTAAGAATCAATGGTTTTCGATCAAAATGTAACACTGACGATTCAATTATGTAATCCCTCTGCTCCAACATGGTAAATTTGACTAGAATAGTCCAGGTTTCACCTGCATAACCTTTTGAATCCCCGACTGTTGTCAAACCCTTTGCAAAAAACCATTAATAACACTGAGAGGTGGATTCGCCCCAAAACGTAGCAGAGAAGAGACGAGCTCCAGTACGAAACTTCGTCATCCAGTTCATCTGCTACAATCGAACCAATCAATCTTCCATTGTTGTTCATCGGTGCAATGTAAGCCAGCTTGCTACCCGCATTCCTCAACTTCGAGATGTCAAACTTCTCCCAGACATTCGATTCCGAAGATTCCTTTTCTAATCGATGTGTATCAGGCATAACCCCTTTTTCAGACCCCTGGGTATTCGATGATTGTGGAGTGGATGGTGATGGGTGTTGATATATTGGGGTGGGTGGGGTTGGAGAGATGGGAGGCCGTTGAGACGTCTTCTTCTTCGCCATAGCTAGAAATCTAGAGAGAGGAAGACGCCAATCCTTTTTAAACCTATATCGAAGCTTTTTCTTTACTTTAGATATTATCTTGAAAACTTCCTTAATTCAACGCCCCTAGTGGCAGCCACTAGGGGCGTTGATAGAAAAAGCTTTTTCAGATTACGAAATATAATGATCTTCGGGAGTGCACTACACACCTCCTAACTCATGTATGTTTTATTCCCAATTACACAAAAATATACAAAAGTTTCGAGATAATTTAATATTAAAAACGTCATAGTTACTAGTATTTGTAACATTGAATTTAGAGTTCTTAAAAGAAATCCCTACCGTAAATGAACGTCATTTTACAATATGTTATTAAATTGTTAACATACGTATACAGTAATATAAAATCGCCTCAATCTTTCAATCGATATCTTTAATTGACGTGTCTTGAAATTTTAAAGACTGAATATAGACTTAAAACTTAAAAATCTGTTGTGATTTAGACAAAATGCACCGAAACCCGTAGGGTCTGAAAATTACACAGAACCCCTCGTGGTTTATCTAATGATGTGCTCCTTGTCATTTTCACCGCCTAATTGGGGGATTGATGCAAGGTTTTAGACAACTAGGGAGTACGACGCTAAGTTTATCACAACACAAAGGAGTTTAAAAGGCATACAGTAGTATCATGTATTTCAGTATAACCACATGTGAATAAAGCATAATTTAACTTGAATTACGTTTTAAGATTGAGTGGGAAAAAAACGGCTATTTTATGCAATATCATGGTTCGCACTTTGGGAGTTAATGGTTCTTTCCTTTCTTTTATGAGTTTGGAGGAAACCATCTTCATCTATAAGTAAATTATTTGTGCCACATACAAAAACTATCTTCATCCGTCTCAATATTTAAATCAAGGAGGTCTCTCCTCCTACCACTGATTGATGAAATGCTCAAAATAACATGGTACCAGAGTTCGATCTATATGTTATCGCGCTTATTTGACTCACCACCACCCGATTTTTGTACATATTTTAGGTTTTAAATCGTGCCACGCGTGAGGGAATCATGGTCACTTCGGTAAAATATCTTCACCCGCCTCAATACGATATTGTTTTCCTTATCACCCGACTCAATGTAACAACTACTTTCAGCACACGTGCGCGTGTGTGTAGTGATATATAACTATAAAATAGTATTCTATATTTCAAAGAGTTATTTTATTTTAAGTTTTTAATGTAGGAAAGTATACCTGCGACAGAGAAATAATGAAACAAGTTTAGTCCTTGGAAATTTTTAGGTTGATTTTGCGTATTTTGAGGAAGAAAGAGTTGTGTGTTTACGGTTCGATGATAATATAGTTCAATATTTTATAATTTCTATTGTATAATTTTCTTTTTTCTTTTTATTTTAACGTTAACATGAAAGATATGTATGTACAATTATGATATGTTCAGCTAGGGATATGTTCGTCCATGATATGCTTAAAGGAAGTAAAAGTTTCCAAACGGGTACCTGAGAAGAACATATGTACTGACTTCAAATTTTATTTATAAATAGGTATTAAAGTCTAGTTATTCTCCCTTATTATTGTTATTATAAAATCAGTCTCAATATATTATTTCTATTTCAACGTTGTTCAGTCATATAAGCTGGCTTGGCGGGGTGGGTATGATCAGTTTTCACATCATAATGACAACAGTCGTTAGGGTTAATTTAGGGTCAGGCCCTATTTTTAAGTTGGGTCCAGGCCCTATTTACGTTTGGGTTGTTGATAAGGACCAATTATTTGAAATTGTTAGAGAAAAACCATTTAGGCGAGAAATGACATATTTACCCTCCTAATTTTGCCACAATTACGCCGAAATTACCATCGTCTTCAACAGCGAACGAAACACAGATCTCTTTAAACTTGGGTAAATTAATGTGTTGCAGTTCGAATAAGTAGAAATCGATGTCAATTTGATGTTGTAGAACTCGTTAACCCTGATGGGTTTTATAAACCCAAGCATCTATGGATGCTAAGTACAGAAAAACTGAAAAACACAAATCACATCGCTGAGATTGTAGCCAAAAATATCAAAGTTCATGACCTGATATGTTGAAATTATTGTTAATTTGGTCGTGGGTATGATTTGTATTATTGCTTGCAGCTTTAACCGTCAGAAATAACGAATAAAAAAATAACAAATATCTTATGGTTAATAACAAATGTTGACTCAGAAGTAACACATCACGGAAAGGTAGTAACGCCTTTGTTTGTCCTCAATAACACAGTCTATATACAAGAAATGGTCGGGAGGAATAGAATGAAAATCACAAATGCACTAAAAAATAGATGAAAACTGCATAAATCTCGGAATTATTGACTCGATAAGGTAAAATAGACCTCAATTTCTCATGGGTACCTCGATTATACCGATTACATGCAAGAAACGGATATTATATTTTCCCTAAATCGTGTAAAAAAATACTTATAACATAGCGAAAAATAACAAATGTCTTATGGTTAATAACAAATGTTGGCTTAGAAGTAACACATCACTGAAAGGTAATAACGCTTTGTTTGTCGTCAATAACACATCCTGGATCGGGAGGAATAGAACGAAAACAACAAACGACACTAAAAAATTGATGAAAACTGCATAAATCTCAGCGTTATTGACTCAATAAGGTAAAATATACCTCAATTTCTCATGGGTACCTCGAATTTATACCGATTACTTGCAAGAAACGGATATTATATTTTCCCTAATCGTGTAAAAGAGTAATACTTATAACATAGCAAAAACTAACAAATATCTTATGGTTAATAACAAATATTGACTTAGAAGTAACACATCACTGAAAGGTAATAATGCTTTGTTTGTCATCAATTACACATTATGGATCGGGAGGAATAGAACGAAAATCACAGAAGACACTAACTAACAGATGATAAACTGCATAAATCTCGGCGTTATTGACTCAATAAGGTAAAATCGACCTCGATTTCTCATGGTACCTCGAATTTATACCGAGTAGTTGCAATTTATGTCGAAATCCAGATACGATTTACCATTATATTCTCGAATTTGCACCCTAATTAGACAGGTAAATTCTACCTCGTGCATCGTCAATATCATAATGAATCCAATACATGACATGTCGAAATCGGTTGGATGGGGCAGTCGAATCCATGACATGACATGTAAGAAAAAAGAGTTCGATCGTTAGAGAAAAATTTTTTTGTTGATAATGTTTTGTGATAACAAAATAACACAATATTATTGAAGAATAACGTGTCTTTCTAAAGTAACAATATTCTGTAACTGAGTAACATAAAAAGAGCATTTTAGTAAGGGTATTTTCGTCAAATCATAGTTTTTAGTCCTTCAACTCGAATTTACATAATGTATGTTACACCCTTGAGTGCCACGTCATCAGCTCGTCATGGCCGAGCTATATAAGTAGCTATGATGTGCAGGTCCAAGGCGCACGAGTTGGCGGGGAACAACACTTGGACGTTTTCTACCCAAAGACGCATGGAAGGATCCGGCGAGGTAACCAGGGACTCGGCGGGAGCCGGCGAGGTTGGCACAGTGGCCGACCAAGCAGGTGGCTTGGCCGGGCCGCACGCTCACACTGAGCGCAGGGCTGTGCTGGAGCAGTGCGCGCGCATCGTGGGCGCATTGGGCTAAGGGCGTGCGGGAGTTCTCGGCAGGGTGTGCGAGAACTGGCGCACATGGGACTTAGGCGATGTGCGAGACTTCTCGGCGGGGCCTGCGTGAGGTTTGGCGCGCGAGGCGAGGGCAGCGCGCGCACATGTGCGGCACGCAGTGCGGCACCAAGGCAGGAGGCGCACGTGCATGCGGGCTGGCACGGACGCTGAGGTCCAGCGACGGCAGCAACGGCGAACAGTGGTCCGGCGGTCGGAGGCGTGCAAGTCTAAGGCACGGAGTTGATGTTTCAACACTTAGACGAGGTTCGATGTTCTGGAAGCCGCTTAGGATGCTGAGGTCCAAGACAGTGATCATCGGAACGACAAGGCCGAGTCGGGCACGACGCGGTCGACTTGGGCGCAAAATGGGTCGGACCATGGGTCGGGTCGGGCCGGGTCTAACAGGGTCAAGACGGAGCGGGTCGGATGGTGGAGCGGGTCGGATCGGTCGGTGAAGGGTCGGATCGGGTCGGTGAAGGGTCGGGTCGGGCCAGACCACGTGCGCCGTGGCCGGACCGCGACAAGGCCGGGGCGGCAGCGCGCGGGCGCGGCTAGGTTCTGACCCAAGCCGAGACCGGCCAAGGCGGACCAGCTGACGAGACGATCCATGGCAGGGCCTGGCCGCGAGGGCCAGGCTAGGTACACGCGCGGAGCAAAGCGCGCGCGGGTTAGACTGGGCATCGCGCGCGCGGGCGCGCTCTGCGGCAAGCTGCAGGGCAACGCGGGCCAAGGCACGCCAAGTCCAAAGGTTTGCTAAGTCCATGGAAGCTTCCAAGGAGGTTTTGACTAGGTTCAAAAGGTTTGAGATCTTTGAGGAGAATCTTGTTTGAATATTTACTATATTTAGAAGATATGGAAAACAAGATTTGGAGATCTTTTGAGGAGATCTTTACAAAGTCAAAAAGGAAGTTTGGAGCCTATAAATGTGCCACTTTCGAGCAGCCCAAGAGAGGGGAGGAAAATTGCAAGTTGAGGCAATTGAGTGCACTTCATAGCGAGCGAGAGAGCATCCAAGTGGAGTGGCGTCGAGTTCTTTGATTGGGGTAGAATTCGACAAAGGGGTTGCGCGTAGGTTTTCACGAGCGAATAAGGCGAGTGATTAAGATCCCAAGTGACACTTAGGATAACCGCGTTAGTAGTTTCGTAGGGTAGCGAGGTGAGGCCGAGGTCTGCTCGATTCCACACGGGTTTAAGTTTTCCTATCGTGTACGTTTTGTTCGCTGAGGAATAAAACGGGCTAAGTCGAGGAGCGAACCTCGGCGAGGTCCCTTAAATTTACGTTGTCTTGTTTTGTTTCCGCTTTACAAGGCAGGGCGACGTGTGTGGAGGCTGAACGTGTTCAAGCCGAAGTTCCGCGCGGCGGGATTTGATTGCGGGCGTGCTGGTTGTGAAGGCGCGGCTGCGAGGACAGTTTCGAAAAAACTATAAGTACCGGATTTGCAACAAAGTTGGTATCAGAGACATTATACGACATGGTTGAAGGCAGTCGATCGACGGCGGCTCGTCTGACGGTCCTGGAGAATAGGATGGGGTTGCAACAAACCATCCTAGAGAACCTACCCGACTTTGCGACGTGGGTAGCTGACGTTAACGCAGTCAAGGCAGCAAGGGCGGCAGAGGAGGCACGGATGGCAAGGATCGAGGCCGAGCACGTGGCACTTCGAACCTTGGTGGCGGGTGGCTTAGCGGCCCCGACCGCACCGGCGAGTCGTAAATTCACAAGGGAGCCGCGGATGTTCAATGGGGTGCGTGACGCGAGGGAGTTGCAAAACTTCCTCTACGACATAGAGGCGTATTTCCAAGGCAAGGGAATACAAGAGGCGGACAAGGTAGATGTCGCGTTGAACTATCTCGAGGACGACGGGAAGCTGTGGTGGCGGACGAGGCTCACGCAGGATGTGGAACTCAATAGGCGAAGGCTCACGGCCTGGGCTAATTTGAGGCGTGAGTTGGAGGCCCAGTTTCTACCGGGGAACACATCGTGGGTGACGAGGGAGGCGCTAGAGAAGCTCAAGCACACGGTCTCGGCCCCAGACTACGTGCGCGAGTTTGCCTCGCTCATGTTGGGCATCACCGATATGTCCGAGACGGACCGACTCTACACCTTTATTGGCGGGCTCAAGCCATGGGCCCAAATGGAGCTGAATCGGCAGGGTGTCCAGGACCTTGCATCGGCTTATGCTGCGGCGGAGCGACTTGTCGAGATCAGGCCAATCGAGCAGCAACGACGACTGAGGCCGCGACGACCACTTCCATGAAGGTAGCGCCCACGGCAGAGGCAACGGAATACCCCAAAGGCGGCGAGTGTTACTTTTGCGGCGCGATGGGGCATCGAGCGAGGCAATGTCCGAAGCGGACGCAGGTGGCGGCCGTAATAGTCGAGGACGGTTCGACTGAAGGGGAAATCACGAGAATGGCCCCACTTCGGATAACTACTCTTTGATGTACACCTTCTAAGGACCTTTTGTTTGTGGAGTGCAGGCTCAACGAGATTGAGGTGTTCGGGCTTGTCGACACGGGCGCAACTCACACGTTCGTGGCAAGTCGGCTGATCGAGGATCTCAGACTTAGCGTGCGCTTCCATAAGGCGGCGATCAAGGCCTTTAACTCCCTTGCAACCGAGGTGAAAGGCGTGGCACGGGCGGTGCTTAGCCTTGGCGGTTGGCGAGGATGGGTCGACCTTACGGTGGTCGAGATGGACAATTTCGACCTGATCTTGGGGCTAGACTTCTTGAGGGCAGCGAAGGTGGCGATTGATCCTTCGAGCCATTAAATCCTTATTGGAGACGGATGTGGGCGAGTCGACAGCATCGATGAGGACGTTGTGCGACAGTACTGGCACGAGAGAAGAAGGGTTGGTAATGGGACGACAGTGTCGACGAGGACGCCGACTCTCTCTGCGGGGGGAGAATTGTTACACCTTGAGTGCACGTCATCAGCTCGTCATGGCCGATCTATATAAGTTGTTGTGACGTGCAGGTTCAAGGCGCACGAGTTGGCGGGGAACAACACTTGGATGTTTTCTACCCAAAGACGCATGGAAGGATCCGGCGAGGTAACGAAGGACTCGGCGGGAGCCGGCGAGGTTGGCACGGTGGCCAACCATGCAGGTGGCCGGGCCGGGCCGCGCATTCACACTAAGCGCGGGGCTGTGCGCGGGGCGCGCGCACATATGCGGGGGCTGCTGGGGCAGCGCGCGCACATCGTGGACGCATTGGGCTAAGGGTATACGGGAGTTCTCGGCAGGGTGTGCGAGAACTGGCGCGCACGGGACTTAGGCGATGAGCGAGACTTCTCGGCAGGGCCTGTGCGAGGTTTGGCACACGAGGCGGGGGCAGCGCGCGCACATGTGCGGCACGCAGTGCGGCAACAAGGCAGGCCAGTGCACGCAGGAGGCACACGCGCATGCGGGCTGGCGCGGACGCTGAGGTCCAGCGACGGCAGCAACGGCGGACAGTGGTCCACGGTCGGAGGCGGGCAAGTCTAAAGCACGGAGTTGTTGTTTCAACACTTAGACGAGGTTCGATGTTCAGGAGGCCGCTTAGGACGCTGAGGTCCAAGACGGTGATCATCGGAACGACAAGGCCGAGCCGGGCACGGTGCGGCGACTTGGGCGCAAAATGGGTCGGACCACGGGTCAGGTCGGATCGGGTCGGGTCGGGTCAGAATGGAGCGGGTCAGACAGGGTCAAGACGGAGCGGGTCGGTGAAGGTCGGGTCGGGCCAGACCACGTGGGCCGTGGCCGGACCGCGACCAGGCCGGGGCGGCGGTGCGCGGGCGCGGCTAGCTTCTGACCCAAGCCGAGACCAGCCAAGGCGGACCAGCCGACGAGACGATCCATGGCAGGGCCTGGCCACGAGGGCCAGGCTAGGTACACGCGCGGAGCAAAGCGCGCGCGGGCGCACGCTGCGGCAAGTTGTGGGGCGATGCGTGCCAAGGCACGCCAAGTGCAAAGGTTTGCTAAGTCCATGGAAGCTTCCAAGGAGGTTTTGACTAGGTTCAAAAGGTTTGAGATCTTTGAGGAGAATCTTGTTTGAATATTTACTATATTTAGAAGATATGGAAAACAAGATTTGGAGATCTTTTTGAGGTGATCTTTACCAAGTCATAAAGGAAGCTTGGAGCCTATAAATATGCCACTTTTGAGCAGCCCAAGAGAGGGAACGAAAATTACACGTTGAGGCAATTGAGTGCACCTCATAGCGAGCGAGAGGGCATCCAAGTGGAGTGGCGTCGAGTTCTTCGTTTGGGGTAGAATTCGAAAAAGGGGTCGCGCATAGGTTTTCACGAGCCAGTTAGGCGAGTGATTAAGATCCCAAGGGACACTTAGGATAACCGTGTTAGTAGCTTCGTAGGGTAG
Organism: Craterostigma plantagineum; assembly: GCA_027422505.1. Classification (NCBI taxonomy): domain Eukaryota; kingdom Viridiplantae; phylum Streptophyta; class Magnoliopsida; order Lamiales; family Linderniaceae; genus Craterostigma; species Craterostigma plantagineum. The sequence goes on from JAPQWV010000358.1 coordinate 393,370, forward strand.
CGAGGTGAGGCCGAGGTCTGTTCGGTTCCACACGGGTTTGAGTTTTCCTATCGTGTACGTTTTGTTCGCTGAGGAATAAAACGGGCTAAGTCGAGGAGCGAACCTCGGCGAGGTCCCTTAAATTTACGTTGTCTTGTTTTGTTTCCGCTTTACAAGGCATGGCGACGTGTGTGGAGGCTGAACGTGTTCAAGGCGAAGTTCTGCACGGCGGGATTTGATTGCGCGCGTGCCGGTTGTGAAGGCGCGGCTGCGAGGACAGTTTCGAAAAAATTGTCTAAGTACCGGATTTGCAACAACGTAAGTCCTTTAAACTTATTAGTTTTATGATAGGGCTTGACAAGTAAATTCAAACTGGCCTGACATAAAATTCCCCCAAAATATAGCCTTATAACTACACATCATGTGCTTGATCAAATTACTTCTCTTTAGATTCTCCTCCTAACCAATATATACCTAGTGAAGTTTTCAGTTATCTAATACCCAAACAATTATAATATACTCATGACGTTGTTAAACTATTAATAATCTCTTTCGACCATAATCACGGAACTTAGGGTTTATCTAAATTTTTTTCTGATTCTGTTGATCTTGTAACATAGTGTAATGATGCATGCCTGTTGGTCCCGAAATGCACCAAACAAGGAATCAAAGAGGCTAAATGGAATGAAGAAGGGAGAGTTTCTCACCTTTGAGTGTGTGTAGTGTGTGAAAATAAGAGTAAGCCTTTTGATCTTTGATTAGCTTTCAAAGTGAGTTGGTAAAACCTTATATACCACATTAACCCTAGGTATATTAAGGCCCAATCACTAAAAATAAAATAATTACTATCTAGTCCAAATCCCAAGCTAAAGATAATTACATAATTAATCCCAAGACTTAAACTATTGACACAACCAATTAAATATCCTAACAATCTCCCCCTTTGTGTCAATAGTTGGGAGTCTTGAATCTTGGGCGTTGGGATGGTGGATTACCGTGTGAGTGTTTCGCGAAGCCCTAGCTTGAACTCGAAGGCGCGGAGATTCCTTCGAAGAACCATTCTATCAGCTATAGCATCAATGAGCTTCGCGAACTTGGATCGGCAGAGGGGATCTTCTTCTGAAAGTATGCGGCAGATCTTCATTAGTTTGTCTTGGATGATGGTGAGCGTTCCGTCCGAGAACTTTGCCACTTCAGAGCGGCGCAGCATCCTCATCTTTCCCTTATAGTTCGAGTAGGCGACCGCCGGATCGTCTCCGTCGATCACATCGCCCTCTCGGTAGTCGTCCGCGTTCTTGAAAGATGGGCGAGTCAGATTCACCTTCTTTAGGTTGTGCTCCACCGCCATCTACAGATCATGGGTGGCGAAGAATCTGACCTGTCGGAGCATGTGGCGTTTGATAGCCACATATCCCATGGTGACCGGTTCAGCACGTATGAGATGTCCAGAACTTCTGAGGACGAGTCTGAACTGCTTCATGGATTCCAGCATGCTGTACAGGTCACCCAGGCGCAGAAACTTGAAGTCCGCCTCACTGACTTCACAGTAGCTCTCATCCTGCCTCATTACCGTGAATACTGGGTAATGGATAGGTCCTTTGGATTCTTGGCGGAGGTCAGTGACTTTGCAGATGGGGGCCCGACTCATTTCCTGAGCGAAGTTTTCCTCATCGAGTAGCGTCCTATTTGTGCATTTGTGGCACAGAAGGCTCCATCGATAGAGTTGCTTCTTTCTCTCGCTCCAACTTTGGATGTTCATCAGCTCATACTCGTCGAAGGTGGTGATGATCTGCTCCTTGCGTCGCCAGATCCTCTTCCTGATCTCTTCTTGAAACGGTGCGGTGATCTTTTTGTTTTCCCACGGTGCTTCCGGTATATCCACCGTGGGTGCATCCGTTTGAGCAGCAGGGGCCTCAGTTTGCTGCGCTTGGAATTGCAGGATGTCCTCAAGCTCGGCCGGTTCAGCATCGTACTCCTCCCCGTCCTCGTTGTCTGCTGTGTTGATCAGCGTTAGTGAGGCTTCCATCAGCAGACGTCGAGCGTTTTCCACCAGCTTCCTGGCTGCTACTGCATCGACGGGTGTGTACAGCCATTCATCGTTGAAGATGTAGGCTTCGATCTCGTTCTGTGCGCAGTAGACGTCCTCGGGAGCTACGTTGGGGTCGGTGTTGAGAGGAGTGTCGCTGTGTGGTGGCGAGGGTGTTGTTTCGGAGGAGTTTGTGGATTGTGGGGATGGTTGTGGTGGAGATTCTGGTGGTTCAGTTGAGGTGATGGTTTTGGCAAGGATGATTTGGGTGACGGGTGGTGTAGATGTGGTGGTGGCCTCTAACGTCGATGTGACAGCTAGAGGTTCTGAGGTGGTGGGTGGAGACGATGCTGAGGTGGTCTCTAACGTCGATGTGACGATTAGAGTTTCGGAGACGGTGATGGGTAGTGGTGAGGGTGATTTGGTTAATGACTCGGGGTTAATGGGATGGGATTTTTGGCTAGTGGGGTGTGAGGTTTCTGTTGCGGGTGTCGTTTCAGGTCCAGAGGAGGAGATCGGCGTCGATTGTACGAGTCCTTGAGATTGTGCGCCTAGCTGCCTATTTATCTCCCCCTCGCGGCGATCTTGATCATCGTCTTGATCGTCGCGCCTGATCCCGCTAGTCTCGCCTTGAGCGCGGCAAGACAATGGTTGCGTCATTATTTTCTTCATCTGCTGTTCCTCCTCGTCAAGTTCCGTCATTGACTCGAAGCGAGCTTCTGCGTCCTCATTTTGCTTTGGTGGTGGCGTCTCCGAGGCCACACCTTTGCCTTTATCGACCGTGGATGCTTCGAGACGCGCGTAGACTTTATCTAAAATCGACGCCTCAAGAGTCTTTGCAAACTCTTGAAGACGTGTCTCTAACGCGGTCTCGGTGACGAATTGGGGTACAGTAACCAGGTTGGAATCACGGAGAAATCCAACTGACACCAACTCGGTGAATATCGCCGATCGGCCGCCCGTTTGCACAGGTCTGGAAAAGACGGGGTCACTCAGACTTACCGTTAGCATTGTCGATGAGACAGACTCAATCGACTGATGGCCTAGGCTCACGGTTGTTGTGATGTTGGCTGTGCTAGGTCTTCCGCTCTCAGTCACAGAGACATCAGCGAGCGTTCTGACAGAGTCACGAAGACTCTGTGGTGCGGTAAGAGGTGTATGTGTCCTAGAAATGGGAGAAATTATGGGGAGTGAGGGCACTAGACTCGATGTGCATGAAGAGGATGCAGTCTGAGGCGAGGGACTGCTTGTTTCAACATCGATCATCTCCAAGTGGGATGTCGATGGTATACGTGGCTCCTCGTGGAATGAAATACCTTCCTGTAGAGAGGAAGATAAGTGGATTGGTGGGGTTGTTTGCGTGGTTGAGCCAGATGCCACGTCTTCTACTCGGGAGGTGAACACATCACCTCCTGTACCTATTGGTTCGGCTCGGCTTATTTGTGGCTGAGGAGGTCGATCGTGTTTTTGTTTCGATCGACGCTCCGTGGGACGGCTTACGTCATCCTTACGCGCCCGTTTTTTCGGAACGCGGGTGGAAGAGGATGCGGCGTGACTCGATGACTTTTTGGCGGTGGTGGTGGGGGGTTGGCTAGTCCCGAGGTTAGGAGCAGGGGGGTTGATCTGCTTCGTAGGGACAGTGGATAGAGGGCGCGGGGTTTCACGGAAGGATGCGGTTGAGGCACGGTATTCTTGGACGTGCGGGTTGGTCTGGTCGGCGTAGGCGAGCACGTCGTCCGGAATCACCATTGCGTGTCGATCCTTCGCCGGTGTGTTCTTCTTGGCGAACTTCTCGACAGTTGGGATTTGGAAGTGCTCTGCTGCCGGACGGATGCGGATGTTGGTTGAGTGCAGGCGGAAGTGCTTGATCAGAGCTGGGAGCCATCGCATGTATGGGACGAAGCGGTTCGGGACTCCCTTGGCGACTTCCCGGTCGCGTCGCTGGATCATCGAGACTAGGTCCACCCAGATGATGTCGGCGTAGTTGTACTTGCGGTTGTGAGCGCTGCCGGTCATGATTGTGAGGATTTGAATGTTTCCGCGGTCTTGACCAGCATGCTTTCCTGACATACACTTGTTCACCAGCAGGTACAGTGTCCGCCAGGGTTGTGGTAGATTGCGGGTGGTGACTTCACTGAGGACAAGTGGGCCTTTCTTCTTCTTGGTATCTGGTTGATAGCCCAGTCTGTCGATGTCTTCAATGAGTTGGTCGTGTGTTGGTGGTGGATCGTAGGGTGAGTAGACCGGGAGTTGAAGAACATCTTGGAGTATTTTGGGTGTGAGGACCACCGTTTCTTGATCGATATTGACGGATAAGGTCTTGGCAAGGCGTAGTGGTCCAGCTATCTGCAGCGTATGCCAGAATTGTTGAAGGTACACCTGTGCTTCTGGTTCGCCATGAGTGAGGGCGTGGCGAAGTGGGTGCCCTTTGAGAATTTCTATAATAACGGGGGCATCGCACCGAAAACTGTTCAAGTCCACCATATAGTTGTTGGGAATCAGGGCCGCCCATTGACTTAGTGGGAAGATCTCCTCGGGTGGTGGGACATAAGTGCGCGCGTGGAGTTCGATGCGAGCGACCTCTCTTTGGTTGGCAGCCGCCTCAAGTGCTTCAAGTGTATTTGATCTTTGTCAGTCATATCTGTGCTTTACAGTAATCGTAATAAGATTAGTACTGACTAAGTCACGAAAATGATAAAAATAGACATAGAATTGCCCAAGATTATATATAAGAAAATTTTCGCATTTTGTGTAGAATTTAGCAAGTATGGAAAATTTTCGTAAGTTAAGAAATCTCACACGTTGTCAAAATTTTCGTATGTAATGAGAAAAATTCGCAACTTATCTTTGTTTCAAGGAATTTTCTCATGTTTCAAGAAATTTCGCACTCAGCCACAAAACTTTCGCATGTTAAGAAATTTTCTCATGTTTCAAGGAAATTCGCACTTAGCATATAATGAAAATTTCGCACGTTGATGTGTTTTCTCATTCAGAGTGAATTTTCGCATGCATCTAGTTGTAATTAAATTTTCGCACTCAGCATATAATGAATTTTCTCACTTAGCATATAAGAGATCTAGCATATAAGGAAAAACTTTGCAGGTTAAATGGAAGTTTCGCGGATTGAAAAATTTTTGTTCACTGTAGATGCGAGAAAAGTGAATATGCAAAAATCTGGATTATAAAGTGAAGTATATGAAATTTTCGCGGGTTGAAAATTCTTTGTGAATTGAGAAAATTTTTGGTTCACTGTAGATGCGAGAAAAGTGAATATGCGAAAATCTGGATTATGAAGTGAAGTATATGAAATTTTCGCAGGACTTCACTTGCTGTAGCAGCGAAATTTTAACATATGTAAATTCTCGTATGAAACTTTCTCAGATAAAATTTCGCGAGACCTCACTCACTGTAGTCCAAGAATTTTCTCGGGTAAAATAAAAGTTTCGCGGGGCCTATCTAACTGTAGCAGCGAATTTTCTCGGGTAACTTAAAATTTCGCGGGGCGTTACTCACTGTAGCAGCAAAATTTAACGATTAAAGCAATTTTTCTGAGAATTTTTTCGCGGTGAAGAACACAGTTGAAAAAGTGCGAGACAGCGCAATCAATTTTTGCCTTAGACCTACTCAAATCTTAACCAAAATGCAATAATTTGGACACAATCGACTCGTAATAGGATGGGAAATACATATTTGTTGGATTTAAACATTAAAAGCCTAACATTCGCTCGATTCAGAGCCGAGAAAGTTTTAACCCTAACCAAGCAGTTTTAATCGAAACGGGCAAAACAGGGTAAAATCGAACAGAAATTAGGTTATTTAAGATGTATTCATACCGAAAAGCTGATTTGCGATGATGGAGTTAGCAGGAAACGAAGTTTGAATGCAGATTTTGACGATGACGATGATGCGGGGAGTTGCGAATTTTTGAAAGAGGGGTTGCGAATTTTTGAATTTTCTCGGGATTTTTAGGATAGTGAAAAATGTTGAGGGTTTTGGGGTTTTACGATTGTAGACACTGTACATGCGAAATTTTTGAGTAAATGGGCCGAAATTTCGCGGGCTTGGTTAAAAATTCAGTGTAGCTGAGTTTCGCGGACTTGGACCCAATTTTTGACTTATTTTGACCAGAAAATTTGAAATTCAGCCCAAAATGTTTTGATCGGTCCGATTTTGACTCAGTTTGACCAGACTTTAAAATTTCAACCCAAAAATATTTTTAAAACTCCCCCTTAATCGTAAAACTTCCCGTTTAAAATAATGAAATATCGGATGCTCCCCCTTAATCGAAAAATTCCCGTTTTAAATAATGAAATATCAGATGCTCCCCCTTAATCTAAAAACTCCCCCTCAACAGACATAATCCAGAAGACACATAGAAAATGAAGTGAAGTGAAAATGAGATATGTACACTTTATCAAAGTTCATGTAGGATCGATTGATCACAACTGAATATTCAACATACCCAACATAGTCACTAGGTGTTGGAATCGTTTGACATCCAACGGTTTTGTGAAAATGTCGGCCAGTTGATCTTCAGTTGTGATGTAGTGCAATTCAATCGTGCCTTGCTCGACATGTTCTTTGATGAAGTGATGACGAATATCTATGTGTTTAGTTCTTGAGTGATGTACAGGATTACTCGTCATCGCGATGGCACTTTTTGAGTCACAATAGATGGGAATTTTATCAACATGAAAGTTAAAGTCTCGTAGTTGGGTTCTCATCCACAAAAGCTGTGAACAGCAACTAGCGGCGGCGACATATTCTGCCTCCGTCGACGAAGTTGAGACACAGTTTTGTTTTCGAGACGACCAACTTACGAGTTTACCGCCCAAGAAGTGTGCAGCTCCAGAGGTGCTTTTTCGGTCCATCTTGCATCCTGCATAATCCGAGTCAGAGAATCCAACCAATTTGAAGTCCGATAGAGTGGGGTACCACAAACCCAGATTGGGTGTTCCTTTGAGATAGCGGAGAATCCTTTTGACAGCAGTGAGATGGGATTCCTTTGGTGTGGCCTGAAAACGAGCGCAGATTCCTGTCGAGAGGACAATATCCGGTCGACTAGCAGTAAGGTACAGAAGAGATCCTATTATCCCTCGATAAACGGTTTGGTCAACGGGAACACCAGATGTGTCCGCGTCGGGTCGGCCAGAGGGTGACATAGGTGTAGCAGCAGTCTTAGCATCCTTCATTCCATACTTCTTGAGGATGTCATGGATGTATTTGGACTGATTGATGAAGATTCCGTTGGGGAGTTGCTTTACTTGAAGACCAAGAAAGAAATTCAGTTCACCCATCATACTCATTTCGAATTTCTCTTTCATCAATTCTGCAAACTCTTCGCACAGTTGAGGTTTAGTCGATCCAAAAATGATGTCATCGACATAAATCTGTACAATCATGATGTCCGGGCCGCTCCGCTTTGTGAAGAGAGTTGTATCCAGAGATCCTTTCTTGAATCCAGACTGAACAAGGAAATCTGAAAGGACGTCATACCAAGCTCGGGGAGCCTGTTTTAGTCCGTAGAGGGCCTTGTAGAGTCGATAAACGTGATGAGGAAACTCTTCGCTCAAGAACCCTTCAGGTTGATCAACGTACACTTCTTCTTTGAGAAATCCATTCAGAAATGCAGTCTTTACGTCCATTTGGTAGACTTTGAAGTTCTTGTGAGCAGCAAAGGCAAGGAACATTCGTATGGCTTCGATCCTGGCAACTGGGGCGAAAGTTTCATCGTAGTCGATGCCTTCTTGTTGGTTGTACCCCTTAGCCACAAGTCTTGCTTTATTGCGAATAACAACAACATCTTCATCCTTTTTGTTCTTAAAGATCCATTTTGTGCCGATAATGGATCTATTGTGAGGTCGTGGTACGAGTTCCCAAACTTGTAAGCGTTCAAACTGATTTATTTCCTCCTGCATTGCAATCAGCCAATCAGGATCGTTGAGAGCTTCTGCTACTCGTGATGGTTCGACTTGACTGAGATAGCAAGCAAACAAACTTTCATTCGTCGTAGCCGAACGTGTCGAAACACCGGATGTGGGATCCCCAATAATCTGATCGGTAGGGTGAGAGCGAGCCCAAAGTGGTACGTTGGTTTGTGAGGAGCTGGCCGCATTTGTGTCTATTTGAAACGCATTAGGTTGGGGCCCGGTGTCCGAAGAAGAGATCTCAATCGTATTAAATTGAGAGGGTTCTGCGTCAGAATCAGCAATATTCCCAGGGTTGGGTAGTATGCGTCTTCGTTGAGATTGAGTGCATCCAAGTTTGGAGGGACGACGTTATTGCCGGTAGCTGGTGGTGTAGGTGGAGTGGGTGCTGCAGTAGGTTGAGTGGTGGCGACGGGAGTCTTGGGAACTGGGTAGAAGTATTCGAAGAGCAGATCAAGATCTAGTTCACCACAATTGCCCTCAGATGAGGAAGTTCCCGCCGTTGAAGGTTGACCTTTTGTCAACGTCTGTAGAAGACCTGGTTCTGGACTGATATGGCCAGAAGCTGTGAGATCGCCTTCGCTTTCGTCAAAAGTGACATTCGTGCTTTCTATTACTGACCGTTTCTCCTTCAGATAGACTCTGTATGCTTTTGAGTTTAGTGAGTATCCAACAAAGATGCCTTCAAGAGCTTTTGGATCAAGCTTCCCAAGATGTTGACGATCATTGGCCACAAAACATCGGCAACCGAAGGCCCTTAGATAAGATATATCGGGGATACGACGGTTATTCAGCATCTCGTATGGGGTGCGGTTGAATCTCTTGTGGATGGAAGCCCGGTTCTGTGTGTAGCAGGCCGTTTGAATAGCTTCGCCCCAAAGAGAATGAGGAAGTCTGGATTGTATGAGAAGAGTCCTAGCTGCTTCAACTAGTGTCATGTTCTTGCGCTCAACAACACCATTCTGTTCCGGTGTCTTCACAACTGAGAACTGTTGAGTGATGCCCTGAGTGGCATAGAAATCACTGAGCTTCTTGTTCTTAAACTCAGTTCCGTTGTCAGTTCTGATAATCCGAACCTTCTGTCGATGAAGAGTTTGGGACGTAACAACAAACTCGATGATTATATCAAGAGCTTCATCCTTTGTGCGAATGAGTTTCGTCCACGTGTAGCGTGAAAAATCGTCGACTATCACCAGAATATACCGTCTTCCTCCGAGTGTGGCCGTAGGCATAGGGCCACATAGATCCATATGTAAGAGCTCGAGGATGAGCTTAGAGGACGGTGTTTCCTTAGAGACATGAGACGATCGCTTCATCTTCCCCAATTCACAGGCAGAGCAGAGCTGTTCCTTATGATATGTCAGTTGGGGTAGACCGTTGACGAGTTTATTCTGACGCAGTTTGTTGATGGTCTTGAAATTGAGATGTGAAAGACGTCGGTGCCATAAATCGTTCAACTTGGGTGCGGCTCGAGAGAGAAGGCATACTGGTCGAGATGTCGTAAGGTTGAGTACATAAAGGTGGGACGTGCGCGTTCCAGAAAGAAGAGATTGTCCTGAGGCATCTATAATGCTGCAGATGTCAGATTCGAAGAGAACCTTGTATCCTTTGTCGCAGAATCGACCAATGCTGAAGAGATTGTAGCTCAAACCCTCGACAAAGGAGATGCCCTTGATTGTCAGTTTATCGTGCACGAGATCGCCAGTTCCTAGAATCGGCGCCATTTGACTGTTTCCGAAGGAGACCCTTCCGAGATAGCGCTCGGAGAAGTTGCTCAACAGCTCCTTATTCCCTGTCATGTGTGTGGAGCAACCTGAGTCTAGATACCACACATGACAGACCTGCAAACATTTAGCAAACGTTGGGTCCCCGTTTTCGAACGGGACATTCTTGTGATATATGTAAAGTTTTTATGCGCTTTATGGGAAATGTGGTTTCTAAATCAGATTGTGTTGTTTCAAATTTAGCTTTCCCTTTGTCGTTTGTTTGATTAGGCGGGATTATGGTTTTTCTAACCCATATTTTCCTAACATGTGCTTGCATGTGTGGTGCCTTATACATGAATTGGCGTGTGGAATGTGGTTGTCGTTTTTGTGCTTTGGTTTTGGTCGCCTTTGGCTTGAGAGTAGTAGGTGAGTTTGCGTTTGACGACGAGAGGCGTTTTCGCTTGACCTTAGGTTTAGGCGAGATGAGAGAATTCAAAGACGTCGTAGATGAAGTTCGCTTGCGTGGTCGGAGTGTTGCGTGTTCATGTGTTTCATATTCATGGAAGCGTGGGAGGACAAATTCATTGCAGCAGCACATAGACATAAGCTTGATAAAAGAAAGATGAGTTTTGGCAACATAATTGTCTACGACCTTAGGACATTGGGATTCAGTACATAGAGAGGTAGAATGAATATAGGATGGTCTTTTCTTCTTGTCATCGAAGAGCGGATTCTCCTTTATTTGGTACGAACTCCCTTCCAGAGACGTCGAGCTCACATTCCCTGTATCCATAAGAATACTAGAGTTAGTGTTAGTACATGTGTCGGCTTCAGGAGTCATCTTCGCCGTCCTCTTACATTTACATGTTTGAGAGTCGGGTACTTGACTTGACGTAGAAGGTTTGTTCGTATTATGAGATTGTTCTAGGGTAAAGATTTTGTAAAGTAGATCTTCTCGCTCTTTTGCAAAGGCTTTTCGCTCTACTTCTATGGTTCGTTCTAGTTCTGCTATGACTAGAAGTTTCTCTGGGACATAGATGCGAGAAAGTGCTTCTCGGAGAGCGATTTCCTGTTCTTCGGTTGGGAATTGAGATTTGATGTCTTCAGAGAGTGAGGGCTTTCTAGTCTTATCACTAGCATTCAATTCTGTGTAGTCGTATGCGATCTCTGCCCAAAGTATGTTCTGTTTCCTCTTTTCTTCTGACAGCACAGTGGAGGAGGATCTTACAAATGGCATGAGTTGTGAGGGAGTCCCTTTCCTCGTTTTTAGGAATGCTGTACTGTACATGTTATACCTTTTGACAATTAGCGGCGTTGGATCGCAGTTGCTGGCCAGTCCGATTCCCATCCGGGCGTCGTAGAATTCTGTTTCAACTGGTTGGTTTAATAGACATAAGATGTTTGCTGCCTTTTTCCTAAGGTGAAGTTGCTCCTCAAGTTCTTTCACCTTGCGGTATAGCCTAATTCTTTCCTTCGTAAGCAGTTCATATTGGGCGGCCGTCAGGAGGCGAGAAGTTTCACATGAACTAATGGCTAGTGTAGTTTCCTTAACCTTAGTCTCACTTTGTTTGTTCTTACTTTGCAGACGTTTGACTAACGCTTCAGAGGCCATTAGACGTTCGTTTGCGCAGGCAAGTTCTTCTACTTTTAGACTAAGTAAGGCATAGTTATTTTCAAATTTTTGCCTAAGTTCATCATAATCCCTAGCGTCTACGGTGGGTTTCTTAATGGCGTGTCGGTGATTAAACACATCATCGAGTTGCGAGATTCGTACCTCAGACTCAGCGTTGGTAGGAGTCTTAGCTGTGTTTTCACTGGTGTGACCCATCTCCTCGTCCTCGTCATGTTCGACCAGCCTTGCCATGCAGCAATCTTCATCCTTAGGCTCCTCGTCTTCTGAAGTGTCATTCACCCATTCAGCTTCTTCGGTGAGTAGGGCTTTCCCACTTTTCATCTTGCGGGTCATTCTGGCCTTTCGGTCGTAGTACCCGGAGTCCTTCACGCGTGGGGCGTGGCATTCTTTGGCGAAGTGCCCTGTCTTTCCACACCGAAAGCACTTCACAGACTTTTGAGGAGCGGAGTCCTCTGCTTTCTTTGTCGGCTTAGTTTCCTCTGTGGGAATGGTCTTTTTGGTGCCGCTATAGGTTCTTTGGCGATTGGAGGAGGATGAGGATTTTTTCCCGATCTTCTTTGAGACCAACTTAGTGAGCATTGCCAGTTGCTTGCGTATATCACGAACATCTTCATCTAATTCTGTATCGGCTTCGGATCCTGAAGAGGTGTCAGATACAACAGCTGGTAGCTTCCCTTTGTTCTGTTTGATCTTAGTGGTGGAAGATCGTTCATTGGTTTTGTTCGAGAGGAGTGCCAGTGGATCGACTCGAGTGTTGGTGGACTGAGGTTGCACGTAAGGGGCATAGGCAGACAAACTGTCATAAAGAGCATGGATGGAAGTGTTGGAGAGGTCCTTACTCTGAATCATCATCACGATTGCATTGCCCCAATGTGGTTTGAGGCTACCAAGGAAGCGATTGTTGATATCGAATTTGTCCCTCGAGATCTTGGCTTTCTTGAGTTCATTGATGATCTTCAAGTATCGGAGGTATGTGTCACGCAGTTCCTCTCCTTCATAGGCCTGGAAGAGTTCATACTGCGAGAGACATGCTGATTTCCTCCCCTGAGCACTTTCAGTTGTGCCTGCCATAATTTCTGCAAGTTCATCCCATATCTCCTTAGCAGTTGTGCAGCACTCAACGTGACCGTAGACCTCGTTTCCCAAAGCCTGGAAGAGGTATCCTTTGGCAGTCTCGTCGGCCTGTACACGAGCCAGTTCATCCTCATTGATGGGACCTCTTGGAGTGCGGCGTTCATCCATGGGAGGGTTTGCGTTTGGCTGTGCAGGGATGGTTGTCCATAACTGTGCTGGGCCGTTGAAGATGGAGTTCAGAAGGTATTGAGAGAGTGGTGCGCCTTTGTTCCTGATGAACGTGAGGAACCGGTTTGTCCATATGCTGTAGTCGCCTTGTCGCAGCATCGGAGGCCTGGTGTCGGAGCCCACTATGGAGATGTCATTCGTGGTAGACATGGTTGGTGCAGTCGAATCGTTCGTGGTATTGATCTTGCGTAGATAAGAAAGTAACGAACGATATGAGAAATACGAGTTTTATGAGTAGAGTTTTGAGAATAAAATTGGTTAAAGAATTTCTTAGAACTAAGTGAGCATGTGAGATGGTCGATAATGTATGAAAGAGAAATATATCTTGAAATTAGGAGTAGTTCTAGAAATTTAAAATTGAGACTTGGGGAGCAAAAACAAATTTTATCTCAAAAGTGGTCTAGGGAGATAGTTCTAAAGTGTGAGGATCAAATCTTAAAAAGTTTGAGAAAAATTTAACCCAAGAAGATTTTAACACGAGAAAGACTTAACACGAAAGAGAAAAAAAAAATTCGCAGCTCAAGGAGACGTGATTAGTGAAATGTTATCCGAGATATTAAGTGTTGAGGAATTTCGGTGTTTGTGAATCTGAAGGAGAAATTAAAAAAAATTCACAGGTGAAAAATTTCTCGGATCTAAAAATTTCGCGTGTGGGAATGATTCTAAGTTGAGAGTTTTAAAATCTTCACAAGAAAATTTCGCAAGTTAAAGAAAATCGCATCGAGTGGTGAAGTGTGATTTTTAGGAAATTTTCTCGGATTTGGAAGAGACGTGGTTTTGAAAAACTTTCTCAGATGTGATAAACTTTCTCGGCTTAGAAAACTTTCTCGGATGTAAAGATTTTCAACAAGTTCTCGGCTGAGAAAAAAGAATTCGCGGCTTAGAAAGATTCTTTGAATTGACTTTCTCGTGTATAAAGTTTCTCGGATTTTAAAGAGTACGAACTTGAGAAAAATTGGGTCTTAGAAAAATTTTTCGCGGTTTTGGAAATTCTCGGATTTTAAAGAGTACGAAGTTGAGAAAAATTGGGCCTAAGAAAAATTTTCGCGGATTCAAACTTTCTCGGATTTTGAGCATAGGTTGTTGCGAGAAACTGCAGTGAAAGCAAAATTTTCGCGGTGTAAAAATTCTCGGATTGTGAGCATAGACCGTTGCGAAAAAAAATTCAGTGAAAGAGACGTTTCGCGGTTTAAAAATTCTCGGATTCAACTTCGCAGAGATGAAACTTTCGCGGATTTGAACGATTCAGTAAAATTTCGCGGGCAAGAACATCAAGTACTGTTCCATTGCTTTGTCGCGACATTTTCCAGAAAAACCGTCTGTTTTCACTCAAATCTCAACCAAAATCGCTCAAACTTGATCCTAAACTTCAGAGATTCTTCCCTAAACACATGATCGACCGATTTGTGAGCTAAAAACAACAAAAAATGGGTCAAATCGACCGAAAACAGAGAATGTCCGAGATGTCCTTTTTCTGAAAAGTTTTTGCTTTAATCTCGCTCAAAACTCGTTAAAACTGATCTAAAAGTGTTCTAAAAACATTTTGAGGCATAGACTCGATCTGGGGAAAGGTTTTAAACATAAAAACGAAGCATCAAAACCCCAAAACAAGCTCAAAATGCCCGAAAACAATTTTTTGCTCAAAAACACCTTTGATCTTGCTTGGAATCGAACGAAACTGGATTCAAATCAATGCAGATCGATCCACGTTTCCTCTGATACCACTTGTTGGTCCCGAAATGCACCAAACAAGGAATCAAAGAGGCTAAATGGAATGAAGAAGGGAGAGTTTCTCACCTTTGAGTGTGTGTAGTGTGTGAAAATAAGAGTAAGCCTTTTGATCTTTGATTAGCTTTCAAAGTGAGTTGGTAAAACCTTATATACCACATTAACCCTAGGTATATTAAGGCCCAATCACTAAAAATAAAATAATTACTATCTAGTCCAAAGCCCAAGCTAAAGATAATTACATAATTAATCCCAAGACTTAAACTATTGACACAACCAATTAAATATCCTAACAATGCCTTATCTCAGTATACATCGATATGCATTACAAAAATGTGATTGCCTTATTTCTATATCAATGAACTTTAGATGGTATCGGCTTTTTTAGTATAGTGAAATTAGGTTAAGATGAGGGTATTTTTAATTAAATAAACCAAAAAAAATTAAACATTACCAAAACAAACATAAAATGTAAGGTATTAATAAAATAACAAATTTCGTCATCTGGGATGACGAGTTACTTATCCGCGCTGGCAATGCAGTGATGTGGCGTAACTCATCACCCCAGATGACGAATTACTCTAACATCAACGTCTTCCTCGGGTTCAGGCACGAATTCTGGCACGGGTTCTGACACGGATTCTGGCATATCGAATGGAACACCAAGCGTCGTTCTCTCCACAGAAACATTGCTGAACCCTGCCGTAACTGAGATAATGTCGGGAAACTCCGAACATGTATAACTGGAAGAACCAACTTCAAACGTAGGAAACTCGCATCGCTCCTCAAGATTGCGATGAGGCTCTTCGTTCAAATCGATGTTTGAATTTTCAACCGCATCAACAAAAACTTCAAGACAGTCGTTCTCCGAATCGGGATGTATGAAAAATTGTAAGTCGTTGTCGTTGGAGATTTGGAGTAGCTGATGAAAGTGGCGGGAATGTTGAAAGTATTCATTTTTCCCGTAGACAACGAACGAACAACGACTACTATCAGCACCCGTAACTTCAACAACGATATAAACTCGGAAAAATTGGTATTGCGACCGCCTATATGCAATAGGACGGATATTATATTTGACGGTGGAATCGGATGATTGAATTACTTCACCGCCGAAATATACTATGACTTGTACGCGATTCGACACCATTGTGTAAATTGTTGTATGTTAGAATGATATGGTACTATGCGAGTAGGGGTGGTATTTATAGAGAACTAATTCGTCATCCCAAATGACGAGTTACGTAACTCGTCATCTGGGATGACGAAGTACTCCAATTATTTCCGACACGCTGCATGCGCATGCAGGTTGGTCGGGAATAATTGGAGTACTCCGTCATCCCAGATGACGAGTTACGTAACTCGTCATTTGGGATGACGAATTAGTTACATAAACACTATGCACGGGTCAACTTGACCAGCCATGACGGTCAGCGGGCCAGCTAGACATTAACTCGTCATCCAGGAAGACGAGTTACGTAACTCGTCATCCTAGATGACGAAGTTCTTTATTTTATTAATACTGTCCGTTTCTGGTTTATTTTTATAATGGCTATTTTCTTTTTGTTTATTTAATTAAAAAAACCTAAGATGAGAGTCAGGTACATATATTTAGCATTATTACCGCATAGAGCATGAACACGTCTATAGGTGAGTTAACGCGATTACATTATTCAATTAATTGACCATATTAGGATAAACATATAATAAATTGCATATGAATATGTAAATATCAATTAACTAGTCAGCACTGTACGGAGATTAAACTCAATATGTACATTAAGAATAAACTATAATACTAGGTAAATTACACGTAATCAACATCATTGTGATTTTACCATATTACGCAAAAGTACGAGCCGTAAGTGGTACTAGCACTATTACTGCATAGAGCATCAACATGTCTATAGGTGAGTTAATGCGATTACATTATTCAATTAATTGACCATATTAGGATAAACATATAATAAATTGCATATGAATATGTAAATATCAATTAACTAGTCAGCAGTGTACGGAGATTAAACTCAATATGTACATTAAGAATAAACTATAATACTAGATAAATTACACGTAATCAACATATTTGTGATTTTACCATATTACGCAAAAGTACGAGTCGTAAGTGGCTATCATTTAATTTAGATTTTCGCAAACAAAGAGTCGCAACTGACTATCGTTTAACATAGATTTTCTTAAGGGCAGACCTAGTGTTGTCCGTATAATTTCTAATGGTATGTCTTAGGTTTGATTAACCTTGATCCTTTTCATTTGGGATACATTCGGGATAGAAATAATATATCAGAGTGCAACAAATCGGGCCCATTGTCCACTCGCTAATGACTTTTACATTGTATTTAAATATTAATCTTAAATCAACACTAGTAGCTGAAAATAGATATTTTAGTAGCATCTGGATAAATCTCTATTTTGTATTGCCTACTTGGATATGTAGCATTACATACATGTAATACTTATAGTCATTGGACATACTTTTCACTCCAAGGCAACAAACAACTGGCAATTTTCTCTAACTAAGAAGTCTTGAACCTAAAATGACATAACCCAATTCCCATACCCAACCCACTACCCTTTCTTTTCTTCAAAATCCCTATATTTTATATTTATATGGATATAGAATTTGAATATCACTCTGGGGCGTTAGGGTAATTATATCCCTCTCTCTCCTTTACCTGTCGCTTCTCTACATTAATTATGCACGGTTTAGGGATCTTGCTCTTCCATTCTCACCCGCGCAAGTGGCACCACGCACCAATCACCTCCCGGGACATTGAAGATCCATTTCCATAACCTTGACTGCCCTTCAGAGCCCCGCGTGGGGAAAACGCCCCGAATTGTTTGACTAGGGTTTGGGGAAAGACGTAGTGGATGAGTGATGAGCGGTGCTGGGCCTCGATGGCATATTACATATACCACATGGATGTAAGTATTTATTGTATGTTATGTGTATAATACCAAAAAGTTGAGTGTATGAAGAAAATGTGCTTGGCTTTGCTAAACCCAACCCATCACTTAAATTATTATTATCTTTTCTCAGTCTCTCTCGTCTTCTTTTCCAAGTTTTTCTCTCACTACAAAAACCAAAAAAATTGCGAATTTAGACCTAAAACCTTAGGGCTATCAGTCGTTAGGTACTTAAATTACTCCAACAAAGTCTCGGATCGCTTCAGGAGAATCAAACACGCGGCTCGGTTAGCTGAATTTCTATCCAAAGAGGGCTGTTCCACCGCGTTCCGTGGGCATCTGGGACGGTTTATGATCGGATTTGTCGATTGGAACTAAGGTTTGTCATCATCTGTTTACTTCGGTTTCTGATTGTTCGATGTGCTGATTTCTTTCGTTTCTCGGCTACAGCTCGTATTGGTTATGAACATCCTTATCAAGTGGGTTTCTTATCATTTAGTTTTTTTGTTCTATTTAAATTGTTGTCCTTTTATGTTTACATTTCTTTTTACCTTGCTTTTTCTTTTTCCGGTTATCCGTTACTGTTTCTGATGGATTTGGATTGAAGCTGGGCTGGTTCACTGAAGTGCCGCACCTTTGCTTTTATATTACTTGCAATAGTAAACCCTAACAACACTTGTTCGATTGGGCCATGAGATAATCTTATTTACTTTGTTTTCCCATCTGATTTTTGAAATGAAGGATTTCATTGAATTTCAATTGTATGGTGGTGATACATCTCCAGTAGGCACTTTTCCACCAAAAGTTGTAGAAGTTTTGATAATTGATCCTTATGCTCTTATTTGATTCATTTCATTGTTGAAGCTTCAGTTATATGCTTGACGACATGTAAATGTTTTTAATTCGCTGAAGTCTTAAGTTTTTTCACTTTTCTCCACTAGGGTTTTGTCATCTTTCGTAATGAAGGCTATCACTAGCGAGTGCCACGTTTAGTTTACCTTCGCGTTCTTACATCACTTGTAACAGCATTTGTGGGTTGTAGATTATCCTTAATTGTCTGCTGGTGCCATTTATCTGATGCTAGTCATTCCAAGTGTTTACAACTTATGATATGCACTGCACTTTGAATTCTCAACCAGAATTCAAATGTTTATGTACGTATATGATGTACTTACTTGTCAACTAGTCATTCCATCTTATTCATAATTCCATATGAAATTTAACGTTTGTGTACTGATACTGTAGCTTTCTACAATGGATTTTAGGTTTTCTTTTCGAAATGGATAAGGCTGTGGTGACAGTAGAAGAAAGTCCACGACAATCTGATTCTAGCACTTCTGTATCGAAGTGTTCAGGATCGCTTGTTCAGATAAATGCAATAGCAATTGATATTACTGGTGCAGTGGAAGAGATGGACGACTCACCGGTTCATGAGCACTTCTGTATGCGGTAGTGTTCTTATTCTGGCATTAATTTTGATTGGCATCAAATGGTTACATGTATGATGGCATTCAGTTTATCATGCCCCAACTCCTTGATTACGTGAGACTTTGCGAGTACCAAAATTCAGTATTGTCCCTTCTCCATTCTTCGAATGTATATTTCTTCTTTGGGGGGCTAAACATATATAATTTTGCAATTGTTTCTCTTTTTTCCTTCTTAAAGTGGATATGTCGCTGGGATGAGGAAAAAGGATGCAAGAACTTGCTTTCCATTTACCTCAGAAGGTGATTATAAAAGTGGCCTTTGCAATCTTCCTCCCTTATGTGTTCCAACATTTCGCTGGTGGAGGTGTTCAAGCTGTGTCCCTGATATCTCATCAGATTTGAGGAAAGAATCACTTGCTATGGATGTCAGCAAAAGTCCTGGTACTAGATTTTATTACAAGTTACTGTTGTTTTGGTGTGATCTGATACATTTTTAATAGTTTGTTATGCTTTTTTTTTTTTCTACTTCGACAGTACCTGAGATTGGATTAGTGGAACATACAGATGGGAAGGACAATGATCACATAACAAACATCAGTGCTTGCTGTCTAAGAGGCAAAAAAGCTACAAGTAATATTTTACGTAAGATCCTTATAATTAGAGACTTGCTGCTCTACAATTCAAAATAACTATATTTTTCTCGTGTGTTCGATCACGTTCCATCAATAACATCCACTGTAGGAAAGAAAGGTAAAGAAGTATTCAAGGATGCAATGACTGGAAGTCACTGTCCTGATATGCAAGAAGCTTATCTGCTCTCGATAAGAGAAATACCCAGCAAAGCTGGTAATGTTACAATATACCACATTCAAAATTTGCTTAGAACATAATTTGCTTGTATTATTACAAAAGGTGAAAGAAATTTCTCATCTCTTTGTCAGACGCTTCTCTTGCTGCTTGTATTGTGCATCCTCCATGCACAGTTGGTCCAATCGATAATGTGTCATCAGGTAGTGATGCTTTCGGGCGATTACCGTGCAAGAGGAAGCCAAAATTACGTTTTCTTGCTGAGCTAATGGTTAAAGAGAAGAAACCGATGAATACTGAAAATTCGAATTCTAGATCTGCATCACCCAGTGGAGTTCAAGTTACGTCTACTGGGACAGAGCATTTAGCAATTCCTCAGCTAGAATTCGATGGTATCGATAAGGCTTCTAGAAGCCCTCGCAGGAAGAGAAAGACTGTCGCTGAAGACGATGGCAGAATTATGAGGACGATAGGCAAAAGGTCAAAGGGAATTGTTTTAGATGCTGATAGAACGTGTAAAAGAGTCGATATCTCTGATCAAGAATCTAAAGAAAATGCTTCTACAAAAGCAGATTTCCCAGTTGATGTAAGGTCTCAGCTTATTAAGCCCAGAAATTCCAAATATTTTGGTGTTGGCAAAAAGTCAAGGCAAGTCCAAACTAAGGATGGCACAGTTCTTCCAAGAGATTTGCGCAAGACAGTTGCTTCTTGCACTAATACTTTCGAGGAAAATATTGCCTCTTCAAAGACTAACATGACTAAGATTAGACATGGTCCTAAACTGGTGGAAGAGATGGAAAAACTTTCGAGTTATTATATGGATGGAAATCAAACAGATAAAGTACCTATGACTCCCAATACTGAGAGGTCAACAGGTGAAGCTGATCGTGAGGATTTGACACTTTCATCCAAGATCATCGCAGAAGATTGCAGTGCCAAAAGAAAAGTTGCTCTGGATCTTTCGCTTAACAGCTTTATGGACGTTGAGTCGAATTCCAACTGTCAATCACCCACTGAAACTCGTAGGTTTATTCCGGATCTCAATGAGGAATTTCCCTTCCAATCAGCTGTCTCACGTTGTAACGAAGAATATGTGGATGCCGAAAGACATATTGGAGTTTCAAATCATCAAACTAATGAAAATGGTACGCAAGTTGGTTCAGCCTCAGACGATATACCAATGGATATCGTTGAGCTGTTGGCGAAAAATCAACGTGAAAGAGAACTCGAGAATGCAACGAAACATCTCATGCCTGAAGGAACAATCAGTTCTACCAGAAGTTACCCTCCAGCTCTACATTACAATGATGGAAATCGATACACAATGAATTTTCCATTTGCTGCCGACAGAAGAAGTCCTATAAACATGTCCGAAGGGCTTTTAGGAATTCCTGTGAGTTTCTCCCAATTAAGAAACTGTTCAAGGGACAAAGCAAAGCTTAGAGAGAGCCAATTCAAAGTTTTCGATTCCCTTTCCCCTAACGAACAGAGGAAAAAGCATTTTTCAGGATTGTCAAATCCCATCGTTACAGATCATAGAATCAGCACTAGGACAGAGTTATATTGGCCTCCACGGGGAGAGAACGACCCTTTTCCTGTTTGCGTGAATCAAAACAGAACATTTCTTCAGACAAACAACACAGGTCTACCGTTGTTTTCAGACAGATACGGCAAAGGAAAAACCACTAACGATGTAAAGGAGATCGACAGAGGAAAATCTCTACACAATGGGTTTTTGAATAAGAAGGGAAGAATTGGGTCTAGTTCGAAATCGTCTGTAGACCCTTATTCAAATGATAGGATCCCAGCTCTGCAGCTGATGTCTTTGATGGATCAGGGAATCTCATCTGGCTCTTCGTTCAAAGTAGGCACCGAAAACTTTATTGAAAAACCTTTCTCCCCGTGCAACCACCACCCTCGGGTGAATGGCAAGGGGAACCAGAACTTTATTGCAGCATCACAATCCTCACAGAACAACCAATTCAAGGACTTCCCTAAATTGCGAGACAGTTTTTTCTTCTCTGGCGAAAGCTCGAAGAAAGCTTCGTCTCATTCACAAGGTTCTTTTTAGAAATTTCTTTGATTATGCTTTTAGATACAATTTTCCTTGCATGTCTATCTTTGTGATTTACTACTCTTTTGTTCAATAACTCATTTTTTCACATATGTTGAGCTTTTGTAGGTCAAGCTCAGTTTCATTTGGAGAGTTCTAATAACTTTATCGTCATGGAAACAGCTACAACCATTCCACGACTGGGCGTTTGCACACTGAATAAGAACCCCGCTGAGTTTAGTGTGCCCGATGCACGAAACAAGTACACTATCACTGCACGAGATTTGAAGCCTCGAAAGAGAATAAATCTCCTGAAACAGAAACTGCACACTGTGACTGAAGATGGAAGAAAAGGTAAAAGGGTGAAGAAGGATTTCTCTACCAGAAAATCAAAACCAGCGCAGAAGTTAAGTATTGGGTGAGAGATCAAACCTCACAAACAATCAAGAAACTGGCGGGAACTTTCGCTATTTGGAGTTGTTGGGACGTGTTTTTCTTTTTTTAGCAAGTGTGATGATGATGATGATGATGATGATGATGATGATGATGATGATGATGATGATGATGATGATGATTGTTTCTTTTCTGGCTGTTTTTTTAGTTGTGGAAGGTGAGTTATATAGATGATTTCTGGACGTATATTGAGGTTTGTGTACTCAGATAAACTTGCTGGATGTTGTATTTATTTATAATAGTTTCTTGCCTGAAACGGCCATATGATGATCATCGTATTAGATCAATAAACCGTTCCTTTTCTTGTCGTTAGATAGAGTCCGTAAATCAATTAATGATGCGGGCTCGCTCGCTATTTCTCATTTTAGAAGAAGAAAGCATTTCTGTTCTTAATCTCATTGTTATTGTCGGTGTGTTTATTTAAGTAATGGTACTCTCTCCACTCCACCCCAACTATGATCAGTAACAATTAATATCCTCTTCTACCTTTTTTCATTATTCAGACAAACATTGACGGAGTATCATTTACATACAGTAGGAATACTAATTAATTAAGGGGATTTTAGGAAAAATACCTAATGAGAATTTAGCTTAGGAATCAGTCGCTGCGGGTTTGCTTTTTGAATTAGGTGCTGACATTAGACTGGAAATTTATTTCAACTCCCTCGTAAGTTACGATTTTAACCTTTCTTCTTTGTTTATGCTCTGTATCAAATAGAAAGAGAAATCGTAGTCCAAAGCTTCAAAACACTGAAAAATTAAAACCTAATAACATGGCCATTTTCGAACCTACTCGCTCTGTTGACAGAAATGGTGAGGCATGACGGTTAGGATGTATCTCCCGGCGAGCCTAACGCCTGTATCTGCGCTCAGCTTGCAATGAGAGCAGAGGACAAAAATCGCGCTAATTCTTCAGTCAATTACCCTCGCCATCTCTGCTGCTCACACATCTGATCGCCCAGGTCTGTACAATTCAAACCATTCGCCGGTAGGAGTTGCCTCTCCGCAGATTAAGCACCCTAGATGTGGACGGTTGGTTGATTATTGCATTCAATAAATGAAAAGTGATTTAAAGATTAGGGAATTTAATTGATCTGCTTTTGTGTTTTAATATTGTAGCAACCAATGTTGTTCTGAACTCTTGGCGGAGTATCAAAAGCTATGGAGTCTTTAGTGTCTACATAATTATTCAAAAGGCACGTGGGCCTTTGAATGGTCAGAGCACAAAAGGAAAATGAATTCGGTGTTGTTCATCGTTGGTGTGCTGATGACCTTTTGGTTATTGGTTCACATCTAATTGTATGCCTATAAAAGGACATCGAAGGATCAGTTCAAAGAGCATCCCATCAGAGAGAAATAAAAGAGAGAGATAGAGAGAAAATAAATAGAGAGTTTGTCGGGTATTTTCTCCGACTATAAAGAGAGAGGTTGGGGGTTTTCTCCTTTGTAGTACGAGAGGTTGTAACTCCTATATTTCTCCTATAGTGGATTCTTCTTCCTTGCCCGTGGTTTTTACCCCGATTTGTTTGGGGGTTTTCCACGTTAAATCTCAGTGTCCACATTTTATCTTTAATTGTTCAAATATAAGCCGCAATATTATTCGATCGGGTCCGCTGCCACGCCAACAATTGGTATCAGAGCCTAACTTGGGTTTTATATATCTATTTATCGTATGCTCTGTGGTTGCCACTAACGTGGATCTTCCACATCAGAAAATAATAGATATTATATTGCCTTTGTTACGGTAACGATAAAGCCGGTACGAGTTCAATAATTATCTGCTGCAACCCCATCGGAGGTATCGCTCACGACTGAGCAGAAATTATGGCGGCGAAATTCGATATTGAAAAGTTCAACGGGAGAAATTTCTCACTGTGGAAATTAAAGATAAAGGCGATCTTACGCAAAGACGGCTGTCTGGAGGCTATCGATGGAAAACCAGCCACCGAGACAGACGACAAGAAATGGAACGAGATGGACGGGAGCGCCGTCGCAAATCTCCATCTGGCACTAGCAGATGAGATATTGTCTAGCGTCGAAGAAAAGAAAACGGCAAAGGAAATTGGGACCACCTAACCAGTCTGTACGAGCCGACGTCGTTACACAACAAAATTTTCTTGAAGAGAAAATTGTTCACCTTGAGAATGTCTGAATCTACTTCGGTGACGGAGCATCTCAACGTCTTGAATACTCTGTTTTCCCAGCTAACATCGTTGGGGTATAAAACAGAGGATAAAGAACGTGCGGAAATTCTACTTCAAAGTCTGCCTGATTCGTATGATCAACTCATCATCAACTTGACAAACAATGCGAAGGTGCTGGTCTTCAATAACATTGCAGCTGCTGTTCTTGAAAACAAGGAGGACCAGCAAGCAAGCTCGCAACAGGTCGAAGCTTTGACGGTGATAAGAGGGAGATCAACGGAACGTGGTTCAAGTGGGAGTCACACTCAAGGCAGGGGAAAATCAAGAAGTAAGAAGAAGGATATGAAATGCTACCACTGTGGAAAGAAGGGTCACTTGAAGAAGGATTGTTGGAGCCTGAAGAATTCCAATCCTCAAGGAAATCTGGCAAACGCGTCAGGTGGAGACGTATTGTGTAGCGAAGCAGCAATCTCAACGGAGAGCAGGAAGGCGTACGATGAGATATGGCTTCTTGACTCGGGCGCAACTTATCATATGACCTCTCGAAGAGACTGGTTCAATCACTACGAATCTATCTTAGGAGGATCTGTGTATAGTTGTGAAGATAATGCCTTAAAAATCGTAGGCGTTGGAACCGTGAGGTTGAAGTTGCACGACGGTACAGTTCGCACTATTCAGGGAGTGCGACACGTGGAAGGTCTCAAGAAGAATTTATTATCTGTGGGACAGCTCGATGATCTTGGTTGTGAAATCAAAGTTCGGGAAGGAATAATGAAGATATTCCGGGGAGCACTTGTAGTAATGAAAGGTGAAAAGGTTGCTGCAAATCTGTATACGCTGTTGGGAGAGACGGTGCAAGACGGGGAAGCATCTGTGGCTTCAGGAGGTTCAAGCGAAAGATCTACTATGCTGTGGCATCAGAAGCTTGGCCATATGTCAGAACAAGGCATGAAAATTCTTGCGGGCCAGAATCTACTTCCGGGTCTCACGAAGGTGTCACTACCGTTCTGTGAGCATTGCGTAGCAAACAAGCAGCATATGCTACAATTCAACACATCGAATTCTAGAAGCAACAATATTCTAGAATTGGTTCACTCTGATGTATGGCAGTCACCAGTTTCATCCCGAGGAGGAGGAAGTACTTCGTGTCTTTCATCGACGATTACTCCCGGAGGTGTTGGGTGTATATCATCAAGAGTAAGGGGGATGTGTTTGCAACCTTCAAGAATTTCAAGGCTCGGGTCGAACTTGATACTGGAAAGAAGATCAAGTGTTTGAGGACGGATAATGGAGGAGAATATACTGGCAGGGAATTTGATAGCTTTTGCAAAAGAGAAGGCATCAAAAGGCACTTCACTACGGCGTATACTCCACAACAAAATGGAGTGGCGGAGCGGATGAACAGGACTCTGTTGGAGAGAACAAGTGCCATGTTGGGAGCTGCAGGTCTGGATAAATCATACTGGGCAGAAGCAGTCAACACCGCCTGCTACGTGATCAATCGATCGCCTTCAACGGCAATTGATCAGAAGACGCCGATGGAGATGTGGACCGGAAAGCCAGCGGATTATTCCAAACTCCATGTATTTGGAAGTCTTGTGTACGTGATGTACAACGCCCAAGAAACTACGAAGCTGGATCCGAAGTCCAGAAAGTGTTTGTTCTTGGGGTATGCTGATGGTGTGAAGGGGTATCGCCTGTGGGATCCCACTGCCCACAAGGTTGTCATCAGCAGGGAGGTTATCTTCTTAGAAGATAAACTAATAAGAGAAAATGATAGCACTACGAAGGAAAGCTCAGAGACTACGACGGTTCAGGTGAAAGGGAAGTCTATCGAACAAGATTATTCTGAAGCAGCACCGGAGCACGAGGAAGGGCCAAGCGAATCTTCAGAGCCAGAACCTAGAAGGGGCACACGCAAAAGAGCTGCACCATCCTGGCATGAAGATTACGATATGGACAGCAATGTTGCATACTGTCTACTAACTGATGATGGAGAGCCATCAACTCTTCAAGAAGCACTGAACAGTTCAGATGCAGATCAGTGGTTGGCGGCAATGCAAGAAGAAATGGAAGCTCTACGGAAAAATAAGACTTGGGAGCTGGTGCCACTACCGAATGGCAGAAAGGCAATCGGCAATAAATGGGTCTTTAAAATCAAGCGGAACAGCGATGATCAAGTAGAGCGGTTTCGTGCACGACTGGTGGTTAAAGGCTACGCTCAGAAAGAAGGCATCGACTTCAACGAGATATTCTCACCTGTGGTTCGACTGACGACAGTTCGGGTACTCCTGGTGATGTGTGCTACATTCGACCTACATCTAGAGCAACTAGATGTGAAGACGGCTTTTCTTCATGGAGATCTTGAAGAAGAGATTTATATGCTCCAGCCGGAAGGTTTTGAAGACAAAGAAAAGCGGAACTTTTTGCAGGTTGAACAAATCTCTATACGGTCTCAAACAGGCGCCGAGGTGTTGGTATAAGAGATTTGATTCCTTCATCATGAGCCTTGGATACAACAGATTAAATGCAGACCCTTGTGCATATTTCAAGAGGTTTGGTGAAAGTGATTTTATCATATTACTGTTGTATGTTGACGATATGTTGGTAGCAGGCCCCAACAAAGATCGTGTTGAAGAACTCAAGGCACAGTTGGCTAGGGAATTTGAAATGAAGGACTTGGGACCAGCAAACAAGATTCTAGGGATGCAAATTTACCGAGACAGAAATAACATGAAGATTTGGCTTTCGCAGAAGAATTATCTGAGGAAGGTCTTGCGACGCTTCAATATGCAATATTGTAAGCCAATTTCTACCCCACTTCTTGTTAATTTCAAATTATCCTCAAGTATGAGTCCTAGCAGTGAAGAAGGGAGGATGGAGATGTCTCGAGTACCGTATGCATCAGCGGTGGGAAGTCTTATGTTCGCGATGATTTGTACACGACCAGACATTGCCCATGCAGTGGGAGTAGTGAGTCGGTACATGGCGAATCCGGGCAAAGAGCATTGGAGCGCGGTGAAGAGGATCCTACGATATATCAGAGGGACCTCGGATGTTGCATTATGTTATGGAGGAGCAGACTTTAGTGTCAGAGGGTACGTTGACTCTGATTATGCAGGTGATCTTGACAAGAGCAAATCTACCACGGGATATGTGTTCACTCTTACTGGCGGAGCCGTAAGCTGGGTATCAAAACCTTAGTCCGTTGTCGCGACGTCAACAACTGAAGCTGAATATGTTGCAGCTACGCAGGCAAGTAAAGAGGCGGTATGGTTGAAAATGATCATGGAGGAACTCGGGCACGAACAGAAGAATATTCTTCTGTTCTGTGACAGTCAGAGTGCCTTGCATCTTGCAAGGAATCCAACTTTTCATTCCAGGTCAAAACATATACGAGTCCAGTATCACTTCGTTCGTGAGAAAGTGGAAGAGGGCACGGTATATATGCAGAAGATACATACGAAAGATAACCTAGCAGATTTCTTGACGAAGGCGGTCAACACTGACAAGTTCGTTTGGTGTCGTTCCTCGAGTGGCCTAGCAGAAACGTAAGCAACATGAAAGGCAAGGGAGAAAGAATGGTGTGAAGATCCGATTGATCCTCAATCAAATCTTCAAGTGGGAGATTGTCGACATAATTATTCAAAAGGCACGTGGGCCTTTGAATGGTCAGAGCACAAAAGGAAAATGAATTCGGCGTTGTTCATCGTTGGTGTGCTGATGACCTTTTGGTTATTGGTTCACATCTAATTGTATGCCTATAAAAGGGCATCGAAGGATCAGTTCAAAGAGCATCCCATCAGAGAGAAATAAAAGAGAGAGATAGAGAGAAAATAAATAGAGAGTTTGTCGGGTATTTTCTCCGACTATAAAGAGAGAGGTTGAGGGTTTTCTCCTTTGTAGTACGAGAGGTTGTAACTCCTATATTTCTCCTATAGTGGATTCTTCTTCCTTGTCCGTGGTTTTTACCCCGATTTGTTTGGGGGTTTTCCACGTTAAATCTCAGTGTCCACATTTTATCTTTAATTGTTCAAATATAAGCCGCAATATTATTCGATCGGGTCCGCTGCCACGCCAACATTTAGTGTGCTTCACTGGAGGCTATTTGTACGTGTATTTAGAGTTGAGAAAATGCATTTGGTCTTTGGAGTTTAGATGAGTTTACAGTTCAAGAATCATTTGATCCCAACTTGAAGAACCAAATCGTAATATGTTTGTGATTGTGATCAGGGAAGTTGGATGTATTTTTTTTTTCAAAGAAGTTGGATGTACTTTTCACTCGTATTTTTTGGATGTATTTTTCACTTAAAAACCGGTATGTACCATCTAAATTCACTTAAAAACCAAATCGTAATATGTTTGGCACGAATTAAGTATTTTCTTTCCCAATTTAAGTATGTACCATCTAAATTCAAGTACTTGATAGAGTTTGAAACTGAAGTTGAGTGCAAACTCATTTTGACTTGGAGATGATGAATGTCACTAGCATCAATGATATTAAGGTTCAAAGCAATCATTTTAGTGTTACATAACTTGCCCGTATTTGGATGTATTGTTCACTTAAAACCGGTATTATTTGCCACGAATAAAGTACTTTCTTGCCTATTATAAGTATTTACCAACTAAATTCAAGTAGTTGAGTGCAAACTGATTTTTGCTTTGGAGTGATGAATGTCACTAGCATCAATGATATTAAGGTTCAAAGCAATCATTTTAGTGTTACATAACTCGCCCGTATTTGGATGTATTTTTCACTTAATCAACATCTTACATATTAAGGACATTACTCATCACCAAGAACATAAAAGGAGTTTTCTAGCAACTTCACATTCATTGAAGGTCAAATACTTGAATTCAACAATAAAATACATAAATCGAGACTAAAAAAGTACCTAATTTAAGGCCACAAATACTGATTTTTATGCATAAAATACTCGTGTATATGGTCGAGTTATCTAAGTCTAAAATGAAGGTTTTTAATCAACATCTTACAACTTAAGGACATTACTCATCATAAACAACATAAAATGAGTTTTCTAGCAACTTCACATTCATTCACGGTCAAATACTTGCATTCAGCAATATATTGAGACTAAAAGTACCTAAATTAAGGCCACAAATATTGATGTTTATGCATAAAATACTTGTGTATATGGTCGAGTTATCTAAGTCTAAAATGAAGGTTTTTAATCAACATCTTACAAATTAAGGACTTACTCATCTTAAACAATATAAAATGAGTTTTCTAGCAACTTCACATTCATTTACGGTCAAATACTTGAATTCAGCAAGAAACTACCTAAATCAAGACTAAAAGTACCTAATTTAAGGCCACAAATACCGATTTTTATGCATAAAACACTTGTGTATATGGTCGAGTTATCTAAGTCTAAAATGAAGGTTTTTAATCAACATCTTAAAAATTAAGGACATTACTCATCATAAACAACATAACATGAGTTTTCTAGCATGTTCACATTCATTCACGGTCAAATACTTGAATTCAACAGTAAAATACCTAAATCGAGACTAAAAGTACCTAATTTAAGGCCACAAATACTATTTTTATGCATAAAATGCTTGTGTATATGGTCGCGTTATCTAAGTCTAAAATGAAGGTGTTTAATCAACATCTTACAAATTAAGGACATTACTCATCATAAACAACATAACATGAGTTTTCTAGCAACTTCACATTCATTCATGGTCAAATACTTGAATTCAGCAATGAAATACCACAATCGAGACTAAAAGTACCTAAATTAAGGCCACAAATACTGATGTTAATGCATAATATACTTGTGTCTATGGTCGAGTTATCTAAGTCTAAAATGAAGGTTTTTTATCAACATCTTACAAATTAAGGACATTACTCATCATAAACAACATAAAATGAGTTTTACGAAAACTAACCATTTTAGCCTTAGATGTATCACCAAATTGACAGGTATCTCATTCATAGATATCGGTATTTTGACAGCCAAATTTGGTATTTATTGTCACGATTTAGGTATTCACCCTCACAATCAAATATCCGACTTAGTTAAAAGGAAGAGTTGTGGGAAAGCTTCTTTTTTGTGATTATGATGATAATATACATTCAATGATAGATCTTTTTATGAAAACCAACCATTTTAGCCTTAGACGTATCGCCCCGATTGACATGTATTTGGTTCATAAATAGCGGTACTTTGGCACCCTAATTAGGTATTTATTGTCACGATTTAGGTATTTTACCCTCGAAATCAAGTATCGACTGTCACATGCTCTGTTATCAACCCAATAATTGAAAAATAAGACAAATTAATTACCTTCACGCCTAATCCTTGCAACCTCATTTCGAACTTTTGCAGAAGCCTTGTTCATACAACAAAATAGTTGATGCTTCTTGCAGCCTCAATCATTTATATAAAGGCAGTCCATGTAGTGTGTGTGCAAGAATTACATAACAAAGTACATAACCGATCAAGAGAACATAGCATAGATGAATCATATCATATCTATCTTCAATACTATCACGTTCCTTTAACCTTATCAGCTCCCGTATGCATCCTCCGATCTAATTTTCATCTCATTTTAGTCTTCAATAGTCCAAACCCTTATGCATCTTCCAATCTTATAGAAAAGCTCAGCATCGAATCCTGAAACATCGTGTGGAGGAGGAATTGAAACCCGAGGGACGCCGCCACCATCGTGGCTGACACCAAGTTGTAACCGCTAAACATACGCCTAAGACTATTTTGTAGCCTTCGAGAGATATCATCCTACGAACAAAAAAAACGATGATCGTAAAACTTCGAGAGAGTAGATAAAATAGATCTATGCATATGATCATTAATCACCTGGCTCGAAGGGTGAGCAGATACGATCCCATAGATTCGTCATATCTTCGCCGTGTATGATCTTCGAACCCATTAAAGCAGCAAAGATGACCAAAACCATTACAATGAATCAAACCGTGGAGAAGATGATTCTGAAGATCGAAAGCTCTCCTTCATCGATAGGGTTTTCTTACTCGACACGAAATGATGCCTCCCCCTTCGAAGAAGATAACCAAATCGAATCTGCAAATCATCAAAAACTAAGAAGAGGTTCTCAGAATTCTTATTACCAGCGCTGTCCAGGAGAGTCCGCTACGACCACGAGTCCCACGAGCTCCATTATGGTGCACGACCTCATTTTCCTCTCTTATAGGCACGAGCCTAGGCCAGTAAAGGCTCATACCGAGCTAACCAATCAATTCACCAGCTCAACTTATCATATTGTTTTCAGCTCGTCCCCAAGTCAGAATCACCGTACTAATTGTAGACCCTATTGTTTTCTAGTGTCAAAACCCTAAATCATACCTCCCCAAGGACAATTGGATGAATTCTCTCTGCTCCATGGTGTACTACAGATGTTTTTATTTGCTTTTTTTGTTTTTTTTGTTTTATTTGGAGAAGACAAAGGGTATTATCTGCACATAGGGAGTTAAAAGTAAAATTTTGCCTAATGGCAACACCTCATAACAAAACAAATTTTGTAGGGACTGTCGTAAGTTTAAACTCATTATAGGTTTTTTTTTTTTTCTAATTTACTCATTAATTAATGCCTCCGAACGAAAATAATTAAAACTCTCTCAACCTGCAATAGCCCTTTAAATGATCGCCGGCCAAAAGCTGCCGCCACGTGTCAAGAATAGTTTTTGGTGCGGAGAAATGATCAAACTCTAGCTTGTCTTGTCTGTCTATCTTTATTATTATTATTATTATTATTATTATTATTATTATTATTATTATTATTATTATTATTATTATTATTATTATTATTATATTATTATTATTATTATTTATTCGCATTTTACACAAAAAACATGCGAGGTACTCCCATGCGCCAATTGGAGGTTCTGGGATATTTGTATCCTTTTATATCTCTAAAGGAATACGCTCGAATATTTTGGAAGAAGTCGAAGATTTATGGGTGTGTGTGTTTTCTCAAGTTAATAAATATTCGTTGCTCTTCTTTCTCTCATTTGTGCGAATCATAGCTTTTAAGTTATAATTACTTAATGATAATAATAATATAGGTTGCATGTTAAAATATTCTACTCAGGAAAAAGTAGTATAAAATCAGTCGACAACGAAATATTGCTGCTACCATCGAAGATTATGAGTTTATGAATCGCGTGTGGTATAAGAGTTTGATGATGATGCATTTTACTGGTGATAATGAATGCGCAATGTATACTTGTGTGTGTTCTCTTTACGGACAGCCAAGAAACACCACGAAACTATGATCGATTATTAGGGTTTTATTCTTTTCAATTCAATGATTTTTCCTTGTGATTAAACGAACAAACATTCACCGAGTGAAAAGCCAAGACCGAGAGTTCAAGAAATACGACGCCGTGGCCAAGTGCGTGTACGCACATCCACGACAACATAAAATAGCTACCAAAAGGCTGATGCGCAAACGTAGGATGAAAGAACAACCAAAGCAGTTTCCTCTCCCATCTTCACAAAATTACCCCAAGCCGATCAAAACATCAACTTTTCACTCGCTCAAGATAAAAAGATATCAGGTGAAGGAACTGTTGAATAAGCTCAATACCCCGCGAAGATATACAAGACTAGGATGGCAATGGGTCGGGTCCGGACCCAGACCCGCTTCGGACCCGCTCCTAATGGACCGGGTATTTAAAATAATCGGGTATGGAGCGGGTAATGGATGTGAATTCTTCTACCCGGTTGGGTTCGGGGCGGGTCCCGTTTCTGGTCAAACCTGCCCCGAGCCCGGCCCGAACCTGCCCCGAAACATATATATATTATAATTCGTTTCGTAATTAAGTTATATAATTTTATTGTTAATATTATGAATAAAAAATTCGATTGGTCTAATTGTAGAGATTTGGTATTACAAAGGTTAGGTTGCGGGTTTGACTTTCAAGCATTGCATTTCCTTTATCTTATCTTTTAAAAAATAAAAAGAAAAGAAAAAAAATAAAAAAAATCAATATATCCCGGTTTGGCGCGTCAAACCCGGTTCGTTCGGGTCCAGCCCGGGGCGGAGCGGGTCCAGACCCGAGGCAGGGATGGGCGGGTCTCGGGTCCGCTAAAAAATAATCGGGTCAGGTCTCGGGTCTGGCCAAATCCGACCCATACCGGCCCGTTGGCATCCATATACAAGAGTGAATAAAGTAAAATAAAATAAAAAAACACACGCATGAAGTGGCAAACCAACCAAGGAAGACCAAGGGGGAAAAAAGAAAAATAGAAGTTAAGAAAGTATGCTAGAGCCGAAAAAACAAGATACACATGATTTAATTAGATCATGTGTGTTCACCTCATTTGTCTTCTCTTATCGTATATATTATATATATAGGTGCATGCATTGTATCATATAGGTGTGAGAGAGAAAAAAAACAAAAGCATATGTATTAACGAGTGAGGTAAAGAAACTTTGCCAAGAAAATAAGTTGTCCTTCTACAGGCCATATAATAACATTACTAGCTCTCACTAGTAATTTGTGCTCTTTCTCACTATTCGATCTTGCACAAAAAAAAAATTAACAAATTGGAATCAGAGTTATGTGGATAGTCGGAGCAACAACTTGGACAAATGCCGAACCCGAGGCTCACCAAGTTCAACTATGACAAGTGGAGAAGTTGAAGGATATACCTAACCCGAAAGTACAGACGAGTACACAACAGCCCAACTAAAGACGCTGAAGGAATCACACAAATAAGATAAGTTTGCACTTTATACCATATACCAATCTGTAGATAGCCGGTTTCGAAAAACTACCCGAGGCCAAAACATCGAAGGATGCATGGGAGACGCTGGAAAAAGCGTACAAAGGCAAAATTCGATTGGTCTAATTATAGAGATTTGGTATTACAAAGGTTAGGTTGCGGGTTTGACTTTCAAGCATTGCATTTCCTTTATCTTATCTTTTAAAAAATAAAAAGAAAAGGTGCCGATCGAGTAAAGCAAGGACAGTTGCAGTACCTTCTTGGCGAGTTCGAAATGACAAAAATGAAGGAGGGCGAAGGCGTGTCCGAGTATATAACGAGAGTGCAAACCATCGTGAACCAATTGAAGAGAAACGGCGAGGCCCTTACTGATGCTTGAGTCGTTGAGAAAATCTTGCGATCTCTGACGAACGAATACGAGAATGTCCTGTGTGCGATTGAGAATCAAAAGCCTTGAAAAAATGACGATCGATGAACTCTCTGATTCACTCGAAGCTCACGAGCAGCGAAAGAAAAAGAAGAAGCAGGAGTCTTTAGACGAGGCCGTACAGATGAAATTGTCCATTAATGACGACAAGGCATTGCATACACACCGCAGTTGAGGAGGAGGATGTGGCCAACGAGGACGTGGTTTCGGTCAAAGCACATGCCAAGGACGAGGCTACAATCACGGAAAAGAAGGACAAAACAACAACCAAAATTGGAGAGGACAAGGTCGAGCACGAGGACGTGGCAACCGCTCAAATCGACCGAGCGTTGAATGCTACACTTGCGGAAAATTTGGGCATTTTGCGAAGGACTGTTGGTCCAACAAGAAGATAGAAGAAAATGCCAACCTAATCTAATCGCACAAGAAGAGCCAAAAGAAGATGGCGTTCTGTTAATGGCGCTCAAAGATAAAAGTCCGATTAGTGACATGGTGTCGTATCTTGACACCGGCGCTAGCAATCACATGAGCGAGCACAAATATCTATCAACAGATTTGAAGAAGATCGACGAAGGACGTGTGTCTTTCGGGTATTGATCAAAAATAGAAGTCAAAGGCCGAGGAAAAATATATTTCTCTCAAACGGATGGCAAACAAGGATGAGTCGAGGACGTCTACTTGTACCAGATTTAAAAGCCAACATCTTAAGCATGGAACAGTTGCTTGAAAAGGGATGCTCGGTGTTCATGAGGGACCGTTCATTACAACTACGAAACAAAGATGGTCGAATAATTGCACGAGTCGAGATGGAAAGGAACCGAATGTTCATACTCAACCTGAGGACAATTCAAGAAAAATGCCTGCAAGTTGACTTGGATGACAAAGGTCATTTATGGCACATGCGATTCGAACATCTACACTATGGAGGCCTGAAAGAGCTCTCCAAGTGTGGCATGGTGCACAAAATGCCAATGATAGAGGAAGGAAAGAAGCTTTGCGAAAAGTGCATGATTGGCAAACAGGCGCAGACGTTGTTTCAGAAGCACGCAGGATTTCGAGCAAGCAAACCGCTCGAGCTGATACAAACTGATATATGCGGACCTATCACGCCGGCATCATTTAGCGGAAAAGATACTTAATCACGTCATCGACGATTACTCGAGAAAGAGTTCGGTATATTTTTTGAAAGAAAAATCCCAAGCGCTGGAGACGTTTAAAATTCAAGCATCAAGGCGCACCGTTTAGACCGAGGTGGAGAATACATATTGAGTGCTTTCGTAGCCTTTTGCGAGGAACAAGGCGTCAGGAGATTCCTCATCGCACCCTATTCGCCACAACAAAACGGCGGGCTGAAAGGAAAAATCGTACAATACTCGACATGGTTCGATCAATGTTAAAAAGCAGAGAGATGCCAAAGGAGTCCTGGGCTGAGGCTGTATAATGTGCTGTTTATATTCAAAATCGATGCCCACATCACAACCTCGAGAATCGAACACCAAAAGAAGCATGGAGTGGTCAGAAACCAAAAATAGCGCACTTCAAAATTTTTGGAAGAGTGGCGTATGCACTTGTGCCTGACCAGAAAAGAACCAAGCTGGACGATGAGAAGACAAAGGCGTACCGACTATATGATCTAGAAAATAAAAAAAGTGATAGTAAAGAACCACTGAGTGTTGCACCAACATCCATCTCAGTTTCATCTCAAGAAACTATCGACGAGGACGAACCAAGACGGGAGCCCAGCATGCGAAGCATGCATGACATGTACGAAACAACCAAACAGGTTCACCTAGTATGCTTACTGGCCGACTAGGCAAATTAATTTTGAAGAAGTCGTAAGAGACAAGAGATGGAAAGCAGCGATGCACGAGGAGATCAGGGCGATTGAAAAAAATGACACATGGAAGCTGGTGGAATTGCCACACGGGCATAAACCCATGAGTAAAATGGGTTTATAAAAAGAAAATCAATGCTTAAGGAAAAATTGAACGTTACAAAGCAAGATTGGTGGCGAAGGGCTACAGACAACGAGCAGGAATTGACTATGATAAAGTCTTTGCTCCCATTGCAAGAATGAGACAATCCGTTCGCTTCTTGCCCAAGCTGACAACTTAGTTGGCCGATCTATCAAATGGACGTGGAGTCCGTGTTTCTAAATGGGGAGCTTGAGGAGGAAGCCTACATGAAACTGCCGTCGCGATATTCAAAATCGAGAGAAGAAGGCAAAGCGTTAAATCTAAAGAAAACGCTTTACGAGCTGAAGCAAGCAGCGCGAGTTTGGAACACTCGGATCGATGGGTACTTCAAAAGGAACAAATCCGAGCAATGTCCATTCGAGCATGCATACGTCAAAAGAGAAGGAAGTAAAATGATCATCGTCGCTCTCTATGTTGATGTTTTCATGGGGAGCAGCGGCAAAATAATCAACGACTCCAAGAAGGCGATGATGAAAGAATTCGAGATGACAGATTGGGACTAATGAAATATTTTTTTGGTCTCGAAGTCGAGCAAAGAAGCACGAAAATCTTCAAGTCACAAGAAGCGTATGCGAAAGACATATGAAAAATAAACTGGAGGAAAGCAAGCCGGTAGCTACACCAGTGGAACTTCGAATGAAGCTACCTAAGTTTGAGTGAGGACAAGGAGTAAACGCAACCGAATATCGAAGTCTCATGGGAAGTCTCCGATACTTCACTTGCACTAGACCCAACATCGCTTATAGCCTTGGAGTCGTTAGTCGCTACATGGAAGAACCAAGACAGTCACATCTATGGGCAATCAAGAGAATTCTTCGATACATCCGATGAACACAATCACTAGGTCTGTTTTACTCAAAGGCGAGTGACGGAAAACTTGTCGGATATTCAGACAGTGATTGGTGTGGACATATCGATGATCGAAGAAGTACGGGTGGCTATGTATTTTATTTTAGGAAGCACAGCGTTCACATGGCTATCGAAGAAGCAGCTGAGAAATTTATTGCTCGAGTTGAATCTTCAACAAGTCGAGCCAACCGAAGTTCGAGTAGATAATAAGTCGGCGATTGAGCTGGCGAAAAATCCGGTTCATCATGAGAGAAGCAAGCATATTGATGCTCGATTTCTCTTATCAGAGAGCACGTAGGAAATGGAGAAGTGAAGATGGTGCACGTAGCAAGTCTCGAACTGGTTGCAGATATTTTCATGAAGTCGTTACCAACAGGTACGTTTGAATACCTGAAGCAGATGCTCGAAATGAAAAACAGGAAGGCATTGAGCTTAAGGGACGAATTTGTTGAATAAGCTCAATATCCCACAAAGATATATAAGAGTGAATAAAATAAAATAAAAAAAATACATGCATGAAGTAGCAGACAACCAAGGAAGACCAAGGAAAACAAAAGAAGTCGAGAAAGGATGCTAGAGCCAAAAAATAAAATACACATGATTTAATTATATCATGTGTGTTCACCTCATCTATCTTCTCTTATCATATATATCTATATATATAGGTGCGTGCATTGTATCACATAGGTGTGAGAGAGAGAAAAAAAAACAAAAGCATATGTATTAACAAGTGAAGTAAACAAACTTTGCCAAGAAAATAATTTGTTTTTCTACAGTCCATATAAGAACATTATCCGCTCTCACTAGTAATTTTTGCTCTTTCTCACTATTCGATCTTGAACAAAAAAAATAACAGGAACTCAACATGTAGCAAAACTCCGAAAATGTTATTTGCGGAGTTTGTTGACATCTAGAATATTAGTAGTGATGGCGTCGGAAAATGACCTACCGCGTAAACAACTAACGAGCTTCTTCCCGCTGAAATAATACCGCGTACTTGATCCGAAAACTGCCAAAAAAAGGTTAGGGGAGGGGTGGCATTTGCCTCAGTCAAGACGGTAGTTTCCTTTTCGGATGATGTAAAAAGAGTAAATGCAATGTGAAAATGGTAATGGAGGCAGTAGAAAATGATAATGGTGTCGACGAATGGCAAACTCTAGGAGTAACTCTAGGTGTCGACGAATGGCAAACTCTAGGAGTAACTGACGGTATTTATAGTTTTTTAGGGGACATACTGTCATATCCCCAGTTGGGCTTGACCCATACAAGTTGGGTTTGGCTGTACGAGTTAGTTCATGGCTTTTGGCCCATTTACTAGTTATGTGTATATTCTGTAACGAATGTATCAAAATGGGGTAAGCAATAAATACAATTCTAATCTACTTCTATGTTCTATGGTTCTCTCCTAACTCTCGATCTCTTTTCTACCTCTCGATCATCTATTTCTTCGATCTTCTATATCTCTCTCAGCTCTCTCTATCTCGATCTATCCCCCTTCGATCGTCCTTCGATCTTTCTCTTCTCGAATATAAAAGCGCGCACACCAGCTGTTCAACTAAATTCCAAGTAAAGAAACCAACCAAATTACGATCGGGATCTTACAAGTGGTATGAGAGCACTCGATTCTCGACAATGATTTCTGCGATGGTGATTACTTGGATCGAGGCGCCTCACATCTTCGATGGAACAGATGCGATAGCTTGGGTAGAGAAATGCAATCAATACTTTGCATTGACGACCCTCACTGATGTCGAGCGAACGAAGGTCACCTACCTCTACGTCAAAGGGAAGGCTCGGGAATGGTATAATGAGTTTTGCGAAAGTACGGATACTCCGATTTGGAATGATTTCACTGAACCTTTGCTTAAACGGTTTGATCCTATGAAGTTGGTTGTTGATGTGGACTCATCGTTTGTCGCTGACGTAGATGTTGATGGGTCGACAATGAGTGATGAGTACGCGTCGGTGTTGGTTGACGGGAAATTGTCACTGGTGCGAATATAGTTTTCTAATGTATTGCAGTGGGCGAACAATTTTATAAGAGTCGTTTAAGTCTTCACCGGTAGTGTATTTTCATAGATTTCCAATGTTATTCTATGCATTCATAAGACAAACTGTTTCGCGCAAAGTAATAAATCTATCAATATGTTCTTAAATTTGGTTCAATATAATTTTTCCAATTGGTCATATATAGAATGGCATTTGTAATTCCACTCACATGGAGGGCTAAAATGGTCATTATTTCTACTACTTTTATAACCATAAAAACCCTCAATATTGATGACGTGGCAGATTTTCAGTAGGTTGTAAGGGGATGGCAATTTTCATAAATAAATCAACATAGAAGCCTACAATGGTTTTCATCAATGTGATCTCATGATTGTCATTCCTAGAACAATGCTTTGGTCCATATTCTGAAGAGCCACGCTTAGTCTCCAAGTGCTGTAAATATATTAACTCAGTCCCAGACAGAGATAAAATGAAAAGCTAGTAACAGCTTCTGAAAACTTCTAAACATTTTAATATAATCATATTTTCCTAAGATAGTTAGATAAGATGAACATAATGGCAAACCATATCCTATATTCGATAAAATAAAATGAACATGCAACTATGCATCACACATTATAAATGACGATCCAACTCCTGGCGAACTACCTTTGATATTTTTTTGGAAGTGTAACCTTTAACTCATAAACTAATCATGGATATTAAAAAACTCGCCAACTCGAACACTGCTTCTGATATATAAAGCATGCAGTTGCTAGCGGAACTCCCACAACCATGCCAAGAATTGATATCTTAGTAAAATAAGATATAAATTTATTACTATAAACATTTCATTCCTAAACCAAGAAAAACCATAACATGGTCCACATACTGTAATAATTGTACCTTCGAAAGATCTTTGCTTAGTGCAAAAATTAATTCAATGTTCCACGTGCATATTTGGTGTATTGAACTGTAGAAAGAAAAAAGAATCTCAGATCAATTTCCCCAAAAGAACCGGTTTTACACAAAATTGGCTATCAAATCGAAGATAAATTAAACAAATAAGAGCTTCAATGATAGCAGATCTTAAATAGATACCGCACAACATAAGCTCGTTAATTCCCTTCGGAGGCAAGATTCGAATCTTACGGCTGGGCAAGAAAATTTCCAACTCTAAAAAACAATAGAAATAATGTAGCAACAACGTAAAAAATCACTATATAATTCGAATATAATATGTGAGTTAAAGACTTCATCCTTTTATTCTGACCCGTTGATGTTCAAAGTTTTTGAGATTTGACCCGTTTGAGCCAGAGGTATTTGACTCCCGATCTTTTGCTATATTATAGTGTTTTAGTTGTCCACTTACAATATTATTTTTATCATATCCTATATAATGTCAACCCGTGAAACACCCGTGAAGCAGTCTTATAACATCGCTATAGCAACAATCTTACATTATCAACTTGATGAATTAATCTCACTCCTAAAATCACCAAATCCTAGGAACCATATTAGATTATGCAGCTTCACCTTCTTACACCCGGGGCGATACAACCAAAGCCCATATCATTGGGACATATTCCATCAAATTTAAATACATATTTCGAAGCTTCTGTCATGTACATGGATAAGTTTATAAGCAATTATAAAAAATAATGTATTCAAACATATGAAAGTTAAGTACAGTGTTCATTGCTCACATACCATATTCAGTAAAACCTATGGTCAAATATCTTGCTCAATGGGGTTCAATATTTCATGTTATACTATGTTGACAACCTCATCATTTCATACGCCGTCACTTTCTATGCCTATAATCTTGAATACTGCAAGAAACCTAACTCGAGCCAAGGAAACATACACAGACGCCCCTAAACTGGCATCTGAAGGTATACGCCAATTATCTTTCTGCACTGCCCCTTGCTCTTATGCAGCACAATTTCAGCAAAAACTATCGACATTGTAATTTGAACTGTTTGTTGTGCCTTTATGGAGAAAGAATGATCCTCAGACTTATAGCTTTAATTCCTACACGATTTCCGTTAACACTTTGCCCTAAAAAAAGTCTGCTATCCAAATACACGATTAAAGTGATCTTTAACATAAGGAAACACATCAATAGAGCCAATGATACAGAAGTGTTATTATAAAAATTTCATTGTAAGACTGCTCCACTGATCGACTATTATAGGAAATTCCATATTGTTTTTCCTATCCACAATCAAGGAGTAAAGTTAAGAATACTCCTGTTCTTTGGTATACCTAATCTTAATTAATTTAAGAAGTCAAAATCATGACACAAGTCTAGTTAAAAACTCCAAAAAGTTATTCAAATAGCTTTAGGGAATAACTTGATCTATTTGTCGACAAGCTCAAGTTTGTTAAAAAACAAGTCCCTTTGGTAGGTTCATTGTCAACAATGGAAATACGTTTTTTCGTCATATACCTTACCTAGACCTACCAAAGCACAACGAGAAAAGGAAAGGTATGGTCTTCTTTTTCTGTATTCAATCAAGAGAAAATCCCACCCAAATTTGACTAAACGTAATATACCAACACTAAAATTAAGAGATTTGAAATCCTAAAATGCAAATATCTACCCATTCTCTTACATTTGAATACTTGTTAGATTCAAAATGACTAAAAAAAAGCAATCCTAGGCGAAAACAAGATAATTTGTCTAAGCGTAACATATAGAGTTATAGTAATTAAAAAGATTTAAGAAAATCGAAAAATAGGATCCCCGTCAAGTGAGTCGATCAATCTTGAAATGAGATATGCTCCACAATACACAAAGGAAACTAGATAGTTTGATCAAAATGAATTCTTGTTTTGACAAAACATTTATGGATAACTTTAAAACTTCAATTCAAATGGACCAATCGGTATATTTTCCACGTTCATAGGAGTGTGTCTATGTTTTTACTCTACGAATATGATACTTTTTGGGCATTTTTAATAATATCAAGTCTTATTCCTATTTTGACATTTTTAATTGCCGGTTTTTAGCCCCGATTAGGATAGGACCGGAGAAACTTTCTAGTTATGAATCGGGTATCGAACCAATGGGCGACGCTTGGTTACAATTTCGAATCCATTATTATATGTTTGCTCTAGTTTTTGTTGTTTTTGATGTTGAAACGGTTTCTCTTTATCCATGGGCAATGAGTTTTGATGTATTGGGTGTATCTGTATTTATAGAAGCTTTAGTTTTCGGGCTTATCTTAATTGTTGGTTTAGTTTATGCATGGCGAAAGGGACCATTGGAATGGCGGAACTATTCACTCTATCAGTAACCGAGCCGAATCTGGTGTATCATAAGGGATTTGCCTTTTCTATTGATTCCTACGGATTGGATCAAAAACCATTCTTGAATGAGGCCAGGGATGAATTGAAAAAGACATCTTTATTCGTTCTACCTCCTATTTTTTATGAAGAGAATGAATCTTTTTCTCGAATGATCGGAAAAAAATGGGTCCAGATCTCCTGCGGGAATGATTTGGAAGATCCAAAATAAAAAATAGTGGTATTTGCTAGCAACAACATAATGGAGGAGTCAATAAATCTAGATTGATCCGAAATCTGATTCAAATCCAATATAGTACCTATGGGTACATAAGAAATGTATTGAATCGATTCTTTTTAATGAATCGATCCGATCGCAACTTCGAATATAGAATTCAAGGGGATCAAATAGGAAAGGATACTCTGAATCATAGAACTCTAATGAAATATACGATCAACCAACATTTATCGAAATTGAAAAGAGTCAGAAGAAATGGTTCGATCCTCTTATCTTGATTTCTCGAACCAAGAGATCCATGAATTGGGACCCTGATGCATATAGATACAAATGGTCCAATGGGAGCAAGAATTTCTAGGAACATTTGGAACATTTTGTTTCTGAGCAGAAGAGCCGTTTTCAAATACTGTTCGATCATTACGTATTAATCAATATTCGATTGATTGGTCTGAGGTTATCGACAAAAAAGATTTGTCTAAGCCACTTCGTTTCTTTTTGTCCAAGTCACTTCTTTTTTTGTCCAAGTTGCTTTTCTTTTGTCCAACTCACTTCCTTTTTTCTGTGTGAGTTTCGGGAATATCCCCATTCATAGGTCCGAGATCGACATATATGAATTCAAAGGTGTAGTGATTTGCTAACATTTTGTAAGACCGCTCCATGTGTAATATTCGACATTGTACGATGGTTATTACCATCAACTGTGTAAGACTGCTCAACTGAGTAACTGTTGTGATAGATTTGTAGATATCACATTCTTTGCTTTGAACGATGTCTTGGTCTGCTTGCCCATTTGGCACGCCTTGCATGTTTTGTCCTTGACGAACTTTATGTCAGGAACACCTCGTACCAGTGCATTGCTTGTGATATGAGACAGTAATTCCATATTGGCATGTCCTAGGCGTCTGTGCCATAACCAGGTGTTATCCTGTGTAACTGCTAAACACTTGACATTCTGGTCAGTGATATCATCAAGAGTTATGCAATAGATATTTCTATCCCTAGATGCACTACATAGTACCTTGTCATCATTTCTAACTACACACTTATCATTTTCAAAAGTAACCGTATGACCCTTATCGCATAATTGACTAATGCTAATAAGGTTATGTTCTAGATTCTTAACCAACCATACGTCATCTATAGTAGTATATAAAGTGTTACCAACAGTTCCAACTCCAATAATATTAGCTTTTGTGTTGTCGGCATAGGAGACATATCCTCCGTCATATGCTTTCACCGACACAAACTTACTGATATCACCTGTCATATGGTGGGAACACCCACTGTCGAGGTACCACTTGTTTTTCTTTCTAGATTTTCTTCTTTGTACCTGCATGAATCATTTCTTTTTTGAGGTGCCCAACTTCGATTGGGTCCTAAAGGG
The DNA here is from genome assembly GCA_027422505.1 of Craterostigma plantagineum. Lineage (NCBI taxonomy): Eukaryota > Viridiplantae > Streptophyta > Magnoliopsida > Lamiales > Linderniaceae > Craterostigma > Craterostigma plantagineum. The sequence continues at coordinate 437,368 of JAPQWV010000358.1, forward strand.
TTAGTGACAAAATGACTCCTGTTAGCAAATGATATATCATCCGTCACAGACTGTGATCTCACAAACACAGGCGAGCCAGTGTTAGAACTTTGATTCTTAGGAATCTGCTTTGGCCTCCAGATATATCTAGTTTTATCAGCTTTCTTCAAGAAACAGTTGTTAGCATAATGACCGTGACGGCCGCATGAAAAACATTTAGGCTTTCTAATATCTTGTGAAGGTGCAGCATGCTTAGGTGTTGTGGAATATCCTATCCCTGTTTTTCCAACATGTCTAGGAAGACTAAGTATCATGTTGAGATTTTGTTGTCCTACAAGAAGTCTATCATTTGTACGAGATTTTTCTTCTAAGAAATCCTTAAGAACAGACATGTCTCTAGATATATTTTCTTGCTTCCTAAGCTTTTCGCAATTACACAAGACTTTATCTTCCTTAAGAATTTCTAACTCAGCTTTCAGACGCATTTTCTAGATCTGTTTGATGCTTCTCGCTAGCTACGTCATCTCGTTGCCTAATCAGACTCTTTACTTGTGAGTTGAGCGACTTAATCCTTCTTTTTACGTTTTGAATTATTTGAAACATCTCTTCCTTTTCATCTACTTCAGGAACTGAGGAAGAGTTATCATGAGATTTTGCCTAGCATATAATTCATTTAGAAAGAGAATTTTCGTAATAGTGGATGAAGAAGATACCTGATCATCATCATTGGCCATGTAGGCGAGATCTTCCTCTTCTTCGCTTTCGGCCTCTTCCCAGTTAGTAACCATGGCTTTCTGCTTCTTTACCTTTTTGTCACCATTTTCCATCGGGCAGTTTGAGGCGAAGTGACCTGGCTTGTTGCACTTGAAACATTTTTGCACGTTGTTCCCGGATGACGATATTCCCTTGTTCCTAGGTTGGAACTTGGAGTTTCCCTTGAACTTTCTTCTCATCCGAAACTTTTCAAACTTTCTAGTCAGCATGGCAATCTACTCCATTAGTTCCTCCTCAGTTTCTTCTTCACTTTCTGAAACGTTTTCTTGTTGCAATGTTTGGTTGATTTCGGATTGGTTTCTCTTTGATGGAGATCTGAGTCATCTCGTAGGTGGTAAGAGATCCGATTAGTTCTGACACGGAAAGTTCGTCCAAGTCCTTTGCTTCGTAGATGAATATCAGATGAATCACTCGCTCAGTGATGGAATCGCAAGTTAACGCTCAGTAAGGCAGAAAGCTATCGCAAATGGGAACTCAGAAATCTCTTTATCAGTTTCTGCTCAAAGATCTCTTGTGGGCTTATATTCGCAAATTCTAGATGTCCTCGAAAATCTGAAGTGCAGCTCATATATAATCCTTTTCAATCAGCACTTTACATGGAAAGTCAAATCATATAATAATCACCAAATCAAGTATAGTTTCCATGTAATATTCGAGTCAATCATACCATATAGATCATGCTCTTAATTAATCATCACAACGGTCATTAGCACATTTAAGCATGATTATATTCAATATAAAAGCACAATTTCGTTCTCAAGCATATTCAAGCATTTCGTATATAATAACCATATCAGAACTTTCCATAAGTGATTCCCTGCTATCTGTTTCTAGAGTAAATCAGTCCAGATTCACTTTCCAAATATATCACACGAGATAGCATCACATCAGCACATTTTTCATATACAACTCAAAGCATTTAATCAATATATTTACCATGTTTAGCACATAAATCATATCAGAGCATACTAAATTCAATTTATCAATCATGATCGAACTTTCCTTATTTCAGAGATCTCATCCGTTTAAAGTATATACCATCTAGTAGAATCTTATCCACAAAGTCAATCAAATCAAATCTTTCCTAAATATAATAATCCAATCAGCATAAGGAAAGATATTAATTCAATATTGCACATTAAATTCAGTGAAAGCATGCAAGAATCGTATAAGTGATTTTCGTCCAGGAATAAGCAAGTATCAACGGATATATCACTTTCCCTATATAAACAGCATATTTTCCTTTTATAACTCAGTAGGATATCTCATGCATTATTTCCATATATAGCAGAGTACGATATATCCTATCATATTGACTGTCTATAACATGTGATCACATAGTCACATCAACAAATCACAGAATCATATGCGAATTAAATTTCAACAATTTAATCAATTTAAGCTCATATATCATGCAAGATCGAATATTTTAGTCATTTCATTAATCAAAAATCGAATTGCTTAATTTACAGACCTATCGTCATTACAATTACATTGTCCATCAAAACTCCCTAACACACATGGACCAAAAAGGTCAACATAGGCAAACTAGGTTTACCGATTTACATGCATGTTTGTTGGACGTGCAATATTATTATGTGCTTGTTAGTGAGACGAATTCTCCCGGTTGGACAAAATACTAAGTGATTAAAGGACTAGGTTCGTGTCTTCTATCAAGCTCGAAAGCATTACGCTTGAGTGTCGTGTGCGGTTTGTTCCGAGTTATCGGCGCCAATCATATCGGTCTTGTCGTAGTTGGTCCCGGTGCGTTAAGACAATTAAGTCAAGCTCATTATTGCAATGACTTGGGTATTTGTGCGGTTTGTTCCGAGTTATCGGTGCCAAACATTTCGCTCTTGTCGTGGATATTTCGGGTAACTGTCGAAACGCCGCTCTCCGAAACATATTCACGCCTTATAAAGTGTTATCCTACGGGCCAAAATTTTTTACCACTACAAGTATGTTTGCTTCTAAGCCTTGATGCCTACTTCGATTCTCTGCATCATCCTATGCAGTTCGTCCCACATCCCTTAGCCGTTGGAAGGCTATCTATTTGACTACAAGTGTCATTGGGGATGCCCTACATCAACGTGTTCTTAGCTATCAGATCGGTCTTTGCTATTTGTTTCTCGGCCTCATCGTACTCGCTAGGAATCTCCAGTCGCCTAATGGGTTCAACGGGAGGATTGTTCGAGTTGTCACCTTCTTGAGTAACCCAAAACTGTGCGGGTCCCGATGCCAGTAGATTTTCAGCCTGATCTTTAAGCTCTATGAAATTCAAGAACCCACTTCTCCAAACTGTATATTCGCTTCTTTATGGATTGCATGACGGTTGTCTTTTCCAAGCGCATAAGCATCCATATTTTTCTTTGATGAGTTGATGTTCTTTGGATCTTCGTTGGTTGTTTTAAAGATATGAAAAGACGTAGTGTGCTTCACAAGTGACAAATTAGTTAGTAGCATTTGATTCAAAAGCAGTCGAGAATTATTTTGATTCAATCTTTAAAGTTTGATAAAAAATAATATCGTCGAAAAAAAATATGTAACAGTTATTGTTCTCGTGCGGAAAACTGTCAGGGAAAAATTTTTCGACCGAAATAATTTGCTCAAAATCTTTCGGTCGAGAAATTTTTTCGATGTGTGAATTTATTTCGATCGCAAAGAAACAGAACAATTAGTAAGTTTTTCGCTGAGTCAAAATAAATTGGTTGATCGAAAAAGTTTTCGAGTGCAAATGATTTTCGCTAGGTCAAACTTAATAGTCCGACCGAAAATGTTTTTTGAGAGAGAACTTTACAAGCGCAAGGTCAAAATGAATCTCGTCGAAAAATAATTTTCGCTGAATAATGCTCGAGAAATTTTTCAACTAATATCGCTCTTAGTGACGGGGACTTTAGCGCTGACTTAGTATTGTGGCAAAAAAAAAATTCTCGCGCGGAGTTTTCTATCGACAAATTAATCCGACCGAAGACTTAGCAAGAAAAATTGAAATCACGCAACTAAAATCACAGAATACGAGTTAACACTAATTCTAGCAACAACAACAAATTAGACAGTGAAATTGCAGGTATTTGCTCGAAATCATCTACTGATTACACACGAACAAACAATTAAACACGTAATGAAGCAAAACATATCGAATTTGGTCAAAATCATAACGTGTTCTAAGAATTCTTCGCGCGAATAGTAACTATCCAGATTCACCAATTCTGCTAATTCGTAGTTCCAATTGCTACTGATCTAATCGCAACCGATTTCTTGCAGTTAAGCGAGCACAAAAACATCAAATTCAAGTCAAATAGGCACAGAATTAGAGCTATCCGATCGAATTCAATTTTTGCGCGAAAACTGTTCTTCGCACAGAACAGCTTTAGAAAATAAATTCGATCTGATTTCTAACAATTTCGATTCAAAACAGAACGAATCTGCTACCAATTGTTAGGTCCACGATTATCAACTCCTATGATCCTAGACTTCAATTCTAAGGCAATCCATTAGAATTATGGAAAAATAAGTTTGATCGAACGTTTGAGAGCTCGAGAGTGAATGCTCTTGGTGAGAGAAAGTTTTCTGTGTTTCTCTCTCTAAAATTTGATTGTGAAGCCTTTCGAATCAATTCAATAATTTTCTCTATTAAGGTCAATGTTTACAATGGTATTTATACCAAACAGACTTGGTATAAATAACAAGCTAGTCCTAAATTAAGGACAAATACAAAAAACATCCCGAATAACGAAGACAGCTAATAAAATCAAGGTACAATTAAAACGTACGTTCTACAAAAATCTTAATTTATTTCTATTTAGCACTACTAAATTATATTGATAGCCCCTTATTAAATTTTATGGGTATTACATGATGGCTCTAGGAGCTATAAAATGGGTCCTACGTAGTAGATGCAACAAATGAAGTAGAAAAGGCAGATGACACAGAAAAAATAGTCACGAACCCTCCCTTAGGAACAAAAAAAGAATATTCATGAGCAACTTGGGTAAATGCCACTGGATATCACTAAGGAGCGTGTTAAGATATATGAGCAAACTATTAATCATGACATACTATACTTCAGATGCAAACTGGATATCCGTCAGTAAAGAAACCAAATCTACGATTGGCTATGTATTTCCCATTGGCGGTGAGCAGTTTCTTGGAAATCCTACAAACAAATGTGCCTAGCTCGATCTACGATGGAATTAAAGTTAACCGCACTACATAAAACCAGTGAAGAAGTTGTGCGATTTCAAAATTTTCTGGAGTATATTCCTTATTGGAATAAACATGTGCCGCCAATATTTTGATAGCATGTCAGTTGTCGGTAGGGCATAGAGTTGTATGCACAATAGTATGTCTCGATACCGGAGACATAACACCATAAGACAAGTGATGTCTAGCAGAATAATTCAATTGACAACGTAAATTAAGAAAAATATTGCTGATCACCACTTACAAAAGGCATTGCTACTGAAAAGTTAAACTCCGTAGAAAGGGGAACGCGGCTAAAAGTCGACACACCACATAAGGGGAACAATGGTAAGTCAAATATGATGAGTGGAGATCTCACAAACATGATTCAATGAGAAACAACTTTGTGACCGATTCAATAGTTTATTGGAATATGTCTAAGAAAGGGTAAGCATTTATTCTTTTAATGATAGCTATACAAAAATTATTCGAGTATTTCGGGCTACTTCATGATTAAATCCTAACAGTCGATCAGCGATATAAATGAAAATTGGGGCTACTTCAGTGGACACACTTATCAATCCGGTATGGTGGAGATGGACACAAATGAGAACCGAAGGGAATTATATTTATCATTTAGTGTATGCTGTTAGATTTACACAAAAAGTCGTTAGATCAAGACATCATGCTCACCGAGCAACGATTAAATTTGATAGCATGGTATGGAATGTTCTAAGCCACAGGCTACCTATCTCGATGCAATGATGGGTTGTCGGGATTTTCTTCCTAAAGTCAGTGTAGAATATCGATTTGAATTGTGCTATGATTTAATTAGATGTCCTTGTAATTAGGGGCATTATTTGTAATAGTCCTTATATTAGGACTAGTTTGATATTTATACCAAGTTTGATTGGTATAAATACATGTACAAACATTGAGCTTAATACAAAAAATTAGAGAATTGATCCGATAGGATGTCAAATCCAATTCTAGAGAGAGAAACTCATAAATCACTCTCAATCTACTCGAATTCTCTCTCGGTGTTCTTCAATGAAGGTTTTCGATCGAAGTTAATTTCATACAATTCTAATCGAATTCCTTAGGATTTGAGTCTAGAATCATAGGAGTTGATAATTAAGGACCTAGCAATTGGTATCAGAGCAGATTCGTTCTGTTTTGAATCGAAATTGTTAGAAATCAGATCGAAATTTTTTTGGAACTGTTCCGTGCGAATAACAGTTTAGGCGCAAAAATTGATTTCGATTTGATAGCCTAAATTCTGTGCTTATTTGATCTGATTTTGATGTTTCTGTGCTCGCATAAGTAGGTTAGATCAATCGCGATTAGATAAGTAGCGTTCAGAACCAGAATTTAGACCGAAATTTGATTCTGAGATTTTACTGTTTGCGCGAAGAACAGTTTGAATGTGTTCTGATTTTTGCAAAATTGAATATCATTTGCTTCAAAACATGTTTAATCATCTGTTCGTTAGGGTTCAGTAGCTAATTTCGAGCATATACCCGAAATTTCAACGATCAATTTTCAGTGTTGCTTGAATTCTGTGTTAAATTTGTATTCTGTTACTAGAAAACGACAACCGTCCGCCGATCTTGCGACGCGGCAAATTTACAGTTTGGAGAAGCCGCTTCCTAAATTTTATAGCCTTGAAAGATCAAGTCGAAAACCTGCTAAAGTCACTCGAAGAAGGTCCCGCATAATTCTGGGTCACTGTAGCCGGTGATGACACGGTTACTCCTCATATTCCCTCTACTAGGCGACTGACGGAGCCTAGGGAATATTCTATCGAGGAAAGGGCCCGTGCTAAGGCAGATCTGATAGCCATGAACACACTCATGCAGGGCATCCCCAACGACATCTATAGACAGATAGACAGTCTCCCAATGGCTAAGGGGATGTGGGATGAACTGCATAGAATGATGCAAAGCACGGAAGTGGGCATCAAGGCCAAAAGGCAACTATTCTCACGGCTTATGACTCATTCAAAGCAAAGCCGGAGGAGAGCCTTTATGACGTATATCAAAGGTTCCTCACCCTTCTTTATGAGATGAGGAAAATAGAAATCTCTAAGACAAACATGGAAACAAACATCAGATTTCTATCCTCCCTGCCCTCAGACTGAAAAAAGATATCCACTCAACTTAGGCAAAACAAAGATTTGGAGGAGTTGGATATCCATGCAGTCTTTGACAATCTCGCCCAACATGAGGAAGATATTTGCGAGATTCAGAAGGAGCAAAAGGGCAAGCAGATTGAAGACACTGTTGCCCTTGTCTCAGAGAAGCGTGGAACAGGGGCTCGAAAAGAGAAGATCGTTAGGCCTCCCTCCCCATCAGAGTCAGAAGAAGATTCAGAGACAGATGATGAGCCAAGCATGAAAGCACTGGGGAAGCAGTTGGCTCTAATCGGCAAATTGATTAGCAAGACGTACTTCAAAAAGAAGTCCTCATCTTCGGCCAACCGACTTCGGACCTCAAGCTCTAAGAATAAAGAACGTGCACCTGAGAGCTCCGAAATCAAAAACACCAAAGAGCCCAACAAGTGCTTCAACTGTGGCAAGCCTGATCATTTTGCCAGAGACTGCAGTCTTCCCAAGAAGAGAGATGCTAACTACTACTCCAGAAAGCTTCAACTTTCAAACCAGAAGGAAGCTGGAGTAGCCCTCATGGCAGAGCAGGACCATTGGCTCGAAGACACGTCCAACTCCGAAGAGGAGAATTTAGCCCTCATGGCCCGCTTGAACGACACCTTGGATGCCGAAACTTCAAACAAGACGGACGATGACGACGCATCCATCTCATCACAAGAGGTAGTCTCTTCTTCCACATTATTGACCATGTTAGAATCATATCAAAACAATATGCTAACATGAAACGTGAGCAGAAAAGTATTACGGAGGTAGAGGATAAACTTTCGAGGTCTCAGGAGAAGATAAATAGTCTCGAATCAGAAATTAGAAGCTCTAGTGCTAAAATAGATGAACTTACTAAGAGCCTACATTCTAGAGAGACTAGTCAACCTCAAATAGGACAGCATAGCGATAAGATTAAGGAATTAGAAGATAGGCTAACAAATAACTACAATTGCTTGGTTAGGAATCTGAATGAGAAAGCCACCCTAAATTGTAGGATAACCGAAGCTACCACTAAGATCACTAACTTAGAAGCTCAATTAGAAATATCAAATGCTAAAGTTAGTGAGTTTAGTAAAGAACTAGATGCCTGTCAAGCCGCCAAACTAACGGTAGAAAATAATTATGCTCTCCTAGGTGAGGAACGCAAGAAACTATATGCAAAAATTAAGAAATTAGACGATATAGTTACGCGTAGAGGACAATCCGAACAGACGATAATCATAAATCAGCCCAAGGATGTAGATTTCTATAATCCAAAAGAAGGCTTAGGTTTCACTAACCCACATGTTCTACGGAAGAAAGAAATATATGATATTAAGCACATGGGTTTAGGAGTAACATCTCTTAGAGATTTTACTGAATCGACGTACCAAAATACTTTCGATTCATCCATGAGAAAAGCCTCACACGGGCCTGAAATCCCCCTTGACTACACTGTTGGAACTATTTAATTGTATTCAATTAATATAGTTGTCTTAATCTTGCTATGCAAATTAGTAGTCCTGGGCTAAATTGTAATTAGTCATTTTGTAGGACTACTTGTGTAAATATACCACGAGGTGGTATATATAAGAGAACTCCTTAGGAAGTAAGGAGTGCGCTTTGTAGGGTTTTATAGATTGAAAATTAGAATCGAAAACTTTAAAGAGAAAAATTCGCCACGTGTTAGGATTAATCTTCAACGAAGGTAAATCTCATATGAAGGTAAATCTCATATGTAAGCTTCGAATTTCTTAGATTAACGATTTGATTCTTCTAAATTCGATCTAGGTTGGATATCAGGGGTCCAAACAATTGGTATCAGAGCGAAACGTGTTAGGATTTGGATTAAATTTGGACTGAATTATGAATTTTTGAAACTGATTTTTCAACTTTGCGACACTGTTCTTCGATGAATTATAGTCTGATTCTTCAAAACTTGATATAATCTAATGTTTTAGGAATCGACCGATTCGTTTATACATGCATAAGCTGAATTTTGATTGATCGAAACATGATTTTGAGTGAATTTTGAAGATTTGAGTCAATATGCTTGTCGAACTGTTCTTAGAAACTTCAATCTGATTTCTGAAATTTTCGATTTGATTTGCTGCTTTTGTTGATCGATTGTGTGTTTCACGCTGATATGAGCTTATTTCCGATCGATCGGACCAATTTCTCTGCTAATTTTGAACTTTGACTGAAATTAGGTCTCGACTGTTCTTCAGATTTTTCAAAAAATTCGACCAAATTTGCTTTGATTTTGTTAAATTGATTGTTTGTTCTTGTTAATTGCTTGATTTGGATCAATAACCCAAGCCATATTCGAACAATTTCGTGTTTGGATCGAGATTTCGGGTGTTTTTTACGCTTGCATCTGTTCGGCACTGCTCTTCCCTGTTGTTCAGTGTTCTTCGCTGATTCTTGTGAGATTCCTCGATCGAGAAACTTGCCGATGAAAAATCCGTTCAACGTGAAATCTGCCAGAGCTTCGTTTGATTCAACGCGAAATCTGCCTTAGCTTCATCTTCTTCGTAATCTATTCGTCGATCAACGTCGAAAAAAAAAACTGTTTAACACTCGAAAAATTTGGCCAACGCGAGAAACTTCATTCTATGTTCGCAAATCCAGTCGAGAAACTTTGACGCTCGAAAAACTTGTTCGAGAAATTTTTACGATCGAAAAATCGTTTGGATTTTTTACGATCGTGAAATCTACAGCTTAGTCTTCTTCGCTTGTTCATACACATATACATACATTTGCAGGGCAAATTGCATTATAAGTCCCAAAAATACTATTTTAGTCCCTGTAGTTATATTTCGGCCCAAATTGTTTTCAATTAAGTCCAGAAAGCTCTGATCCAGTCCTAAATTTTAAATTTAGCCCCGGAACTTTCAATTTATGATTTCTCACTCATTTACGTGATTTTACGATTGCAAATTTTTGCTTGTCGCTTTTTCAAAGTTGTCGTCGCAAAACTTGTTTTTCGCCTGCAAAACTTTTTTTGCGATCGAAAAATTTGATTTTGAAGGTTTAGATATTAGCATCTCAAAACGACGACATTTTATCGAATCGCAAAACTTTTACGATCGTAAGTCTATACTTAACTATTTGAAATTCAAAACTATCGTCTAAAAACAGCACAACGAAAAACTTAACTATCGAAAACAGTGCTCTATTTTTTCATTAGAAACTTCTACTCGAGAATTATTTTCGAATGAAAACCGTGCTTTATTTAACATAAAAAAACTTAATAATTTTTTCTTCGATCGAAAACAACAACTTGTGGCACATTATAGAGAAAGCTTTTGGTAAATACGATTCAATTTTTAAATCAAACTTTATACACCAAAATCTTTTCGACTGAAATTTTAAAGGCCAAATATTTTAATCAGTATTAAATTTTCAAATCCACAAAACACGTCACGATCACAATATCCAACAAAATTTTAAAAATAAATAAATAAAAATTTTAAAATCCAAAACGGACACCTACTCAATTACTCGATCTGATGACACTAGCTCGGATGACTGTAGCTTTGACATTGATGACCAACTGAAGGAGTTTGGACGTCAACTATGATTAATTGAGGAGTTAAATAAGAAGTCCACAAAGATCAAGTCACGCTCAAAGGAGCAAGAGACTACAAATTCCGAACAAAAGACGCACTTGGCTTTGGCACACGAAGATGAAACTAACACATCCTCTAAGGAGACAGTGATTCCTAACTCTACATTGTTTAACATGTTAGAATCCCTACAAATTAGGTATGCTAACATGAAAAATGAGCAGAAAAGTACAAAAGAGTTAGAAGAAATATTATCTAAGTCTAAGGAGAAAATAGCTAGTCTATAATCAGAACTTAGAAGCTCTAGTGCGAAAATAGATGAACTAATTAAGAGCTTAAATCTTAGCGAGGCTAAGCATATTTTGTTAGAGAAGCATAGCTTGGTAGTTAAGGATTTAGAGGACAGGCTAGACAACAACCATAAGTGTCTACTTAGGAATTTAGACGAGAAATGTCTCCTTAAGTGTAGACTAGAAGTTGAGAACAAAAAGGTCACTAGTCTAGAAGCCGAAATAGATAAATCCAACTCTATTCTAAGATTAATCAATTAGAAAATCTTCTTGCGATTTTTAAGACCAAGGAAGCACAATCTCGTCATTCTGAAAATTCTTCTTCCTTGGATATACCTCCTATTCTTAAAGAGGAATTAAATTCTACATTAGAAACGGAAAGAAAGAATTTTGAAGCGGAAAAGAATGCGCTTTTATTGGAAATATCTAATCTCAAGGCTTCCTCACAAGAAAAGTTAATTTTTAAGGAGGTCAAGAAAGAGAAAGAGGCTTTGAGCGCCAATAGATCAAATACTCCAATTTCTAAAGCCGTTACTTCTACATGGTCGTTAAAGCCTATCAATTTTAGAAGTACAAACCTTGAAAGTGGCTCTTCCTCCACCAAGAAAATTTTTCACGAAAATAATTCAAGTTCTAGCGCACAAACTTCATCGTGTGTTTCAAATAATTCTACTAACTTTTCACTTAAAAAGCCTAGACTTGAAAATAATTTTCAAAATTCTTATTCTCATGTGAAGAATGTGCATTCTCCACGTAGGAATTACGACACTTCTACTTTACATGCTTATCACTCTATTTGCCCGTATTCTTACATGAAGTATCCAGTCAATATTCGTTCCGAAAAGCATTTATTACGACTAGGTACTGAGAAGACCTTTACAAGTACACATTCTAGGAGCACATATTCACATGTTAGAATTACTTATCCGTGTAAAATCAAGCAAAAATGGATTTCTAAGTCGGATATCAAGTCACAAAGTCCTTGTCAAATATGGACTCCTAAGACTACATCTTAGCCCAACTTAGGCTCACCATCTAATTTTACACGATTTACGACTAACTCGTTTTCTGCTAATAAGGGAGGACCCATACGACAACGGGTACCAAAGTCCCGATAGTTTTGCAGATTTCTCTCATGTATGGTACTTCGATGATAGTTGCTCCACATACATGATCAAGGGCGAGCGGCAGAGCAACTACAACAAATCCCTACCTAAGCGACAAACTCGGTGACAAAATTCCTTACTCATTTTTTTTAAAGTGCTAAAATTTAGATGAGTCATTATTAATTCTCTAGGGATTACAATTTGGTGCATTATGCATCTGAGCTGAAATGATTATGCCAACTTTTTTGAAAAATTCTATCATGCATTTTTCCGCATTTAGTTCCAATAAAAAAAATCAATCTTGCATTTTTACTTAGTTTTCTTTTCCTCTGTTTTCATATCATGTTCATGTTTTTAATAAAACACACACACACATACATAGTTTTTTTTTGCGTTGGATAAACAAAATAAAACAAAAGCAACGAAAAAATGGGGAGTGACGATTACTCGATCTACTTTGATATGTTCACAAAAATCTTTCCTTGATATATGACTGGTTATTTGCTTAATATTGTCTGTCAAGTAGCATTCTCTTGTCTAAAGGTCACTCGTTTGTCCCACTAGACACAAAGCCACATCATATATGTGAGATTTTGAGCCTTACTATTTTCTCGAGAATTTATCCTTGAGCGAGTCACACATCAAATGCTTGTCTTAACTTGTATTTCTTGGCCTCATACTCACCTTGCGTTAGATTGTTAGGAAAATGATTAGGGCACGTAGGAAAATTCACCACTTGACCAAATCAAAATATCATCCTTGAAATTATTCCTCTAGTCATTCCTTTTGAGCCTTCTCCGATATTCTTTTCTTCATTTGTATCCCGATCAAACCTTCAACCGTAATTCATAAATTTCGGAGGGTGGCATAAACGAGAAAAGGAGGGGGAGAAAAAGGCAACGAAAGAAAGAAGAAAATGATGACAAAAGGAGGTGGAAAACGCACACGAGGAATGCTCAACGCACAATAAATAGTCCAAAAGAACATGCCTTCTTAATTATTGAAATCTTCTAGAAATCATAAGAAGAGGGCATGGAACTTGCTGTGAACTTTTCCTTCGATAATCTCGTTTACTCGTCAGAACGGTTGGAAGAGAAGCACCACGAAGTAAACTTCTCCAACGATAGTCCGGTCTTATATTGAGACAACGAGAAGAGGAGCACGGCCTTGGGTTCGAATTCCACAACTGCAAACTTTTTCAAATCGATAATCTTTGAAACCTCATTAGGGATTAAGAGAAAAGTGTTAGGATATTTAATTGATTGTGTCAATAGTTTAAGTCTTGGGATTAATTTTGTATTAATCTATTAACTTTGGCTTTGGACTAGAATGTAATAATTTTATTTTTAGTGATTGGGCCTTAATATACCTAGGGTTAATGTGGTATATAAGGTTTTACCAACTCACTTTGAAAGCTAATCAAAGATTAAAAGGCAAACCCTAATTTTCACACACTACACACACTAAAAGGTGAGAAACTCTCCCTTCTTCATTCCATTTAGCCTCTTTGATTCCTTGTTTGGTGCATTTCGGGACCAACAAGTGGTATCAGAGCAAACGTGGATCGATCTTCACTGATTTGAATCCAGTTTCGTTCGATTCCAAGAAAGATCAAAGGTGTTTTTGGATAAAAAAACCACTTTCGGGCATTTTGAGTTCGTTTTGGGGTGTTTATGCTTTGTTTTTGTGTTTAAAACCTTCCCCCAGATTGATTCTATGCCTAAGATGTTTTTAGAACACTTTTGGATCAGTTTTAACGAGTTTTGAGCAAGATTGAAGCAAAAACTTTTCAGAAAAGGACATCTCGGCCATTCTCTGTTTTCGGTCGATTTGACCTACTTTTTGTTGTTTTTAGCTCCCAAATCGGTCGATTATGTGTTTAGGAAAGAATTTCTGAAGTTTAGGATCAAGTTTGAGCGATTTTGGTTGAGATTTGAGCAAGAACGGGACGTTTTTCTGGGAAATCGCGTGAAAAGCAATGGAACAGTACTAACCTGTTCTTGACCGCGAAATTCTGAGCTTGAACGTTCAAGTCCGCGAATTTTTCCACGTCCGCGAAAGTCGAACCCGAGAATTTTCAATCCGCGAAATTCTCCTTCATACTACATTTTTCGCAACTCTCTACTTTCAAAATCTGAGAATTTACAATCCGCGAAACTCTCCTTTACACAACATTTTTCGCAACGTTCTACCTTCACAATCCGAGAATCTTCAAAACCGCGAAACTTTCACTTCCACTACATTTTTTCGCAACTGCCTACTTTAAGATCCGAGAATTTTAAGCCGCGAAACTCTCACTTTTACAGCATTTGTATTTCGCAACTGTTACTTCCTATATCCGAGAAACTTTTTATGCGAAAAATCTTATTTCAAGAATTTATTCAAACAGCAAAATTTCCTCTTGCGAAGATTTAAAGTTTTCAACGTGCGAAATTTATTACGTGCGAAACTTTCTTACTAAAGTCTTATAACTTGCGAAAAACTGTTTGCGAAACTTTAGATTCTCAACTTGCGAAAGTCCTATAACTTGTGAAATTCTCTTGCGAAATTTTAAAATTCTCACCTAGCGGACTCTTTTTTTTCTCTCGAAGTTTTCTTGCGAAGTTCAAAAAAAAAATTCTCAACTTGCTAAACCTTTTAACTTGCGAAATTCTTCAAATTGAGAATTTTTCGAACGTATTAATTTCTTCTAAGGTTAAAATTTTCTCGGGTTAAGATCTTTTCTAACATATTTAAAATTTGATCCGTTCACTTTAATCCCATCTCAAATCTCGGTTTTTAAATTTCTAGAACTTCTCCTAATTTCTTGATACATTTCCGTTCATACATTATCGACCGTCACACACGATCACTTAGCTCTAAGAAATTCTTTAAACGATTTTCTTCTCAAAACCCTACACATTAAACTCGTATTTTTCATCTCGTTCGTTACTAACTTTCTTATCTATTCAAGATCAAAACCACGGACGATTCGACTGCACCAACCATGTCTACCACGAATGACATCTCCATAGTGGGCTCCGACACCAGGCCTCCGATGCTGCGACAAGGTGACTACAGCATATGGACGAACCGGTTCCTCACATTCATCAGGAACAAAGGCGCACCACTCTCTCAATACCTTCTGGACTCCATCTTCAACGGCCCAGCACAGTTCTGGACAATCATCCCTGCACAACCAAACGCAAATCCTCCCATGGATGAACGTCGCACTCCAAGAGGTCCCATCAATGAGGATGAACTGGCTCGCGTACAGGCCGACGAGACTGCCAAAGGATACCTCTTCCAGGCTTTGGGAAACGAGGTCTACGGTCACGTTGAGTGCTGCACAACTGCCAAGGAAATATGGGATGAACTTGCAGAAATTATGGCAGGCACAACTGAAAGTGCTCAGGGGAGGAAATCAGCGTGTCTCTCGCAGTATGAACATTTCCAGGCCTATGAAGGAGAGGAACTGCGTGACACATACCTCCGATACTTGAAGGTCATCAATGAACTCAAAAAGGCCAGGATCTCGAGGGACAAATTCGACATCAACAACCACTTCCTTGGTAGCCTCAAACCACAATGGGGCAATGCAATCGTGATGATGATTCAGAGTAAGGACCTCTCCAACACTTCCATCCATGCACTGTATGACAGTCTGTCTGCCTATGCTCCTTACGTGCAACCTCAGTCCACCAACACTCGAGTCGACCCACTGGCACTCCTCTCGAACAAAACCAATGAACGATCTTTTACCACTAAGACCAAACAGAACAAAGGAAAGCTACCAGCTGTTGTATCTGACACCCCTTCAGGATCCGAAGCCGATACAGAATCAGATGAAGAAGTTCGTGACATACGCAAGCAACTAGCAATGCTCACTAAGTTGGTCTCAAAGAAGATCGGGAAAAAATCGTCATCCTCCTCCAATCGCCAAAGAACCTATAGCGGCACCAAAAAGACCACTCCCACAGAGGAAACTAAGCCGACAAAGAAAACAGAGGACTCTGCATCTCAAAAGTCTGTAAAGTGCTTTCGGTGTGGAAAGTCAGGCCACTTTGCCAAAGAATGCCATGCCCCACGCGTGAAGGACTCTGGCTACTATGACCGTAAGGCCAGAATGACCCGCAAAATGGAAAGTGGGAAAGCTCTACTCACTGAAGAAGCTGAATGGGTGAACGACACATCGGAAGACGAGGAGCCTAAGGATGAAGATTGCTGCATGGCAAGGTTGGTCGAACAGGACGAGGACGAGGAGATGGCTGACCACGGAGCGAACACAGCTAAGACTCCCACCAACACCGAGTCTGAGGTACGAATCTCGCAACTCGATGATGTGTTTAGTCACCGAAACACCATTAAGAAACCCACCGTAGACGCTAGGGACTATGATGAACTTAGGCTAAAATTTGAAACAAACTATGCCTTACTTAGTTTAAAAGTAGAGGAGCTAGCTCGTGCAAACGAACGTCTAGTGGCCTCCGAAGCATTAGTCAAACGTCTGCAAAGCAAGAACAAACAAAGTGAGACTAAGGTTAAGGAAACTACTCTAGCCATCAGTTCATGTGAAACCTCTCGCCTCCTGACGGCCTCCCAATATGAACTGCTTACGAAGGAAAGAGTTAGGCTATACCGCAAGATAAAAGAACTTGAAGATCAACTACACCTCAGGAAAAAGGCCGCAAACATCTTATGCCTATTGAACCAACCAGTTGAAACGGAATTCTACAACGCTCGGATGGGAATCGGCCTGGCCAGCAACTGTGATCCAACGCCACTAATTGTCAAAAGGTATAACATGTACAGTACATCGTTCCTGAAAACGAGGAAAGGAACTCCCTCACAGCTCATGCCGTTTGTAAGATCCTCCTCCGGTGTTCTTTCGGAAGAAAAGAGGGAACAGAACATTCTCTGGGCAGAAATCGCGTACGACTACACAGAGTTGAATGCTAGTGATAAGACTAAAAATCCCTCACTCTCTGAAGACATCAAGTCTCAGTTCCCAACCGAAGAACAGGAAATCGCTTTCCGAGAAGCTCTCTCTCGCATCTATGTCCCAGAGAAACTTCTGATCATAGAAGAACTAGAACGAACAATAGACGTAGAGCGGAAAGCCTTTGCAAAAGAGCGAGAAGATCTACTTTACAAAATCTTTACCCTAGAACAATCTCTCAATACGAACAAACCTTCTACGTCGAGTCAAGTACCCGATTCTCAAACATGCAAATGTAAGAGGACGGCGAAGATGACTCCTGAAGCTGACACAAATTCTAACACTAACTCGCATATTCTTATGGATACAGGGAATGTGAGTTCGACATCTCTGGATGGGAGTTCGTATCAAATAAAGGAGAATCCGCTCTTCGATGACAAGAAGAAAAGATCATCCTATATTCGTCTTTCCTCTCTATGTACTGAATCCCAATGTCCTAGGGTCGTAGACAATTATGTTGCCAAAACTTATCTTTCTTTTACCAAACTTATGTCTATGTGCTGCTGCGATGATTTTGTTCTTCCACGCTTTCATGAATATGACACACATGAACATGCAACACTCCGACCACGCAAGCGAACCTCCTCCACGACGTTCATGAAATCTCCCATCTCGCCTAAACCGAAGGTTAAGCGCAAACGTCTCTCGTCATCAAACGCAAACTCACCGACTACTCGCAAGCCAAACGCAACCAAAACCGAAGCACGAAAACAACAACCACATGCCCCATGGCGATACATGTATAAGACACCATACATGCAAGCACAAGTTAGGAAAATATGGGTTAGAAAGACAGTAGC
This sequence comes from Craterostigma plantagineum, assembly GCA_027422505.1. Taxonomy (NCBI): domain Eukaryota; kingdom Viridiplantae; phylum Streptophyta; class Magnoliopsida; order Lamiales; family Linderniaceae; genus Craterostigma; species Craterostigma plantagineum. Next base: position 455,177 of record JAPQWV010000358.1, read on the forward strand.
CTCACATCATCAAACAACTGACAAAGGGAAAGCTAAATTAGAATCGACACAATCTGATTTAGAAACCACATTTCCCTTTAAACGCATGAAAACTATACTTGTATCACAAGAAAGCCCCGTCCGAATACGGGGACCCAACGTTTGCTGATAATTGCAGGTCTGTCATGTGTGGTATCTAGACTCAGGTTGCTCCACACACATGACGGGGAACAAGGAGCTGTTGAGCAACTTCTCCGAGCGCTATCTCGGAAGGGTCTCCTTCGGGAATAGTCAAATGGCGCCAATTCTTGGAACGGGTGATCTCGTCCACGACAAACTGACGATTAAGGGCATCTCTTATGTCGAGGGTCTGAGCTACAATCTCTTCAGCATTGGTCGTTTCTGCGACAAAGGATACAAGGTTCTCTTCGAATCTGACATCTGCAGCATTATAGATGCCTCAGGACAACCTCTTCTCTCTGGAACACGCACGTCTCATCTCTACATACTCAATCTTAAGACCTCCCGACCAATATGTTTTCTCTCTCGAGCCGCACCCAAGTTGAACGATTTATGGCACCGGCGTCTTTCACATCTCAACTTCAAGACCATCAACAAACTGCGACAGAACAAACTCGTCAACGGTCTACCCCAACTGACATATCATAAGGAACACCTCTGCTCTGCCTGTGAATTGGGGAAGATGAAGCGATCGTCTCACACTTCCAAGGAAACACCGTCCTCTAAGCTCATCCTCGAGCTCTTACACATGGATCTATGTGGCCCAATACCTACGGCCACACTCCGAGGAAGACGGTATATTCTTGTAATTGTCGATGATTTTTCACGCTACACGTGGACGAAACTCATACGTACAAAGGATGAAGTTCCTGATATAATCATCGAGTTTGTTGTTGCGTCCCAAACTCTTCATCAACAAAAGGTTCGGATTATCAGAACAGACAACGGAACTGAGTTTAAGAACAAAAAACTCAGTGATTTCTACGCCACTCAGGGCATCACCCAACAGTTCTCAGCTGTGAAGACACCGGAACAGAATGGTGTCGCTGAGCGTAAGAATAGAACACTAGTTGAAGCAGCTAGGACTCTCCTCATTCAATCCGGACTTCCTCATTCTCTTTGGGGCGAAGCTATTCAAACGGCTTGTTACACACAAAACCGGGCTTCAATCCACAAAAGATTCAACCGCACCCATACGAGATGCTGAATAACCGTCGTATCCCCGATATATCCTATCTGAGGGTCTTCGGTTGCCGATGTTTTGTGGCCAATGATCGCCAACATCTTGGGAAGCTTGATCCAAAAGCAATTGAAGGCATCTTTGTTGGATATTCACTAAACTCAAAGGCATACAGAGTCTATCTTAAGGAGAAACGATCAGTAATAGAAAGCACGAATGTCACCTTTGACGAAAGCGAAGGCGATCTAATAGCTTCTTGTCATATCAGTCCAGAACCAGGTCTTCTACAGACGTTGACAAAAGGTCAACCTTCAACGGCGGGAACTTCCTCAGCTGAGGGCAATTGTGGTGAACTAGATCTAGATCTGCTCTTCGAGTACTTCTACCCAGTTCACAAGACTCCCGTCGCCACCACTCAACCTACCGCTGCACCCACTCCACCTACACCACCAGCTACTGGCAATAACGTCGTCCCTCCAAACATGGATCCACTCAATCTTAACGAAGACGACATTCTACCCAACCCTGGGAATATTGCTGATCCTGATGCTGAACCCTCTCAATTTAATACGATTGAGATCTCCTCTTCGGACACCGGGCCCCAATCCAATGGGTTTCAAATAGACACAAATGCGGCCAGCTCCTCACAAACCAACGTACCACTTTGGGCTCGCTCTCACCCTACCGATCAGATTATTGGGGATCCCACATCTGGTGTTTCAACACGTTCGGCTACGATGAATGAAAGTCTGTTTGCTTGCTATCTCAGTCAAGTCGAACCATCACGAGTAGCTGAAGCTCTCTCCGATCCTGATTGGCTAATTGCAATGCAGGAGGAAATAAGTCAGTTTGAACGTCTACAAGTTTGGGAACTCGTACCACGACCTCACAATAGGTCCATTATCGGCACAAAATGGATCTTCAAGAACAAAAAAGATGAAGATGGTGTTGTTATCCGCAATAAAGCAAGACTTGTGGCTAAGGGATACACCCAACAAGAAGGCATAGACTACGATGAAACCTTTGCCCCAGTTGCCAGGATCGAAGCCATACGAATTTTTCTTGCCTTTGCTGCTCACAAGAACTTTAAAGTCTACCAAATAGACGTGAAGACTGCATTTCTGAATGGGTTTCTCAAGGAAGAAGTGTACGTTGGTCAGCCTGAAGGGTTCTTGAGCGAAGAATTTCCTCATCACGTATATCGACTCTACAAGGCCCTCTACGGACTAAAACAGGCTCCCCGGGCTTGGTATGACGTCCTTTCAGACTTCCTTGTACAATCTGGCTTCAGGAAAGGATCTTTGGATACAACTCTCTTCACAAAGCGGAGTGGCCCGGACATCATGATTGTACAGATTTATGTCGACGACATCATCTTTGGATCGACTGAACCACAACTGTGTGAAGAGTTCGCAGAATTGATGAAAGAAAAGTTCGAAATGAGTATGATGGGCGAGCTGAACTTCTTTCTTGGTCTTCAAGTAAAGCAACTCCCCGACGGAATCTTCATCAATCAGTCCAAATACATCCATGACATCCTCGAGAAATATGGAATGAAGGATGCAAAGACTGCTGCTACACCTATGTCACCCTCTGGCCGACCCGACGCAGACCCATCTGGTGTTCCCGTTGACCAAACCGTTTATCGAGGGATAATAGGATCTCTTCTGTACCTTACTGCTAGTCGACCGGATATCGTCCTCTCGACAGGAATCTGCGCTCGTTTTCAGGCCACACCAAAGGAATCCCATCTCACTGCTGTCAAAAGGATTCTCCGCTACCTCAAAGGAACACCCAATCTGGGTCTGTGGTACCCCACTCAATCGGACTTCAAACTAGTTGGATTCTCTGACTCAGATTATGCTGGATGCAAGATGGACCGAAAAAGCACCTCTGGAGCTGCACACTTCTTGGGCGGTAAACTCGTAAGTTGGTCGTCTCGAAAACAAAACTGTGTCTCAACTTCGTCGACGGAGGTAGAATATGTCGCCGCCGCTAGTTGCTGTTCACAGCTTTTGTGGATGAGAACCCAACTACGAGATTTTAATATTCATGTTGATAAAATTCCCATTTATTGTGACTCAAAAAGTGCTATTGCGATGGCGAGTAATCCGGTACATCACTCCAGAACAAAACACATAGATATTCGTCACCACTTCATCAAAGAACATGTAGAACAAGGGACAATTGAATTGCACTACGTCACAACCGAAGATCAACTGGCCGATAGAGTGTCATTTTCACAAAACCGTTGGATGTCAAACGATTCCAATACCTAGTGACTATGTTGGGCATGTTGAATATTCAGTTGTGATCAATCGTCTCTACATGAACTTTGATTAAGTGTACATATTTCCTTTCCACTTCACTCCATTATCTATGTGTCTTCTGAATTCTTATGTGTCCTCTGAATTATGTCCTTTTGAGGGGGAGTTTTCGATTAAGGGGGAGCATCTGATTTTTCTATTATTTTTAAAGGAGATTTTTCGTTTAAGGGGGAGCGTCTGATATTTCATTATTTAAAACGGAAGTTTTACGATTAAGGGTGAGCTTCTTATTTTTCATTATTTAAAATAAAAATTAAAAAAAATATATATATATATATATATATACGAGTTGAAATTTTAAATTCTGGTCAAACTGAGTCAAAATCGGACCGATCAAAATATTTTGGGTTGAATTTCAAATTTTTCTGGTCAAAAGGGGTCAAAATTGGGTCCAAATCCGCGAAACTCAGCTATGTTGAGGTTTTGACCAAGCCCGCGAAATTTTCGGCCCATTTACTCAAATTTCGCATGTACAGTGCCTACACTCGTAAAACCCCAAACCCTTAACACTTTTCACTTTCCTAAAGATCCCGAGAAAAAATTCAAAACTTTCGCAACCCCTCTCTCAAAATTTCGCAACTCCCCGCGTCACGTCGTCGTCAAAATCTGCTTTCAAACTCCGTTTCTTGCTACCTCCATTGTCGCAAATCAGCTTCTCGGTATAATATACCTTAGTTAAATCAATTTCTAGTCACTTTAAGCTGTTTTGCCCCATTTCGATTATATCTGTTAGGTTGAGAATAAGTTTTTCGCGGCCTCTGAATCGAACTCATGATATGTTGTTTATGTTTAATATCCCCAAATCTGCGTTACCCATTCAATTACGAGTCGATTAAGCCCAGATTATAGCGTTTTGGTTGAGATTTGAGTAGGTCTAAGGCTAAAATTATTCGTCGTTTCGCATGCTGTCGCAATATGTTCTTCACCGCGAAAAATTCTCAGAAGATTGCTTTAAAAATGTTAACTTTCGCTGCTACAGTGAGAACAATTCCGCGAAAATCTTTCCGAGAAATTTCTTAAGATTGAAAGTTTCGCTACTACAGTGAGTAATATTCCGCGAAATTTTTATCCGAGAAATTTCAAAGAGCTAAATTTTCGCTGCTACAGTGACTAAAGAAATGCGAAACTTTCATTCGAGAATTTACATAAGTTAAAATGTTTTTCGCTGCTACAGTATGTGAAGTCCCGCGAAAGTCTATCTGAGAAATCTTCTTTTATTCTCGTCAAAACTTTCTCTGCTACAGTGAGTGCCACCCCGCGAAAATCTCACACACTTTCGCATCTTCACTCTTTCGCAACCACAGAGAAACACGAAAATTTTCTCAATGCATAAAGTTCTTTTTCCCTTCCACGAAACTTTCATATAACTTGCGAAAAACTACCTTACTTGCGAAAATTCACTCGGAATGCGAAAACACTTCAACTTGCGAAAATCTTCTTTATGTGCGAAAATTCGTGAATAGACTAAGTGCGAAATTTCCTTGATACATGCGAATATTAACTCTGAGTGAAACAGTGCTTTAACGTGCGAAAATTTCCTTCTGTGCGAAAATTCATATGCGAAAGTTCTTTCTTACATGCGAAATTGAGCGATTTCTCGACTTGTCTATGTATGATAACTTGCGAATTTTCTCATCACATGCGAAAATTTAGACAACTTGCACACTAGCGAAATTTTACTCACTATGCGAAAAATCCTCATGACATGTCCATGTTCACTTACGAAACTTCCCATTGCATGCGAAAATTGTCCTATATGCGAAATTTACCTAATATGCGAAACTCTCTATTACTTAGCGAATTTTCTTTACATGCGAATTTTTACCCAATATGCGAAAATCTGCCACTACTTGCCAAATGCGAAACTCTACATTAAATGCGAAACTAGCTTTACTTGTGACAATTCTACCTAGATACGAAGGTTTATATGCGAAAAACTTTATATGCGAAAAACTTTCTTTACATGCCCATGAAACTTTATATGCGAAAAACTTTCTCGACATGCTTATATGATATAAGTTACGAAAATTTCTCTTTACATGCGAAATTTTATACAAAAATGCAGTAGTTTTCTAGACATATCTACGTTTTCATACTTCGCGATTTCGACACTTAGTCCACTCTAATCGTATAACAATCACTGTCGAGTACAGATATGACTAACAAAGATCAAGCCACACTTGAAGCACTTGAGCAGGCTGCAATTCAAAGGGACGTCGCTCGCATCGAAGTCCACACGCGCACCTATGTACCACCACCCGACCAGATATTTCCCCTAAGTCAATGGGCGGCTCTGATTCCCAACAACTACATGGTGGATCTGGAGAGCTTTCGGTGCGATGCCCCCGTCATCGTAGAAATCCTCAAAGGGCACCCACTTCGCCACGCCCTCACACATGGCGAGCCAGAAGCTCAAGTCTATCTTCAACAATTCTGGCATACACTCCAGATAGCTGGACCACTCCGTCTCGCTAAAACCTTGTCAGCCAGAATTGATCAAGACACGGTGGTGCTCACCCGCAAGATATTACAAGAAGTACTTCAACTCCCCGTCTACTCACCCTACGACCCACTACCGACACACGAGCAACTGGTTGACGACATTGACAGACTGGGCTACCAATCAGACAATAAGAAAAAGAAGGGCCCACTTGTCCTCAGTGAAGTCACCACCCGCAATCTACCTCAACCATGGCGAACGTTGTACCTGCTCGTCAACAAGTGCATGTCAGGGAAGCATGCTGGTCAGGACCGCGGCAACTTTCAGATTCTCACCATCCTGACCGGCATCGCCCACAACCGCAAGTACAACTACGCCGATATAATCTGGATGGATCTCGTCTCCATGATCCAACGTCGCGACCGGGAAGTCGCCAAGGGAGTCACAAACCGATTTGTACCCTACATGCGGTGGCTCCCTGCTCTCATCAAGCACTTCCGCCTGCACTCAACCGACATTCGAATCCGGTCGCCAGCGGAACACTTCGTCATCCCAACCGTCGAGAGGTTCACCAAGAAAAACACGCCGGCGAAGGATTGACACGCCATGATCATTCCGGACGAAGTGCTCGCCTACGCAGATCAGACAAATCCGCACGTCCGCGAATACCGAGCCACAACCGCCGCGTTCCGCGAGAGCCCCCGACCTCCCTCCACTGTCCCTATGGCGCAGATCAACCCCACTGCTCCTATCCCCGGGACTAGCCACACCCCTCCCACCACCTCCAAAAAGTCTTCAGGTCGCGCTGCATCCTCCTCCACCCGCGTTCCGAAAAAACGGTCGCGTGAGGATGACGTAAGCCGCCCCACGGAGCGTCGATCGAAACAAAAACACGATCGACCTCCTCAGCCACAAATAAGCCGAGCCGAACCAATAGGTACAGGAGGTGATGTGTTCACCTCCCGAGTAGAAGTCGTGGCATCTGGCTCAACCACGCAAACAACCCCACCGACCCACTTATCTTCCTCTCTACAGGAAGGTATTTCATTCCACGAGGAGCCACGTATACCATCGACATCCCACTTGGAGATGATCTATGTTGAAACAAGCAGTCCCTCGCCTCAGACTGCATCCTCTTCATGCACATCGAGTCTAGTACCCTCACTCCCCATAATTTCTCCTATTTCTAGGGCACATACACCTCTTACCGCACCACAGAGTCTTAGTGACCCTGTCAGAACGCTCGGTGATGTCTATGTGACTGAGAGCGGAAGACCTAGCACGGCCAACATAACAACAACCGTGAGCCTAGGCCATCACACGAGTGAGTCTGTCTCCTCGATGATGCCAACGGGAAGTCTGAGTGACCCCGTCTTTACCAGACCTGTGCAAACGGGCGGCCGATCGGCTTTATTCACCGATTCGGTGTCAGTTGGATTTCTTCGTGATTCCAACTTGTCAGATTTACCCCATTTTGTCACCGAGACCGCGCTAGAGACACGTCTTCAAGAGTTTGCAAAGACTCTTGAAGCGTCGATTCTCGATCAAGTCTACGCGCGTCTCGATGCGTCCACCGTCGACAAAGGCAAAGGTGTGGCCCCGGAGACGCCACCACCCATGCAACACACGGACGCCGATGATCTTCTCTCCTCCATCTCTGCCAAGGAACTATTCTACATCCTCCGAGCCCGATTCGAATCGATGACGGAACTCGACGAGGAAGAACAGGAGATGAAGCGCATAATGACACAACCCATGTCCTGCCGTGCTCAAGGCGAATCCAGCAGGACCAGGCGCGACGATCAAGATGATGATCAAGATCGCCGCGAGGGGGAGAATAGGCAGCTGGACTCACAATCCCAAGGACTCATGCAATCGACGCCGCCCTCCTCCTCTGGACCTGAAAAGACGCCTGCACCAGAAACCTCACAACCCACTAGCCAAAAATCCCACCCTGTTCACCCCGAGTCACTAGCCAAAACACCCTCACCACCACCCATTACCGTCTCCGAAACTCTAATCGTCACATCGACATTAGAGACCACCTCAACATCATCTCCACCCACCACCTCGGAACCTCTAGCTGTCACATCGACGCTAGAGGCCACCACCACATCTACACCACCCGTCACCCAAATCATCCTTGCCAAAACCATCACCTCAACCGAACCACCAGAATCTCCACCAATTCCATCCCCACAATCCACTAACTCCTCCGACGCTACACCCTCGCCACCACACAGCCATACCCCTCTCAACATTGATCCCAACCTGGCTTCCGAGGATGTCTATTGCGCACAGAACGAAATCGAAGCCTACATCTTCAATGATGAATGGCTATACACGCCCGCCGATGGAGTAGCAGCTAGGAAGTTGGTAGAAAACGCTCGACGTCTGCTCATGGAGGCCTCACTTACGCTGATCAACACCGCAGACGACGAGAACGGAGAGGAGTACGACGCTGAACCGGCCGAGCTTGAGGACATCCTGCAATTCCAAGCGCAGCAAACTGAAGCCCCTGCTGCTCAAACGGATGTACCCACGGTGGATATACCGGAAGCACCGTGGGAAAACAAAAAGATCACCGCACCGTTTCAAGAAGAGATCAGGAAGAGGATCTGGCGACGCAAGGAGCAGATCATCACCACCTTCGACGAGTATGAGCTGATGAACATCCAAAGTTGGAGCGAGAGAAAGAAGCAACTCTATCGATGGAGCCTTCTGTGCCACAAATGCACAGATAGGACGCTGTCCGATGAGGAAAACATCGCTCAGGAAATGAGTCGGGCCCCCATCTGCAAAGTCACTGACCTCCGCCAAGAGTCCAAAGGACCTGTCCATTACCCGGTATTCACGGTAATGAGGCAGAATGAGAGCTACTGTGAAGTCAGTGAGGCGGACTTCAAGTTTCTGCGCCTGGGCGACCTGTACAGCATGCTGGAATCCATGAAGCAGTTCAGACTCGTCCTCAGAAGCTCTGGACATCTCATACGTGCTGAACCGGTCACCATGGGATATGTGGCGATCAAACGCCACATGCTCCGACAGGTCAGATTCTTCGCCACCCACGATCTGCAGATGGCGGTGGAGCACAACCTGAAGAAGGTGAATCTGACTCGCCCATCTTTCAAGAACGCGGACGACTACCGAGAGGGCGATGTGATCGACGGAGATGATCCGGCGGTCGTCTACTCGAACTATAAGGGAAAGATGAGGATGCTGCGCTGCTCTGAAGTGGCAAAGTTCTCGGATGGAACGCTCACCATCATCCAAGACAAACTAATGAAGATCTGCCGCATACTTTCAGAAGAAGATCCCCTCTGCCGATCCAAGTTCGCGAAGCTCATTGACGCTATAGCTAATCGATTGGTACTTCGAAGGAACCTCCGCGCCTTCGAGTTCAAGCTAGGGCTTCGCGACACACTCACACGCTAAACCACCAACGCCACGCTCAAGATTCAAGACTCCCAACAATTGACACAAAGGGGGAGATTGTTAGGATATTTAATTGATTGTGTCAATAGTTTAAGTCTTGGGATTAATTTTGTATTAATCTATTAACTTTGGTTTTGGACTAGAATGTAATAATTTTATTTTTAGTGATTGGCCCTTAATATACCTAGGGTTAATGTGGTATATAAGGTTTTACCAACTCACTTTGAAAGCTAATCAAAGATTAAAAGGCAAACCCTAATTTTCACACACTACACACACTAAAAGGTGAGAAACTCTCCCTTCTTCATTCCATTTAGCCTCTTTGATTCCTTGTTTGGTGCATTTCGGGACCAACAAAAAGGAGCGCGCTATCGGCCCGAGAACAAACAAGAAGAACTTCGCCTTAGATAATCTCTCAGCCTCGTAGTGAAGCGAAGCTTCAGCTTGAGCAAGTGTAGAATAATATGAAAAAGTTTAGGATGAAAAAGAAAATACCGGTGAAGAGGATGACGAAGAAAAGGAAGAAGATCTTTAGTCCACGATTCCTAAATATTTTCCTTCCCTTCTAAGTCAGAACCAAAATACTAAATCCATAAGTCCCTTTGATTTCGAATCCACGGTCTCTCGCTCGGTGAAATGATTAAAAGCGCCTTGATAGCAGGTTAATTGATATAATTTTGCTTGTGTCGAAATGAGTAATATATCTGGTATATAAATCACATGATAAAAATAATTGAGTGCTCGAGCGAACCTGGTGAGAGTTGTCGAGATGGATCACTCTATGAACTTAGGACTTTAGTTTGACGACATGACGTGACGGCAAATTATTATTCTATGTGTCATGTGAAATTTTTGCGTGGACATGATCAAAGTGACGTAATCTAACCCCAAAACAAAATAAAAAATATAAGAATGATAATAATAAATATAAAAATCGTATAGTCTTGTTTCAAATTTTTCTTTACTTCTATTTTTCTTTGCATAGTTTTTAGTATGCATGCTTAGGGGTTCATGCATATATGCTGAAAAGATTATATGCGTTACTGCTCGTTGTGTCATATATGTTAAATTCTCATATGCATGTCTTGGTAAATATGTATATCCTTGCGACATTGTTAAACACTATATGCACACTATTTGAGGGGGAGTCATGATTCTTACTTGGGGAAACATGAATTAAGGGGGAGAATGAAAAATTACTCTATTATTTTGAAATTACTCCGTTACATTTTCCGCTGAGCAATGAATTGAGGGGGAGTAATATGAATTTAAGGGGGAGTAATTTTTAACTGTTATAATTCATGTTTACTCTTTTAGAGTGTATGTTAGAATCATGAACTCTCCTTGAACCTTTTAACGACTAAATCCTCGGGGGAGCCTTTTAGTGATTTCAGGTGTGTGAAGTGGACGCTTTTCAAGAAGATCTTCCAACAACCACATCGAACTCTGTTCTCGAAGATTTAGCGAAAGAAAGAGACGGCCTACCATCTTCTCGAACTAGAGATGCTTCTTTGAGGCCGAACAAGACAACTTCCATTCGGAGAAGACGAATCTGGCGAAACGGAGAAGATGGCTATACCCAGAGCCCTCTCCTCGACTCTCTCATGCCCTTGCTTCCGGAAGAAGAAGCAAGGACCGAGGACCGAATGACACGTGACTCAAGCATAATCAAGGACTGAAGTTGCCAACTATGTCCACTGCGACCGAAGTTGCTAACCTTGTCCACTGCATCAATGATCGAAGTTGCCAATCGTGTTCACCTCTCCAAACCTCACATCGGATGCTCCGATCTCAACACAAGGTTGACCCAAATAGGGCGAGTTTCGAGTTTCGTGTACTTTCAATGGGAGAAATGGAACGTGGACTTTCTAAATCCGGCAAGAACTTCGTACATCTTATGGCATTTAGGAGAAGAACTTCAAAAGAAGATTCGAAGAAACAGCCGATGCCTAGAAAACAAGGTGAGCTTGAAGATTTTCTAAAGAGGAGATTTCAAGGACTCGAGGAGTCTTTCGTTTGCAAGACGAAGACAACCCGCGCTATATTGGAAATTGAATACAAAGGGGGAGATTGTTGGAACTATTTAATTGTATTCAATTAATATAGTTGTCTTAGTCTTGCTATGCAAATTAGTAATCTTGGGCTAAATTGTAATTAGTCATTTTGTAGGACTACTTGTGTAAATATACCATGAGGTTGTATATATAATTGAACTCTTTATGAAGTAAGGAGTGCGCTTTGTAGGGTTTTACAGATTGAAAATTAGAATCGAAACTTTAAAGAGAAAAATTCGCCAACCCTTACTTGTTCTACAAGTTTTCTCTCCCAATCTTCAACGAAGGTAAATCTCATACGTAAGCTTCGAATTTCTTAGATTTACGATTCAATTCTTCTGAATTCGATCTACGTTGGATATCAGGGGTCCTAACATACACAGCACTAAATGAAAGAGACAGAAATATGAAACCATCATTATCACCTGTCTCTGACTTACTTCAACTTCCTGACCCTCAAACAGTCCCCGAGGAATCCAAAGATGTTCATTATGAAAAATCTCTCTACAAACCTTCTATAATAAAACAAATAGAGGAATCCCAAGCAAAACTAGATAAAGAAAGAGAGAATTTCGAAGCTGAAAAGAAAAAGTTCTTAAAAGATATGGAAAATCTCAAGGCTTCCTCATCCTCCCAAACTACCTCTCACGCTATTATGAAAAGCGTGAAAATCGAAAAATCACCTTCGAAAGATCAAAAGTGCATTAATAATTCTGTTAAAAATGCTAAGACTAAATCTATTTTACCCATGTCTACAGGGAGCGTAGGGCAAGCACTAGAATCGAAGGCGAGAGTCTCTAGTCTTAAGAAGGAGCTAGTAGATTTGAGTATGCCTAAGAATGTTACTCCTTCTGTACAAATAAATGACACTCGTAATAATAAGAGAGCCATTTCCTCGTTTCAAATAATTGCTTCTACATGTACTCTACAGCCTACCATTCTTAGAAGTACTAATTTCGAAATTGGCTCTACATCTAAAGCTAAAAATAATCATTCTGAAACAAATGCCACAAGGAAGACCCGTAGGAAACAAGATCCAGCCATAAAGAAAGCTTATGACGCTATACATGCCTGTTCACACCTAAGGTATCCCGTAAAGATTGAGTCCCCAAAGCACCTTAGGAGATTATCAAAAGAAAAAGATCTTTTCCTCGTTCAAGCCTACCAAAGCATTTGTACGCGCTGAAATTAACCATCCCTGCAAGGTTCAACCCAAATGGGTTCCTAAATCTCCGCCTAGGACGACAAAAGCCGAAAAGGCCGAGTCACCTAAAGAGGCAAAACCCAAAACCACTTCTCCGAAAGTGAAACGGGTTATTAAAACTCCCTCACGTAAAAATTTAGGAATCATATCTGAACCTAAAACTATATCTGCTAATCTGAGAGGACCCATGCTTAAGTGGGTACCTAAAGCTCTCTAACGTGTTTTTGCAGATCCATCATGTGTGGTACCTCGACTCAGGTTGCTCATACACATGACTGGAAGTCAATAGCTGCTGAGCAACTACAAAGACAGACCAAATGGCAAAGTCAGATTCGGAAACAATGATTCAGCTCCCATTTTTGGATGCGGGGATATTATTTTGGAAAATCTGACGATGAAAGATGTCTCTTATTTCGAAGGCCTCCGCCATAACTTGTTCAGCATAGGCCAATTCTGTGATAAAGGATTTCAAGTGGTCTTTCATGCTGACCGATGCAGAATTTCGGATAGTCAGGACACGGAACTCCTCTACGAACTTTGGAAATCGAATCTTTGCACGATCAACCTGACGTACGTGCGGTCCTCGACAGCTGTATGCCTCATTTCTCAGACTGTCGTACAGAGGAACAGCTTATGGCATCAACGAATGTCTCATCTGAATATGAAAGCTCTCCAACGCCTTTCTACAAAAAAAGTTGGTTCACGGTCTTCCAATTATACTATTACAAAAGGAGCATCAATGTTCGGCATGTCAATTAGGAAAAATGAAGCGAGCGTCTCATCATCTCAAGCAAGTGCGTCTACCTCTCGCCCATTGGAACTAATCCACATGGACCTTTGTGGGCCAAAGCAGACACAGAGTATCAATGGACGCAAGTACGTGCTAGTTATCGTCGATGACTTCTCTGGCTATACGTGGACAAAGTTCCTCCGAACCAAAGATGAGCCAGGGGACTTGATTATCAACTTTGTGAACAGTACTCAGAATCTGCTGCAACAGACTATTCAAGTTATTCGAACAGACAACGGCACTGAGTTCAAGAAAAAATATCTCAGTGCACTTTATCAGAAACTTGGAATTAGTCAACAATTCTCAGCCGCAAAAACACCTCAACAAAATGGGGTCGTTGAAAGGAAAAATAGAACCCTAGTGGAAGCCGCTCGTACAATGCTGATCCACTCCGGCCTTCCACACTTTCTTTGGGCTGAAGCAGTGAATGCCTCATGTTTTACCCAAAACTGGACGGTGGTTCACAAACGATTCAACAAGACTCCGTACGAGTCAATAAGAGAGTACCCAACATCTCATTCTTTAAAGTCTTCGGGTGCAAGTGCTTTGTGGCGAACGACAGAGAGCAACGTGCAAAGTTCGACCCTAAAGCATTTGAAGTAACTTTCGTCGGGTATTCTTCAACATCAAAAGCGTACCGAGTATACATCAAGTCCAACCGCACGATTAAGGAAAGCTATAACGTCACTTTTCATGAAGTGAACGAGATGGCTTCTGAACAAACCAGTTCAGGACCAGTGCTTAACCCGTCGGCTTCTGAAGACAACATCTCAGAACCCGTATTCACTGGTGTGTTGGCACAAAACCAACAGAAGATGGCAACAACTCAGCAATCGCCGGACGAAGCGCTAAGACTTGTGTTAGAAGACTTGGATTCCCTCTTTGAGCCTCTCACCGTCAATACTATACCCGACGAGGCCTATATACCAAGTTCTTCAACAGTCCCTACCTCACCCGATTCAGATTTGCCACAGCACATTGAAGAACCTACCGTGGGTGTTGAGGAAGAATCATCAGAGTCGCTCCCTCCCATTGCAGATATGGAACTTCCTCACACAAATGAACAATCGGAGATCATTGGAAATCTAAACCCACAAATGGCTGATGCTTCGTCTCCAGCTTTGCCACATGAGCGCAAGTGGACTAGAGCACACCCGATTGATCAGATAATTGGCGATCCTTCGAGCAGAGTAAGGACACGACATCAACACGGTCTTTTAAGCTGTTTCTTAAGCCAAAACGAGCCTACTAAAATAGCAGACGCACTACGTGACCCATGATTGGATAATTGCAATGCTAGAGGAAATCAACCAATTCGAACGTCTTCAAGTGTGGAAATTAGTACCCCGTCCGCATGGGAAAACTATCATCGGGATAAAATGGGTATTTAAGAACAAGAAGAATGAAGATGGTGAAGTAATCCGGAACAAGGCACGATTAGTTGCCAAGTGATACAACCAACAGGAAGGCATTGACTACGACATAACGTATGTTCCTATTGCCCGAATTGAAGACATTCGTCTCTTATTGGCTTACGCGGCTCATAAAGACTTCAAGGTCTATCAAATGGACGTTAAAACCGCCTTTTTCAACGGCGTACTTAAAGAAGAAGTCTATGTCGCTCAGCCGGCAGCTTCGTTCATCAAAAACATCCCGATCACATCTATCAATTGGATAAAGCTCTCTACGGACTAAAACAAGCCCCACGTGCTTGGTATGATGTCTTGAGCGACTTCTTCGTAATGTCTGGATAATTGATACAACCCTCTTCATCAAATGGCAAGACAAGGATCTGGTGGTCGTTCAAGTTTAAGTCGAAGACATCATTTTTTGTTCAACAAATCCACGGCTTTGCAAGAAGTTTTGAGATCTCATGAAGAGTAAATTCGAAATGAGCACATGAGAGAGATGCAATTCTTCCTAGGACTTCAAGTCAGGCAGCTCAATGATGGAGTATTTATCAGTCAAACAAAGTATATTAAGCACATTCTGAAAAAGTTCCATCAAGATCAGAGCAAGCCTCTCAGCACTCCAATGTCAACAAGCTGCAACTTGGATGCCAATCCCATAGGAAAATCGGTCGACATCACACTCTACCGCAGCATAATTGGATCTCTTCTCTATCTCACTTTGAGCCGGCCGGATATCATGTTTGCCACTTGTCTTTGTGCCCGCTTCCAAGCCGATCCCAAAAAATCCCATGCTCGCGGTGAAGCGCATTCTTCGTTACCTTAGGGGCGCATCTACCTTAGGACTATGGTATCCTAAAGGTACGAATTTCAAACTTATCGGCTATACTGATGCTGATTATGCAGGTTGCCGAATGGACAGGAAAAGTACCTTCGGTGGCGCTCAATTTCTAGGTGAAAAGCTAGTTTGCTGGTCATCCAAAAAGCAAAATTGCGTCTCAACTTCGACGGCTGAAGCTGAATACATCGCAGCCGCCAGCTGTTGCTCACAGATGCTATGGATGCGGACTCAGCTTCGCGACTATGGGTACAATTTAAATAATATACCCATATATAGTGATAGTCAAAGTGCCATTGCGATTACGTGCAATCCTGTTCACCATTCACGCACGAAACACATAGACATTAGATATCACTTTATCAAAAATTACGTAGAAAAAGGCACCATTGACATGTACTTTGTGAACACGGAATATCAACTAGCCGACATTTTCACCAAGGCATTGGATGAAAAACTTAGGCATGTTGAATCTCCCGTGATATGTGCATTACCTGATCTTCTGTGCAATCACATGTTCTATTCTATGTGTTTTCCATGCTCAAACTTATCTTGCGTGATAAAAAAAACTATACATATATCTATAATAAAGGGGAATGACGAAATCCTTTAGGATGCTTCGGTCTAAGTCACCTAGAATTTTTGCCGACGTACGACTGATTCAACTGTTTAATTCTGTCAGTCTAAGTCACATTCTTGTGTCTGAAGTTCTTAAGTTTGCTCCACTAGACACAAAGTCACCTTTCACATGTGAGGCCTTAGCCCTTTAATTTTTCTCTCCTTGGATCTATCTCTCGAGTGAAGTCACACGTCAATTAAACATCTTTTCTAGTGATACTCGGCTTCACACCCGCCCTTCTTTAGATCGCCAGGGAAATGATTTGGGGCATTTAGGCAATTCCTTACTCGGCCTTTTACAATCCTTTTCCATATCATTGCCCTTAGTCATCCACTTTGGACCTTGTCCGACTTCCTTTTCTTCATTTGAAACCCATTTCAACCTTCAACCGATTCTATTTTTGTCAAATGGTTGTTCAAACAAGAAAAGTAGGGGGAGAAAACTAAAAGAAAATGAGAAGATGACTAAAGAAGGCAATGCTCAACGCACAAAAACAGACCAAAGGAACCTGCTTTTCAAACTACCAAAAGAAGGCATGGATCCTGCTGTGAACTTCTTCGTCGATAATCTCCTACGCTCATCAGAACGGCTAGAAAGAGGAGCACCTCAAAGTGAACTTCTCCAACGAGAAGAGGAGCACAGCCTTGTGTACTAATTCCATAACCGTGAACTTTTCCAAATTGATAATCTCTGTAACCTCTCTAGGGATTAAGAGAAGAGGAGCACGGTATCGGTCCAAGAACCAATAGGAAGAACTTCGCCTACGATAATCTCCTAGAACCTCGTGGAGAAGCGTAGCTTCAGCTTGAGCATAAAAGGGATAACACAAGGGATGGGATTGAAAAGATGAAAAAAACATTCCGAAACAAAAGAAGGAGACAGACGTAGAAATGGAAGACGATAAAGATAAGCTCACCTTTTCCTATAAATTTCCTTCCTCCCTAAGTCCTAGCCAAATTAAACCCTTAAAAGTCCCTTTGATTCCAAACGACGATCTCTAGCTTAGGTGAAAGAACTAATTATGCCTTGATCAGAGGAAAATTGACTTAAAATTGCTTGGACTGACTTGAGCGATATATATATATAAAATCCCCGAGTCAAAAATAGAGCGCTACAGTGAACTTAGTGAGAGTTGTCGAAATGGATCACTCTATGATCTTAGGACTTCAGTTTGATGACTAGACTTGACGGCAGTGTGTCTTTCAAGTGTCATACGAAAACTTAGGCGTGACGATCGATTGAAGCAAAATAATCTAACCCCATACTATTAATAATATTAATATACATATGAAAATTATACATATATATATACGATATTTAAAAATATATATATATATATATTTCGCACATTTTGAATGCATATTTAACTTGCATTGGTACAAAATTGATTAAAATACGAATATATGTTTTTGCTCATACCCTCGCGCAAATATTTATTACATGATTAGGGGAACATGTAACTAAAACTAGAGTGATTAATTGCGTGTTATAATGATTGTTACTTGTATTGATTTGCTTGATTACGTAATAAATCGATACATGTGCACTATTTGAGGGGGAGCATCCACAATGATTCCATGTTTTGAGATCGAAATATTTTTTATGTTCTCTCTTTAAGTGTTGCAGAAATTTTCGTTTTGAATCGCTTTGGACAACGCTTAAATAAAAAGGACTTCACAAATCTTCATGACTGTGGACTAAAGACATTGGTAAAACAATACAGGGGGAGGATTATTAGAAAAATTACTTCTTAATTAACTCTAAAAATTCTCGACACTTTGCTCTAAGTATTGCAGAATTATCGAAGACCAATCTTGGAGCCAGATGGCATTTCTTCAAAATACAGGGAGTTAATTGCACTTTCGTTTATACTTAGAAGAAGTAATTTTGTGGTTTAATTTTAAAATTTAGGATCAATCTGAAAAATCAAGGAAAACTTACTATCGAGAAACTCGGGTGAATTTGGTAATTTTCAATCACAGTTTCTCGAGCGAAAATTGATTTGGGACGAAGTGTTAATTTACGCTCTCAAAATTGACGAGCGAAAATTAAACAGGAATCAAATGTAAATTTTCGATCGGATTTTGTCGAGCGAAAATTTAAACAGTAAACAAAGATAGTTTTCTCGATCGCAAATAGTAATGGGCTCAAATTCACTAAGTCTCACAAAAACCTCTAGTCAGCCCAAATTAAACGAAATCATTACTTGCAGTCGGAAAATCCCTAAATACATGCTAAAAATCCTCGATCGCAAAATTCAACAGTCAAATTTCTCGTGCGAAAAACTTCTTCTCTCAAAAGACGAACGTCAAAATCTTCTAAATCTTTCGATTTTTCATCTGATTTTCGTCTTTAAAATGTAATTTGACTTCTGTTAGGGATTATCGTGTATTTAAACTACATTTGCATCTGTATTTTGGAATATTTCGCATGATTCTGTGTTTATTTCTCGACTGGTCATATTCTGAGAACTCGAACACTTGTATGCAGTATTTTAGACCATCTTTAAGTATAATCTAGGTTAAAAACTGCATAATAAGCTAGTTTCGATGTTTCTTGATCATTTTGAGTGAATATAACTTCGATTTTCTGCATTATTGGTGTTTGATTGAAGGATAAGACTAAACTGATGTCTAAACTGTTAAATGCGTCGAAGAACTTTCTCGCCCACAAACAGTGAAAATTGAATCTCAATTTGATTAAGTCACTGTTTGCATCGTAAAAGATTTTCGATCGCTAACCTTTTGATTTAGTCATTAAGATTAATAATGTAGATCGAAAATTACTTACAATCGAGAAACACAAGGAATAGATAAAATAGATGCAATCCCTTTAATTTTCGAGCGCAAAAACTTACTGTCGAAAATTTCGATTTCAATTTTGATCTCGGTCGAAAAATTTTAGCAGCGATAAAAATAATTTTTCGACGATAAAATTTTCTCGATCGTAAAATTTTGCAGCGAAAACCTCTTTAAAATCGGAATACTTTCTCGCTCGATAATTTTCATAGCGAAAAATTTTATTCACGCACGAAAAATTTTTCGATCGTAAATTTACTTGGAAATCTAATTTCCCGATCGTAAATTTACACGTAAATTTTTCTCGATCGTAAAATTTCTCGGCTACATTAAGTTCAAACACTTAGAAATATTTTAAGTCCTTTTCTCAACTGTAGCTATCATTAGCGAATAAAATTTTTGATCACACATATCTCTATTCAAAATCCCATTTAGGCAATTCAATTGAGAATGTCAATTCTCGCACGATAAATAGCACGGAGTGAACAGTACTTTAAACACCTAGTAAAAATTTTCAATCAAATTTCTTTGAACGTACATGCATATGTCTAAATGAAATTATTTCTTAAAAAATTCACTCTATCTGACCTATATGTGCATTGAAATTTCCACTACAAAATTAACAAACATGTTATCAACAGCTTCATCATTATGGCTTGATAAATTCGAATTTCGAAAAAATTTATTTTAATCTAACTAATGACTTAAGCTTGTATTTCAGATGGATCACTACCCTACCTACAACCACATTTACGAAAAGGCTATGCACCTTAATGTACATGACACGAACTTTCAACTAGACCTGACCACCTTCCGATGTCCAGACGACATCATCGTGTCCATACTGCAAGGCCATCCACTATGGCATGGTCTTACGGTGACGGCCTCGGTGCCGATGGTCTACCTCCAGCAGTTTTGGGGACGAGGCACGTCTGTATGAGGGACGAGGCACAGTTGTAGGATGAATAGTATTACTTTACCACAGTTGTAGGGACGAGGCACGTCTGTATGAGCAAGAACGACTTCAGACTTTTCCTCGACCTCCCTCACAGCCAAAATTACGACCCTCTCCGATCAGATGCGGAACTAGTGCAAGATTTTCTCCAGATGGGGTACCGCTCACCGCTCACCAAGCTAGCTCAGATGCAGAGCAATGGGATTCCCCATCCGTGGAAAACACTGTTTGGAATCATCCATAACTGTTTGTCCCCGAAGCACGCAGGCTTTGACAAAAACAACGGCCACATCCTCCGGATACTTCACGGAGTCATGTACTCGCGAAATTACGATTTCGCTCAACTGATCTGGAACGACATTGCAGAGCAGATCAGACAGAAAGAGAACTAAAGGTCCAAAAATGTGCCGTATGCGAGATGGTTCTTCATCATCATCCCTCAACAAATGGAGATGTACGCGCAGAATGTTCCTCGCCTGCCTCCAGGAGGAAACTATCAGCCACCCAGGCTCAAGTTCTTCCACAACCCCAAGCTCACGGAACTAGTTCAGCCATCGATGGCCATTCCGCTCGAGCTTCTTCGTCTTGCCGACCACGCGGGAGACGAATACCAGAGATACTGTCGGGAACACCATCTCACCGAGCAGATGATTAGAGGGCCCCCGACAGATTTCCATGTGAGCCCTCCACAGCAACAACAGCCTAGCCCTGAGGACATGATGATTGATACAGTGGCCCAGGAGCTAGAGCAGGAGGTTCCAACTCAGGACGAACAAATTCCTGATGTAGATGCCACGTTGATCGATGCTGTGGAGGCAGAGTTGGAACAAGAGGCTCCAGCAGAAACAGTCCAAGTGGAATTGCCTGTTCATGTTGGCGTGCTTGAAGAGCCTATTGCGGAGGTTCCTCTACAAGAAGCACAACCCGAGGCTGAAATGGAGCAAAGTTCACTTCCATTGGTGACGGAACAGGCTCATGAGGACATGGAGCATGAACCGCTCCTCACACAGCCACCTCATCCGATACGGAGTCCGATGAGGTGCTCAGACTTATAAGACGGACTCCAAGGCGATAAGTGTATCATTTGAGTCCCTCTTTCCCGCCGTCACCATCGCACCAGATACCGCGACGATCATTTCTTCAAGTGTTGCAGACACTTCTTCGCTCAATCTTGAGCCGCAACAAAATCTACGGTGTCTGCTCCGCAGGCCCAAACCGAGCCTGCCGAAACACCCATAGAGGAGAATCCTCAAGATTCAACTTGAGGATTGGGTGGAAGTCTCGAAGAGTCACAACCTCAAGTGACTCCGAGCCAACCTAAGGAGCAGTGTCTGCTCAAGGGTTGTTAACAGGCAACATCAGTCGTCGTGGTCCATCTACGGAGGCGTCCGCCCCTTTTGTGACTGAAGACCACCTCAAGCCGCTCTCTCCGCAGCATTCAAATCTTTCGAAGACAAAATTATGAAGAGCGTGCATACGACAATCGAGATGTCCCGTCAAGATCAAGGGAAAGCACCCGTCTCGGAGCCAACTTCAGCACAAGCCGACCTCACACCCTCACAACCCACTCCCACCGACCCTCGACAAAACTCATCCATCCTAATCAACCCATACACCATCCCAATCACCGATCTCCACGACATTCTCCTAGCCCGCCTCATTGGTCTTACCATCCGGTCACCTCAGGAGGAATCGCTCTATAGGCGACTGGTGGACCACCCTGAGCCACCTACCCAAACGTGCCGAGGCCAAAGCTCTCACTCCAGACGACGACATGACGACCCTGACGATCAGAATCATCATGAGGGGGAGAAGAGGCCAAGGACATCTACGACAAGTGGCCAAGGACAAGGCTCAGGCGCAAAACCACCCACACCATGCACCGCACTACCACTCAAACCCATATAGACCCACCAACCTTTCACCTAAGGACATCTCCATTCACACCACTGACCTTCACAAGCCTCTTGCTTCCGGAAGAAGAAGCAAGTGCTGCCATGCTCGTCGCCCTAGCGCAGACTCAGGCGACTCCCTCAACTGCTCCAAACCAACCGGGCCCTTCAGGACATGACGTCAATCCACATGAGTTCCTTGATAAATTTATATTTAAAGGACAGTGGGCGACCCATTATATGCCCGAGGAGCATCAAGTACAACGGTTCAAGGAAGTTCGACAAATTTTGCAACAAGCTTCGGTGGACCTCGTGTTGATAGAAGACGACGAACTTCTGGAAAGTATAGACCATGAACAAGATCCGACAGGGCTTTCAGAGCTGATCACACAACGAGTGGTTTCCCCCACAAGACAAATGCCAAGGACCGTTCTGTAATACCCGAGTCCCATAAGTAAGTAAATAGATGGCCAATAAATATGCAGGCATTTTATATGATCATCGTAACTGCATTAGACATGTTTGAGATCTTATATGTGTTTAAATGATTACTTACTATATGCTAACTTAACATGTATGACTTGAATTATAGTGTTGGAACTTAGGAAAAATAGCTAAATAAAGAAATCGAAGTATCTGATTTTAATTACAAGGACTAACGAAAATATGATTAGAATTATAACAATTGGGCCCTATTAATATTCATAGTTAAAGCCCAATTATTATGGATGAACACTAGTTACTTACGATCAAAGAAGCTTATAAAATAGTATTGTATAATTCGATGATTCAACAAATAAGGAATAACATGAATTAATATTATAAGATTTGTAGACAATTAATAAGTGAGTGTAAAATAGGGAGTCACGTCATTTAGCTAAAATAACACGCAAAGGAATAATGAAAGGAAAACATACTTATCTGAATTCATTAGGAAGAAACTAGCGTAAGGTGCTTTAGAGAGAAAGAGAACAAGTCGAACAAGAACTGAAGTAGAACTCATCAATAAGCTAGGAAGAAGGTATAATCTATTTTGATTTCGTGCTTAGATTGCTATATTAACGTAGTACAAGTATAGTTTTATTTAAAGTCGGTAAATTAGGGTTAGACTTTGATGTACTTAGTACTTCATGTGAACTTAGGGTTTATAATAAGTCTAGGAAAATTATGATTCTTACATCAACTAAGGATTTTAGGGTTTCCCGTCCAATAGCATGTTAGCTTAGAGGATTGAAATTGTAAAGCACACGTTTGAGAAGTTAGTAAATTAGAACCCAGCCTTGGATGACGAAGTAGGTAGCTTGAAGTAGTTCTAAGAAGGTAGCAGAGTATATGAAGTTTCGGATGATGTGATTTCAAGTTTGATAGATCTCGAACCTTGTTAGATATAATGTCGAGATCCATAATGAAGATAGAAGGAACTCGAGATTTTAGGTATCAATTAACTTCGAAACACTGTACAAAACATCTCGACATCCATTTTAATGCATGTAGAGATACATGTAAAATCTCGACATCAACCTCGACATTTATCTTAAGATGTCGAGATCCATCCATATCAAAATTCCTTAACAAAAGCTCGAGATCTATTTTAATGTAGACATCCAAATCCTTATATATGTAATCCCGAGAACACATATCGAGATCTTTAGTGTAATGTCGAAACCCCACAATTGAATTCGAGATGTATATCGAGATTTATGTAGTATCGAAATCTTTGCATATAATATCTCGAGATCAAATTCATGTCGAGATTTAAGTATAAAAGTAATTTCGATGTATTATGTGTGAAATGTCGAGATCAAGCTCGAGATCTTGAAAACCATGCCGAGAACTTTGATTAGTCAATCTCGACATCTTACATGCTACTTCGAAATTTCATTTAACCAAATTCGAGATTTATTTAACCAAACTCGAGATTTATCTCAAAGAAGTCAAACCATGTCAAGATTTATTCTATGTCGAGATTTATCTTGCAATGCATCTCGAGAAATTATGTCTAATAGAATCTCGAGATAGGTGGGAAATGAACTTCGAAATCCTTATAACTTTCGAAGTGGTGTCAAAGTTCGGAACTTTAGGGTTTCGAAATTCATAAGTCAAAACTAGGATTGTCAAACTAAGCCACTTTTATATAATTGTTATTAGACTAACAAACCCTAATTTTGTATGTTTCTATACTTAGGGTTTGAAGATTAGCGGCTTACAGTGTGCTAAACTAAATAGCTAAAACTAAGGATACCAGGTAAGTGGAAGTCCCAACTACAACACATAAATGTATGTACATGAAATTATGTGTTATGTGTTTCTGTGATTTTATGTGACTTCCTACGTGAATTATTTGCGTTACATGACACGCATGATTTAATTACATTATATGATGGCACGACACGCATATTCATGACATGATCATATGCACGCACGTTTAGCACAAAAGGCATGATATGAGAGCGTGCATAATATACGATCGCCTTTGAGCGATAAAGATTCGTCGATATGGGCATCTGATGTCGACTCACAGTTGAGTCACGGCTCTTCTGTGCTACCATGGTGATGTCGTATGGCGTTACCGACAAGACATGACACGTACAAGGCAAGACATGATTTTAGGGCTAATGCCCTCATGGCGGATCGTGAAACCTGGAACATGTGAGCTGGGGGTGTACGCGACACCGAGGGTACCTCTGATGTTAACTACCTCAGATTAGGCTACCAGTGCGAAGCGTCCGCGTGGCGTATGAATCTATTTTGGGACAGAAAATGTGTATAAATAAAATGTTTGTTTGGTTAGTGATTCAGATAAAAACATCTGAGGATGTAGGTTTATCTAAATCCGTCTGGATGGGTTTAGAGTGGTTATATATAAACTCATGTTTTATATAAACCTACGAAACAAACATACAAACATACCCTAAACCCAATCATTAAACCAGTCAACCAAAAACGCACAAAGTTGGTAAAAGCGTCACAACTAGAGACGTATACAAGGCCCTTAACATTACTCAACCCGTAATAGATATAAAAGAGAATCAAAACTAAATGCTTGAATCGCTCTTAGCAGAAACCCTGAGAAGAAACATCTTATGTCTAATATTTCTACCTCATAATACAGACTCAAGCAATCGTTAGCAGAGATCAATATCTCAGTTAGAAAATCACAAACATGACAATCATGTTAAAACAAGCAAGGCTAAGTGAGTTTTTGTATATGGTTCGGATCTGACTTCAATTGATGCAAGATGAGATATGTCGGTGGAGAAGAAAAAGATCCTATTTCACGATCGATGTTTTGGCCGCGTTGGATCTACACATCATTCTAGTTATTGTGGATCCAATTAGTAACGAACCGCTCCAATCCTATAAGCTTGTGGGGTTCCACCCAATTAGCAATAGAAGGAGTTAGCCCGCAAGCTTATATGGGTTTGGGCTATAAAAGCCTGAGATGATCGAACTTAAAGCTTGGAAGCAGAATACCCGAGAAATTGATTATAGCATGGAAGCATGTGTTTCGACAAAGACGAATCTGGCACTAAGAAGAAGAAGATTGGAGAAGACTTGACGACTTCAAAATACGGAAAAAGACAAGGACAAGATGCAACAAAATTTAAAAAATCTGCGACATTATCAAGAAACGAATGTCGGGGCGTGGATCACAGTATACATCCGGTCTACAACGTATAGCTCAAGGCAAGAGTGTTCTAGCCGAGAGTGCATTTCAATCCTCCACAAGAAGAGGGGATAGCCTTTGCAGGGGGAGCAAGGGGGAGATTGTTAGGACTCGAGAGATTCTCTGGCTTCAGAAGAAGGTATGTGTGGGGTGTCTTTTAACATGTGCCAGAGCTCCTTTGGAATGTGACATTGTAGGATCCAGTGGAGTTCGACTTCATTGTGGTAAGCGCGGCGGAATTTTGATGGTGAGCGTGGGATGTGTTATAAAATGTGCCAAGGCTCCTTCTGAATTAAGTGCAGGTGAGCCCGACTTCATAGTGGTACGCTCGGCGGAAATGGTGGGTGGTCCTACCTGTTTGTTTATACGTATCCCTTTTTGTTTTTTTTTTTTACTTTTGAACTTCTTTTGATAAAACCCTAATAAAGTTAAGTACGGGCTTTATATGCCACAAGTCATTGGTATATTAAAGCCCAGTCACATAACTTATACAAAATATTATTTGTCTCCCCAAACTACTATAACCTGACTAAATAACAAAATATAAACCCAAGACCTAAGTAAGTATAGGACTCTATTAATTCCTAACAATCTCCCCTTTAGTGTCCTCTTCGTCTTGTTGGCGTCTACTGTGTCTTCTTTTTCGTGGGTTTCACCAGCGTATAAGGAGACCTTCCACCTAGGATGAATTCATATGGTCGAAGCCTTCTGTGAAAAAATATCCGTGCAGAGATGGTGTCGATTAGGTCGTGGTACTTTTCTTGGACTTCATATTCACGAACATTAACTCCTCTAACGATTCTTTTTAGCTTGTCTCGTATAACGAGGAGGGTTCCATCACAGAACTTGGGAATCTATGAAGTCCTCATGAGCCTCTTCTCTCCTTTATAATTTACGCAGACCACTAGGGATCTTCTCCTACAAAGATCTGGCCTTCATGGTAGCAGTCTGACTCCGGGAGTTCAAAGGAGGGCTTCATAAGATTCACCTTCTTCAGGTTGCTCTCCAACGCCATTTGGAGGTCATTAGTTGCATTGAATTTGATTTGGCGCAGCATGAACCTTTTCAATGCGGCATAAACCCAACCTGAGTTCTGGAGTCTTAAGTGCTCCAAGCGTTCTGAAGTCTCCCATTATCTGTTCAATATCTTCACCTCTGATGTAGTCGAGGTCGGCTTCATTCAATTCTTTGCATGTTTCATCTTTTCGCCATACCATGTAGATGGGAATGTCTATGTAGCAAATTGTACCTTTCGATCTCCCAGAATTTCTCTGATTCTGGGTCTCTTGGCCTCCTCTTCTGAGAGTATCACCTCATTTTCCTTTGAGCATCCGAATTCGGCGAAGAGAGAGCAAGTATTGAACGGCTTTTGGTCTTGGGAGATGAGTTATACCTCTAGCTCAAGCTCGTACATCTTCTTGATTATATCCTCGTTCCTCCATATTCTCCTTCGAATCTCTTCTCCTATCTTCGAATCCGATGGTGGGCATTCCTCATCAACGACGGTGTGTTGGAGCACCTCAGGAAGTTCTGGAATTTCAGCTTCGTAGTCTTCACCTTCCTCGAGTTCGTCGTCGTCGATTAGGGCCAGGCTTATTTTGCCTTCATCAGAAAGAATCTGGCATTTTCCATTTAAGCCTTTGGCCATGTATGTATCCATCGGCTTTGTTATACAATCTTCATTGAAGATGTACTTCTCTACGACGTTGGATTGTACAGTTCTTCAGCATGTGGGATTGGATCATCTGTCTGAAAGGATAGGATGGGAGATGATAGAGAAATCGAAGGGCTTCTTTGGTTTGTGGGATGGATAAGAGATTATAGAGAAATCGAAGGGCTTCTTTGGCTAGTGGTATAGGGAAGTGAAAACAGCTGGTGAGGAGGCTTCTCTTTGAAATGAGGAAGCTTGTTGTATTGTTTTGGTAGTAGCTCGGGTGGGTGTTTTAGTTTGGGTAGTTGTTTTGGTGACAGTTGGCTGCTGCAGTTGAGGCTGAGGCACCTTGTCTTGCATCTTCTCCACCTCGTGACGGCCCTCATCTTCATTTGAGTTTGGGTGCACTGCAGAGTCGGGCCAGCAGGATGTCATGGAGTTCTTTGATGGGAACGTTCCATGGGCCAGCGTCGGTATCAGCGTTCCGATCAGGTTGAGCAGGTTTTTCTTCGATGATGTAGGCTTTGCCTTTGTCGCGAGTTGATGTACCAAGTGCGCCGTACACTCTGGTCATGATTGTATCTTCAAGGTCTTTCGCGAACTCGTCAAGTCTGACATTGAGCAAAGCCACCATCACGGTTGGAGAAAATAACAAGGCGGTGTCACGAAGACATCCGCCGTCAAAACATCAGAATAAATTGGT
Organism: Craterostigma plantagineum; assembly: GCA_027422505.1. Taxonomy (NCBI): domain Eukaryota; kingdom Viridiplantae; phylum Streptophyta; class Magnoliopsida; order Lamiales; family Linderniaceae; genus Craterostigma; species Craterostigma plantagineum. The sequence goes on from JAPQWV010000358.1 coordinate 483,139, forward strand.
GTTATGTGTCGCCTGTGTTGCAGGAAATGGCTAGAGCTATATTACATGAGTATGATATTCCTGAACAATTCTGGACGAAAGCTGTTAGTACATCTTGTTATGTGTCTAATCGCGTTTTCCTTAGGCCGTTATTAAAGAAAATTCTCTTATGAAATCCGGCATGGTAGAACTCCAAATATAGGATTTTGTAAATATTTTATCTTGAACGATAGAGATAAGAGAGGAAAATTTGACTATATAAGGCAGATGAAGGGCTATTCCTTGGTTATAGTCTTCATTCTAAAGCCTATCGTGTCTATAATGAAAGGAAGCTGACTATTCAGGAATCCATTCATGTTACTTTCGATGAGATTCCTAACGTAGATGCTACTGATGAGGAAGGTATAGATTTGCCTTGTGCAGATTTGCAGGGCACTAAAGAAAGTGAGAAAGTAATCCCGAAAGACGAAAGCATTGAGACACTGGAACCAGAAGCTGATGAACTACAACAAAGAAAATTCAAGCATGCTTCCAGTCCACAGATCAAGTGATAGAGAATATCACATCTGGAATCAAAAGTCGAGCAAATGCACAAAATCAGGATACGGAGGAATCTCACGATGTACTACTTTTAGTGATGGAACCAAAGACACCATGAAGCTTTAGTCGATATATCATGGGTCTCTGCCATGGAGGACGAGTTATCTCAGTTCGAAAAGAGCCAAATGTGGACACTTGTAGAGAGACCAGACAAAAAATCCATCATAGGAACAAAGTGGGTCTTCCTCAATAAACTCAATGAAAACGGTAATATCACCAGAAACAAAGCAAGGTTAGTTGAAAAAGGTTATTCCCAGGATGAGGGTATTGATTTTGATGAAACTTTTGCTCCGGTAGCTAGACTAGAATCCATACGTGTTATACTTGCATATGCATGCTTTAAACGCTTTAAGCTTTTTCAAATGGACGTAAAAAGTGCATTTTTAAATGGTTTCATAAATGAGGAAGTTTATGTAGAGAAACCCTAAAGTTTCGTTAGAGAAGGATTTCCAAAGCATGTTTTTAAACTGAATAAAGCATTATATGGTTCAAAGCAGGCTCCTAGGACATTGTATGAAAGATCAAGTGAGTTTCTGATTGACATGGGATTTTCTACTGGTACTATTGATAACACACTGTTTATTAAGTATGAAGGCGATCACATGTTACTGGTCCAAATCTACGTGATGATATCATAGTTGGAAGTACTAATATCCTTCTTTGCGAGGAATTCTCTAAGTCTATGCAGCAGAAATTTGAGATGAGCTTAGTCGGTGAGCTAAACTACTGTAATACCCGTAAAATATAAATACGGGGTTTTGACATGATTAGTTATGAGATTTTGTGGATGAAGCATGAGATAAATTAATTAAAACTTTGAATCGAAAATATAGATGTTGGATGACTTCAAATTAAAAATGGAACTTAATTAAAGAACTTTTGAAAATAATAATAAAAGACATACAATATTAAGTGGGTAAATTGATAATATAGACTTTAGATATTAAGCATGGTTTAAATACATGACTTTGGCCCAAACATATTTACACGATGAGATTAATATTTACGTTGCTTGAGTGGGAAGGAAGTAACAATCACCGCCTAGTCATTTCAGATTTATTAAATCAAAGTATGATACTTATCTCCAAGTTGTACAACTAACAAAAAAACATATACAAGAACAAGTGTTAAAGAGAGAGAGCGTGAGCAAGGAGAAGAAAACGATAGGAAGCCACCAAACTTTTATCTTCAAAAGAGAAACTAATCAACGAGTGAGGTATGAAATTTCATAATATATATTGAGTTGTTTCTTTTGTTTGGATATTTTAAGAATATATAGGGCTGAGTCACGATTATAAAGGACACTCAAAAGCTAACATAAATCGAAAACCCTAGTTCATAAGAATTCACTTTGTAATCATAAGGGGCTAAGATGATGTAAGTCTTAATGATTTTACAGCATGAGGTGAATTTTGATAGGTATTTCATAAGGATTAGATGTCGATATGTGATAAGTGCTTGTTTTGAATATATATGTCGATATATGTGTATACTCATTGAAGGAAGTTGTCGAAAGATATCATAAAAATCGAGATATGATTGTTCCTTTATAAGATAATATCGAGATGTGTCATAGAAGGAATTCTGAGATGATTCCAAGATGTATTATATTAAATGTCGAAGTATGAGAGCTTTTAGAATATCGAAATGTGTGATAATAGTAGTGAGAACCTCGACATTTTTAAGTAAGAGCTCGACATTTATTGGGTATAGATCTCGACAATTGGTAAAGAATGAGCTCGACATTTTATATGTAACTTCGACATTTTCCTTCAAAAGCTCGATATTTATTAGATATAGATATATGATGGAGCTCGAGATTTTTCTTACACAGTTTTCGACCTTAGTGAGACTTTGATATAGGATTTCGATATACATACAAAGATGTCGAGATGCTTTCAATAGTAATAGGTCTCGACATTTTATAAGAGTTTCGACATCTTTAAGGAATAGACCTCGACATTTTGAGCTCGACCTAGAAATGTATTCGACATCTTTATATGTCTCGACATTTATATGTCTCGACATATGCTAAACAATGAGCTCGACGTTCTATAGGAATAGATTTCGACAATGTTTAAATATTTCGACACTTAATATAATTTCAATACTTTAAAAATGTTCTACAATTAATAAATTTTCGGTATTTTAGAATTTTTGATATATCTAGGGTTTTCAATATTTTAGGGTTTATTTATTTTAGGAATATCATTATTTTTAGGTTTTCATAAATTTTAGGGTTTTCTATAATTAGGGTTTGGGAACTTAAAAACTTATACAGTTTAGCAAATATACTGATATAATAATATTTATTTATTCAGAGAATCGACTTATAGGGATTCCATCAGACCCCTCATTTAGCGATATCGGGAGGACAGGTAGGTGGATTATCCATCTACAATACGTAAACACATTTATGTGTTTTCATGCGATTATGTGACTTACGTGACTTATGTGCTTTACCTGTTTTACGTACGTTTTATATAAATCATGTTTTATGATATTTTTATATGAATGGCACGTGCATATCACGTTAGGGCGAGAGATGTTTGTACCGTAGTGTGACGGTAATAATATGAGATATTGACGTACGGGGTAGAAAGAGATGCTTGTGATTGGGTGACTCTTAGAGGAGTCGAGGTTGGGCTCACTGGGCACCTGGCGGAGACAGACGTGATCGATCTGTCTACCCGGACGTGATCGATTCGGGGTGCATACCGCCGGATGGGATTTTCTTTGTGATTAGTGCGGGAGGTATACGACCTGGTAGGAGGACATTGACGTGATCGATCAGTGCACTACCGGCGTAGCTCGCCGCGAGACTTGGGGGTGGCCTCCCAGTAGTCTATTGCGCGCGGAGGTGTCGAGCCTAACCTAGGGCCCTGTATTGTGCGAAATAGAAATGTGAGAAAAGAAAGAGTGTGCATTATATCATGTTGTGAGAAATTGGGATCGGGTTGAGTGCACACTTGCATACATGCACTTTATTCACCTACTGGGCAAATTGCTCAGTGTTTACGTGTTGTAGGTACTGAGTCCGACGCTGATACGCGTCGTGACTGAGGCGGCTGGTGGCGGTGCTCCACGGACTTTTGAGGGCGGTGCGGTACATGGATGAAGACCTGTGGAGCGGCGTTAGCGCTTTTTGTTCTTTTGATAATTTTTGGGGCTTCGGCCCGTGTACAGAGATAACGATGTAGACGGATTTTTATATTAGTGTATATTATTTTAGGAAAAAGTTTTAATTAGACGGGCCTTCCGCGGCTTACGTTGCGGAAATCCGCCACTAGTCCTAATTAGAAAAGTAGGGTCGCCACAGGTGGTATCAGAGCGTGGGCTTTAGATTCTGATGACTGTCCATGTACTGCCGCTCAAAAGTCTGGAGAACCAGCCTGGCCTGTAAGTTTACTTCTTGAGTATGTGATTACGTGTTATTTGATACATGTGCTCTCTATGACTGATTGTAGAACTAGTTGAAAATGCCGAGGACACGTAGAGAAGTAGGTGAAACTAGTCGTAGGGTGGGTTCCGAATCCCCACCGAATGAGGACCGCTCTACCATCCATCAGTTAACTGATCTGATTCGGCGGCAATCCGATCAGATTAATGATCTCATCCATCGCCAAAATTCCTCGGAACGTCACTCATCCCCTGGCCTAGAACGGGTAGAGGCTGCCGGGGAAAGGTTCCGACGGTTAAACCCCCCTTCGTTCGAGGAAGCAGTCGACCCTACCTTTGCGGAGGATTGGCTCAGAACAATAGAAAATATGTTTCGAGTTAGCCACCTGCCTGATACTGAAAAGGTGACGTGTGCCACCTTTATGTTACGTGGGAACGCGGGCTACTGGTGGGACACCATTCAGGTGCTCGAGGATCCCAATATGATGACCTGGGAAAGGTTCAAAACGCTCTTTCGGGGCAAATACTTTACCGCACCTGGTAGAGCACAGAAGCTGAATGAATTTATAAACCTGAAACAAGGAGGGATGTCCGTAGCCGACTACATCCGCAAATTTGAGCAGCTCTCGAGGTTTGCGCCACATATAGTGGCTACAGATGAGCTGAAGATCGAGCGTTTTCTAGAAGGTCTCAAACCTGAGATCTTCCGAAGCGTTAGCATGTATGATACTGAAGGAAAGACTTACGCTCATATCGCTGAACGAGCAATATTAGCTGAGCAAGCAGAGAGTAGAGTTACCAAGGCTCAAGATGCCAAACGACGAGCAGAGGTGCAACAAGGAGGAGGGAATCAGAAACGCCCGTTCTTTGGCAAGAATCTGAACAATCGTGGAAATCAACCAGGCCAGCAGAACTGGAGACCGAGGCCAAACCAAGGACCAGCTAACGTTTTAAACCGACCCCTAAACACTGTACCTCAGTGTCGGTAGTGTGGGCGCTACCACTACGGACTATGCCATGGGCCAAGACCAAACCCAACTCCCCAGTGCTTCCGGTGCGGAAAGATTGGCCACTATGCCAGGGTCTGTAACGAGAAGATACCGCAAGTTCCAACCCAACCTTTAATCCGACCTCCACCAGTACCAGCACGAGTTTTTACTCTAACGAATGAGGAGGCCGAAGCAAATCCTTCTGTGGTCACGGGTACGTTGACTATCTATAACGTGCCCACCTCTGTGTTAATTGACTCTGGGGCCACACATTCATTTGTGTCAGCCAAATATGTGGAAAAGGTGGGAGTTCTCCTACCTTAGCTGAGTGCAATTACATAGTTACCCTACCACACGGTGATCCGACGCGCACTAACCAAGTGCTGGAAGGATGCTCCGTTAACATTGAGGGTAGAGATCTGAGCGTCGATCTGATTGTGATCCCAATGAATGACTATGATGTTATCTTTGGGATGGATTGGCTCTCGAGATATGGAGCCATTATAGATTGTCACAAGAAGGTCGTAAAATTTCAACTGCCCGAAGAAGAGGTGTTTACTTTTTCGGGAAAAACTACTATGAATCGTATTCCGCAAATCTCTACGTTGAAGGCTCAACGACTGTTGAGGTCCGGTTGTGAGTCTTATCTAGTACATGCGGTGAAGGCAGAGGAGTTACCTCAGCCAGAACTGAAGGATGTACCGATAGTTAATGAGTATACTGATGTATTTCCCGATGATCTCCCGGGGTTACCCCCTGATCGAGAAATACAGTTTACGATAGATCTGATGCTGGGGTCCGCCCCAATCTCCAAAGCTCCTTATCGACTAGCGCCGAACGCTGAAAGAATTGAAGGAACAGCTAGAGGACTTGTTGCAGAAAGGGTTTATTCAGCCCAGCTTTTCACCGTGGGGAGCACCAGTCCTATTCGTGCGAAAGAAAGACGGGTCGATGCGACTGTGTATCGACTATCGGGAATTGAACAAGATCACGATCAAGAATAAATACCCATTACCGAGGATCGATGATCTATTCGACCAACTACAGGGTGCAACGGTATTCTCGAAAATTGACCTCCGTTCGGGATACCATCAGTTGAAGATCAGGGAGGTAGATGTTCCTAAAACCGCATTCAGTACAAGGTACGGCCATTATGAGTTTCTGGTCATGCCTTTTGGACTGACAAATGCTCCAGCTGCTTTTATGGACTTGATGAATCGAGTTTTTAAGAACTATCTCGACTGTTTCGTAATCGTCTTTATTGACGATATTCTGATCTATTCTAAGACGAGGGAGGAACACGAGAATCATTTACGAATCGTCTTAGGAATCCTGCGAGAGAAACAGCTCTACGCCAAATTCAAGAAATGCGAATTTTGGCTTGAGCAAGTAGCCTTCTTGGGACACGTGATTTCCGGGAGTGGAATCTCCGTGGACCCGAGTAAGATTGAGGCCGTGAACAATTGGCCACGACCAACTACTCCGACCGAGGTTCGAAGTTTTCTAGGACTTGCGGGATATTACCGTAAGTTCATAGCTGACTTCTCAAGCATTGCCTCGACTCTGACGAACCTGACTAGAAAGAACGTACCTTTCAAGTGGTCTGAAGCTTGCGAACAAAGTTTTCAGGAGCTGAAGAAGCGACTCACTTCTGCTCCTATTCTGACTATACCCTCGGGAACGGGAGGATTCTCAGTCTATAGTGATGCCTCGAAAAACGGACTGGGATGCGTGCTGATGCAAAATGGGAAGGTGATCGCTTATGCTGCACGGCAACTAAAAGAATATGAAAAGAACTACCCAACCCACGACTTAGAACTTGCAGTAGTCGTCTTCGCCTTAAAGATTTGGAGACACTACCTTTACGGAGAACGGTGCGAAATCTTTACAGACCATAAGAGTCTGAAATATTTCTTCACTCAGAAAGAGCTGAATATGAGACAACGACGATGGCTGGAACTTGTAAAAGACTACGACTACGTTATTAATTATCATCCGGGTAAAGCGAACGTAGTCGCTGACGCGCTTAGTCGAAAGGCGATAGGTACGGAACTGCACAGGCTTGGAATGGAAATAGTCCATTTGGGCGAAGTCGAAACGAAACTAGCAACGCTGACTCTTCAGCCGACGTTGCTAGAGCAAATTCAAAGAACACAAAAAAGGATGAATTCTATTTAAAGGCGAAGGATACACTACCCGAAGACTTCGAAATCCGGGCAGACGGAACCTTGCTATACAAGAATCGGCTATACGTGCCCAACGATGAGGAGTTACGACGAACGATAATGACAGAGGCGCACGCAACAACGTACTCAGTACACCCGGGCGCGACAAAGATGTACCAAGATTTGAGAATGATATATTGGTGGCCGGGAATGAAGAAGGATATAGCCACGTTCGTAAGTACATGTATGACGTGCCAGCTGATCAAAACAGAACATCAGCGACCAGCTGCAACACTGCAGCCTTTACCTATTCCTGAATGGAAATGGGACCACATCACGATGGACTTCGTCGTTGGTTTTCCTAAAACGACGAAAGGCCACGATGCTATTTGGGTGATTGTTGATCGCCTAACCAAATCCATTTCATTCCTATCAGTTCTACTTTTTCCATGGAACGCTACGCTGAATTATATATTTAGGAAATTGTTCGACTCCATGGAATCCCAATCTCCATCGTCTCGGATCGAGATTCGAGATTTCTATCCAATTTCTGGCAGGGCCTACAGAAAGCGATGGGTACTAAACTGTCGTTCAGTACTGCATATCATCCCCAGACTGACGGGCAGTCTGAACGAACGATCCAAACCCTTGAGGACATGTTACGAGCGTGCGTACTAGACTTCAAGGGAAACTGGAGTAAGTACTTGCCGCTGATCGAATTTTCTTATAACAATAGCTTCCACGCTACGATCGGGATGGCACCGTACGAGGCATTGTACGGGCGCAAGTGCCGATCTCCTATCCATTGGGACGAAATCGGCGAACGAGCTTTATTAGGACCTGATATGATTCGAGAAACAACAGAAGCAGTTACCAAAATTCGAGAACGAATGCGAACTGCTCAAAGTCGACAGAAGAGCTATGCAGATCATCGACGACGACCCTTGGAGTTCGCAGAAGACGATCAAGTATTTCTGAAGATTTCCCCAATGAAAGGAGTAAAGCATTTTGGAAAGAAGGGCAAGCTAAGTCCCAGATACATAGGCCCCTTCAAGATAGTCAAACGAGTCGGCGAGGTTGCGTATCAGTTAGAATTGCCGACTTCCCTATCGCAAGTTCACGACGTATTTCACGTATCGACAATACGAAAATACGTCGCGGACCCGAGTCATATCATTCAGAACGAGCTTCTTTATCAACAGCTCAAGCCTGACTTGAGTTACGAAGAGAAGCCTGTAGAGATTTTGATGTACGAGTCGAAACGACTACGGAATAAGACTATTCCGTTAGTTAAGGTTTTGTGGCGGAATCAATCAGTTGAGGAAGCCACTTGGGAGCGTGAGGATGATATGAGAGTTCGTTATCCCGAATTATTCCAGTCGGCGTAATTTCGGGGACGAAATTCTTTTAAGGGGGGGAGGATGCAATACCCGTAAAATATAAATACGGGGTTTTGACATGATTAGTTATGAGATTTTGTGGACGAAGCATGAGATAAATTAATTAAAACTTTGAATCGAAAATATAGATGTTGGATGACTTCAAATTAAAAATGGAACTTAATTAAAGAACTTTTGAAAATAATAATAAAAGACATACAATATTAAGTGGGTAAATTGATAATATAGACTTGAGATATTAAGCATGGTTTAAATACATGACTTTGGCCCAAACATATTTACACGATGAGATTAATATTTACGTTGCTTGAGTGGGAAGGAAGTAACAATCACCGCCTAGTCATTTCAGATTTATTAAATCAAAGTATGATACTTATCTCCAAGTTGTACAACTAACAAAAAAACATATACAAGAACAAGTGTTAAAGAGAGAGAGCGTGAGCAAGGAGAAGAAAACGATAGGAAGCCACCAAACTTTTATCTTCAAAAGAGAAACTAATCAACGAGTGAGGTATGAAATTTCATAATATATATTGAGTTGTTTCTTTTGTTTGGATATTTTAAGAATATATAGGGCTGAGTCACGATTATAAAGGACACTCAAAAGCTAACATAAATCGAAAACCCTAGTTCATAAGAATTCACTTTGTAATCATAAGGGGCTAAGATGATGTAAGTCTTAATGATTTTACAGCATGAGGTGAATTTTGATAGGTATTTCATAAGGATTAGATGTCGATATGTGATAAGTGCTTGTTTTGAATATATATGTCGATATATGTGTATACTCATTGAAGGAAGTTGTCGAAAGATATCATAAAAATCGAGATATGATTGTTCCTTTATAAGATAATATCGAGATGTGTCATAGAAGGAATTCTGAGATGATTCCAAGATGTATTATATTAAATGTCGAAGTATGAGAGCTTTTAGAATATCGAAATGTGTGATAATAGTAGTGAGAACCTCGACATTTTTAAGTAAGAGCTCGACATTTATTGGGTATAGATCTCGACAATTGGTAAAGAATGAGCTCGACATTTTATATGTAACTTCGACATTTTCCTTCAAAAGCTCGATATTTATTAGATATAGATATATGATGGAGCTCGTTCCTACACAGTTTTCGACCTTAGTGAGACTTTGATATAGGATTTCGATATACATACAAAGATGTCGAGATGTTTTCAATAGTAATAGGTCTCGACATTTTATAAGAGTTTCGACATCTTTAAGGAATAGACCTCGACATTTTGAGCTCGACCTAGAAATGTATTCGACATCTTTATATGTCTCGACATTTATATGTCTCGACATATGCTAAACAATGAGCTCGACGTTCTATAGGAATAGATTTCGACAATGTTTAAATATTTCGACACTTAATATAATTTCAATAGTTTAAAAATGTTCTACAATTAATAAATTTTCGGTATTTTAGAATTTTTGATATATCTAGGGTTTTCAATATTTTAGGGTTTATTTATTTTAGGAATATCATTATTTTTAGGTTTTCATAAATTTTAGGGTTTTCTATAATTAGGGTTTGGCAACTTAAAAACTTATACAGTTTAGCAAATATACTGATATAATAATATTTATTTATTCAGAGAATCGACTTATAGGGATTCCATCAGACCCCTCATTTAGCGATATCGGGAGGACAGGTAGGTGGATTATCCATCTACAATACGTAAACACATTTATGTGTTTTCATGCGATTATGTGATTTACGTGACTTATGTGCTTTACCTGTTTTACGTACGTTTTATATAAATCATGTTTTATGATATTTTTATATGAATGGCACGTGCATATCACGTTAGGGCGAGAGATGTTTGTACCGTAGTGTGACGGTAATAATATGTGATATTGACGTACGGGGTAGAAAGAGATGCTTGTGATTGGGTGACTCTTAGAGGAGTCGAGGTTGGGCTCACTGGGCACCTGGCGGAGACAGACGTGATCGATCTGTCTACCCGGACGTGATCGATTCGGGGTGCATACCGCCGGATGGGATTTTCTTTGTGATTAGTGCGGGAGGTATACGACCTGGTAGGAGGACATTGACGTGATCGATCAGTGCACTACCGGCGTAGCTCGCCGCGAGACTTGGGGGTGGCCTCCCAGTAGTCTATTGCGCGCGGAGGTGTCGAGCCTAACCTAGGGCCCTGTATTGTGCGAAATAGGAATGTGAGAAAAGAAAGAGTGTGCATTATATCATGTTGTGAGAAATTGGGATCGGGTTGAGTGCACACTTGCATACATGCACTTTATTCACCTACTGGGCAAATTGCTCAGTGTTTACGTGTTGTAGGTACTGAGTCCGACGCTGATACGCGTCGTGACTGAGGCGGCTGGTGGCGGTGCTCCACGGACTTTTGAGGGCGGTGCGGTACATGGATGAAGACCTGTGGAGCGGCGTTAGCGCTTTTTGTTTTTTTGATAATTTTTGGGGCTTCGGCCCGTGTACAGAGATTACGATGTAGACAGATTTTTATATTAGTGTATATTATTTTAGGAAAAAGTTTTAATTAGACGGGCCTTCCGCGGCTTACGTTGCGGAAATCCGCCACTAGTCCTAATTAGAAAAGTAGGGTCGCCACAGGTGGTATCAGAGCGTAGGCTTTAGATTGTAGGACCCCGGTCCCTGAAAATTAGGTCGGCCAATAAATTATGTGTATGACTAACGTGATTTTGTGTTAATTACGTATATGTTCTACTTTTATGTGGATTCATGAAATTTCATGCTCGTGATTTTGTGAGTATTACGTGCTAATAATAAAGTGCTTACGACGATCCCTAAATTATGTAAGGGATTTATAAGGAAGGAAGAAGACTTAATGACAATTATATGGGAATTGGGCTAGGGAGAAACTTTGGACCATGAATTTAATAAACTAGGAATTTCCAAATGGGCTAAAAATGGAACTAGGCCCAATCCATAAAAGAAATACCAACTTGGAGACAAGTTCCCCCTAAAACAAGTAAGAACCCACGCCACTTTGTGCCTTATCTACCAAAAGCTATGGAAAATATCTAACTAAAAACAACTCAATACACTTTAACCCCAAAAAGAAAACCCACGAAAGAAGAAACCAAGAAGAAGTCGAAGCAAGAAAAAGAAGCCGAGCCAAATTCGAACCAAGAAGCTTGAGAATTCGAAGTTGGTAAGTAAAACCCCCTCCTTAAGCTCTTAATTCTTTACTTTAGAGGTAGTTGAGAGCATTAATCGGCATTAAAGGCAAGTGGTTGGAAAAGCCACGAGAAACCCTAAAATACCGAGCCTAGATTCGTACTAAGGGTTTCGGAATGAGCAAATAAGGAGTTAAGTAGTTTTGTGTGTGATTTAGAACTTAGAACGCTAGGAGGAACGAGCTAAAAATCCAGTTTCGAGGATTGAAGAACGTTTAGGGATTGAAGTCGATGATAAATGTCGAGACCATATTGAAGAAAATGTCGAATGATACATAAAATGTCGAGGTCATGTCGACTTTTCCGTCTCAAGTGCCGTAAGGCAAAATGTCGAATGATAGATAGAAATGTCAAGCGAAATCAAGTATGAAATGTCGAGTCATCCTATTAGGGTAAATGTCGAATACTAGATAGAAATGTCGACCTCTCATATCCCAAAATAACAAGGTAAAATGTCGAGTGAAACCGAACACGAAATGTCGAGAACCAAAGAGAAATGTCGAAATGTTAGGTTAGATGTCGACGTGATATGTATCGACATTTTATAAATGTCGAGACCCATGTAAGTTTCATGTCGACATTTCCTAATAAAAATATCGAAATCATACTAATGAAAGATGTCGAAGCAAATGGTAAATGTCGAGATCTCAAATTATATAATGTCGAGCTTTACTAAAATGTCGAGTTCATATACAATAATGTCGAGATGTTAAGGAAAGATGTCGAGCTCATGTCGACTTTGTTCGTTTCAAGCGACGAGTAAAATGTCGAGTCCTACTATGGAGAGAAAATGTCGGGTCGAACATAAACTGTCGAGGTGATTTCATGTCGACACTTTATGTTTCAAATGGCGAGATAAATATCGAATGAAAGTGAACACAAAAATGTCGAAACCCTAAGGTATAAATGTCGAGATCCTACCTTATAAAATTATACCAATACTTACCTCGACAAATGATGTCGAGCCTCATGGTAAATCCATATCGACATTTTCAGTACAAAAGTCGAATGCAATACTGATAGACCAAAGTAAAATGTCGACACTTAATTAACTATACAACCCGAAATCTATTTTAACCCATGATGTACATTTAGGGCTTGAAGATTTGTATACTCAAACCATTAAATAAAATAGCGCACTGACACCAATATTTCGTGCCTAAGGTCGGGACTTAGGAACACTTACGGGTCCGGTGACTGCTAATCTACGGACTCCAAGTAAGTAGAAATTTCAACTACAGTACGTAACTTGCCTGCGTCCGATGATGTGAATTTACGTGCTCGTGTATTTTACGTAAAACGTGCATGTTAAGATAGGATTATATTATTTGCATGGTAAGCATGATCTGCATATTCACATGAGCATATCATGAGCACTTGCACGCATAAGTAGTAAGTATGACGCGAGGTAAGAGCGTGCATAAGATCGCCTGTGTGCGATGTATACTCGCCGATATTGGCGTTTGTGTCGACTCAATGAAGAGTCACGGCTACCCTTGTGCGACCATGGCAAAAGAAGCCATAAGGCCTGTATAAGAGGCTGGGGGAATACCCCGTATGCGGGAGATGCAACCTGGAGAATGCGGCCCGGGCACGCACTCAGTAAGGGAAGATTCCTACGGGTGACCATTCTAGTGCGTAAAGCACTAACCGGGAGGGAAGATTCCTTCGGGTGACCTCCGCGGTTAGTGGCCTCGGTGTTAGCTACCAGTGAGAAGCGTCCGCGTGGAGGCCACGCTGAGTAAGGGAAGATTCCTTCGGGTGACCTTCTAGTGTGAGAACCTCCACACATGAGATCTCTATGAAATGGCGCATAGTGGGAAAGAAAGCCGAGGGCCCAAATGAAGTGAGAATATGAGAAAAATGAGTACGTGCCAGAAAAAGAACGAGAAAATGAGAAAGAGAGTACGAGCATTAGAAAACGACGACGTGGATTGTCGATCGTTAGGTCACGTGCATACATGCATAATTTCTGCTTACTGAGCCTCCGTGGCTCATTCTTTATGTTACGTATTGTAGGTACCGACGATCACGGTACGTGATCCGTCTTTTATGCGAGACCGACCCTTTTGAAGCTTCCGGCTGCTTTTGAGGTGGAAGTGTGTGTATGGATGACGACCTGTGAAGGCCGGGCGCATAGGAAGCTTTTGGCTGCACACATATACACACGCGCTTGTATATCGTGTAGATAGGGATACGATGAAATGTAGACGAATCACGAACATTCTTTTGACATGTGTATAAGACTTCCGCATGCACGTTTAAAATGAAAAATTTTATTCGCATTTTTACGTACTCGCACGATAACAAAGCATTAACATTTAGATTTAGAACGGAATACGAGGGCGGGACGACGGGTCCTGACAGAGTGGTATCAGAGCTTCGGTCATAGGTCCTGTAGACTGTCCATACACACACACTCAAAAGCGCGGAAGCGGCCTTGCTTGTAAGTACGATGTTATGTGAATTGCTTGTGTGGTTTAATTTATTGGCCTTAGGAATTGTCAGGATAGGTGAAAATGGTTAGACTTAGGGGTGAAGGAAGCAGAGAATCTGATCAGGGTAGAGATACCAATAATCCCCCTGATAGCCGGGATGCTACCATCCTGCAACTAACCGAATTGGTCCGGCAACAGTCGGCCCAAATCCAGCAGCTGATCCAACAGCAAAATGCTGGTGGGCAATCAGCTAACCTACCTCCCCCACCTGAACGAATCGAGATGATCGGGGAGAGGTTCAGGAAACTAAATCCTCCACTGTTCGAGGATGCTGTAGACCCCACATCCGCCGAGGATTGGCTGAGGACGCTGGAGAACATGTTCCAGCACAGCCGCACCCCGGAGGCGGAAAAGGTCATGTGCGCTGCCTACCTGCTAAGGGGAAGCGCCGGACACTGGTGGGAAACCGTCTCAGCCGTCGAAAACCCCTTAACGACTGGGATAGGTTTAAGGAAATCTTCAGGGGAAAGTATTACACCGCCCCTGTCAGAGCACAGCGGATGAACGAGTTCATCAACCTCCGCCAAGGAGCAATGACAGTGGCGGAGTACATCAGGAAGTTCGAGCAGCTCTCAAGGTTCGCTGCTCATATGGTCAGTACGGACACGCTCAAGATTGAGCGTTTCATGGAAGGGCTGAAACCCGAGCTGTACAGAGACGTGAGTATGGCCGGGATACAAGGAGCCACATACGCCCAAGTGGCTGAGAGAGCGCTGGTGGCGGAGCAAGCCGAGGCAAGGATTGCTCGCGCCCAAGAAGCAAAGCGCAAGTTCGTGCAAGGGCCGCAAGGGAGCGGAGGCAACCCAAAGAGGCAGTTCGTGGCCAAGGGTGGAAAACCAAATTTCCCGAATCGACCGAGACCACCCCCACAGTTCAACCCAAACCAGGGTAGACCCCAGTTGGACCTACCCGTATGCCCAAAGTGTGCACGGAGGCACACGGGAATCTGCCACTCCCAGAATGCCGTTTGCTTCAAATGTGGCAAGACGGGCCACTATGAGAGGGCATGTCCGGAAGGTGGATCCGGAAGTCAAGCTGGGAACCAAGTAGCACCACCGAGAGTACCGGCACGGGTCTACACTATAACCTCTGAGGAAGCGGAGAATAACCCGGCCGTGGTGACAGGTACCCTCCTCGTCTACGAAACCCCCACTTGCATCCTAGTCGACTCAGAAGCGACACATTTGTTCGCGTCCACTAAGTATGTCACGAGGGTAGGAGTCACGCCTCACCGAGCTGAGTGCGAATTTAGGGTAACAGTTCCGAACGGGAATCCCACCCAAACCAATCAGGTTTTAAGGGATTGTCCAGTAGTAATCGGGGACAGGGAACTACCCATAGACCTCATAATTATCCCCATGAATGATTATGAGGTAATCCTGGGAATGGATTGGCTATCGAAGTACGGAGCCGTCATAGACTGCCACCGCAAGATAGTCACGCTCAATATGGACGGGGATGAACCCCTTAAATTTGTAGGGACAAGTAAGGGGACTATGATCCCTAGGATATCAGCGCTGAAAGCCCAACGATTGATCAGATCAGGGTGCGAAGCCTATCTGGTATTCGCTATCAAGTCGGAGGAGGATCCCTCTCCGAAACTCGAGGGAGTGCCGGTAGTTAAGGAGTTCCCTGATGTATTCCCCGAGGAACTACCGGGACTACCACCCGAGCGAGAAATAGAGTTCGCTATAGATCTGGTACCTGGAGCGGCACCAGTATCTAAAACCCCCTATCGGCTAGCACCGACGGAGATGAAGGAGTTAAAGGGCCAACTCGACGAACTCCTGCAGAAGGAGTTCATACAGCCGAGTTTCTCTCCCTGGGGAGCGCCGGTGCTATTCGTGAAGAAGAAAGATGGGTCTATGCGATTATGCATAGACTACAGGGAGCTGAATAAGTTAACGATTAAGAACAAGTACCCACTCCCTAGGATAGACGATCTGTTCGATCAACTGCAAGGTGCAACGGTCTTCTCCAAGATCGACTTAAGATCGGGCTATCACCAACTCAGGATCCGGAAGGAAGATGTCCCGAAGACGGCCTTTAGTACCCGTTATGGCCACTACGAATTTCTGGTGATGCCATTCGGGCTAACTAATGCGCCCGCAGCTTTTATGGACTTAATGAACCGGGTGTTCAAGCCATACCTAGATAGGTTTGTCATCGTCTTCATTGATGACATCCTAATCTACTCAGGGACGAAGGAGGAGCACGAAGAACACCTAAGAACAGTTCTAGGAATACTACGGGGCAAGCAACTATACGCCAAGTTCAAGAAGTGCGAATTTTGGCTCGACCAAGTCGCCTTCTTGGGGCATATAGTATCAGGAGAAGGGATTTCTGTAGACCCAAAGAAGATAGAAGCCATTAGCAATTGGCCCAGACCGACGAGCGTAACGGAAGTACGAAGTTTCCTCGGTCTCGCGGGTTATTACAGGAAATTCATCAAGGATTTCTCAAGGATAGCGTCTACACTAACGAAGCTGACCAGGAAGAATACGCCGTTTCAGTGGACCGCAGAATGCGAACGAAGCTTCCAAGAGCTGAAGGGACGGCTGACGACGGCCCCAGTTCTCACGATACCTTCAGGAACTGGAGGGTTCACCGTGTATAGTGATGCGTCGAAGAACGGGTTAGGATGCGTGCTAATGCAGAACGGGAATGTAGTAGCATACGCATCTCGACAACTAAAAGAGTACGAGAAAAACTACCCGACGCACGACTTGGAACTGGCAGCAGTGGTCTTTGCTCTCAAGATCTGGAGGCATTACCTCTACGGAGAGCGGTGCGAGATATACACTGACCACAAGAGCCTCAAGTACTTCTTTACGCAAAAGGAGTTGAATATGAGGCAGAGGAGGTGGTTAGAGTTAGTTAAGGATTATGACTGCGTAATCAACTACCACCCAGGCAAGGCGAACATAGTAGCCGATGCCTTAAGCAGAAAAGCAGTCAGTACAGAACTGCAACTGCTGGAAGTCGAAGTCGTAAGGTTAGGCGAAGTTGAGGCGCAGCTAGCAGCCTTAACCTTGCAACCAACGTTGCTGGAGCAAATCAAGACAGCGCTGGAAACGGATGAATTGTATACGAAAATTAAGGAAGCACAACCAGAACAAACAACCGGAGACCTCATGATAAGGGGAGACGGGCGACTGTATTTCAAGGATCGGTTGTACGTACCAGACAACGCTGAGCTAAGAAGGACGATAATGACGGAAGCCCATGCCACTGCATACTCAGTACATCCAGGAGCAACGAAGATGTACAGAGGTTTGAAGGAGAACTACTGGTGGCCAGGCATGAAAAAGGACATCGCGACGTTCGTGAGTCAGTGCCTGACGTGCCAGCAGATAAAAGCCGAGCATCAAAGGCCGGCGGGAACCCTACAACCGTTACCCATTCCGGAATGGAAATGGGATAACATTACCATGGATTTCGTAGTAGGACTGCCGAGGAACACGAAGGGGCACGACGCGATTTGGGTGATTGTCGACAGACTCACTAAGTCCGCCCACTTCTTACCTATTAGCATGACATTTTCCATGGAACGGTACGCGGAGCTCTATATTCAAGAAATAGTGCGACTGCACGGCGTTCCATCCTCAATAGTCTCGGATCGCGACTCCAGATTTCTTTCGAAATTCTGGACGAGCTTGCAAAAGGCGATGGGAACGAAACTATCTTTTAGTACCGCCTATCATCCGCAGACGGACGGTCAGTCCGAGCGAACCATTCAGACCCTGGAGGACATGCTCCGAGCGTGTGTACTCGATTTCAAAGGAAATTGGAGTAAGTACCTCCCACTGATCGAGTTCTCCTACAATAATAGCTACCACGTCACCATTGGGATGGCACCGTACGAAGCACTATACGGGCGTAGGTGCAGATCCCCGGTACATTGGGACGAGGTTGGCGAACGGGCAGTGTTGGGCCCTGACATAGTACGAGAAATGACGGAAGCCATTACCACCATACGAGAAAGAATGCGAACGGCACAGAGCCGACAGAAAAGCTACGCAGACTGAAGACGTCGATCACTGGAATTTGAAGCAGGCGATATGGTGTTTGTTAAAGTATCGCCGATGAAAGGCGTGAAAAGATTTGGAAAGAAAGGGAAGCTAAGTCCTAGGTATATAGGACCCTGTAGGATACTGAAGAGGGTAGGCGAGGTAGCATACCAGCTGGAGCTACCTGCGTCATTATCGCAAGTGCATGACGTGTTTCACGTCTCGACACTGCGGAAATACATAGCTGACCCGGACCACGTTCTAGGAAATGAATCTCTGCATCAACAATTGAAACCGGATCTAAGCTACGAAGAGACTCCGGTGGAGATATTGATGTACGAGACCAAAAGACTTAGGAATAAAGACATTCCTTTAGTGAAAGTGTTGTGGCGGAATCAGTCCACGGAAGAAGCCACGTGGGAACGGGAGGACGAAATGCGAATTCGTTATCCCGAATTGTTCCACACGGGCTGATTTCGGGGGTGAAATCCTCCCTAAGGGGGGGAGGATGTAGGACCCCGGTCCCTGAAAATTAGGTCGGCCAATAAATTATGTGTATGACTAACGTGATTTTGTGTTAATTACGTATATGTTCTACTTTTATGTGGATTCATGAAATTTCATGCTCGTGATTTTGTGAGTATTACGTGCTAATAATAAAGTGCTTACGACGATCCCTAAATTATGTAAGGGATTTTAGGCACTAATAAGGAAGGAAGAAGACTTAATGACAATTATATGGGAATTGGGCTAGGGAGAAACTTTGGACCATGAATTTAATAAACTAGGAATTTCCAAATGGGCTAAAAATGGAACTAGGCCCAATCCATAAAAGAAATACCAACTTTGGAGACAAGTTCCCCTAAAACAAGTAAGAACCCACGCCACTTTGTGCCTTATCTACCAAAAGCTATGGAAAATATCTAACTAAAAACAACTCAATACACTTTAACCCCAAAAAGAAAACCCACGAAAGAAGAAACCAAGAAGAAGTCGAAGCAAGAAAAAGAAGCCGAGCCAAATTCGAACCAAGAAGCTTGAGAATTCGAAGTTGGTAAGTAAAACCCCCTCCTTAAGCTCTTAATTCTTTACTTTAGAGGTAGTTGAGAGCATTAATCGGCATTAAAGGCAAGTGGTTGGAAAAGCCACGAGAAACCCTAAAATACCGAGCCTAAATTCGTACTAAGGGTTTCGGAATGAGCAAATAAGGAGTTAAGTAGTTTTGTGTGTGATTTAGAACTTAGAACGCTAGGAGGAACGAGCTAAAAATCCAGTTTCGAGGATTGAAGAACGTTTAGGGATTGAAGTCGATGATAAATGTCGAGACCATATTGAAGAAAATGTCGAATGATACATAAAATGTCGAGCTCATGTCGACTTTTCCGTCTCAAGTGCCGTAAGGCAAAATGTCGAATGATAGATAGAAATGTCAAGCGAAATCAAGTATGAAATGTCGAGTCATCCTATTAGGGTAAATGTCGAATACTAGATAGAAATGTCGACCTCTCATATCCCAAAATAACAAGGTAAAATGTCGAGTGAAACCGAACACGAAATGTCGAGAACCAAAGAGAAATGTCGAAATGTTAGGTTAGATGTCGACGTGATATGTATCGACATTTTATAAATGTCGAGACCCATGTAAGTTTCATGTCGACATTTCCTAATAAAAATATCGAAATCATACTAATGAAAGATGTCGAAGCAAATGGTAAATGTCGAGATCTCAAATTATATAATGTCGAGCTTTACTAAAATGTCGAGTTCATATACAATAATGTCGAGATGTTAAGGAAAGATGTCGAGCTCATGTCGACTTTGTTCGTTTCAAGCGACGAGTAAATGTCGAGTCCTACTATGGAGAGAAAATGTCTGGTCGAACATAAACTGTCGAGGTGAATTTCATGTCGACACTTTATGTTTCAAATGGCGAGATAAATATCGAATGAAAGTGAACACAAAAATGTCGAAACCCTAAGGTATAAATGTCGAGATCCTACCTTATAAAATTATACCAATACTTACCTCGACAAATGATGTCGAGCCTCATGGTAAATCCATATCGACATTTCAGTACAAAAGTCGAATGCAATACTGATAGACCAAAGTAAAATGTCGACACTTAATTAACTATACAACCCGAAATCTATTTTAACCCATGATGTACATTTAGGGCTTGAAGATTTGTATACTCAAACCATTAAATAAAATAGCGCACTGACACCAATATTTCGTGCCTAAGGTCGGGACTTAGGAACACTTACGGGTCCGGTGACTGCTAATCTACGGACTCCAAGTAAGTAGAAATTTCAACTACAGTACGTAACTTGCCTGCGTCCGATGATGTGAATTTACGTGCTCGTGTATTTTACGTAAAACGTGCATGTTAAGATAGGATTATATTATTTGCATGGTAAGCATGATCTGCATATTCACATGAGCATATCATGAGCACTTGCACGCATAAGTAGTAAGTATGACGCGAGGTAAGAGCGTGCATAAGATCGCCTGTGTGCGATGTATACTCGCCGATATTGGCGTTTGTGTCGACTCAATGAAGAGTCACGGCTACCCTTGTGCGACCATGGCAAAAGAAGCCATAAGGCCTGTATAAGAGGCTGGGGGAATACCCCGTATGCGGGAGATGCAACCTGGAGAATGCGGCCCGGGGCACGCACTGAGTAAGGGAAGATTCCTACGGGTGACCATTCTAGTGCGTAAAGCACTAACCGGGAGGGAAGATTCCTTCGGGTGACCTCCGCGGTTAGTGGCCTCGGTGTTAGCTACCAGTGAGAAGCGTCCGCGTGGAGGCCACGCTGAGTAAGGGAAGATTCCTTCGGGTGACCTTCTAGTGTGAGAACCTCCACACATGAGATCTCTATGAAATGGCGCATAGTGGGAAAGAAAGCCGAGGGCCCAAATGAAGTGAGAATATGAGAAAAATGAGTACGTGCCAGAAAAAGAACGAGAAAATGAGAAAGAGAGTACGAGCATTAGAAAACGACGACGTGGATTGTCGATCGTTAGGTCACGTGCATACATGCATAATTTCTGCTTACTGAGCCTCGGTGGCTCATTCTTTATGTTACGTATTGTAGGTACCGACGATCACGGTACGTGATCCGTCTTTTATGCGAGACCGACCCTTTTGAAGCTTCCGGCTGCTTTTGAGGTGGAAGTGTGTGTATGGATGACGACCTGTGAAGGCCGGGCGCATAGGAAGCTTTTGGCTGCACACATATACACACGCGCTTGTATATCGTGTAGATAGGGATACGATGAAATGTAGACGAATCACGAACATTCTTTTGACATGTGTATAAGACTTCCGCATGCACGTTTAAAATGAAAAATTTTATTCGCATTTTTACGTACTTGCACGATAACAAAGCATTAACATTTAGATTTAGAACGGAATACGAGGGCGGGATGACGGGTCCTGACATAGATTCTGATGACTGTCCATGTACTGCCGCTCAAAAGTCTGGAGAACCAGCCTGGCCTGTAAGTTTACTTCTTGAGTATGTGATTACGTGTTATTTGATACATGTGCTCTCTATGACTGATTGTAGAACTAGTTGAAAATGCCGAGGACACGTAGAGAAGTAGGTGAAACTAGTCGTAGGGCGGGTTCCGAATCCCCACCAAATGAGGACCGCTCTACCATCCATCAGTTAACTGATCTGATTCGGCGGCAGTCCGATCAGATTAATGATCTCATCCATCGCCAAAATTCCTCGGAACGTCACTCATCCCCTGGCCTAGAACGGGTAGAGGCTGCCGGGAAAGGTTCCGACGGTTAAACCCCCCTTCGTTCGAGGAAGCAGTCGATCCTACCTTTCCGGAGGATTGGCTCAGACAATAGAAAATATGTTTCGAGTTAGCCACCTGCCTGATACTGAAAAGGTGACGTGTGCCACCTTTATGTTACGTGGGAACGCGGGCTACTGGTGGGACACCATTCAGGTGCTCGAGGATCCCAATATGATGACCTGGGAAAGGTTCAAAACGCTCTTTCGGGGCAAATACTTTACCGCACCTGATAGAGCACAGAAGCTGAATGAGTTTATAAACCTGAAACAAGGAGGGATGTCCGTAGCCGACTACATCCGCAAATTTGAGCAGCTCTCGAGGTTTGCGCCACATATAGTGGCTACAGATGAGCTGAAGATCGAGCGTTTTCTAGAAGGTCTCAAACCTGAGATCTTCCGAAGCGTTAGCATGTATGATACTGAAGGAAAGACTTACGCTCGTATCGCTGAACGAGCAATATTAGCTGAGCAAGTAGAGAGTAGAGTTACCAAGGCTCAAGATGCCAAACGACGAGCAGAGGTGCAACAAGGAGGAGGGAATCAGAAACGCCCGTTCTTTGGCAAGAATCTGAACAATCGTGGAAATCAACCAGGCCAGCAGAACTGGAGACCGAGGCCAAACCAAGGACCAGCTAACATTTTAAACCGACCCCTAAACACTGTACCTCAGTGTCGGCAGTGTGGGCGCTACCACTACGGACTATGCCATGGGCCAAGACCAAACCCAACTCCCCAGTGCTTCCGGTGCGGAAAGATTGGCCACTATGCCAGGGTCTGTAACGAGAAGATACCGCAAGTTCCAACCCAACCTTTAATCCGACCTCCACCAGTACCAGCACGAGTTTTTACTCTAACGAATGAGGAGGCCGAAGCAAATCCTTCTGTGGTCACGGGTACGTTGACTATCTATAACGTGCCCACCTCTGTGTTAATTGACTCTGGGGCCACACATTCATTTGTGTCAGCCAAATATGTGGAAAAGGTGGGAGTTCTCCTACCTAGCTGAGTGCAATTACATAGTTACCCTACCACACGGTGATCCGACGCGCACTAACCAAGTGCTGGAAGGATGCTCCGTTAACATTGAGGGTAGAGATCTGAGCGTCGATCTGATTGTGATCCCAATGAATGACTATGATGTTATCTTTGGGATGGATTGGCTCTCGAGATATGGAGCCATTATAGATTGTCACAAGAAGGTCGTAAAATTTCAACTGCCCGAAGAAGAGGTGTTTACTTTTTCGGGAAAAACTACTATGAATCGTATTCCGCAAATCTCTGCGTTGAAGGCTCAACGACTGTTGAGGTCCGGTTGTGAGTCTTATCTAGTACATGCGGTGAAGGCAGAGGAGTTACCTCAGCCAGAACTGAAGGATGTACCGATAGTTAATGAGTATACTGATGTATTTCCCGATGATCTCCCGGGGTTACCGCCTGATCGAGAAATACAGTTTACGATAGATCTGATGCTGGGGTCCGCCCCAATCTCCAAAGCTCCTTATCGACTAGCGCCGAACGAACTGAAAGAATTGAAGGAACAGCTAGAGGACTTGTTGCAGAAAGGGTTTATTCAGCCCAGCTTTTCACCGTGGGGAGCACCAGTCCTATTCGTGCGAAAGAAAGACGGGTCGATGCGACTGTGTATTGACTATCGGGAATTGAACAAGATCACGATCAAGAATAAATACCCATTACCGAGGATCGATGATCTATTCGACCAACTACAGGGTGCTACGGTATTCTCGAAAATTGACCTCCGTTCGGGATACCATCAGTTGAAGATCAGGGAGGTAGATGTTCCTAAAACCGCATTCAGTACAAGGTACGGCCATTATGAGTTTCTGGTCATGCCTTTTGGACTGACAAATGCTCCAGCTGCTTTTATGGACTTGATGAATCGAGTTTTTAAGAACTATCTCGACTGTTTCGTAATCGTCTTTATTGACGATATTCTGATCTATTCTAAGATGAGGGAGGAACACGAGAATCATTTACGAATCGTCTTAGGAATCCTGCGAGAGAAACAGCTCTACGCCAAATTCAAGAAATGCGAATTTTGGCTTGAGCAAGTAGCCTTCTTGGGACACGTGATTTCCGGGAGTGGAATCTCCGTGGACCCGAGTAAGATTGAGGCCGTGAACAATTGGCCACGACCAACTACTCCGACCGAGGTTCGAAGTTTTCTAGGACTTGCGGGATATTACCGTAAGTTCATAGCTGACTTCTCAAGCATTGCCTCGACTCTGACGAACCTGACCAGAAAGAACGCACCTTTCAAGTGGTCTGAAGCTTGCGAACAAAGTTTTCAGGAGCTGAAGAAGCGACTCACTTCTGCTCCTATTCTGACTATACCCTCGGGAACGGGAGGATTCTCAGTCTATAGTGATGCCTCGAAAAACGGACTGGGATGCGTGCTGATGCAAAATGGGAAGGTGATCGCTTATGCTCCACGGCAACTAAAAGAATATGAAAAGAACTACCCAACCCACGACTTAGAACTTGCAGCAGTCGTCTTCGCCTTAAAGATTTGGAGACACTACCTTTACGGAGAACGGTGCGAAATCTTTACAGACCATAAGAGTCTGAAATATTTCTTCACTCAGAAAGAGCTGAATATGAGACAACGACGATGGCTGGAACTTATAAAAGACTACGACTGCGTTATTAATTATCATCCGGGCAAAGCGAACGTAGTCGCTGACGCGCTTAGTCGAAAGGCGATAGGTACGGAACTGCACAGGCTTGGAATGGAAATAGTCCATTTGGGCGAAGTCGAAACGAAACTAGCAACGCTGACTCTTCAGCCGACGTTGCTAGAGCAAATTCAAAGAACACAAAAAAAGAATGAATTCTATTTAAAGGCGAAGGATACACTACCGAGGACTTCGAAATCCGGGCAGACGGAACCTTGCTATACAAGAATCGGCTATACGTGCCCAACGACGAGGAGTTACGACGAACGATAATGACAGAGGCGCACGCAACAACGTACTCAGTACACCCGGGCGCGACAAAGATGTACCAAGATTTGAGAATGATATATTGGTGGCCGGGAATGAAGAAGGATATAGCCACGTTCGTAAGTACATGTATGACGTGCCAGCTGATCAAAACAGAACATCAGCGACCAGCTGGAACTCTGCAGCCTTTACCTATTCCTGAATGGAAATGGGACCACATCACGATGGGCTTCGTCGTTGGTTTTCCTAAAACGACGAAAGGCCACGATGCTATTTGGGTGATTGTTGATCGCCTAACCAAATCCATTTCATTCCTATCAGTTCTACTTTTTCCATGGAACGCTATGCTGAATTATATATTTAGGAAATTGTTCGACTCCATGGAATCCCAATCTCCATCGTCTCGGATCGAGATTCGAGATTTCTATCCAATTTCTGGCAGGGCCTACAGAAAGCGATGGGTACTAAACTCTCGTTCAGTATTGCATATCATCCCCAGACTGACGGGCAGTCTGAACGAACGATCCAAACCCTTGAGGGACATGTTACGAGCGTGCGTACTAGACTTCAAGGGCAACTGGAGTAAGTACTTGCCGCTGATCGAATTTTCTTATAACAATAGCTTCCACGCTACGATCGGGATGGCACCGTACGAGGCATTGTACGGGCGCAAGTGCCGATCTCCTATCCATTGGGACGAAATCGGCGAACGAGCTTTATTAGGACCTGATATGATTCGAGAAACAACAGAAGCAGTGACCAAAATTCGAGAACGAATGCGAACTGCTCAAAGTCGACAGAAGAGCTATGCAGATCATCGACGACGACCCTTGGAGTTCGCAGAAGACGATCAAGTATTTCTGAAGATTTCCCCAATGAAAGGAGTACAGCGTTTTGGAAAGAAGGGCAAGCTAAGTCCCAGATACAAAGGCCCCTTCAAGATAGTCAAACGAGACGGCGAGGTTGCGTATCAGTGTGAATTGCCGACTTCCCTATCGCAAGTTCACGACGTATTTCACGTATCGACATTACGAAAATACGTCGCGGACCCGAGTCATATCATTCAGAACGAGCTTCTTTATCAACAGCTCAAGCCTGACTTGAGTTATGAAGATAAGCCTGTAGAGATTTTGATGTACGAGTCGAAACGACTACGGAATAAGACTATTCCGTTAGTTAAGGTTTTGTGGCGGAATCAATCAGTTGAGGAAGCCACTTGGGAGCGTGAGGATGATATGAGAGTTCGTTATCCCGAATTATTCCAGTCGGCGTAATTTCGGGGACGAAATTCTTTTAAGGGGGGGAGGATGTAATACCCGTAAAATATAAATACGAGGTTTTGACATGATTAGTTATGAGATTTTGTGGACGAAGCATGAGATAAATTAATTAAAACTTTGAATCGAAAATATAGATGTTGGATGACTTCAAATTAAAAATGGAACTTAATTAAAGAACTTTTGAAAATAATAATAAAAGACATACAATATTAAGTCGGTAAATTGATAATATAGACTTGAGATATTAAGCATGGTTTAAATACATGACTTTGGCCCAAACATATTTACACGATGAGATTAATATTTACGTTGCTTGAGTGGGAAGGAAGTAACAATCACCGCCTAGTCATTTCAGATTTATTAAATCAAAGTATGATACTTATCTCCAAGTTGTACAACTAACAAAAAACATATACAAGAACAAGTGTTAAAGAGAGAGAGCGTGAGCAAGGAGAAGAAAACGATAGGAAGCCACCAAACTTTTATCTTCAAAAGAGAAACTAATCAACGAGTGAGGTATGAAATTTCATAATATATATTGAGTTGTTTCTTTTGTTTGGATATTTTAAGAATATATAGGGCTGAGTCACGATTATAAAGGACACTCAAAAGCTAACATAAATCGAAAACCCTAGTTCATAAGAATTCACTTTGTAATCATAAGGGGCTAAGATGATGTAAGTCTTAATGATTTTACAGCATGAGGTGAATTTTGATAGGTATTTCATAAGGATTAGATGTCGATATGTGATAAGTGCTTGTTTTGAATATATATGTCGATATATGTGTATACTCATTGAAGGAAGTTGTCGAAAGATATCATAAAAATCGAGATATGATTGTTCCTTTATAAGATAATATCGAGATGTGTCATAGAAGGAATTCTGAGATGATTCCAAGATGTATTATATTAAATGTCGAAGTATGAGAGCTTTTAGAATATCGAATGTGTAGTGAGAACCTCGACATTTTTAAGTAAGAGCTCGACATTTATTGGGTATAGATCTCCACAATTGGTAAAGAATGAGCTCGACATTTTATATGTAACTTCGACATTTTTCCTTCAAAAGCTCGATATTTATTAGATATAGATATATGATGGAGCTCGAGATTTTTCTTACACAGTTTTCGACCTTAGTGAGACTTTGATATAGGATTTCGATATACATACAAAGATGTCGAGCTGCTTTCATAGTAATAGGTCTCGACATTTTATAAGAGTTTCGACATCTTTAAGGAATAGACCTCGACATTTTGAGCTCGACCTAGAAATGTATTCGACATCTTTATATGTCTCGACATTTATATGTCTCGACATATGCTAAACAATGAGCTCGACGTTCTATAGGAATAGATTTCGACAATGTTTTAAATATTTCGACACTTAATATAATTTCAATAGTTTTAAAAATGTTCTACAATTAATAAATTTTCGGTATTTTAGAATTTTTGATATATCTAGGATTTTCAATATTTTAGGGTTTATTTATTTTAGGAATATCATTATTTTTAGGTTTTCATAAATTTTAGGGTTTTCTATAATTAGGGTTGGCAACTTAAAAACTGATACAGTTTAGCAAATATACTGATATAATAATATTTATTTATTCAAAGAATCGACTTATAGGGATTCCATCAGACCCCTCATTTAGCGATATCGTGAGGACAGGTAGGTGGATTATCCATCTACAATACGTAAACACATTTATGTGTTTTCATGCGATTATGTGATTTACGTGACTTATGTGCTTTATCTGTTTTACGTACGTTTTATATAATCATGTTTTATGATATTTTTATATGAATGGCACGTGCATATCACGTTAGGGCGAGAGATGTTTGTACCGTAGTGTGACGGTAATAATATGAGATATTGACGTACGGGGTAGAAAGAGATGCTTGTGATTGGGTGACTCTTAGAGGAGTCGAGGTTGGGCTCACTGGGCACCTGGCGGAGACAGACGTGATCGATCTGTCTACCCGGACGTGATCGATTCGGGGTGCATACCGCCGGATGGGATTTTCTTTGTGATTAGTGCGGGAGGTATACGACCTGGTAGGAGGACATTGACGTGACGATCAGTGCACTACCGGCGTAGCTCGCCGCGAGACTTGGGGGTGGCCTCCCAGTAGTCTATTGCGCGCGGGGGTGTCGAGCCTAACCTAGGGCCCTGTATTGTGCGAA
The DNA here is from genome assembly GCA_027422505.1 of Craterostigma plantagineum. Classification (NCBI taxonomy): domain Eukaryota; kingdom Viridiplantae; phylum Streptophyta; class Magnoliopsida; order Lamiales; family Linderniaceae; genus Craterostigma; species Craterostigma plantagineum. The sequence continues at coordinate 511,611 of JAPQWV010000358.1, forward strand.
ATAGGAATGTGAGAAAAGAAAGAGTGTGCATTATATCATGTTGTGAGAAATTGGGATCGGGTTGAGTGCACACTTGCATACATGCACTTTATTCACCTACTGGGCAAATTGCTCAGTGTTTACGTGTTGTAGGTACTGAGTCCGACGCTGATACGCGTCGTGACTGAGGCGGCTGGTGGCGGTGCTCCACGGACTTTTGAGGGCGGTGCGGTACATGGATGAGACCTGTGGAGCGGCGTTAGCGCTTTTTGTTCTTTTGATAATTTTTGGGGCTACGGCCCCGTGTACAGAGATAACGATGTAGACAGATTTTTATATTAGTGTATATTATTTTAGGAAAAAGTTTTAATTAGACGGGCCTTCCGCGGCTTACGTTGCGGAAATCCGCTACTAGTCCTAATTGGAAAAAGTAGGGTCGCCACAGGTGGTATCAGAGCGTAGGCCTTAGATTCTGATGACTGTCCATGTACTGCCGCTCAAAAGTCTGGAGAACCAGCCTGGCCTGTAAGTTTACTTCTTGAGTATGTGATTACGTGTTATTTGATACATGTGCTCTCTATGACTGATTGTAGAACTAGTTGAAAATGCCGAGGACACGTAGAGAAGTAGGTGAAACTAGTCGTAGGGCGGGTTCCGAATCCCCACCAAATGAGGACCGCTCTACCATCCATCAGTTAACTGATCTGATTCGGCGGCAGTCCGATCAGATTAATGATCTCATCCATCGCCAAAATTCCTCGGAACGTCACTCATCCCCTGGCCTAGAACGGGTAGAGGCTGCCGGGGAAAGGTTCCGACGGTTAAACCCCCCTTCGTTCGAGGAAGCAGTCGATCCTACCTTTGCGGAGGATTGGCTCAGAACAATAGAAAATATGTTTCGAGTTAGCCACCTGCCTGATACTGAAAAGGTGACGTGTGACACCTTTATGTTACGTGGGAACGCGGGCTACTGGTGGGACCACCATTCAGGTGCTCGAGGATCCCAATATGATGACCTGGGAAAGGTTCAAAACGCTCTTTCGGGCAAATACTTAACCGCACCTGATAGAGCACATAAGCTGAATGAATTTATAAACCTGAAAAAAGGAGGGATGTCCGTAGCCGACTACATCCGCAAATTTGAGCAGCTCTCGAGGTTTGCGCCACATATAGTGGCTACAGATGAGCTGAAGATCGAGCGTTTTCTAGAAGATCTCAAACCTGAGATCTTCCGAAGCGTTAGCAAGTATGATACTGAAGGAAAGACTTACGCTCGTATCGCTGAACGAGCAATATTAGCTGAGCAAGCAGAGAGTAGAGTTACCAAGGCTCAAGATGCCAAACGAGGAGCAGAGGTGCAACAAGGAGGAGGGATCAGAAACGCCCGTTCTTTGGCAAGAATCTGAACAATCGTGGAAATCAACCAGGCCAGCAGAACTGGAGACCGAGGCCAAACCAAGGACCAGCTAACGTTTTAAACCGACCCCTAAACACTGTACCTCAGTGTCGGTAGTGTGGGCGCTACCACTACGGACTATGCCATGGGCAAGACCAAACCCAACTCCCCAGTGCTTCCGGTGCGGAAAGATTGGCCACTATGCCAGGGTCTGTAACGAGAAGATACCGCAAGTTCCAACCCAACCTTTAATCCGACCTCCACCAGTACCAGCACGAGTTTTTACTCTAACAAATGAGGAGGCCGAAGCAAATCCTTCTGTGGTCACGGGTACATTGACTATCTATACGTGCCCACCTCTGTGTTAATTGACTCTGGGGGCCACACATTCATTTGTGTCAGCCAAATATGTGGAAAAGGTGGGAGTTCTCCTACCTTAGCTGAGTGCAATTACATGGTTACCCTACCACACGGTGATCCGACGCGCACTAACCAGTGCTGGAAGGATGCTCCGTAACATTGAGGGTAGAGATCTGAGCGTCGATCTGATTGTGATCCCAATGAATGATATGATGTTATCTTTGGGATGGATTGGCTCTCGAGATATGGAGCCATTATAGATTGTCACAAGAAGGTCGTAAAAATTTCAACTGCCCGAAGAAGAGGTGTTTACTTTTTCGGGAAAAACTACTATGAATCGTATTCCGCAAATCTCTGCGTTGAATGCTCAACGACTGTTGAGGTCCGGTTGTGAGTCTTATCTAGTACATGCGGTGAAGGCAGAGGAGTTACCTCAGCCAGAACTGAAGGATGTACCGATAGTTAATGAGTATACTGATGTATTTCCCGATGATCTCCCGGGGTTACCCCCTGATCGAGAAATACAGTTTACGATATGCTGGGGTCCGCCCCAATCTCCAAAGCTCCTTATCGACTAGCGCCGAATGAACTGAAAGAATTGAAGGAACAGCTAGAGGACTTGTTGCAGAAAGAAAGGGTTTATTCAGCCCAGGCTTTTCACCGTGGGGGAGCACCAGTCCTATTCGTGCGAAAGAAAGACGGGTCGATGCGACTGTGTATCGACTATCGGGAATTGAACAAGATCACGATCAGAATAAAATACCCCATTACCGAGGATCGATGATCTATTCGACCAACTACAGGGTGCTACGGTATTCTCGAAAATTGACCTCCGTTCGGGATACCATCAGTTGAAGATCAGGGAGGTAGATGTTCCTAAAACCGCATTCAGTACAAGGTACGGCCATTATGAGTTTCTGGTCATGCCTTTTGGACTGACAAATGCTCCAGCTGCTTTTATGGACTTGATGAATCGAGTTTTTAAGAACTATCTCGACTGTTTCGTAATCGTCTTTATTGACGATATTCTGATCTATTCTAAGACAAGGGAGGAACACGAGAATCATTTACGAATCATCTTAGGAATCCTGCGAGAGAAACAGCTCTACGCCAAATTCAAGAAATGCGAATTTTGGCTTGAGCAAGTAGCCTTCTTGGGACACGTGATTTCCGGGAGTGGAATCTACGTGGACCCGAGTAAGATTGAGGCCGTGAACAATTGGCCACGACCAACTACTCCGACCGAGGTTTGAAGTTTTCTAGGACTTGCGGGATTATTACCGTAAGTTCATAGCTGACTTCTCAAGCATTGCCTCGACTCTGACGAACCTGACCAGAAAGAACGTACCTTTCAAGTGGTCAGAAGCTTGCGAACAAAGTTTTCAGGAGCTGAAGAAGCGACTCACTTCTGCTCCTATTCTGACTATACCCTCGGGAACGGGAGGATTCTCAGTCTATAGTGATGCCTCGAAAAACGGACTGGGATGCGTGCTGATGCAAAATGGGGAAGGTGATCGCTTATGCTTCACGGCAACTAAAAGAATATGAAAAGAACTACCCAACCCACGAGTTAGAACTTGCAGCAGTCGTCTTCGCCTTAAAGATTTGGAGACACTACCTTTACGGAGAACGGTGCGAAATCTTTACAGACCATAAGAGTCTGAAATATTTCTTCACTCAGAAAGAGCTGAATATGAGACAACGACAATGGCTGGAACTTGTAAAAGACTACCACTGCGTTATTAATTATCATCCGGGCAAAGCGAACGTAGTCGCTGACGCGCTTAGTCGAAAAGGCGATAGGTACGGAACTGCACAGGCTTGGAATGGAAATAGTCCATTTGGGCGAAGTCGAAACGAAACTAGCAACGCTGACTCTTCAGCCGACGTTGCTAGAGCAAATTCAAAGAACACAAAAAAAAGGATGAATTCTATTTAAAGGCGAAGGATACACTACCCGAAGACTTCGAAATCCGGGCAGACGGAACCTTGCTATACAAGAATCGGCTATACGTGCCCCAACGACGAGGAGTTACGACGAACGATAATGACAGAGGCGCACGCAACAACGTACTCAGTACACCCGGGCGCGACAAAGATGTACCAAGATTTGAGAATGATATATTGGTGGCCGGGAATGAAGAAGGATATAGCCACGTTCGTAAGTACATGTATGACGTGCCAGCTGATCAAAACAGAACATCAGCGACCAGCTGGAACTCTGCAGCCTTTACCTATTCCTGAATGGAAATGGGACCACATCATGATGGGCTTCGTCGTTGGTTTTCCTAAAACGACGAAAGGCCACGATGCTATTTGGGTGATTGTTGATCGCCTAACCAAATCCATTTCATTCCTATCAGTTCTACTTTTTCCATGGAACGCTACGCTGAATTATATATTTAGGAAATTGTTTGACTCCATGGAATCCCAATCTCCATTCTCTCGGATCGAGATTCGAGAGATTTCTATCCAATTCTGGCAGGGCCTACAGAAAGCGATGGGTACTAAACTCTCGTTCAGTACTGCATATCATCCCAGACTGATGGGCCAGTCTGAACAAACGATCCAAACCCTTGAGGACATGTTACGAGCGTGCGTACTAGACTTCAAGGGAAACTGGAGTAAGTACTTGCCGCTGATCGAATTTTCTTATAACAATAGCTTCCACGCTACGATCGGATGGCACCGTACGTGGCATTGTACGAGCGCAAGTGTCGATCTCCTATCCATTGGGACGGAAATCGGCGAACGAGCTTTATTAGGACCTGATATGATTCGAGAAAACAACAGAAGCAGTGACCAAATTCGAGAACGAATGCGAACTGCTCAAAGTCGACAGAAGAGCTATGCAGATCATCGACGACGGCCCTTGGAGTTCGCAGAAGACGATCAAGTATTTCTGAAGATTTCCCCAATGAAAGGAGTAAAGCGTTTGGGAAAGAAGGGCAAGCTAAGTTCCCAAATACATAGGCCCCCTTCAAGATAGTCAAACGAGTCGGCGAGGTTGCGTATCAGTTAGAATTGCCGACTCCCTATCGCAAGTTCACGACGTATTTCACGTATCGACATTACGAAAATACGTCGCGGACCCGAGTCATATCATTCAGAACGAGCTTCTTTATCAACAGCTCAAGCCTGACTTGAGTTACGAAGAGAAGCCTGTAGAGATTTTGATGTACGAGTCGAAACGACTACGGAAGAAGACTATTCCGTTAGTTAAGGTTTTGTGGCGGAATCAATCAGTTGAGGAAGCCACTTGGGAGCGTGTGAGGATGATATGAGAGTTCGTTATCCCGAATTATTCCAGTCGGCGTAATTTCGGGGACGAAATTCTTTTAAGGGGGGAGGATGTAATACCGTAAATATAAATACGGGGTTTTGACATGATAGTTATGAGATTTTGTGGACGAAGCATGAGATAAATTAATTAAAATTTGAATCGAAAAATATAGATGTTGGATGACTTCAAATTAAAAATGGAACTTAATAAAAGAACTTTTGAAAATAATAATAAAAAGACATACAATATTAAGTGGGTAAATTGATAATATAGACTTGAGATATTAAGCATGGTTTAAATACATGACTTTGGCCAAAACATATTTACACGATGAGATTAATATTTACGTTGCTTGAGTGGGAGGAAGTAACAAATCACGCCTAGTCATTTCAGATTTTTTAAATCAAAGTATGATACTTATTCTCCAAGTTGTACAACTAACAAAAAAACATATACAAGAACAAGTGTTAAAAAGAAGAGAGCGTGAGCAACGAGAAGAAAACGATAGGAAGCCACCAAACTTTTATCTTCAAAAGAGAAACTAATCAACGAGTGAGGTATGAAATTTCATAATATAAATTGAGTTGTTTCTTTTGTTTGGATATTTAAGAATATATAGGGCTGAGTCACGATTATAAAGGACACTCAAAAGCTAACATAAATCGAAAACCCTAGTTCATAAGAATTCACTTTGTAATCATAAGGGGCTAAGATGATGTAAGTCTTAATGATTTTACACATGAGGTGAATTTTGATAGGTATTTCATAAGGATTAGATGTCGATATGTGATAAGTGCTTGTTTTGAATATATATGTCGATATATGTGTATACTCATTGAAGGGAAGTTGTCGAAAGATATCATAAAAATCGAGATATGATTGTTCCTTTATAAGATAATATCGAGATGTGTCATAGAAGGAATTCTGAGATGATTCCAAGATGTATTATATTAAATGTCGAAGTATGAGAGCTTTTAGAATATCGAAATGTGTGATAATAGTAGTGAGAACCTCGACATTTTTAAGTAAGAGCTCGACATTTATTGGGTATAGATCTCGACAATTGGTAAAGAATGAGCTCGACATTTTATATGTAACTTCGACATTTCCTTCAAAAGCTCGATATTTATTAGATATAGATATATGATGGAGCTCGAGATTTTTCTTACACAGTACACCAATGTCGTCTCGGTGCCATAGAAAGCCGCCCTTGACTCAACTATGAGTCGACAACAAATGCCCAAAGTATCGATCGCTTTTAAGCGATATACAACATGCGTACTCAACCCGCACAACCCCACCCACACATGATCGTGCATGCTCGTGATATGCAACATGAGATAATGCTAAACTACTTACCGTGCATAGGCATCTAATTTACTTCACATAATTTAGGCAAAACACAGAGAGGCACGTAAGTTGCATAAATTAAGCACTTTTAACATGTTATGTGTTGTAGTGAAGTGAAGTTTCCACTTACCTGTCGTCCGAGTTATGCTATTTCACTGTCTTGGGAATTGCCTACCGTTCGACCTTTAACATAAATATTTGCGCATTAGTGTCGTCTCTTGATTGCGGACTACGCTAAAATATTTAAATTTGGTTATGCTATTTGCTAAGTTTCTAAGTCCTTCGATTTCTACCCTAAGTCGTGTTAGCACTTAGTATATGCGTATATCTATGTAGTTCGGTGAAACACCTAAGTGTTGAGTCGATTCGCCCGATTCGTCAACCTTCAAATCGTCCATTTCATCATTCATGAAATCCCGTGATTCGCCCGATTTATCATGACTTGGTTTCGTCGATTAGTGTATGCATCGATCACAATTTCGTTCGACTTCTTGGGAATACTAGTTTACGCGAGTGGTAGCTCCTCGTCCTTTTCTTCAAGGCTTCCTCGATGGTGGTGGATGGCACTATATCGTCACGCCGACCTCGCAGTGTACCACGGAATCAGTCTCTAAAGATGGCTAGAGAGAGAACTGAGCCGTCGCGTGGGAGAAAACGTGGTGCGTTTTGGGTGTGTTTTGTGCCTTTTGTTTATTTCGAAAATCACTCTTTTTTTTCTCTCTCTGGACTTGGATTTCGATATCTTAGTCCTTAAAGTGTGAGAGATTTTTGTCAAATCTTACTCTCTTTTGAATTTCAAATACAAACTTAAGGAAACTCGCTATTATTAGAAAACTAACTTAAATACCATGTCAAACTTAGTATATTTAAATATGGTATGGAATTCGAAATTTAATCCTAAATTAATTTCGAAATTTAAATAAATAATATTCGAAATATTTATTCCATATTTATTTGTAATAAATATGCAAATTCCGAAAATACCCTTAAAGGCATATTTCGAAATTAGCTTAAAGTGAAATCCAATTTTATCCTCAAGCCCATTAAGACTTGGTCAAGCCCAAGTCTTAAAGTTTAGTTTCATAAGAAGTCCAACTTCGATCCAAATAAATGGCCCGAGGCCCATTAAGGCGTGGCCCAAGGCCGTTAAGGCCCAAAGCACTTCTCTCCTTATCAGTACACGTGCTGATCCTTTTTAAGCCCGACGCTCTAGGTTCGATTCAATTGGCAAGGGAGAAATCCAAGAGTTCGATAGTTACCTAGCCAATCCCGAAGTACCGAACCGTAACCCGATTTGAGTGCGAATTTTGACCCAGTAGCTTTATCCCAGAAACCTCACTATAGATAACAGTGCTACGTATAAAGCCTTCAGCTGTGTCCCCAATCAAGTGAGAGCCATGGTCCATGTCAAACTCACTAAACTCGATTCTGTGATAACACGGAGACGAGGCAAATTACCAAAACCCTCCATGTCTCACATGAGTTAGTTCAATACCTTGGCCAATGATTTCGTAATTTCCCTGTCGTCGTTCGCATAGGACATTTATCTCGATACTTGCGAGACTGTGAATCCGTACTCGGCGGTCTAAGCCCTACAATCACAAATCGTCATCAAGACTGCATCTGCCTACTGACCCATATAACAGCAATCGGGTCGAGGGGAACTAGTGACAGTCAAGACTTCGAAGTCAACTCCGTCAAAGCCCCTTTCGGTCTAAGGTTCACTTAGACTACTATAGTGTTGTCGTCGGTCATTGACACTCCTTCAGTAATATAGCCATGTTTCGGCCGTACGACCCGTGAGTCAGTGTCCTTGAAACGAGTCAATCCCTTGATTCGATTCGTATCACAAGTCATGACCTCCTATTCCAAGCGATGAGATATCGGCCACACGATAGGTCATCGACAAAATAAACCATGATAGGTTATCCAACACCCAACTGGAGCCTCATGCTTACGGACTTTTAGTGTTTGAGATTAAGAGTCCACTGGTGCCTTCCTCTCTCGTACCCATCGAGATGAGTGACTCAACTCGACACATTTGGATTTGTTCATTTGTTGCTTTACGGATGCTAAGTAAAGAACTCTTATATCCAATAAATGAACAATGCCTTTCATTAAACACATGAAAATATCTTATTAGACAAAATGTCGAGTGATAAATAATCTAATGCCCTATACAATCTAATCCCCGTACAGATTCGAGGGCATATTCCTAACAATCTCCCACTTGCACTCAATGCCATGCGCTGCAGTATCTAATACCCATCTTTTCGAGATGACTAGCTAGCATTGCCTATGATAGAGGCTTGGTGAACGGGTCGGCCACTTTAGGACCCATCGAAGTTGGGCACCTCAAAAAAAAATGATTCATGGCAGGTACAAAGAAGAAATCTAGAAAGAAAAACAAGTGGTACCTCGACAGTGGGTGTTCCACCATATGACAGGTGATATCAGTAAGTTTGTGTCGGTGAAGCATATGACGGAGGATATGTCTCCTATGCCGACAACACAAAGCTAATATTATTGGAGTTGGAACTGTTGGTAACACTTTATATACTACTATAGATGACGTATGGTTGGTTAAGAATCTAGAACATAACCTTATTAGCATTAGTCAATTATGCGATAAGGGTCATACGGTTACTTTTGAAAATGATAAGTGTGTAGTTAGAAATGATGACAAGGTACTATGTAGTGCATCTAGGGATAGAAATATCTATTGCATAACTCTTGATGATATCACTGACCAGAATGTCAAGTGTTTAGCAGTTACACAGGATAACACCTGGTTATGGCACAGACGCCTAGGACATGCCAATATGGAATTACTGTCTCATATCACAAGCAATGCACTGGTACGAGGTGTTCCTGACATAAAGTTCGTCAAGGAAACATGCAAGGCGTGCCAAATGGGCAAGCAGACCAAGACATCGTTCAAAGCAAAGAATGTGATATCTACAAATCTATCACAACAGTTACTCAGTTGAGCAGTCTTACACAGTTGATGGTAATAACCATCGTACAATGTCGAATATTACACATGGAGCGGTCTTACAAAATGTTAGCAAATCACTACACCTTTGAATTCATATATGTCGATCTCGGACCTATGAATGGGGATATTCCCGAAACTCACACAGAAAAAAGAAAGTGAGTTGGACAAAAAGAAAAGCAACTTGGACAAAAAAAGAAGTGACTTGGACAAAAAGAAACGAAGTGGCTTAGACAAATCTTTTTTGTCGATAACCTCAGACCAATCAATCGAATATTGATTAATACGTAATCGATCGAACAGTATTTGAAAACGGCTCTTCTGCTCAGAAACAAAATGTTCCAAATGTTCCTAGAAATTCTTGCTCCCATTGGACCATTTGTATCTATATGCATCAGGGTCCCAATTCATGGATCTCTTGGTTCGAGAAATCAAGATAAGAGGATCGAACCATTTCTTCTGACTCTTTTCAATTTCGATAAATGTTGGTTTATCGTATATTTCATTAGAGTTCTATGATTCAGAGTATCCTTTCCTATTTGATCCCCTTGAATTCTATATTCGAAGTTGCGATCGGATCGATTCATTAAAAAGAATCGATTCAATACATTTCTTATGTACCCATAGGTACTATATTGGATTTGAATCAGATTTCGGATCAATCTAGATTTATTGACTCCTCCATTATGTTGTTGCTAGCAAATACCACTATTTTTTATTTTGGATCTTCCAAATCATTCCCGCAGGAGATCTGGACCCATTTTTTTCCGATCATTCGAGAAAAAGATTCATTCTCTTCATAAAAAATAGGAGGTAGAACGAATAAAGATGTCTTTTTCAATTCATCCCTGGCCTCATTCAAGAATGGTTTTTGATCCAATCCGTAGGAATCAATAGAAAAGGCAAATCCCTTATGATACACCAGATTCGGTCGGCTCGGTACTGATAGAGTGAATAGCTACGACCATTCCAATGCTCCCTTTCGCCATGCATAAACTAAACCAACAATTAAGATAAGCACGAAAATTAAAGCTTCTATAAATACAGATACACCCAATACATCAAAACTCATTGCCCATGGATAAAGAAAAACCGTTTCAACATCAAAAACAACAAAAACTAGAGCAAACATATAATAACGGATTCGAAATTGTAACCAAGCGTCGCCCATTGGTTCGATACCCGATTCATAACTAGAAAGTTTCTCCGGTCCTTTCCTAATTGGGGCTAAAATACCGGCAATTAAAAATGTCAAAATAGGAATAAGACTTGATATTATTAAAAATGCCCAAAAAGTATCATATTCGTAAAGTAAAAACATAGACACACTCCTATGAACGTGGAAAATATACCGATTGGTCCATTTGAATTGAAGTTGTAAAGTTATCCATAACTGTTTAGTCAAAACAAGAATTCATTTTGATCAAACCATCTAGTTTCCTTTGTGTATTGTGGAGCATATCTCATTTCAAGATTGATCGACTCACTTGACGGGGATCCTATTTTTCGATTTTCTTAAATCTCTTTAATTAGTATAACTCTATATGTTACGCTTAGACAAATTATCTTGTTTTCGCCTAGGATTGTTGTTTTTTTGTAGTGATTTCGAATCTAACAAGTATTCAAATGTAAGAGAATGGGTAGATATTTGCATTTCAGGATTTCAAATCTCTTAATTTTAGTGTTGGTATATTACGTTTAGTCAAATTTGGGTGGGATTTTCTCTTGATTGAATACAGAAAAAGAAGACCATACCTTTCCTTTTCTCGTTGTGCTTTGGTAGGTCTAGGTAAGGTATATGACGAAAAAACGTATTTCCATTGTTGACAATGAACCTACCAAAGGGACTTGTTTTTTAACAAACTTGAGCTTGTCGACAAATAGATCAAGTTATTCCCTAAAGCTATTTGAATAACTTTTTGGAGTTTTTAACTAGACTTGTGTCATGATTTTGACTTCTTAAATTTATTAAGATTAGGTATACCAAAGAACAGGAGTATTCTTAACTTAACTCCTTGATTGTGGATAGGAAAAACAATATGGAATTTCCTATAATAGTCGATCAGTGGAGCAGTCTCAATGAAATTTTTATAATAACACTTCTGTATCATTGGCTCTATTGATGTGTTTCCTTATGTTAAAGATCACTTTAATCGTGTATTTGGATAGCAGACTTTTTTTAGGGCAAAGTGTTAACGGAAATCGTGTAGGAATTAAAACTATAAGTCTGAGGATCATTCTTTCTCCATAAAGGCACAACAAACAGTTCAAATTACAATGTCGATAGTTTTTGCTGAAATTGTGCTGCATAAGAGCAAGGGGCAGTGCAGAAAGATAATTGGCGTATACCTTCAGATGCCAGTTTAGGGGCGTCTGTGTATGTTTCCTTGGCTCGAGTTAGGTTTCTTGCAGTATTCAAGATTATAGGCATAGAAAGTGACGGCGTATGAAATGATGAGGTTGTCAACATAGTATAACATGAAATATTGAACCCCATTGAGCAAGATATTTGACCATAGGTTTTACTGAATATGGTATGTGAGCAATGAACACTGTACTTAACTTTCATATGTTTGAATACATTATTTTTTATAATTGCTTATAAACTTATCCATGTACATGACAGAAGCTTCGAAATATGTATTTAAATTTGATGGAATATGTCCCATGATATGGGCTTTGGTTGTATCGCCCGGGTGTAAGAAGGTGAAGCTGCATAATCTAATATGGTTCCTAGGATTTGGTGATTTTAGGAGTGAGATTAATTCATCAAGTTGATAATGTAAGATTGTTGCTATAGCGATGTTATAAGACTGCTTCACGGGTGTTTCACGGGTTGACATTATATAGGATATGATAAAAATAATATTGTAAGTGGACAACTAAAACACTATAATATAGCAAAAGATCGGGAGTCAAATACCTCTGGCTCAAACGGGTCAAATCTCAAAAACTTTGAACATCAACGGGTCAGAATAAAAGGATGAAGTCTTTAACTCACATATTATATTCGAATTATATAGTGATTTTTTACGTTGTTGCTACATTATTTCTATTGTTTTTTAGAGTTGGAAATTTTCTTGCCCAGCCGTAAGATTCGAATCTTGCCTCCGAAGGGAATTAACGAGCTTATGTTGTGCGGTATCTATTTAAGATCTGCTATCATTGAAGCTCTTATTTGTTTAATTTATCTTCGATTTGATAGCCATTTTGTGTAAAACCGGTTCTTTTGGGGAAATTGATCTGAGATTCTTTTTTCTTTCTACAGTTCAATACACCAAATATGCACGTGGAACATTGAATTAATTTTTGCACTAAGCAAAGATCTTTCGAAGGTACAATTATTACAGTATGTGGACCATGTTATGGTTTTTCTTGGTTTAGGAATGAAATGTTTATAGTAATATTTATATCTTATTTTACTAAGATATCAATTCTTGGCATGGTTGTGGGAGTTCCGCTAGCAACTGCATGCTTTATATATCAGAAGCAGTGTTCGAGTTGGCGAGTTTTTTAATATCCATGATTAGTTTATGAGTTAAAGGTTACACTTCCAAAAAAATATCAAAGGTAGTTCGCCAGGAGTTGGATCGTCATTTATAATGTGTGATGCATAGTTGCATGTTCATTTTATTTTATCGAATATAGGATATGGTTTGCCATTATGTTCATCTTATCTAACTATCTTAGGAAAATATGATTATATTAAAATGTTTAGAAGTTTTCAGAAGCTGTTACTAGCTTTTCATTTTATCTCTGTCTGGGACTGAGTTAATATATTTACAGCACTTGGAGACTAAGCGTGGCTCTTCAGAATATGGACCAAAGCATTGTTCTAGGAATGACAATCATGAGATCACATTGATGAAAACCATTCTAGGCTTCTATGTTGATTTATTTATGAAAATTGCCATCCCCTTACAACCTACTGAAAATCTGCCACGTCATCAATATTGAGGGTTTTTATGGTTATAAAAGTAGTAGAAATAATGACCATTTTAGCCCTCCATGTGAGTGGAATTACAAATGCCATTCTATATATGACCAATTGGAAAAATTATATTGAACCAAATTTAAGAACATATTGATAGATTTATTACTTTGCGCGAAACAGTTTGTCTTATGAATGCATAGAATAACATTGGAAATCTATGAAAATACACTACCGGTGAAGACTTAAACGACTCTTATAAAATTGTTCGCCCACTGCAATACATTAGAAAACTATATTCGCACCAGTGACAATTTCCCGTCAACCACACCGACGCGTACTCATCACTCATTGTCGACCCATCAACATCTACGTCAGCGACAAACGATGAGTCCACATCAACAACCAACTTCATAGGATCAAACCGTTTAAGCAAAGGTTCAGTGAAATCATTCCAAATCGGAGTATCCGTACTTTCGCAAAACTCATTATACCATTCCCGAGCCTTCCCTTTGACGTAGAGGTAGGTGACCTTCGTTCGCTCGACATCAGTGAGGGTCGTCAATGCAAAGTATTGATTGCATTTCTCTACCCAAGCTATCGCATCTGTTCCATCGAAGATGTGAGGCGCCTCGATCCAAGTAATCACCATCGCAGAAATCATTGTCGAGAATCGAGTGCTCTCATACCACTTGTAAGATCCCGATCGTAATTTGGTTGGTTTCTTTACTTGGAATTTAGTTGAACAGCTGGTGTGCGCGCTTTTATATTCGAGAAGAGAAAGATCGAAGGACGATCGAAGGGGGATAGATCGAGATAGAGAGAGCTGAGAGAGATATAGAAGATCGAAGAAATAGATGATCGAGAGGTAGAAAAGAGATCGAGAGTTAGGAGAGAACCATAGAACATAGAAGTAGATTAGAATTGTATTTATTGCTTACCCCATTTGATACATTCGTTACAGAATATACACATAACTAGTAAATGGGCCAAAAGCCATGAACTAACTCGTACAGCCAAACCCAACTTGTATGGGTCAAGCCCAACTGGGGATATGACAGTATGTCCCCTAAAAAACTATAAATACCGTCAGTTACTCCTAGAGTTTGCCATTCGTCGACACCTAGAGTTACTCCTAGAGTTTGCCATTCGTCGACACCATTATCATTTTCTACTGCCTCCATTACCATTTTCACATTGCATTTACTCTTTTTACATCATCCGAAAAGGAAACTACCGTCTTGACTGAGGCAAATGCCACCCCTCCCCTAACCTTTTTTTGGCAGTTTTCGGATCAAGTACGCGGTATTATTTCAGCGGGAAGAAGCTCGTTAGTTGTTTACGCGGTAGGTCATTTTCCGACGCCATCACTACTAATATTCTAGATGTCAACAAACTCCGCAAATAACATTTTCGGAGTTTTGCTACATGTTGAGTTCCTGTTATTTTTTGTTCAAGATCGAATAGTGAGAAAGAGCAAAATTACTAGTGAGAGCGGATAATGTTCTTATATGGACTGTAGAAAAACAAATTATTTTCTTGGCAAAGTTTGTTTACTTCACTTGTTAATACATATGCTTTTGTTTTTTTTTCTCTCTCTCACACCTATGTGATACAATGCACGCACCTATATATATAGATATATATGATAAGAGAAGATAGATGAGGTGAACACACATGATATAATTAAATCATGTGTATTTTATTTTTTGGCTCTAGCATCCTTTCTCGACTTCTTTTGTTTTCCTTGGTCTTCCTTGGTTGTCTGCTACTTCATGCATGTATTTTTTTTTATTTTATTATTCACTCTTATATATCTTTGTGGGATATTGAGCTTATTCAACAAATTCGTCCCTTAAGCTCAATGCCTTCCTGTTTTTCATTTCGAGCATATGCTTCAGGTATTCAAACGTACTTGTTGGTAACGACTTCATGAAAGTATCTGCAACCAGTTCGAGACTTGCTACGTGCACCATCTTCACTTCTCCATTTCCTACGTGCTCTCTGATAAGAGAAATCGAGCATCAATATGCTTGCTTCTCTCATGATGAACCGGATTTTTCGCCAGCTCAATCGCCGACTTATTATCTACTCGAACTTCGGTTGGCTCGACTTGTTGAAGATTCAACTCGAGCAATAAATTTCTCAGCTGCTTCTTCGATAGCCATGTGAACGTTGTGCTTCCTAAAATAAAATACATAGCCACCCGTACTTCTTCGATCATCGATATGTCCACACCAATCACTGTCTGAATATCCGACAAGTTTTCCGTCACTCGCCTTTGAGTAAAACAGACCTAGTGATTGTGTTCATCGGATGTATCGAAGAATTCTCTTGATTGCCCATAGATGTGACTGTCTTGGTTCTTCCATGTAGCGACTAACGACTCCAAGGCTATAAGCGATGTTGGGTCTAGTGCAAGTGAAGTATCGGAGACTTCCCATGAGACTTCGATATTCGGTTGCGTTTACTCCTTGTCCTCACTCAAACTTAGGTAGCTTCATTCGAAGTTCCACTGGTGTAGCTACCGGCTTGCTTTCCTCCAGTTTATTTTTCATATGTCTTTCGCATACGCTTCTTGTGACATGAAGATTTTCGTGCTTCTTTGCTCGACTTCGAGACCAAAAAATATTTCATTAGTCCCAATCTGTCATCTCGAATTCTTTCATCATCGCCTTCTTGGAGTCGTTGATTATTTTGTCGCTGCTCCCCATGAAAACATCAACATAGAGAGCGACGATGATCATTTTACTTCCTTCTCTTTTGACGTATGCATGCTCGAATGGACATTGCTCGGATTTGTTCGTTTTGAAGTACCCATCGATCCGAGTGTTCCAAACTCGCGCTGCTTGCTTCAGCTCGTAAAGCGTTTTCTTTAGATTTAACGCTTTGCCTTCTTCTCTCGATTTTGAATATCGCGACGGCAGTTTCATGTAGGCTTCCTCCTCAAGCTCCCCATTTAGAAACACGGACTCCACGTCCATTTGATAGATCGGCCAACTAAGTTGTCAGCTTGGGCAAGAAGCGAACGGATTGTCTCATTCTTGCAATGGGAGCAAAGACTTTATCATAGTCAATTCCTGCTCGTTGTCTGTAGCCCTTCGCCACCAATCTTGCTTTGTAACGTTCAATTTTTCCTTAAGCATTGATTTTCTTTTTATAAACCCATTTTACTCATGGGTTTATGCCCGTGTGGCAATTCCACCAGCTTCCATGTGTCATTTTTTTCAATCGCCCTGATCTCCTCGTGCATCGCCGCTTTCCATCTCTTGTCTCTTACGGCTTCTTCAAAATTAATTTGCCTAGTCGGCCAGTAAGCATACTAGGTGAACCTGTTTGGTTGTTTCGTACATGTCATGCATGCTTCGCATGCTGGGCTCCCGTCTTGGTTCGTCCTCGTCGATAGTTTCTTGAGATGAAACTGAGATGGATGTTGGTGCAACACTCAGTGGTTCTTTACTATCACTTTTTTTATTTTCTAGATCATATAGTCGGTACGCCTTTGTCTTCTCATCGTCCAGCTTGGTTCTTTTCTGGTCAGGCACAAGTGCATACGCCACTCTTCTAAAATTTTGAAGTGCGCTATTTTTGGTTTCTGACCACTCCATGCTTCTTTTGGTGTTCGATTCTCGAGGTTGTGATGTGGGCATCGATTTTGAATATAAACAGCACATTATACAGCCTCAGCCCAGGACTCCTTTGGCATCTCTCTGCTTTTTAACATTGATCGAACCATGTCGAGTATTGTACGATTTTTCCTTTCAGCCCGCCGTTTTGTTGTGGCGAATAGGGTGCGATGAGGAATCTCCTGATGCCTTGTTCCTCGCAAAAGGCTACGAAAGCCCTCTGAATATGTATTCTCCACCTCGGTCTAAACGGTGCGCCTTGATGCTTGAATTTTAAACGTCTCCAGCGCTTGGGATTTTTCTTTCAAAAAATATACCGAACTCTTTCTCGAGTAATCGTCGATGACGTGATGAAGTATCTTTTCCGCTAAATGATGCTGGCGTGATAGGTCCGCATATATCAGTTTGTATCAGCTCGAGCGGTTTGCTTGCTCGAAATCCTGCGTGCTTCTGAAACAACGTCTGCGCCTGTTTGCCAATCATGCACTTTTCGCAAAGCTTCTTTCCTTCCTCTATCATTGGCATTTTGTGCACCATGCCACACTTGGAGAGCTCTTTCAGGCCTCCATAGTGTAGATGTTCGAATCGCATGTGCCATAAATGACCTTTGTCATCCAAGTCAACTTGCAGGCATTTTTCTTGAATTGTCCTCAGGTTGAGTATGAACATTCGGTTCCTTTCCATCTCGACTCGTGCAATTATTCGACCATCTTTGTTTCGTAGTTGTAATGAACGGTCCCTCATGAACACCGAGCATCCCTTTTCAAGCAACTGTTCCATGCTTAAGATGTTGGCTTTTAAATCTGGTACAAGTAGACGTCCTCGACTCATCCTTGTTTGCCATCCGTTTGAGAGAAATATATTTTTCCTCGGCCTTTGACTTCTATTTTTGATCAATACCCGAAAGACACACGTCCTTCGTCGTCATCTTCTTCAAATCTGTTGATAGATATTTGTGCTCGCTCATGTGATTGCTAGCGCCGGTGTCAAGATACGACACCATGTCACTAATCGGACTTTTATCTTTGAGCGCCATTAACAGAACGCCATCTTCTTTTGGCTCTTCTTGTGCGATTAGATTAGGTTGGCATTTTCTTCTATCTTCTTGTTGGACCAACAGTCCTTCGCAAAATGCCCAAATTTTCCGCAAGTGTAGCATTCAACGCTCGGTCGATTTGAGCGGTTGCCACGTCCTCGTGCTCGACCTTGTCCTCTCCAATTTTGGTTGTTGTTTTGTCCTTCTTTTCCGTGATTGTAGCCTCGTCCTTGGCATGTGCTTTGACCGAAACCACGTCCTCGTTGGCCACATCCTCCTCCTCAACTGCGGTGTGTATGCAATGCCTTGTCGTCATTAATGGACAATTTCATCTGTACGGCCTCGTCTAAAGACTCCTGCTTCTTCTTTTTCTTTCGCTGCTCGTGAGCTTCGAGTGAATCAGAGAGTTCATCGATCGTCATTTTTTCAAGGCTTTTGATTCTCAATCGCACACAGGACATTCTCGTATTCGTTCGTCAGAGATCGCAAGATTTTCTCAACGACTCAAGCATCAGTAAGGGCCTCGCCGTTTCTCTTCAATTGGTTCACGATGGTTTGCACTCTCGTTATATACTCGGACACGCCTTCGCCCTCCTTCATTTTTGTCATTTCGAACTCGCCAAGAAGGTACTGCAACTGTCCTTGCTTTACTCGATCGGCACCTTTTCTTTTATTTTTTAAAAGATAAGATAAAGGAAATGCAATGCTTGAAAGTCAAACCCGCAACCTAACCTTTGTAATACCAAATCTCTATAATTAGACCAATCGAATTTTGCCTTTGTACGCTTTTTCCAGCGTCTCCCATGCATCCTTCGATGTTTTGGCCTCGGGTAGTTTTTCGAAACCGGCTATCTACAGATTGGTATATGGTATAAAGTGCAAACTTATCTTATTTGTGTGATTCCTTCAGCGTCTTTAGTTGGGCTGTTGTGTACTCGTCTGTACTTTCGGGTTAGGTATATCCTTCAACTTCTCCACTTGTCATAGTTGAACTTGGTGAGCCTCGGGTTCGGCATTTGTCCAAGTTGTTGCTCCGACTATCCACATAACTCTGATTCCAATTTGTTAATTTTTTTTTTTTTTTGTGCAAGATCGAATAGTGAGAAAGAGCACAAATTACTAGTGAGAGCTAGTAATGTTATTATATGGCCTGTAGAAGGACAACTTATTTTCTTGGCAAAGTTTCTTTACCTCACTCGTTAATACATATGCTTTTGTTTTTTTTTCTCTCACACCTATATGATACAATGCATGCACCTATATATATAATATATACGATAAGAGAAGACAAATGAGGTGAACACACATGATCTAATTAAATCATGTGTATCTTGTTTTTTTCGGCTCTAGCATACTTTCTTAACTTCTATTTTTCTTTTTTCCCCCTTGGTCTTCCTTGGTTGGTTTGCCACTTCATGCGTGTGTTTTTTTATTTTATTTTACTTTATTCACTCTTGTATATGGATGCCAACGGGCCGGTATGGGTCGGATTTGGCCAGACCCGAGACCTAACCCGATTATTTTTTAGCGGACCCGAGACCCGCCCATCCCTGCCTCGGTCTGGACCCGCTCCGCCCCGGGCTGGACCCGAACGAACCGGGTTTGACGCGCCAAACCGGGATATATTGATTTTTTTTATTTTTTTTCTTTTCTTTTATTTTTTAAAAGATAAGATAAAGGAAATGCAATGCTTGAAAGTCAAACCCGCAACCTAACCTTTGTAATACCAAATCTCTACAATTAGACCAATCGAATTTTTTATTCATAATATTAACAATAAAATTATATAACTTAATTACGAAACGAATTATAATATATATATGTGTTTTCGGGGCAGGTTTGACCAGAAACGGGACCCGCCCCGAACCCAACCGGGTAGAAGAATTCACATCCATTACCCGCTCCATACCCGATTATTTTAAAAATACCCGGTCCATTAGGAGCGGGTCCGAAGCGGGTCTGGGTCCGGACCCGACCCATTGCCATCCTAGTCTTGTATATCTTCGCGGGGTATTGAGCTTATTCAACAGTTCCTTCACCTGATATCTTTTTATCTTGAGCGAGTGAAAAGTTGATGTTTTGATCGCTTGGGGTAATTTTGTGAAGATGGGAGAGGAAACTGCTTTGGTTGTTCTTTCATCCTACGTTTGCGCATCAGCCTTTTGGTAGCTATTTTATGTTGTCGTGGATGTGCGTACACGCACTTGGCCACGGCGTCGTATTTCTTGAACTCTCGGTCTTGGCTTTTCACTCGGTGAATGTTTGTTCGTTTAATCACAAGGAAAAATCATTGAATTGAAAAGAATAAAACCCTAATAATCGATCATAGTTTCGTGGTGTTTCTTGGCTGTCCGTAAAGAGAACACACACAAGTATACATTGCGCATTCATTATCACCAGTAAAATGCATCATCATCAAACTCTTATACCACACGCGATTCATAAACTCATAATCTTCGATGGTAGCAGCAATATTTCGTTGTCGACTGATTTTATACTACTTTTTCCTGAGTAGAATATTTTAACATGCAACCTATATTATTATTATCATTAAGTAATTATAACTTAAAGCTATGATTCGCACAAATGAGAGAAAGAAGAGCAACGAATATTTATTAACTTGAGAAAACACACACACCCATAAATCTTCGACTTCTTCCAAAATATTCGAGCGTATTCCTTTAGAGATATAAAAGGATACAAATATCCCAGAACCTCCAATTGGCGCATGGGAGTACCTCGCATGTTTTTTGTGTAAAATGCGAATAAATAATAATAATAATAATATATAATAATAATAATAATAATAATAATAATAATAATAATAATATATAATAATATAATAATAATAATATAATAATAAAATAAAGATAGACAGACAAGACAAGCTAGAGTTTGATCATTTCTCCGCACCAAAAACTATTCTTGACACGTGGCGGCAGCTTTTGGCCGGCGATCATTTAAAGGGCTATTGCAGGTTGAGAGAGTTTTAATTATTTTCGTTCGGAGGCATTAATTAATGAGTAAATTAGAAAAAAAAAAAAAAAAAAAAAAAAAAACCTATAATGAGTTTAAACTTACGACAGTCCCTACAAAATTGTTTTGTTATGAGGTGTTGCCATTAGGCAAAATTTTACTTTTAACTCCCTATGTGCAGATAATACCCTTTGTCTTCTCCAAATAAAACAAAAAAAAACAAAAAAAGCAAATAAAAACATCTGTAGTACACCATGGAGCAGAGAGAATTCATCCAATTGTCCTTGGGGAGGTATGATTTAGGGTTTTGACACTAGAAAACAATAGGGTCTACAATTAGTACGGTGATTCTGACTTGGGGACGAGCTGAAAACAATATGATAAGTTGAGCTGGTGAATTGATTGGTTAGCTCGGTATGAGCCTTTACTGGCCTAGGCTCGTGCCTATAAGAGAGGAAAATGAGGTCGTGCACCATAATGGAGCTCGTGGGACTCGTGGTCGTAGCGGACTCTCCTGGACAGCGCTGGTAATAAGAATTCTGAGAACCTCTTCTTAGTTTTTGATGATTTGCAGATTCGATTTGGTTATCTTCTTCGAAGGGTGGAGGCATCATTTCGTGTCGAGTAAGAAAACCCTATCGATGAAGGAGAGCTTTCGATCTTCAGAATCATCTTCTCCACGGTTTGATTCATTGTAATGGTTTTGGTCATCTTTGCTGCTTTAATGGGTTCGAAGATCATACACGGCGAAGATATGACGAATCTATGGGATCGTATCTGCTCACCCTTCGAGCCAGGTGATTAATGATCATATGCATAGATCTATTTTATCTACTCTCTCGAAGTTTTACGATCATCGTTTTTTTTTTTCGTAGGATGATATCTCTCGAAGGCTACAAAATAGTCTTAGGCGTATGTTTAGCGGTTACAACTTGGTGTCAGCCACGATGGTGGCGGCGTCCCTCGGGTTTCAATTCCTCCTCCACACGATGTTTCAGGATTCGATGCTGAGCTTTTCTATAAGATTGGAAGATGCATAAGGGTTTGGACTATTGAAGACTAAAATGAGATGAAAATTAGATCGGAGGATGCATACGGGAGCTGATAAGGTTAAAGGAACGTGATAGTATTGAAGATAGATATGATATGATTCATCTATGCTATGTTCTCTTGATCGGTTATGTACTTTGTTATGTAATTCTTGCACACACACTACATGGACTGCCTTTATATAAATGATTGAGGCTGCAAGAAGCATCAACTATTTTGTTGTATGAACAAGGCTTCTGCAAAAGTTCGAAATGAGGTTGCAAGGATTAGGCGTGAAGGTAATTAATTTGTCTTATTTTTCAATTATTGGGTTGATAACAGAGCATGTGACAGTCGATACTTGATTTCGAGGGTAAAATACCTAAATCGTGACAATAAATACCTAATTAGGGGCCAAAGTACCGCTATTTATGAACCAAATACATGTCAATCGGGGCGATACGTCTAAGGCTAAAATGGTTGGTTTTCATAAAAAGATCTATCATTGAATGTATATTATCATCATAATCACAAAAAAAGAAGCTTTCCCACAACTCTTCCTTTTAACTAAGTCGGATATTTGATTGTGAGGGTGAATACCTAAATCGTGACAATAAATACCAGATTTGGCTGTCAAAATACCGATATCTATGAATGAGATACCTGTCAATTTGGTGATACATCTAAGGCTAAAATGGTTAGTTTTCGTAAAACTCATTTTATGTTGTTTATGATGAGTAATGTCCTTAATTTGTAAGATGTTGATAAAAAACCTTCATTTTAGACTTAGATAACTCGACCATAGACACAAGTATATTATGCATTAACATCAGTATTTGTGGCCTTAATTTAGGTACTTTTAGTCTCGATTGTGGTATTTCATTGCTGAATTCAAGTATTTGACCATGAATGAATGTGAAGTTGCTAGAAAACTCATGTTATGTTGTTTATGATGAGTAATGTCCTTAATTTGTAAGATGTTGATTAAACACCTTCATTTTAGACTTAGATAACGCGACCATATACACAAGCATTTTATGCATAAAAATAGTATTTGTGGCCTTAAATTAGGTACTTTTAGTCTCGATTTAGGTATTTTACTGTTGAATTCAAGTATTTGACCGTGAATGAATGTGAAGTTGCTAGAAAACTCATGTTATGTTGTTTATGATGAGTAATGTCCTTAATTTTTAAGATGTTGATTAAAAACCTTCATTTTAGACTTAGATAACTCGACCATATACACAAGTGTTTTATGCATAAAAATCGGTATTTGTGGCCTTAAATTAGGTACTTTTAGTCTTGATTTAGGTAGTTTCTTGCTGAATTCAAGTATTTGACCGTAAATGAATGCGAAGTTGCTAGAAAACTCATTTTATATTGTTTAAGATGAGTAAGTCCTTAATTTGTAAGATGTTGATTAAAAACCTTCATTTTAGACTTAGATAACTCGACCATATACACAAGTATTTTATGCATAAACATCAATATTTGTGGCCTTAATTTAGGTACTTTTAGTCTCGATTTAGGTATGTTATTGCTGAATGCAAGTATTTGACCGTGAATGAATGTGAAGTTGCTAGAAAACTCATTTTATGTTGTTTATGATGAGTAATGTCCTTAAGTTGTAAGATGTTGATTAAAAACCTTCATTTTAGACTTAGATAACTCGACCATATACACGAGTATTTTATGCATAAAAATCAGTATTTGTGGCCTTAAATTAGGTACTTTTTTAGTCTCGATTTATGTATTTTATTGTTGAATTCAAGTATTTGACCTTCAATGATGTGAAGTTGCTAGAAAACTCCTTTTATGTTCTTGGTGATGGGTAATGTCCTTAATATGTAAGATGTTGATTAAGTGAAAAATACATCCAAATACGGGCGAGTTATGTAACACTAAAATGATTGCTTTGAACCTTAATATCATTGATGCTAGTGACATTCATCACTCCAAAGCAAAAATCAGTTTGCACTCAACTACTTGAATTTAGTTGGTAAATACTTATAATAGGCAAAGAAAGTACTTTATTCGTGGCAAATAATACCGGTTTTAAGTGAACAATACATCCAAATACGGGCAAGTTATGTAACACTAAAATGATTGCTTTGAACCTTAATATCATTGATGCTAGTGACATTCATCATCTCCAAGTCAAAATGAGTTTGCACTCAACTTCAGTTTCAAACTCTATCAAGTACTTGAATTTAGATGGTACATACTTAAATTGGGAAAGAAAATACTTAATTCGTGCCAAACATATTACGATTTGGTTTTTAAGTGAATTTAGATGGTACATACCGGTTTTTAAGTGAAAAATACATCCAAAAAATACGAGTGAAAAGTACATCCAACTTCTTTGAAAAAAAAATACATCCAACTTCCCTGATCACAATCACAAACATATTACGATTTGGTTCTTCAAGTTGGGATCAAATGATTCTTGAACTGTAAACTCATCTAAACTCCAAAGACCAAATGCATTTTCTCAACTCTAAATACACGTACAAATAGCCTCCAGTGAAGCACACTAAATGTTGGCGTGGCAGCGGACCCGATCGAATAATATTGCGGCTTATATTTGAACAATTAAAGATAAAATGTGGACACTGAGATTTAACGTGGAAAACCCCCAAACAAATCGGGGTAAAAACCACGGACAAGGAAGAAGAATCCACTATAGGAGAAATATAGGAGTTACAACCTCTCGTACTACAAAGGAGAAAACCCTCAACCTCTCTCTTTATAGTCGGAGAAAATACCCGACAAACTCTCTATTTATTTTCTCTCTATCTCTCTCTTTTATTTCTCTCTGATGGGATGCTCTTTGAACTGATCCTTCGATGCCCTTTTATAGGCATACAATTAGATGTGAACCAATAACCAAAAGGTCATCAGCACACCAACGATGAACAACGCCGAATTCATTTTCCTTTTGTGCTCTGACCATTCAAAGGCCCATGTGCCTTTTGAATAATTATGTCGACAATCTCCCACTTGAAGATTTGATTGAGGATCAATCGGATCTTCACACCATTCTTTCTCCCTTGCCTTTCATGTTGCTTACGTTTCCGCTAGGCCACTCGAGGAACGACACCAAACGAACTTGTCAGTGTTGACCGCCTTCGTCAAGAAATCTGCTAGGTTATCTTTCGTATGTATCTTCTGCATATATACCGTGCCCTCTTCCACTTTCTCACGAACGAAGTGATACTGGACTCGTATATGTTTTGACCTTGAATGAAAAGCTGGATTCCTTGCAAGATGCAAGGCACTCTGACTGTCACAGAACAGAAGAATATTCTTCTGTTCGTGCCCGAGTTCCTCCATGATCATTTTCAACCATACCGCCTCTTTACTTGCCTGCGTAGCTGCAACATATTCAGCTTCAGTTGTTGACGTCGCGACAACGGACTAAAGTTTTGATACCCAGCTTACGGCTCCGCCAGTAAGAGTGAACACATATCCCGTGGTAGATTTGCTCTTGTCAAGATCACCTGCATAATCAGAGTCAACGTACCCTCTGACAGTAAAGTCTGCTCCTCCATAACATAATGCAACATCCGAGGTCCCTCTGATATATCGTAGGATCCTCTTCACCGCGCTCCAATGCTCTTTGCCCGATTCGCCATGTACCGACTCACTACTCCCACTGCATGGGTAATGTCTGGTCGTGTACAAATCATCGCGAACATAAGACTTCCCACCGCTGATGCATACGGTACTCGAGACATCTCCATCCTCCCTTCTTCACTGCTAGGACTCATACTTGAGGATAATTTGAAATTAACAAGAAGTGGGGTAGAAATTGGCTTACAATCTTGCATATTGAAGCGTCGCAAGACCTTCCTCAGATAATTCTTCTGCGAAAGCCAAATCTTCATGTTATTTCTGTCTCGGTAAATTTGCATCCCTAGAATCTTGTTTGCTGGTCCCAAGTCCTTCATTTCAAATTCCCTAGCCAACTGTGCCTTGAGTTCTTCAACACGATCTTTGTGGGGCCTGCTACCAACATATCGTCAACATACAACAGTAATATGATAAAATCACTTTCACCAAACCTCTTGAAATATGCACAAGGGTCTGCATTTAATCTGTTGTATCCAAGGCTCATGATGAAGGAATCAAATCTCTTATACCAACACCTCGGCGCCTGTTTGAGACCGTATAGAGATTTGTTCAACCTGCAAACCAGTTCCGCTTTTCTTTGTCTTCAAAACCTTCCGGCTGGAGCATATAAATCTCTTCTTCAAGATCTCCATGAAGAAAAGCCGTCTTCACATCTAGTTGCTCTAGATGTAGGTCGAATGTAGCACACATCGCCAGGAGTACCCGAACTGTCGTCAGTCGAACCACAGGTGAGAATATCTCGTTGAAGTCGATGCCTTCTTTCTGAGCGTAGCCTTTAACCACCAGTCGTGCACGAAACCGCTCTACTTGATCATCGCTGTTCCGCTTGATTTTAAAGACCCATTTATTGCCGATTGCCTTTCTGCCATTCGGTAGTGGCACCAGCTCCCAAGTCTTATTTTTCCGTAGAGCTTCCATTTCTTCTTGCATTGCCGCCAACCACTGATCTGCATCTGAACTGTTCAGTGCTTCTTGAAGAGTTGATGGCTCTCCATCATCAGTTAGTAGACAGTATGCAACATTGCTGTCCATATCGTAATCTTCATGCCAGGATGGTGCAGCTCTTTTGCGTGTGCCCCTTCTAGGTTCTGGCTCTGAAGATTCGCTTGGCCCTTCCTCGTGCTCCGGTGCTGCTTCAGAATAATCTTGTTCGATAGACTTCCCTTTCACCTGAACCGTCGTAGTCTCTGAGCTTTCCTTCGTAGTGCTATCATTTTCTCTTATTAGTTTATCTTCTAAGAAGATAACCTCCCTGCTGATGACAACCTTGTGGGCAGTGGGATCCCACAGGCGATACCCCTTCATACCATCAGCATACCCCAAGAACAAACACTTTCTGGACTTCGGATCCAGCTTCGTAGTTTCTTGGGCGTTGTACATCACGTACACAGGACTTCCAAATACATGGAGTTTGTAATAATCCGCTGGCTTTCCGGTCCACATCTCCATCGGCGTCTTCTGATCAATTGCCGTTGAAGGCGATCGATTGATCACGTAGCAGGCGGTGTTGACTGCTTCTGCCCAGTATGATTTATCCAGACCTGCAGCTCCCAACATGGCTCTTGTTCTCTCCAACAGAGTCCTGTTCATCCGCTTCGCCACTCCATTTTGTTGTGGAGTATACGCCGTAGTGAAGTGCCTTTTGATGCCTTCTCTTTTGCAAAAGCTATCAAATTCCCTGCCAGTATATTCTCCTCCATTATCCGTCCTCAAACACTTGATCTTCTTTCCAGTATCAAGTTCGACCCGAGCCTTGAAATTCTTGAAGGTTGCAAACACATCCCCCTTACTCTTGATGATATACACCGAACACCTCCGGGAGTAATCGTCGATGAAAGACACGAAGTACTTCCCTCCTCCTCGGGATGAAACTGGTGACTGCCATACATCAGAGTGAACCAATTCTAGAATATTGTTGCTTCTAGAATTCGATGTGTTGAATTGTAGCCTATGCTGCTTTTTTGCTACGCAATGCTCACAGAACGGTAGTGACACCTTCGTGAGACCCGGAAGTAGATTCTGGCCCGCAAGAATTTTCATGCCTTGTTCTGACATATGGCCAAGCTTCTGATGCCACAGCATAGTAGATCTTTCGCTTGAACCTCCTGAAGCCACAGATGCTTCCCCGTCTTGCACCGTCTCTCCCAACAGCGTATACATATTTGCAGCAACCTTTTCACCTTTCATTACTACAAGTGCTCCCCGGAATATCTTCATTATTCCTTCCCGAACTTTGATTTCACAACCAAGATCATCGAGCTGTCCCACAGATAATAAATTCTTCTTGAGACCTTCCACGTGTCGCACTCCCTGAATAGTGCGAACTGTACCGTCGTGCAACTTCAACCTCACGGTTCCAACGCCTACGATTTTTAAGGCATTATCTTCACAACTATACACAGATCCTCCTAAGATAGATTCGTAGTGATTGAACCAGTCTCTTCGAGAGGTCATATGATAAGTTGCGCCCGAGTCAAGAAGCCATATCTCATCGTACGCCTTCCTGCTCTCCGTTGAGATTGCTGCTTCGCTACACAATACGTCTCCACCTGACGCGTTTGCCAGATTTCCTTGAGGATTGGAATTCTTCAGGCTCCAACAATCCTTCTTCAAGTGACCCTTCTTTCCACAGTGGTAGCATTTCATATCCTTCTTCTTACTTCTTGATTTTCCCCTGCCTTGAGTGTGACTCCCACTTGAACCACGTTCCGTTGATCTCCCTCTTATCACCGTCAAAGCTTCGACCTGTTGCGAGCTTGCTTGCTGGTCCTCCTGTTCTTTCGCCGATTTTCTTCTTCAAGAACAGCAGCTGCAATGTTATTGAAGACCAGCACCTTCGCATTGTTTGTCAAGTTGATGATGAGTTGATCATACGAATCAGGCAGACTTTGAAGTAGAATTTCCGCACGTTCTTTATCCTCTGTTTTATACCCCAACGATGTTAGCTGGGAAAACAGAGTATTCAAGACGTTGAGATGCTCCGTCACCGAAGTAGATTCAGACATTCTCAAGGTGAATAATTTTCTCTTCAAGAAAATTTTGTTGTGTAACGACGTCGGCTCGTACAGACTGGTTAGGTGGTCCTCCTTTGCCGTTTTCTTTTCTTCGACGCTAGACAATATCTCATCTGCTAGTGCCAGATGGAGATTTGCGACGGCGCTCCCGTCCATCTCGTTCCATTTCTTGTCGTCTGTCTCGGTGGCTGGTTTTCCATCGATAGCCTCCAGACAGCCGTCTTTGCGTAAGATCGCCTTTATCTTTAATTTCCACAGTGAGAAATTTCTCCCGTTGAACTTTTCAATATCGAATTTCGCCGCCATAATTTCTGCTCAGTCGTGAGCGATACCTCCGACGGGGTTGCAGCAGATAATTATTGAACTCGTACCGGCTTTATCGTTACCGTAACAAAGGCAATATAATATCTATTATTTTCTGATGTGGAAGATCCACGTTAGTGGCAACCACAGAGCATACGACAAATAGATATATAAAACCCAAGTTAGGCTCTGATACCAATTGTTGGCGTGGCAGCGGACCCGATCGAATAATATTGCGGCTTATATTTGAACAATTAAAGATAAAATGTGGACACTGAGATTTAACGTGGAAAACCCCAAACAAATCGGGGTAAAAACCACGGGCAAGGAAGAAGAATCCACTATAGGAGAAATATAGGAGTTACAACCTCTCGTACTACAAAGGAGAAAACCCTCAACCTCTCTCTTTATAGTCGGAGAAAATACCCGACAAACTCTCTATTTATTTTTTCTCTATCTCTCTCTTTTATTTCTCTCTGATGGGATGCTCTTTGAACTGATCCTTCGATGCCCTTTTATAGGCATACAATTAGATGTGAACCAATAACCAAAAGGTCATCAGCACACCAACGATGAACACACCGAATTCATTTTCCTTTTGTGCTCTGACCATTCAAAGGCCCACGTGCCTTTTGAATAATTATGTAGACACTAAAGACTCCATAGCTTTTGATACTCCGCCAAGAGTTCAGAACAACATTGGTTGCTACAATATTAAAACACAAAAGCAGATCAATTAAATTCCCTAATCTTTAAATCACTTTTCATTTATTGAATGCAATAATCAACCAACCGTCCACATCTAGGGTGCTTAATCTGCGGAGAGGCAACTCCTACCGGCGAATGGTTTGAATTGTACAGACCTGGGCGATCAGATGTGTGAGCAGCAGAGATGGCGAGGGTAATTGACTGAAGAATTAGCGCGATTTTTGTCCTCTGCTCTCATTGCAAGCTGAGCGCAGATACAGGCGTTAGGCTCGCCGGGAGATACATCCTAACCGTCATGCCTCACCATTTCTGTCAACAGAGCGAGTAGGTTCGAAAATGGCCATGTTATTAGGTTTTAATTTTTCAGTGTTTTGAAGCTTTGGACTACGATTTCTCTTTCTATTTGATACAGAGCATAAACAAAGAAGAAAGGTTAAAATCGTAACTTACGAGGGAGTTAAAATCGTAACTTACAAAGAAGAAAGGTTAAAATCTAATTGTCAGCACCTAATTCAAAAAGCAAACCCGCAGCGACTGATTCCTAAGCTAAATTCTCATTAGGTATTTTTTTCCTAAAATCCCCTTAATTAATTAGTATTCCTACTGTATGTAAATGATACTCCGTCAATGTTTGTCTGAATAATGAAAAAAGGTAGAAGAGGATATTAATTGTTACTGATCATAGTTGGGGTGGAGTGGAGAGAGTACCATTACTTAAATAAACACACCGACAATAACAATGAGATTAAGAACAGAAATGCTTTCTTCTTCTAAAATGAGAAATAGCGAGCGAGCCCGCATCATTAATTGATTTACGGACTCTATCTAACGACAAGAAAAGGAACGGTTTATTGATCTAATACGATGATCATCATATGGCCGTTTCAGGCAAGAAACTATTATAAATAAATACAACATCCAGCAAGTTTATCTGAGTACACAAACCTCAATATACGTCCAGAAATCATCTATATAACTCACCTTCCACAACTAAAAAAACAGCCAGAAAAGAAACAATAATCATCATCATCATCATCATCATCATCATCATCATCATCACACTTGCTAAAAAAAGAAAAACACGTCCCAACAACTCCAAATAGCGAAAGTTCCCGCCAGTTTCTTGATTGTTTGTGAGGTTTGATCTCTCACCCAATACTTAACTTCTGCGCTGGTTTTGATTTTCTGGTAGAGAAATCCTTCTTCACCCTTTTACCTTTTCTTCCATCTTCAGTCACAGTGTGCAGTTTCTGTTTCAGGAGATTTATTCTCTTTCGAGGCTTCAAATCTCGTGCAGTGATAGTGTACTTGTTTCGTGCATCGGGCACACTAAACTCAGCGGGGTTCTTATTCAGTGTGCAAACGCCCAGTCGTGGAATGGTTGTAGCTGTTTCCATGACGATAAAGTTATTAGAACCCTCCAAATGAAACTGAGCTTGACCTACAAAAGCTCAACATATGTGAAAAAATGAGTTATTGAACAAAGAGTAGTAAATCACAAAGATAGACATGCAAGGAAAATTGTATCTAAAAGCATAATCAAAGAAATTTCTAAAAAGAACCTTGTGAATGAGACGAAGCTTTCTTCGAGCTTTCGCCAGAGAAGAAAAAACTGTCTCGCAATTTAGGGAAGTCCTTGAAATGGTTGTTCTGTGAGGATTGTGATGCTGCAATAAAGTTCTGGTTCCCCTTGCCATTCACCCGAGGGTGGTGGTTGCACGGGGAGAAAGGTTTTTCAATAAAGTTTTCGGTGCCTACTTTGAACGAAGAGCCAGATGAGATTCCCTGATCCATCAAAGACATCAGCTGCAGAGCTGGGATCCTATCATTTGAATAAGGGTCTACAGACGATTTCGAACTAGACCCAATTCTTCCCTTCTTATTCAAAAACCCATTGTGTAGAGATTTTCCTCTGTCGATCTCCTTTACATCGTTAGTGGTCTTTCCTTTGCCGTATCTGTCTGAAAACAACGGTAGACCTGTGTTGTTTGTCTGAAGAAATGTTCTGTTTTGATTCACGCAAACAGGAAAAGGGTCGTTCTCTCCCCGTGGAGGCCAATATAACTCTGTCCTAGTGCTGATTCTATGATCTGTAACGATGGGATTTGACAATCCTGAAAAATGCTTTTTCCTCTGTTCGTTAGGGGAAAGGGAATCGAAAACTTTGAATTGGCTCTCTCTAAGCTTTGCTTTGTCCCTTGAACAGTTTCTTAATTGGGAGAAACTCACAGGAATACCTAAAAGCCCTTCGGACATGTTTATAGGACTTCTTCTGTCGGCAGCAAATGGAAAATTCATTGTGTATCGATTTCCATCATTGTAATGTAGAGCTGGAGGGTAACTTCTGGTAGAACTGATTGTTCCTTCAGGCATGAGATGTTTCGTTGCATTCTCGAGTTCTCTTTCACGTTGATTTTTCGCCAACAGCTCAACGATATCCATTGTATATCGTCTGAGGCTGAACCAACTTGCGTACCATTTTCATTAGTTTGATGATTTGAAACTCCAATATGTCTTTCGGCATCCACATATTCTTCGTTACAACGTGAGACAGCTGATTGGAAGGGAAAT
The DNA here is from genome assembly GCA_027422505.1 of Craterostigma plantagineum. Taxonomy (NCBI): domain Eukaryota; kingdom Viridiplantae; phylum Streptophyta; class Magnoliopsida; order Lamiales; family Linderniaceae; genus Craterostigma; species Craterostigma plantagineum. The sequence continues at coordinate 543,801 of JAPQWV010000358.1, forward strand.
TCCTCATTGAGATCCGGAATAAACCTACGAGTTTCAGTGGGTGATTGACAGTTGGAATTCGACTCAACGTCCATAAAGCTGTTAAGCGAAAGATCCAGAGCAACTTTTCTTTTGGCACTGCAATCTTCTGCGATGATCTTGGATGAAAGTGTCAAATCCTCACGATCAGCTTCACCTGTTGACCTCTCAGTATTGGGAGTCATAGGTACTTTATCTGTTTGATTTCCATCCAGATAATAACTCGAAGTTTTCCATCTCTTCCACCAGTTTAGGACCATGTCTAATCTTAGTCATGTTAGTCTTTGAAGAGGCAATATTTTCCTCGAAAGTATTAGTGCAAGAAGCAACTGTCTTGCGCAAATCTCTTGGAAGAACTGTGCCATCCTTAGTTTGGACTTGCCTTGACTTTTTGCCAACACCAAAATATTTGGAATTTCTGGGCTTAATAAGCTGAGACCTTACATCAACTGGGAAATCTGCTTTTGTAGAAGCATTTTCTTTAGATTCTTGATCAGAGATATCGACTCTTTTACACGTTCTATCAGCATCTAAAACAATTCCCTTTGACCTTTTGCCTATCGTCCTCATAATTCTGCCATCGTCTTCAGCGACAGTCTTTCTCTTCCTGCGAGGGCTTCTAGAAGCCTTATCGATACCATCGAATTCTAGCTGAGGAATTGCTAAATGCTCTGTCCCAGTAGACGTAACTTGAACTCCACTGGGTGATGCAGATCTAGAATTCGAATTTTCAGTATTCATCGGTTTCTTCTCTTTAACCATTAGCTCAGCAAGAAAACGTAATTTTGGCTTCCTCTTGCACGGTAATCGCCCGAAGCATCACTACCTGATGACACATTATCGATTGGACCAACTGTGCATGGAGGATGCACAATACAAGCAGCAAGAGAAGCGTCTGACAAAGAGATGAGAAATTTCTTTCACCTTTTGTAATAATACAAGCAAATTATGTTCTAAGCAAATTTTGAATGTGGTATATTGTAACATTACCAGCTTTGCTGGGTATTTCTCTTATCGAGAGCAGATAAGCTTCTTGCATATCAGGACAGTGACTTCCAGTCATTGCATCCTTGAATACTTCTTTACCTTTCTTTCCTACAGTGGATGTTATTGATGGAACGTGATCGAACACACGAGAAAAATATAGTTATTTTGAATTGTAGAGCAGCAAGTCTCTAATTATAAGGATCTTACGTAAAATATTACTTGTAGCTTTTTGCCTCTTAGACAGCAAGCACTGATGTTTGTTATGTGATCATTGTCCTTCCCATCTGTATGTTGCACTAATCCAATCTCAGGTACTGTCGAAGTAGAAAAAAAAAAAAAAAAGCATAACAAACTATTAAAAATGTATCAGATCACACCAAAACAACAGTAACTTGTAATAAAATCTTGTACCAGGACTTTTGCTGACATCCATAGCAAGTGATTCTTTCCTCAAATCTGATGAGATATCAGGGACACAGCTTGAACACCTCCACCAGCGAAATGTTGGAACACATAAGGGAGGAAGATTGCAAAGGCCACTTTTATAATCACCTTCTGAGGTAAATGGAAAGCAAGTTCTTGCATCCTTTTTCCTCATCCCAGCGACATATCCACTTTAAGAAGGAAAAAAGAGAAACAATTGCAAAATTATATATGTTTAGCCCCCCATAGAAGAAATATACATTCGAAGAATGGAGAAGGGACAATACTGAATTTTGGTACTCGCAAAGTCTCACGTAATCAAGGAGTTGGGGCATGATAAACTGAATGCCATCATACATGTAACCATTTGATGCCAATCAAAATTAATGCCAGAATAAGAACACTACCGCATACAGAAGTGCTCATGAACCGGTGAGTCGTCCATCTCTTCCACTGCACCAGTAATATCAATTGCTATTGCATTTATCTGAACAAGCGATCCTGAACACTTCGATACAGAAGTGCTAGAATCAGATTGTCGTGGACTTTCTTCTACTGTCACCACAGCCTTATCCATTTCGAAAAGAAACCTAAAATCCATTGTAGAAAGCTACAGTATCAGTACACAAACGTTAAATTTCATATGGAATTATGAATAAGATGGAATGACTAGTTGACAAGTAAGTACATCATATACGTACATAAACATTTGAATTCTGGTTGAGAATTCAAAGTGCAGTGCATATCGTAAGTTGTAAACACTTGGAATGACTAGCATCAGATAAATGGCACCAGCAGACAATTAAGGATAATCTACAACCCACAAATGCTGTTACAAGTGATGTAAGAACGCGAAGGTAAACTAAACGTGGCACTCGCTAGTGATAGCCTTCATTACGAAAGATGACAAAACCCTAGTGGAGAAAAGTGAAAAAACTTAAGACTTCAGCGAATTAAAAACATTTACATGTCGTCAAGCATATAACTGAAGCTTCAACAATGAAATGAATCAAATAAGAGCATAAGGATCAATTATCAAAACTTCTACAACTTTTGGTGGAAAAGTGCCTACTGGAGATGTATCACCACCATACAATTAAAATTCAATGAAATCCTTCATTTCAAAAATCAGATGGGAAAACAAAGTAAATAAGATTATCTCATGGCCCAATCGAACAAGTGTTGTTAGGGTTTACTATTGCAAGTAATATAAAAGCAAAGGTGCGGCACTTCAGTGAACCAGCCCAGCTTCAATCCAAATCCATCAGAAACAGTAACGGATAACCGGAAAAAGAAAAAGCAAGGTAAAAAGAAATGTAAACATAAAAGGACAACAATTTAAATAGAACAAAAAAACTAAATGATAAGAAACCCACTTGATAAGGATGTTCATAACCAATACGAGCTGTAGCCGAGAAACGAAAGAAATCAGCACATCGAACAATCAGAAACCGAAGTAAACAGATGATGACAAACCTTAGTTCCAATCGACAAATCCGATCATAAACCGTCCCAGATGCCCACGGAACGCGGTGGAACAGCCCTCTTTGGATAGAAATTCAGCTAACCGAGCCGCGTGTTTGATTCTCCTGAAGCGATCCGAGACTTTGTTGGAGTAATTTAAGTACCTAACGACTGATAGCCCTAAGGTTTTAGGTCTAAATTCGCAAATTTTTTGGTTTTTGTAGTGAGAGAAAAACTTGGAAAAGAAGACGAGAGAGACTGAGAAAAGATAATAATAATTTAAGTGATGGGTTGGGTTTAGCAAAGCCAAGCACATTTTCTTCATACACTCAACTTTTTGGTATTATACACATAACATACAACAAATACTTACATCCATGTGGTATATGTAATATGCCATCGAGGCCCAGCACCGCTCATCACTCATCCACTACGTCTTTCCCCAAACCCTAGTCAAACAATTCGGGGCATTTTCCCCACGCGGGGCTCTGAAGGGCAGTCAAGGTTATGGAAATGGATCTTCAATGTCCCGGGAGGTGATTGGTGCGTGGTGCCACTTGCGCGGGTGAGAATGGAAGAGCAAGATCCCTAAACCGTGCATAATTAATGTAGAGAAGCGACAGGTAAAGGAGAGAGAGGGATATAATTACCCTAACGCCCCAGAGTGATATTCAAATTCTATATCCATATAAATATAAAATATAGGGATTTTGAAGAAAAGAAAGGGTAGTGGGTTGGGTATGGGAATTGGGTTATGTCATTTTAGGTTCAAGACTTCTTAGTTAGAGAAAATTGCCAGTTGTTTGTTGCCTTGGAGTGAAAAGTATGTCCAATGACTATAAGTATTACATGTATGTAATGCTACATATCCAAGTAGGCAATACAAAATAGAGATTTATCCAGATGCTACTAAAATATCTATTTTCAGCTACTAGTGTTGATTTAAGATTAATATTTAAATACAATGTAAAAGTCATTAGCGAGTGGACAATGGGCCCGATTTGTTGCACTCTGATATATTATTTCTATCCCGAATGTATCCCAAATGAAAAGGATCAAGGTTAATCAAACCTAAGACATACCATTAGAAATTATACGGACAACACTAGGTCTGCCCTTAAGAAAATCTATGTTAAACGATAGTCAGTTACGACTCTTTGTTTGCGAAAATCTAAATTAAATGATAGCCACTTACGACTCGTACTTTTGCGTAATATGGTAAAATCACAAATATGTTGATTACGTGTAATTTATCTAGTATTATAGTTTATTCTTAATGTACATATTGAGTTTAATCTCCGTACACTGCTGACTAGTTAATTGATATTTACATATTCATATGCAATCTATTATATGTTTATCTATATGGTCAATTAATTGAATAATGTAATCGCATTAACTCACCTATAGACATGTTGATGCTCTATGCAGTAATAGTGCTAGTACCACTTACGGCTCGTACTTTTGCGTAATATGGTAAAATCACAATGATGTTGATTACGTGTAATTTACCTAGTATTATAGTTTATTCTTAATGTACATATTGAGTTTAATCTCCGTACAGTGCTGACTAGTTAATTGATATTTACATATTCATATGCAATTTATTATATGTTTATCCTAATATGGTCAATTAATTGAATAATGTAATCGCGTTAACTCACCTATAGACGTGTTCATGCTCTATGCGGTAATAATGCTAAATATATGTACCTGACTCTCATCTTAGGTTTTTTTAATTAAATAAACAAAAAGAAAATAGCCATTATAAAAATAAACCAGAACGGACAGTATTAATAAATAAAGAACTTCGTCATCTAGGATGACGAGTTACGTAACTCGTCTTCCTGGATGACGAGTTAATGTCTAGCTGGCCCGCTGACCGTCATGGCTGGTCAAGTTGACCCGTGCATAGTGTTTATGTAACTAATTCGTCATCCCAAATGACGAGTTACGTAACTCGTCATCTGGGATGACGGAGTACTCCAATTATTCCCGACCAACCTGCATGCGCATGCAGCGTGTCGGAAATAATTGGAGTACTTCGTCATACCAGATGACGAGTTACGTAACTCGTCATTTGGGATGACGAATTAGTTCTCTATAAATACCACCCCTACTCGCATAGTACCATATCATTCTAACATACAACAATTTACACAATGGTGTCGAATCGCGTACAAGTCATAGTATATTTCGGCGGTGAAGTAATTCAATCATCCGATTCCACCGTCAAATATAATATCCGTCCTATTGCATATAGGCGAATTCGTCGCAATACCAATTTTTCCGAGTTTATATCGTTGTTGAAGTTACGGGTGCTGATAGTAGTCGTTGTTCGTTCGTTGTCTACGGGAAAAATGAATACTTTCAACATTCCCGCCACTTTCATCAGCTACTCCAAATCTCCAACGACAACGACTTACAATTTTTCATACATCCCGATTCGGAGAACGACTGTCTTGAAGTTTTTGTTGATGCGGTTGAAAATTCAAACATCGATTTGAACGAAGAGCCTCATCGCAATCTTGAGGAGCGATGCGAGTTTCCTACGTTTGAAGTTGGTTCTTCCAGTTATACATGTTCGGAGTTTCCCGACATTATCTCAGTTACGGCAGGGTTCAGCAATGTTTCTCTGGAGAGAACGACGCTTGGTGTTCCATTCGATATGCCAGAATCCGTGTCAGAACCCGTGCCAGAATTCGTGCCTGAACCCGAGGAAGACGTTGATGTTAGAGTAATTCGTCATCTGGGGTGATGAGTTACGCCATATCACTGCATTGCCAGCGCGGATAAGTAACTCGTCATCCCAGATGACGAAATTTGTTATTTTATTAATACCTTACATTTTATGTTTGTTTTGGTAATGTTTAATTTTTTTTGGTTTATTTAATTAAAAATACCCTCATCTTAACCTAATTTCACTATACTAAAAAGGCCGATACCATCTAAAGTTCATTGATATAGAAATAAGGCAATCACATTTTTGTAATGCATATCGATGTATACTGAGATAAGGCATGCATCATTACACTATGTTACAAGATCAACAGAATCAGAAAAAAATTTAGATAAACCCTAAGTTCCGTGATTATGGTCGAAAGAGATTATTAATAGTTTAACAACGTCATGAGTATATTATAATTGTTTGGGTATTAGATAACTGAAAACTTCACTAGGTATATATTGGTTAGGAGGAGAATCTAAAGAGAAGTAATTTGATCAAGCACATGATGTGTAGTTATAAGGCTATATTTTTGGGGGAATTTTATGTCAGGCCAGTTTGAATTTACTTGTCAAGACCTATCATAAAACTAATAAGTTTAAAGGACTTACGTTGTTGCAAATCCGGTACTTAGACAATTTTTTCGAAACTGTCCTCGCAGCCGCGCCTTCACAACCGGCACGCGCGCAATCAAATCCCGCCGTGCAGAACTTCGCCTTGAACACGTTCAGCCTCCACACACGTCGCCATGCCTTGTAAAGCGGAAACAAAACAAGACAACGTAAATTTAAGGGACCTCGCCGAGGTTCGCTCCTCGACTTAGCCCGTTTTATTCCTCAGCGAACAAAACGTACACGATAGGAAAACTCAAACCCGTGTGGAACCGAACAGACCTCGGCCTCACCTCGCTACCCTACGAAGCTACTAACACGGTTATCCTAAGTGTCCCTTGGGATCTTAATCACTCGCCTAACTGGCTCGTGAAAACCTACGCGCGACCCCTTTTTCGAATTCTACCCCAAACGAAGAACTCGACGCCACTCCACTTGGATGCCCTCTCGCTCGCTATGAGGTGCACTCAATTGCCTCAACGTGTAATTTTCGTCCCCTCTCTTGGGCTGCTCAAAAGTGGCATATTTATAGGCTCCAAGCTTCCTTTATGACTTGGTAAAGATCACCTCAAAAAGATCTCCAAATCTTGTTTTCCATATCTTCTAAATATAGTAAATATTCAAACAAGATTCTCCTCAAAGATCTCAAACCTTTTGAACCTAGTCAAAACCTCCTTGGAAGCTTCCATGGACTTAGCAAACCTTTGCACTTGGCGTGCCTTGGCACGCATCGCCCCACAACTTGCCGCAGCGTGCGCCCGCGCGGGCTTTGCTCCGCGCGTGTACTTGGCCTGGCCCTCGTGGCCAGGCCCTGCCATGGATCGTCTCGTCGGCTGGTCCGCCTTGGCTGGTCTCGGCTTGGGTCAGAAGCTAGCCGCGCCCGCGCACCGCCGCCCCGGCCTGGTCGCGGTCCGGCCACGGCCCACGTGGTCTGGCCCGACCCGACCTTCACCGACCCGCTCCGTCTTGACCCTGTCTGACCCGCTCCATTCTGACCAGGCCCGACCCGATCCGACCTGACCCGTGGTCCGACCCATTTTGCGCCCAAGTCGGCCGCACCGTGCCCGGCTCGGCCTTGTCGTTCCGATGATCACCGTCTTGGACCTCAGCGTCCTAAGCGGCCTCCTGAACATCGAACCTCGTCTAAGTGTTGAAACATCAACTCCGTGCTTTAGACTTGCCCGCCTCCGACCGTGGACCACTGTCCGCCGTTGCTGCCGTCGCTGGACCTCAGCGTCCGCGCCAGCCCGCATGCGCGTGTGCCTCCTGCGTGCACTGGCCTGCCTTGTTGCCGCACTGCGTGCCGCACATGTGCGCGCGCTGCCCCCGCCTCGTGTGCCAAACCTCGCACAGGCCCTGCCGAGAAGTCTCGCTCATCGCCTAAGTCCCGTGCGCGCCAGTTCTCGCACACCCTGCCGAGAACTCCCGTATACCCTTAGCCCAATGCGTCCACGATGTGCGCGCGCTGCCCCAGCAGCCCCCGCATATGTGCGCGCGCCCCGCGCACAGCCCCGCGCTTAGTGTGAATGCGCGGCCCGGCCCGGCCACCTGCATGGCTGGCCACCGTGCCAACCTCGCCGGCTCCCGCCGAGTCCTTCGTTACCTCGCCGGATCCTTCCATGCGTCTTTGGGTAGAAAACATCCAAGTGTTGTTCCCCGCCAACTCGTGCGCCTTGAACCTGCACGTCACAACAACTTATATAGATCGGCCATGACGAGCTGATGACGTGCACTCAAGGTGTAACAATTCTCCCCCCGCAGAGAGAGTCGGTGTCCTCGTCGACACTGTCGTCCCATTGCCAACCCTTCTTCTCTCGTGCCAGTACTGTCGCACAACGTCCTCATCGATGCTGTCGACTCGCCCACATCCGTCTCCAATAAGGATTTAATGGCTCGAAGGATCAATCGCCACCGCTGCCCTCAAGAAGTCTAGCCCCAAGATCAGGTCGAAATTGTCCATCTCGACCACCGTAAGGTCGACCCATCCTCGCCAACCGCCAAGGCTAAGCACCGCCCGTGCCACGCCTTTCACCTCGGTTGCATGGGAGTTAAAGGCCTTGATCGCCGCCTTATGGAAGCGCACGCTAAGTCTGAGATCCTCGATCAGCCGACTTGCCACGAACGTGTGAGTTGCGCCCGTGTCGACAAGCCCGAACACCTCAATCTCGTTGAGCCTGCACTCCACAAACAAAAGGTCCTTAGAAGGTGTACATCAAAGAGTAGTTATCCGAAGTGGGGCTATTCTCGTGATTTCCCCTTCAGTCGAACCGTCCTCGACTATTACGGCCGCCACCTGCGTCCGCTTCGGACATTGCCTCGCTCGATGCCCCATCGCGCTGCAAAAGTAACACTCGCCGCCTTTGGGGTATTCCGTTGCCTCTGCCGTGGGCGCTACCTCCTTTCCTCTTGTCCACCCCCGTCTTTCTCTTGGTCTCCTTCCCCTTCTTGGCCTTCATGGAAGTGGTCGTCGCGGCCTCAGTCGTCGTTGCTGCTCGATTGGCCTGATCTCGACAAGTCGCTCCGCCGCAGCATAAGCCGATGCAAGGTCCTGGACACCCTGCCGATTCAGCTCCATTTGGGCCCATGGCTTGAGCCCGCCAATAAAGGTGTAGAGTCGGTCCGTCTCGGACATATCGGTGATGCCCAACATGAGCAAGGCAAACTCGCGCACGTAGTCTGGGGCCGAGACCGTGTGCTTGAGCTTCTCTAGCGCCTCCCTCGTCACCCACGATGTGTTCCCCGGTAGAAACTGGGCCTCCAACTCACGCCTCAAATTAGCCCAGGCCGTGAGCCTTCGCCTATTGAGTTCCACATCCTGCGTGAGCCTCGTCCGCCACCACAGCTTCCCGTCGTCCTCGAGATAGTTCAACGCGACATCTACCTTGTCCGCCTCTTGTATTCCCTTGCCTTGGAAATACGCCTCTATGTCGTAGAGGAAGTTTTGCAACTCCCTCGCGTCACGCACCCCATTGAACATCCGCGTCTCCCTTGTGAATTTACGACTCGCCGGTGCGGCCGGGGCCGCTAAGCCACCCGCCACCAAGGTTCGAAGTGCCACGTGCTCGGCCTCGATCCTTGCCATCCGTGCCTCCTCTGCCGCCCTTGCTGCCTTGACTGCGTTAACGTCAGCTACCCACGTCGCAAAGTCGGGTAGGTTCTCTAGGATGGTTTGTTGCAACCCCATCCTATTCTCCAGGACCGTCAGACGAGCCGCCGTCGATCGACTGCCTTCAACCATGTCGTATAATGTCTCTGATACCAACTTTGTTGCAAATCCGGTACTTATAATTTTTTCGAAACTGTCCTCGCAGCCGCGCCTTCACAACCAGCACGCCCGCAATCAAATCCCGCCGCGGGGAACTTCGGCTTGAACACGTTCAGCCTCCACACACGTCGCCCTGCCTTGTAAAGCGGAAACAAAACAAGACAACGTAAATTTAAGGGACCTCGCCGAGGTTCACTCCTCGACTTAGCCCGTTTTATTCCTCAGCGAACAAAACGTACACGATACGAAAACTTAAACCCGTGTGGAATCGAGCAGACCTCGGCCTCACCTCGCTACCCTACGAAACTACTAACGCGGTTATCCTAAGTGTCACTTGGGATCTTAATCACTCGCCTAATTCGCTCGTGAAAACCTACGCGCAACCCCTTTGTCGAATTCTACCCCAATCAAAGAACTCGACGCCACTCCACTTGGATGCTCTCTCGATCGCTATGAAGTGCACTCAATTGCCTCAACTTGCAATTTTCGTCCCCTCTCTTGGGCTGCTCGAAAGTGGGACATTTATAGGCTCCAAACTTCCTTTTTGACTTTGTAAAGATCTCCTCAAAAGATCTCCAAATCTTGTTTTCCATATCTTCTAAATATAGTAAATATTCAAACAAGATTCTCCTCAAAGATCTCAAACCTTTTGAACCTAGTCAAAACCTCCTTGGAAGCTTCCATGGACTTAGCAAACCTTTGGACTTGGCGTGCCTTGGCCCGCGTTGCCCTGCAGCTTGCCGCAAGCGCGCCCCGCGCGCGCGATGCCCAGTCTAACCCGCGCGCGCTTGCTCCGCGCGTGTACCTAGCCTGGCCCTCGCGGCCAGGCCCTGCCATGGATCGTCTCGTCAGCTGGTCCGCCTTGGCCGGTCTCGGCTTGGGTCAGAACCTAGCCGCGCCCGCGCGCTGCCGCCCCGGCCTTGTCGCGGTCCGGCCACGGCGCACGTGGTCTGGCCCGACCCGACCCTTCACCGACCCGACCCTTCACCGACCCGATCCGACCCTTCACCGACCGATCCGACCCGCTCCACCATCCGACCCGCTCCGTCTTGACCCTGTTAGACCCGGCCCGACCCGACCCATGGTCCGACCCATTTTGCGCCCAAGTCGACCGCGTCGTGCCCGACTCGGCCTTGTCGTTCCGATGATCACTGTCTTGGACCTCAGCATCCTAAGCGGCCTCCAGAACATCGAACCTCGTCTAAGTGTTGAAACATCAACTCCGTGCCTTAGACTTGCACGCCTCCGACCGCCGGACCACTGTTCGCCGTTGCTGCCGTCGCTGGACCTCAGCGTCCGTGCCAGCCCGCATGCACGTGCGCCTCCTGCGTGTGCTGGCCTGCCTTGGTGCCGCACTGCGTGCCGCACATGTGCGCGCGCTGCCCTCGCCTCGCGCGCCAAACCTCACGCAGGCCCTGCCGAGAAGTCTCGCACATCGCCTAAGTCCCATGTGCGCCAGTTCTCGCACACCCTGCCGAGAACTCCCGCACGCCCTTAGCCCAATGCGCCCACGATGCGCGCGCACTGCTCCAGCACAGCCCTGCGCTCAGTGTGAGCGTGCGGCCCGGCCAAGCCACCTGCTTGGTCGGCCACTGTGCCAACCTCGCCGGCTCCCGCCGAGTCCCTGGTTACCTCGCCGGATCCTTCCATGCGTCTTTGGGTAGAAAACGTCCAAGTGTTGTTCCCCGCCAACTCGTGCGCCTTGGACCTGCACATCATAGCTACTTATATAGCTCGGCCATGACGAGCTAATGACGTGGCACTCAAGGGTGTAACATACATTATGTAAATTCGAGTTGAAGGACTAAAAACTATGATTTGACGAAAATACCCTTACTAAAATGCTCTTTTTATGTTACTCAGTTACAGAATATTGTTACTTTAGAAAGACACGTTATTCTTCAATAATATTGTGTTATTTTGTTATCACAAAACATTATCAACAAAAAATTTTTTCTCTAACGATCGAACTCTTTTTTTCTTACATGTCATGTCATGGATTCGACTGCCCCATCCAACCGATTTCGACATGTCATGTATTGGATTCATTATGATATTGACGACGCACGAGGTAGAATTTACCTGTCTAATTAGGGTGCAAATTCGAGAATATAATGGTAAATCGTATCTGGATTTCGACATAAATTGCAACTACTCGGTATAAATTCGAGGTACCATGAGAAATCGAGGTCGATTTTACCTTATTGAGTCAATAACGCCGAGATTTATGCAGTTTATCAACTGTTAGTTAGTGTCTTCTGTGATTTTCGTTCTATTCCTCCCGATCCAGAATGTGTAATTGATGACAAACAAAGCATTATTACCTTTCAGTGATGTGTTACTTCTAAGTCAATATTTGTTATTAACCATAAGACATTTGTTAGTTTTTGCTATGTTATAAGTATTACTCTTTTACACGATTAGGGAAAATATAATATCCGTTTCTTGCAAGTAATCGGTATAAATTCGAGGTACCCATGAGAAATTGAGGTATATTTTACCTTATTGAGTCAATAACGCTGAGATTTATGCAGTTTTCATCAATTTTTTAGTGTCGTTTGTTGTTTTCGTTCTATTCCTCCCGATCCAGGATGTGTTATTGACGACAAACAAAGCGTTATTACCTTTCAGTGATGTGTTACTTCTAAGCCAACATTTGTTTTTAACCATAAGACATTTGTTATTTTTCGCTATCTTATAAGTATTTTTTTTACACGATTTAGGGAAAATATAATATCCGTTTCTTGCATGTAATCGGTATAATCGAGGTACCCATGAGAAATTGAGGTCTATTTTACCTTATCGAGTCAATAATGCCGAGATTTATGCAGTTTTCATCTATTTTTTTAGTGCGTTTGTGATTTTCATTCTATTCCTCCCGACCATTTCTTGTATATAGACTGTGTTATTGAGGACAAACAAAGGCGTTACTACCTTTCCGTGATGTGTTACTTCTGAGTCAACATTTGTTATTAACCATAAGACATTTGTTATTTTTTTATTCGTTATTTCTGACGGTTAAAGCTGCAAGCAATAATACAAATCATACCCACGACCAAATTAACAATAATTTCAACATATCAGGTCATGAACTTTGATATTTTTGGCTACAATCTCAGCGATGTGATTTGTGTTTTTCAGTTTTTCTGTACTTAGCATCCATAGATGCTTGGGTTTATAAAACCCATCAGGGTTAACGAGTTCTACAACATCAAATTGACATCGATTTCTACTTATTCGAACTGCAACACATTAATTTACCCAAGTTTAAAGAGATCTGTGTTTCGTTCGCTGTTGAAGACGATGGTAATTTCGGCGTAATTGTGGCAAAATTAGGAGGGTAAATATGTCATTTCTCGCCTAAATGGTTTTTCTCTAACAATTTCAAATAATTGGTCCTTATCAACAACCCAAACGTAAATAGGGCCTGGACCCAACTTAAAAATAGGGCCTGACCCTAAATTAACCCTAACGACTGTTGTCATTATGATGTGAAAACTGATCATACCCACCCCGCCAAGCCAGCTTATATGACTGAACAACGTTGAAATAGCAATAATATATTGAGACTGATTTTATAATAACAATAATAAGGGAGAATAACTAGACTTTAATACCTATTTATAAAAAAAATTTGAAGTCAGTACATATGTTCTTCTCAGGTACCCGTTTGGAAACTTTTACTTCCTTTAAGCATATCATGGACGACATATCCCTAGCTGAACATATCATAATTGTACATACATATCTTTCATGTTAACGTTAAAATAAAAAGAAAAAAGAAAATTATACAATAGAAATTATAAAATATTGAACTATATTATCATCGAACCGTAAACACACAACTCTTTCTTCCTCAAAATACGCAAAATCAACCTAAAAATTTCCAAGGACTAAACTTGTTTCATTATTTCTCTGTCGCAGGTATATTTTCCTACATTAAAAACTTAAAATAAAATAACTCTTTGAAATATAGAATACTATTTTATAGTTATATATCACTACACACACGCGCACGTGTGCTGAAAGTACTTGTTACATTGAGTCGGGTGATAAGGAAAACAATATCGTATTGAGGCGGGTGAAGATATTTTACCGAAGTGACCATGATTCCCTCACGCGTGGCACGATTTAAAACCTAAAATATGTACAAACTAAATCGGGTGGTGGTGAGTCAAATAAGCGCGATAACATATAGATCGAACTCTGGTACCATGTTATTTTGAGCATTTCATCAATCAGTGGTAGGAGGAGAGACCTCCTTGATTTAAATATTGAGACGGATGAAGATAGTTTTTGTATGTGGCACAAATAATTTACTTAGATAGATGAAGATGGTTTCCTCCAAACTCATAAAAGAAAGGAAAGAACCATTAACTCCCAAAGTGCGAACCATGATATTGCATAAAATAGCCGTTTTTTCCCACTCAATTCAAGTTAAATTATGCTTTATTCACATGTGGTTATACTGAAATACATGATACTACTGTATGCCTTTTAAACTCCTTTGTGTTGTGATAAACTTAGCGTCGTACCCCCTAGTTGTCTAAAACCTTGCATCAATCCCCCAATTAGGCGGTGAAAATGACAAGGAGCACATCATTAGATAAACCACGAGGGGTTCTGTGTAATTTTCAGACACTACGGGTTTTGGTGCATTTTGTCTAAATCACAACAGATTTTTAAGTTTTAAGTCTATATTCAGTCTTTAAAATTTCAAGACACGTCAATTAAAGATATCGATTGAAAGATTGAGGCGATTTTATATTACTGTATACGTATGTTAACAATTTAATAACATATTGTAAAATGACGTTCATTTATGGTAGGGATTTCTTTTAAGAACTCTAAATTCAATGTTACAAATACTAGTAACTATGTTGTTTTTAATATTAAATTATCTCGAAACTTTTGTATATTTTTGTGTAATTGGGAATAAAACATACATGAGTTAGGAGGTGTGTAGTGCACTCCCGAAGATCATTATATTTCGTAATCTGAAAAAGCTTTTTCTATCAACGCCCCTAGTGGCTGCTACTAGGGGCGTTGAATTAAGGAATTTTCAAGATAATATCTAAAGTAAAGAAAAAGCTTCGATATAGGTTTAAAAAGGATTGGCGTCTTCCTCTCTCTAGATTTCTAGCTATGGCGAAGAAGAAGACGTCTCAACGGCCTCCCATCTCTCCAACCCCACCCACCCCAATATATCAACACCCATCACCATCCACTCCACAATCATCGAATACCCAGGGGTCTGAAAAAGGGGTTATGCCTGATACACATCGATTGGAAAAGAAATCTTCGGAATCGAATGTCTGGGAGAAGTTTGACATCTCGAAGTTGAGGAATGCGGGTAGCAAGCTGGCTTACATTGCACCGATGAACAACAATGGAAGATTGATTGGTTCGATTGTAGCAGATGAACTGGATGACGAAGTTTCGTACTGGAGCTCGTCTCTTCTCTGCTACGTTTTGGGGCGAATCCACCTCTCAGTGTTATTAATGGTTTTTTGCAAAGGGTTTGACAACAGTCGGGGATTCAAAAGGTTATGCAGGTGAAACCTGGACTATTCTAGTCAAATTTACCATGTTGGAGCAGAGGGATTACATAATTGAATCGTCAGTGTTACATTTTGATCGAAAACCATTGATTCTTACTCCCTGGTCGATCAACACTGAATTCAAAAAGATTTCAGTTAGCAAGGTACCTCTCTGGATTCAATTTCCACAGCTTGATCTGAAGTATTGGGGTGATAAATCGCTTAGCCGATTAGCTAGTCTTGTGGGAATTCCGATTATGGCTGATAGCTTTACAGTCAAAAAGGAAAGGATCCAATTTGCTCGAATACTTGTGGAAGTTGATCTGGATAAAGAATTGCACGAATCTGTTTACTTTATGAATGAGAATGGTGTGTTGGTTGAACAACCGGTGATGTATGAGTGGAAACCAGTTAAGTGCTCTTATTGTTCTAATTATGGGCACTTAGAGGATGTATGTAAGAGGAAGGAGGATCCAAAATTTAGGAAATCCAAACCGGCAGAGAAGAAGAATAATGATGATCAGGGGCTGAATTCCCAGAGTGAATCTCATCTACAGTTAGTTGCCGTGAGAGCTGAGTCCTATCCATCAAATGATAAGGAGAAGGTATAGCGGATGCTGTTGCTGGTTTGGGAATGTTTAGAAAATCACCTAGAAAACAGAAGGAAGCAATCATGGTCGATGGATTTCAAGTTGTTGGCAGATCCCCCTTCAAGCAGAGGGGTGGGGAGCCTTATGGATAAGCTGGGAATTTGGAATGTTAGGGGGCTCAATGCCCCGAATAAGCAGAATGAAGTCAAGTTATTCTGCAGAAAACATCATCTCCGAATTATCTGTTTAGTGGAAACTAAACTGAAATTGAATAACGTGGATGCGGCTATGAATAATATGTTCAGGAATTGGTCCTTTTGTCATAATCTGAACCAACATCCTAATGGGAGGATAATAGTGGCATGGGAACAAGGGGAACAAGTAACAGTTCTATACAGTTCAGAGCAGGTAATCCATCTACAGATTGATGTTGGGCCTAGTCAAAAGATTCTTGTAACATGCATCTATGCTCATAATCTTGGTTCTCTTAGAGAATCTTTGTGGGAAGACTTGATGGGCCGCAGTCAATCAATTCAAGTACCTTGGATGGTATGGGGGGACTTCAACTCCATCCTATCTGCTGAAAACAAACTTGGAGGTAATCCTATAAATATCGCTGAGACTGAGAAGTTCGCTAATAGTATTACAAAT
The DNA here is from genome assembly GCA_027422505.1 of Craterostigma plantagineum. NCBI lineage: Eukaryota > Viridiplantae > Streptophyta > Magnoliopsida > Lamiales > Linderniaceae > Craterostigma > Craterostigma plantagineum. The sequence continues at coordinate 560,075 of JAPQWV010000358.1, forward strand.
TGTAACATGGTGGAAATGAGAAGCAAAGGATGCAAGTTTACATGGAGCAACAAGCAAGTGGGTGACTCTAGGGCGTGGAGTAAATTAGATTGGGTTTTTGTGAATCCGAAATGGACCCAATGCTTCCCAGATGTTGAGGCTTGGTTTATAGAGGAGGGAATCTCGGACCACTCACCGGTGATCCTAAAGGCAACAAGCTGCAGTGTTCATCGAAAAAGCATTTCAGATTTTTTAACATATGGACGCTATCTCCCATATTCTTGGACACGGTGCAAAAGAATTGGGAACGGAATTGCAGAGGGACTAAAATGTGGCAACTTATCCAGAAGCTTAAGCAGTGTAGGAAGCCTTTAAGAGAGCTTAATTCCGCACAGTTTGCTGATATTGTTAAAAAATCAGAAACTATGAGGAATTTCTCCAAACTGTCCAAGAAGCACTACAAAGACTCACTGAATGAGGTATTAATTCAACGGGAGCGAGACTTTAAACTGGAATACAAATATGTTAGTTTGGCTGCTAACAAATTCTTTACAAGAAAAAGCCAAAGTTAAATGGCTGGTGCATGGTGATCTTAACACATCTTTCTTTCATTCTGTCATCAAACAAAGGGTGTATAAGAATAGAATTTCATCATTACTTAATGAGCAGAATTCTATACTCTCTGAGCAGCAGGATATACTGGACCACCTCACAGCTTACTATGTGAAAATCCTTGGGGTTGAAGGTTGTCAAACGGAGGTGATTGACCAAGATGTGGTTGGACAAGGACACATCCTCAACACGGAGGAACAATTTCAGCTAATTCATACTTTCTCTGATGCTGAAAAACTAAGGCCATTCACTCAATACATGAGGATTCTGCACCTGGACCAGATGGTTTCGGGAGTTGCTTCTTCAAAAAGTCTTGGGGAGTGGTTGGGCAAGACGTGATTGAAGCAGTGCATGAGTTTTTTGAGACAGGGAAACTACTGCGGGAAATGAATGGTACATCTCTTACCCTTATTCCTAAAGTAGATCATCCATCTGTAGCGGCGGAGTTTAGGCCGAAAGCATGTTGTAACTCGATTTACAAATGCATAGCTAAGCTCCTAGCTAGCAGATTAAAGATCATTCTACCCAAGATAATTAATGAGAATCAGTGTGCTTTTTGTACAAGGCCGATCTATTGTGCACAACATACTCATTAGTCAAGACTTGATGAGATTGTACAATAGAAAGAATGCCTCGGCGAGATGCTTCATGAAGATTGATTTAAGAAAAGCTTATGACATGGTCTCATGGAAATTTCTATGTAGTTGGTTGGCACAGCTTAGGTTCCCTCCCAAGTATATCAACTGGATAAAGGAATGCATTACGACTACCTCTTTCACAATCTCTCTTGATGGGCAAATGGGATCCTTGTTCCAAGGAAAGAGGGGGCTGAGGCAAGGTGACCCTTTATCTCCCTTGTTGTTTGTCATTATTATGGAGTACCTATCTAGAAAATTTCAACTGGATTCACATCATAAAGATTTCAGATTCCACCCTATGTATAAAGATCTAAAATTGATTAACTTGTGTTTTGCGGATGACCTATTGGTGTTCTGTTGTAAGGCCCGGGTCCTTGAAAGCTAGTATGGCCAATAAATCGGTGTGCACATAATGTGTTTTATATGACTCCGTGTACTTCATGAATCACTTTCATACCCGCATGACGGCAGAATTTTGTGCATCACATGTGCCTAGGCGAAATTGTGAATAATTGTGTGTTAACTACATGCTTATGTGACTTTATTAATTTCATGCATTAATTTCGTGCCTAGGTGATTATATGAATTATGTGCTTATGTGATTAAATATGAACTCTTTTTATGCACATTAACTACGTGCCCATGTGACTTTGTGAATATTGCGCGTTAATTATGTGTTTCCGCGATCTTACTCATTTTGTGTAAACAAATATGTGCCTAAATAATACATGAATTAATAGGAATTTTTCCAAAACATATAAAGAAGGGAGTTTGGGAAAATAATATTAGTGAGCCAAGGATAGCTATAGTTGCCATTGGATTGAGTTTAAATCCAAACTTAGACCCAAGATGAGTCATAGGTTTGGTCCAAATATATTATGAGTGGTCCAAGATTTCAAGGCCCAAGTGGAGCATTTATCTTAGCCCAAACCATTGGAGATGAACTTTAGGAAACAAGCTCCCTTAAAACATGGGATATTCACGTCACCCAAAAGCCCTAGCAACCACACCTTAAATTATGACTTGAAAGCTTAGTATAGATATTTTCATCTCTCACTGGAACGAAAGTTAGAGAGAGGGAGGGAGAGCTCGAAACTTGACCTAAGAAAGGTACGAAGTCGTTGCTAATACTTTTACATTTTGGCTTGAGATTTCATGTTCTACGTCTAAATCTATCATGATTAGGGTGTTAGCATTTTAGCCCACTAAGAATATGCATAAAGTAGTGTTCGGATTTTAAGCTTCAGTGTTCATACGATATTCATGGAGTTCTTGAGAAAAGTGCACTTAGATCGATAATTTGGGGATTTGGGTGTCAAAAAGGTGTTCTTGTAAGCTAGAAATCGTAGAGGGTGAGTTTTGCGAACCCTAAGTTGCGAACTTTAGGTGCCAAATGAGGTTCGCAAATCCAAAAGGGTCTAAATGCCGGGGTTCCCGAAGTGAGTTCATGAGCTCGCGAAATGGGAGTTTCGCGGGTTGAGCAAGTCGCGAACTCCAAGCCACTTTGCGAACCCGTGGAGGTTTGCGGGTTGGAAAGGTTTGCGAACTCAAACCTTTTGCGGGCCCATGCACTTTGCGAACTCAAAGGCAACGAGAACTTCGCGGGTTGAAGAGCTTTGCGAACCCACTTTGCGAATCCGGGACTTTGCGAACCGAGAGGCAAGAGGCACTTTTGCGAATCCACCTTGCGAACTAGGACAAAGCTTGGGGAGTCCATGCAAGGTTTGCGAATTGGGAGCACTTCGCGGGCCATGAGAGGTTCACGGGTCATAAGGAGTTCGCAAAGTGGGCAATCAAAGTGGGCAATCAAAGTGGGCAATCAAAGTGGGCAATCAAAGTAGAACTTGGCGAGTCCATATGCTTTGCGAATTAGGTGAAGGGCTTTAGACTTTGCGAATTGAGTGGGGAATAAAATAATAGTATACTAAGCTATGAACTTCACGAATTGAGTGAAGTGTGCGTTATGGAAGCTCACGACACAGTGAAATGAAAATAATATAATAAGCACATAGAGCTTTATGAGTGGATACTAGGCAACAAATTTCACCAATTTAATAATGTTGGGAGGTGGCATACACTATGGGAGGTTCACGTGAATTAAGGAATAAAATAACATTACAAGGAACATAGTAGGCCCATGAACTTGGGGATAGACTTAGCTAGGTGTGGTAATTGAATAATATTATATGTCACCATGCACTTCACAAATAAGGAGTATTATAATATTACATGACTTCACGAATTGCTAGGAGATAATATTACATGGCTAAGTGAATGGTGAGACATGCAAGGAAAGGCACGAATTACGAGTTAGAAATGTAAACTTGAAGAATTATATATATATGTAGGTTGGCGAATTGTGAGGGGTAATTACTTGGCGAATTAGGCTCACTTCACGGGTCCTATTTCATGAACGGTTAGTAGAGTACGAATTGTAATATTTTAAATCGGTGAATTCGCAAAGCAGGAGCGAAGAGTTGGCGAATTAAGCGAGAGTTCGCAAACCTTGATGTTTTGCAAATTGAGAGAGAGGTTAGCGAACCCGTGTACTTTGCGGGTTGAGTGTGGCGAATCAATTAACACTTCGCGAATTGTAGGCTGAGCGACTTCGTGAACTCGTTAGTGACATACAGGCATGAAATGTTTCGCGAATCCGGCAAGAGTCACGAGTCATACAATAAATTATGCGAACTTGCTGAAATACGATAGAACCCGCGAAATACATGCACATAGGGTAATTTCACGAACCCCTAGGAAATTCATGTAATATAAGAATTAAATAGGTTAACGAATTAAAATATTTACATATTTAAATATCATTTTATATATATTCCAGCACTTAAGAACACGATAACGTAGATAGTATACTGATATTGTAATTTTGTGCCTAAGGTCGAGACTTAGGAAATTCACCAAAACCACTAGCTAACGATCGACGGACGCCAGGTAAGTGGAGACTACACTTCAACTACAACACATGACTTTTATGTGCATAATTATGTGCCTACGTGCTTTCTTGACAGAATGTGAAGCTTATGCTACATGTTTTACTTACTATCTATGGTATGACATGCATATGACATGACATGCATATGTACATGATTTCACGACATGACCATGTGCATACACGCTTAGTATGACAGTTAGGACACGAGAGCGTGTGTGAGTCAGGATCACCTGCGAGCGATGAATAGTTGCCAACATGGGCATCTGTTATCGATTCCACTGTCGAGTCACGACTCTCCTATGTCACGATGGTGACGCGAAGGCGTCGCCGAGTTACAATTATGATGGGTTAAGAACCCTATGACGGGAAGCGTGACCTGGAGACTGCGACCCGAGGGAAGACGCGACACCGAGGGTATCTCGGGTGTTGGCAACCTCGGAGTGGGCTACCAGCGTAAAGCGCACGTGTGCCAGGCCGCGCTGGGCTAGAAAGGACACCTTCGGGACCGCATTGGGCTAAAAAGGCGTTATCGGCCTCCCAATGTGGACAGCAATTTGCGTGCTGGGGTTGCCTCCCAATATCCACCGTTGGGCCAAAAAGGCGCTATTAGCCTCCCAACGTGGATCGCATTGGGCTAAAAAGGTGCCACAGAGATGAATAAGGGTTGCCTCTCAATGACGATCGCATTGGGCCAAAAAGGCGACGTTAGCCTCCCAATGTGGATCGTGTTGGGCTAAAAAGGTGCCATGTAGTCAAATGCAAATTGCGAACTAAGGGGTGGCCTCTCAGTGTGTGTCTACTGTCACTCGTATATACGTATGAAGTTGAATGAGCTCTATGATGGGACGTAGTGAGATGGAAAAGCCGAGGGCCCGGTTACGAGGTGAAAGGGAAAGTCAAAGGAAAGGGAATGAGGAGAAAAGTGAAGTCTAGAAAAGCATTGACGCGGATGTCATTGCAAAATAGGACACGTGCACTGCATGCATATAGTTTTGCTTACTGAGCTCTTTAGCTCACCCTTACGTTATGTGTTGTAGGTCCTTCGGATCACGGTACATGATGACCTAGCTAGCAAGGCACTCTTTTGAAGCTTCCGAGCGACTTTTGGGAGTGGTGTGTACGTGGATGATGACCTGTGAGGCCGGGCGCATAGGATCTTTTGCTGCACAAGTTACACAACACATGTAGATAGAACTCAAATGTAATTAAAAAGTTTGGGAGCATCCTTTTGTCATAGATGTATTCTTTTGACGTGAACAGGAAGACGAAGTTCCTTTACGAAAAAGGAAAAATTTCTTCCGCATTTTCGTATCTCTTTTAAGTTATCGCCTCGTTAGACACTTAGGAAACACGCTAAAAATGGTGGCGATGGCTAGGGTCGCTACAGTTGGTATCAGAGCTTCGGTCACAGGTCCTGTAGACTGTCCATGTACACACACCCAAAAGCACGGAAGCGGCCTTGCCTGTAAGTTTTATGATTATGCGAATTTCCGTGTTGCATGAATTTATTGACTATAGGACCAGCCAGGACAGACTAAGAACCATGGTAAGAACTAGGGGAGAGGGTAGTGGTAGTGCAGACCAAGATAGGGACCACCCAATCTCCATAGATAACCGAGACGCCATCATCCTTCAACTGACAGAACTAGTCCGTCAGCAATCCGTCCAAATCCAACAATTAATCCAGCAGAACAACACGAATGCTGGACCGACCCAGGCTGAAAGAGCCGAGTTGGTGGGGGAAAGATTTCGGAGACTGAACCCACCCACTTTCGAGGATGCAAACGATACAACCACTGCTGATGACTGGATTAGAACCATTGAAAGCATGTTCCAGTACAGCCGAATCCCAGAGGCGGAAAAAGTGCTCTGTGCCACGTTCCTACTCAGGGGGAGCGCTGGGTATTGGTGGGACACAATCCAAGTCATTGAGAACCCTGCCACAATGAGCTGGGACCACTTCAAGGAATTATTCAGAGGCAAGTACTATACTGCCTCAGTTCGAGCCCAGCGGATGAGCGAATTCATCAACCTCCGGCAAGGAACGATGACCGTAGCTGAGTACATAAGGAAGTTCGAACAACTTTCAAGGTTCGCTGCCCACATGGTAAGCACGGATGACCTGAAGATCGAGCGTTTCCTCGAGGGCCTAAAACCAGAGCTATATCGAGACGTAAGCATGGCTGGACTACAAGGAGCCACGTACGCACAAGTGGCAGAAAGGGCATTAGTGGCAGAGCAGGCTGAAGCCAAAATCACTCGAGCCCAAGAAATGAAGCGAAAACTTGCGCAAGCATCGCAATGGAGTGGAGGTGATAAGAAGCGTCAGTTCATGGTCAATGGCGCGAAACAGAGTGGACAGAACAGGCTCGAACCACCTCAGCAACGCAATCTGAACAAAGGAATGCCCCACCCGAACGTACCGGTGTGCCCGAGATGTACACGGCGACATCTGGGTGTCTGCTTCTACCAAAATGCAACGTGTAACAAATGTGGCAAGATAGGCCACTCCTCCAGAGCATGCCAGGAGAACCCCTCAGCAAGTCAAGACGGGAGACAGACCAGACTCCCGACCGCATCAGCTCGGGTATACGCAATCATGTCGGAAGAAGCAGAGGATAACCCGCCTGTGGAAGCAGGTATCTCACCTACACACAAAACTTCAACATGCACACCAGTAGAAGCACGAGCCCCGCATGATATTGCATCCATTTAGTGCACGATGAAACTTGAGGTCACACCTAGTTGGCCGAAAGCAAGTGCGAGGTGACTACCCCAAACGGGACCCGACTAGAACCAAGTTCAGATCTAATGCGAGAAGTGGCAAAGGTCGGGGCGACATACGCAAGTGGCAAGCAGCATAGACTAGGCAAAAGGCCTATGCCAATAAAAGACACGGGCCTTGGAAACTAACAGCAGGCAATCGGACGTTCATAAAAGTGATCGCAGCATGAACTAAGTAGCATGACAGTTGGAATAACCGCAGTATTGTCGCAAGCTCCCAATGACCTTCCCACCCCAACCTTGTCGCTGACCCAGGTCCTGCACTTAGGAACGAATTCCCACATCCTAAACAAAACCCATATTTTGGGTTACGATGAAAAGCCAGTAGAGATATTCGACATAGGAATCGAATCGACTTAGGAAAAAGGAAACTCCTTTAGTAAAATTATTAGGGAGAAACCAGTCAATAGAATAAGTGACTTGAGAATGTGAGAATGAGGTAAGGGGTCGTTACCCTGAACTGTCCCGAACGGACAGATTTCGGGGGCGAAATCCTTTTTAAGGGGGGAGGATGTAAGGCCCGGGTCCTTGAAAGCTAGTATGGCCAATAAATCGGTGTGCACATAATGTGTTTTATATGACTCCGTGTACTTCATGAATCACTTTCATGCCCGCATGACGGCAGAATTTTGTGCATCACATGTGCCTAGGCGAAATTGTGAATAATTGTGTGTTAACTACATGCTTATGTGACTTTATTAATTTCATGCATTAATTTCGTGCCTAGGTGATTATATGAATTATGTGCTTACGTGATTAAATATGAACTCTTTTTATGCACATTAACTACGTGCCCATGTGACTTTGTGAATATTGCGCGTTAATTATGTGTTTCCGCGATCTTACTCATTTTGTGTAAACAAATATGTGCCTAAATAATACATTAATTAATAGGAATTTTTCCAAAACATATAAAGAAGGGAGTTTGGGAAAATAATATTAGTGAGCCAAGGATAGCTATAGTTGCCATTGGATTGAGTTTAAATCCAAACTTAGACCCAAGATGAGTCATAGGTTTGGTCCAAATATATTATGAGTGGTCCAAGATTTCAAGGCCCAAGTGGAGCATTTATCTTAGCCCAAACCATTGGAGATGAACTTTAGGAAACAAGCTCCCTTAAAACATGGGATATTCACGTCACCCAAAAGCCCTAGCAACCACACCTTAAATTATGACTTGAAAGCTTAGTATAGATATTTTCATCTCTCACTGGAACGAAAGTTAGAGAGAGGGAGGGAGAGCTCGAAACTTGACCTAAGAAAGGTACGAAGTCGTTGCTAATACTTTTACATTTTGGCTTGAGATTTCATGTTCTACGTCTAAATCTATCATGATTAGGGTGTTAGCATTTTAGCCCACTAAGAATATGCATAAAGTAGTGTTCGGATTTTAAGCTTCAGTGTTCATACGATATTCATGGAGTTCTTGAGAAAAGTGCACTTAGATCGATAATTTGGGGATTTGGGTGTAAAAAAGGTGTTCTTGTAAGCTAGAAATCGTAAAGGGTGAGTTTTGCGAACCCTAAGTTGCGAACTTTAGGTGCCAAATGAGGTTCGCAAATCCAAAAGGGTCTAAATGCCGCGGTTCCCGAAGTGAGTTCATGAGCTCGCGAAATGGGAGTTTCGCGGGTTGAGCAAGTCGCGAACTCCAAGCCACTTTGCGAACCCGTGGAGGTTTGCGGGTTGGAAAGGTTTGCGAACTCAAACCTTTTGCGGGCCCATGCACTTTGCGAACTCAAAGGTAACGAGAACTTCGCGGGTTGAAGAGCTTTGCGAACCCACTTTGCGAATCCGGGACTTTGCGAACCGAGAGGCAAGAGGCACTTTTGCGAATCCACCTTGCGAACTAGGACAAAGCTTGGGGAGTCCATGCAAGGTTTGCGAATTGGGAGCACTTCGCGGGCCATGAGAGGTTCACGGGTCATAAGGAGTTCGCAAAGTAGGCAATCAAAGTGGGCAATCAAAGTGGGCAATCAAAGTAGAACTTGGCGAGTCCATATGCTTTGCGAATTAGGTGAAGGGCTTTAGACTTTGCGAATTGAGTGGGGAATAAAATAATAGTATACTAAGTAATTGAATAGACTTAGCTAGGTGTGGTAATTGAATAATAATATATGTCACCATGCACTTCACAAATAAGGAGTATTATAATATTACATGACTCCACGAATTGCTAGGAGATAATATTACATGGCTAAGTGAATGGTGAGACATGCAAGGAAAGGCACGAATTACGAGTTAGAAATGTAAACTTGAAGAATTATATATATATGTAGGTTGGCGAATTGTGAGGGGTAATTACTTGGCGAATTAGGCTCACTTCACGGGTCCTATTTCATGAACGGTTAGTAGAGTACGAATTGTAATATTTTAAATCGGTGAATTCGCAAAGCAGGAGCGAAGAGTTGGCGAATTAAGCGAGAGTTCGCAAACCTTGATGTTTTGCAAATTGAGAGAGAGGTTAGCGAACCCGTGTACTTTGCGGGTTGAGTGTGGCGAATCAATTAACACTTCGCGAATTGTAGGCTGAGCGACTTCGTGAACTCGTTAGTGACATACAGGCATGAAATGTTTCGCGAATCCGGCAAGAGTCACGAGTCATACAATAAATTGTGCAAACTTGCTGAAATACGATAGAACCCGCGAAATACATGCACATAGGGTAATTTCACGAACCCCTAGGAAATTCATGTAATATAAGAATTAAATAGGTTAACGAATTAAAATATTTACATATTTAAATATCATTTTATATATATTCCAGCACTTAAGAACACGATAACGTAGATAGTATACTGATATTGTAATTTTGTGCCTAAGGTCGAGACTTAGGAAATTCACCAAAACCACTAGCTAACGATCGACGGACGCCAGGTAAGTGGAGACTACACTTCAACTACAACACATGACTTTTATGTGCATAATTATGTGCCTACGTGCTTTCTTGACAGAATGTGAAGCTTATGCTACATGTTTTACTTACTATCTATGGTATGACATGCATATGACATGACATGCATATGTACATGATTTCACGACATGACCATGTGCATACACGCTTAGTATGACAGTTAGGACACGAGAGCGTGTGTGAGTCAGGATCACCTGCGAGCGATGAATAGTTGCCAACATGGGCATCTGTTATCGATTCCACTGTCGAGGCAAGACTCTTCTATGTCACGATGGTGACGCGAAGGCGTCGCCGAGTTACAATTATGATGGGTTAAGAACCCTATGACGGGAAGCGTGACCTGGAGACTGCGACCCGAGGGAAGACGCGACACCGAGGGTATCTCGGTGTTGGCAACCTCGGAGTGGGCTACCAGCGTAAAGCGCACGTGTGCCAGGCCGCGCTGGGCTAGAAAGGACACCTTCGGGACCGCATTGGGCTAAAAAGGCGTTATCGGCCTCCCAATGTGGACAGCAATTTGCGTGCTGGGGTTGCCTCCCAATATCCACCGTTGGGCCAAAAAGGCGCTATTAGCCTCCCAACGTGGATCGCATTGGGCTAAAAAGGTGCCACAGAGATGAAAAGGGTTGCCTCTCAATGACGATCGCATTGGGCCAAAAAGGCGACGTTAGCCTCCCAATGTGGATCGTGTTGGGCTAAAAAGGTGCCATGTAGTCAAATGCAAATTGCGAACTAAGGGGTGGCCTCTCAGTGTGTGTGTACTGTCACTCGTATATACGTATGAAGTTGAATGAGCTCTACGATGGGACGTAGTGAGATGGAAAAGCCGAGGGCCCGGTTACGAGGTGAAAGGGAAAGTCAAAGGAAAGGGAATGAGGAGAAAAGTGAAGTCTAGAAAAGCATTGACGCGGATGTCATTGCAAAATAGGACACGTGCACTGCATGCATATAGTTTCTGCTTACTGAGCTCTTTAGCTCACCCTTACGTTATGTGTTGTAGGTCCTTCGGATCACGGTACATGATGGCCTAGCTAGCAAGGCACTCTTTTGAAGCTTCCGAGCGACTTTTGGGAGTGGTGTGTACGTGGATGATGACCTGTGAGGCCGGGCGCATAGGATCTTTTGCTGCACAAGTTACACAACACATGTAGATAGAACTCAAATGTAATTAAAAAGTTTGGGAGCATCCTTTTGTCATAGATGTATTCTTTTGACGTGAACAGGAAGACGAAGTTCCTTTACGAAAAAGGAAAAATTTCTTCCGCATTTTCGTATCTCTTTTAAGTTATCGCCTCGTTAGACACTTAGGAAACACGCTAGAAATGGTGGCGATGGCTAGGGTCGCTACATCTGCAAGGGGACTACACGAGCGGTGGCAGTTGTAAAATCATCTTCGGAGCATTTTTATGCAGTTTCTGGGCTGCAAGCCAACTCCACCAAATCCAACATCTACTGTGCTGGAATCTCTCAAAGAACCTATGATGAAATGCAAGCTTTGTAAGGATTCCAGCGTGGTAGCTACCCAATGAAGTACCTTGGAGACTCGATCACTCCGACTAAATGGACCAAAAGTACTTGTCAAATCTTGGTGGATAAAATTGCTGCACGTATAAAGGTATGGGCTACGAGGCTTTTATCTTATGCGGGTAGGAGCTGCTTAATTAACTCCGTATTACTGTCATGTCATGGCTTTTGGGGTAGTATTTTTGTGTTGCCTAAATCAGTGGTGAAAAAGGTGGATCAGCTATGTAGGGAGTTTCTATGGAATGGTAGTATAGGTAGCAAATACACAGCTTTGGTACGATGAGAGTTAGTATGTAAACCAAAAAAGGCAGGGGGACTCAACTTAAAAAGTTGTGAGATTTGGAATAATGCTTTGATTGGGAATCAAATATGGGATATAGCTTCCAAGGCAGATAAACTGTGGGTGAGATGGATGAATGACATTTACTTAAAAAAATCTGATTTTTGGGACCACAGCCCCCCACCAGACAGTTGTTAGTTTTGGAGAAAAATCAATAAGACCAAATTGTTGTTTCAGAGTGGATATCAACTGAATAGATGGATGGAGACGAAGAATGGTATCTACACCGCTAATTCGGGGTATAGATGGCTAACAGGGGAGGCAACTCGATGGAGTTTTTGTTCTGTAATTTGGAACAGGTTGAATGTGCCTAAGCACAGTTTCATCACATGGTTAGTCCTATGGAGAAAGCTGCTTACACTTGACAGAATAAAATCGTGGAACATTTCTGAGGTAAATCTCCAATGTAGAATGTGTTGTAGCGAGGATGAATCGATCCAACATCTCTTCTTTGAGTGTGTGTTTAGTCAACAAGTAATGGGAATCCTAACAAGGTGGATAAAGTCACATCCTGGGCCTGTACAGCTGTCCGCTTGGAGCTATTGGGTCCAGTCCCTCACTCGTAGAAAAAGCACCAGATTCAAGATTGAGGCAGCTTACGTGGCTGCCATCTAATACCATATTTGGAAGGAAAGGAATCGACGGATCCATGCGATGGAAGGGCGTGCGGGGCAGCCGTCAGATGTCGCCCACGCGGCATATCGAGACGTGCGGTGGCGAGTTCCAATCTACTGTAAGTCTCTGAAATCTGCTAAAGATAAGGCGTTTCTAGTTTTTTTTGTCATATTGTCGTAGTTAGTGAGATGTTGATTGATTGAGTTTCTTTGTTCGGATGAATAGGTTTATGTAATGAGTCGGTGTTAAAAACTTGGTGGTGGTAATGAAATTTTCCTTAAAAAAAAAAAAAAAAAGAAAGAAAGAAAGTTTTATGATAACCTAAGTAGAAGTTTTCGCATGAGCCCCATACTTTGATAAAGTTTTCGACAAAAGCCTAAGAGAGAGTAAGAAGTTTTCGATAGACATTTAAATATCAATAGATACTTTCTAAGGAATAATGTTGGGATCTAAAATTCCATATGATAATGATAGAAAGTCTTTGTACATAGATCCATATTAAAGTTTTCGTGGCCTACTTAAATGTGATATATGTCTATACTAACACATGTATAAATATAATAATAATAATAATAATACTAACCTATCAAAGGACATAAACACGTGGAGGCCTTTGAAAATATCAATGAGTATGACAAAGGAAAGGTTTTCTTAACCTTGAGGAAATCGACATCATCAGTTATAAAACCTATGAATATACTAGTACGAATTACATATCAAATTGAGACCTTGATGAACTAAGAAAAACGAGAACAGAGGAAATAAGAAACGATCAAAAACCTTGAACAAAAGCCTAGGCAAATTCTCCAAGGTAAAGAAACTAAACAATGTTTTCATAATATATATATATATATATATCCTGTGTATATACATATGCATGGTAAGGATTAATAATCATATAAGCAAACGATTAGTTTTAGTATAAGAGCAAGAGTCGAACAAAAGAGAAGGGATTTTTTTAGGCAGACTCAAAACTACGAAAGGTAGTAGGTAAGGGAATTATGTTTTCATGCATTACAGATGTAACATATAGGAATAACTACGATCAAGTATAATTAGAGAAATTATGGGAAGCTTCCATAAGCCTAGGGTGCATATATAGGAAAGATTTTTTATGCCGGCGATTACGGTTGGGGGGGGGGGGTGTCGAGTTTTTTGAAGAAATTTTATTTAAATAAATTTCAGTATCTTAATAGATTTTCAACGTATGAGCATTATTAACATATTAAGGATTAAGTGTTCTAAAGTTTTCGGCATTAAGGAATATTTAGTATATTAAGGTTTCCAAGACTAAATTTTCGGCCTAACAAAGGAATATTTCGATATTTATATGTTAATGAAGCTTTTGGCATTTATAAAGTTCTCCGGAAATTTGAAATTTGATGATGTTCTTGAGAAACTAGGGTTTGATCGAAATTTTACAGGTTTTCGACAGAAAGTGTTTTGAGTGTATGACTTTCCGCGTATGGATTAAATTCCGAAGAGGATTTAATCATATGAATTTTGATAATTTCTGAATGTATGTTGTTTTGAGGGGTTTAAAGATTTTCGAAAGAAGTGAAAATTGTGAATTTCGAAAGATTTAATGCATAGTATTTTAAGATTTTCGAAAGGAATTTCGCAAATGATTTCGCAATTCAGGCTGTTTTCGTAAAAGAGTTTTGTGAATTGATTTCGGGCTGAAATTAGGTTCTCACGGGCCAAATTTTAGAAATTCTCGGGCCAAGTCGATTTTCGAACAAGAAATAGAATCGGGCTTCTCGCGGGCCAAACCTTTGCGCGGGCCGATGAACTTCACGATTTAAGAATGAGGCCCGGGCTGAAATTGTGTTCTCGCGGGCTGAATATTTTACGAACTAGAGGGAGGTCGGGCTGCGAATTCTGTTCGCGGGCTGAAACGGGCTTCGCGAATCCTAAAGGATTTATCGAAGTAAAAGCTTTCACGGACTATGTAATATGTCGCGAATTATAGAATATGTTCAATATTTTGAAAGATGAATATTTCAGTATTTAATAAATCCGAAAATGCATGCAGTGAACTAAATTAGCGAAGTTGTCAATATAAAGAAAGGTAAATGATGTAATTAGAGACATGATTGAGCATAATAGACATGCATATCACGACATATGCACCATATTAGGGATCTCATATTCACCGAACGTAATAATTTTATAGGTCAAGACCCCGATAAAGACAAGGAAGACGTCGAATAAGCAAACGGAAATATAAGCGTAACTGTGAGTATGATATGCATCATGTGCTCTGTTTCTATGTGTTTTATGTGCTTATATGCTTTATTAGAATTTATTGATTTATAATTCTATGATGTATGTGTTATATGAATTGACTGGGCTTATATGCCGTAATGTGCTCGTATGTGACAAAGGTGATTTGATAGAGTTATTCGATATCTAGAACAAGGATATGGGCATAGCATCTGCATACACGTAATATTGAACAGAGAAACCGTTATGACTGCTACGACTACGATGGTACGATACGGATGCTACAGCATACTTCCTTACAAAACGGGGGAAGCTATGGTTACGTCCCTATAAATCGGGGGATGATAGAGCCCTGGACAGGCACACGTATCCCTACAAATCGGGGTGGGTGGGTGGGGGGTGTCGAGTCTTTTGAAGAAATTTTATTTAAATAAATTTCAGTATCTTCATAGATAGTTTTCAACGTATGAGCATTATTAGCATATTAAGGATTAAGTGTTCTAAAGTTTTGGCATTAAGGAATATTTGGTACATTAAGGTTTCCAAGAACTATATTTTCGGCCTAACAAAGGAATATTTCGATATATATATGTTAATGAAGCTTTTGGCATTTATAAAGTTCTCGGGAAATTTGAAATTTGATGATGTTCTTGAGAAACTAGGGTTTGATCGAAACTTTCTAGGTTTTCGACAGAAAGTGTTTTGAGTGTATGACTTTCCGCGTATGGATTAAATTCCGAAGAGGATTTAATCATATGAATTTTGATAATTTCTGAATATATGTTGCTTTGAGGGGTTTAAAGATTTTCGAAAGAAGTGAAAATTGTGAATTGCGAAAGATTTAATGCATAGTATTTTAAGATTTTCGAAAGGAATTTCGCAAATGTTTCGCAATTCAGGCTGTTTTCGTAAAAGAGTTTTGTGAATTGATTTCAGGCTGAAATTAGGTTCTCACGGGCCAAATTTTAGAAATTCGCGGGCCAAGTCGATTTTCGAACAAGAAATAGAATCGGGCTTCTCGCGGGCCAAACCTTTTTCGTAAAAGAGTTTTGTGAATTGATTTCGGGCTGAAATTAGGTTCTCACGGGCCAAATTTTAGAAATTCGCGGGCCAAGTCGATTTTCGAACAAGAAATAGAATCGGGCTTCTCGCGGGCCAAACCTTTGCGCGGGCCGATGAACTTCACGATTTAAGAAATGAGGCCGGGCTGAAATTGTATTCTCGCGGGCTGAATATTTTACGAACTAGAGAGAGGTCGGCTGCGAATTCTGTTCGCGGGCTGAAACGGGCTTCGCGAATCCTAAAGGATTTCGCGAAGTAAAAGCTTTCACGGACTATGTAATATGTCGCGAATTATAGAATATGTTGCGGGTCAGATCTGATTTTAGAATCAATTATTTTTGAAAGATGAATATTTCAGTATTTAATAAATCCGAAAATGCATGCAGTGAACTAAATTAGCGAAGTTGTCAATATCAATATAAAGAAAGGTAAATGATGTAATTAGAGACATGATTGAGCATAATAGACATGCATATCACGACATATGCACCATATTAGGGATCTCATATTCACCGAACGTAATAATTTTATAGGTCAAGACCCCGATAAAGACAAGGAAGACGTCGAATAAGCAAACGGAAATATAAGCGTAACTGTGAGTATGATATGCATCATGTGCTCTGTTTCTATGTGTTTTATGTGCTTATATGCTTTATTAGAATTTATTGATTTATAATTATATGATGTATGTGTTATATGAATTGACTGGGCTTATATGCCGTAATGTGCTCGTATGTGACAAAGGTGATTTGATAGAGTTACTCGATATCTAGAACAAGGATATGGGCATAGCATCTGCATACACGTAATATTGAACAGTGAAACCGTTATGACTGCTACGACTACGATGGTGCGATACGGATGCTACGGCATACTTCCCTACATAACGGGGGAAGCTATGGTTACGTCCCTACAAATCGGGGGATGATAGAGCCCTGTACAGGCACACGTATATCCCTACAAATCGGGGGATTACAGAATGGTTACAGAGTCCCATGCATGGGCGCCGACTGGGCTTACAGTACGGTCCAGCCAGTCTATAACGGGAGTATAAAAATAAATGGCCATATAGAAATGCATTTATCTAACGATCATTTGAATGACGGTTATATAAAATGGTTACGTGATGGAATTCAAAATTGATTACGTGATGATTATATGATTTGAAGTGTTTACAGTACAAATCGTCTTTCATCTACGGATCTTATGAACAATGTTTTTATGAACGAAGGATTACAGAATGGGTATATGAAAGAAATGCTATGATATATATGGGACACGATTTTATTAATTATTTCAGCTTTATTTATTATATGTCTACGGAATAACATGTTGTTATCATATTCTGAATAGTTGTTTCATAGTGATGTAGATATCTAACAGGAGACTAGAGCACATCATGAAAGCATGGATTCAAGGTTGGCCGGCTACGCTCTCCTACTCCCCACAGTTCATCGGTTGCATATAAATTAAGGAACATTCGTAAGATTTCGTATGATGCTAAAACAATGACGTGGTACATATGTGTACGTTATGAGTAAAAGGAGATAGACAGATGTACGCTCCCGTATATGTTCGAAAGGAATGGTTATGAAAAGGAAAGAAAAGCAAAAAATTTTATGGAAAAAAATGTATTACCTGCGCAAATAAAGGAAAAAGGGAGAGGGGCGCTACAATAGAGATCGAGCGAATCGTATGTTAGGACTCTCCCAGGCCCTTTACTTATAGAAGGTCCTGAAGCGATTAGGGCTGTTCGTTGTTCGGTATACCGACCGAAATTACCGAAATACCGAAATTTCGGTACAAAACCGAACCGAACCGAAAAATTCGGTTCGGTATTCGGTACTTCAAAAAAAAATTCGGTAATTCGGTAAATTCGGTTCGGTACTGATTTTGAATTTCGGTAAATTCGGTACCGAATTTCCGAAATTTTAAAAATTAAAATATATTTTATTATATTAATATTGAAAATAAAATATATATTATATTAATATATGAATTAGTTTAATTATTATCGAATTTTTTATTACTATTATTTAAATTTCGGTAAATTCGGTAAAACCGAATTTACCGAAATTTTTTTGGTAAAAACCGAATACCGAACCGAGAAATTCGGTTCGGTATTCGGTATCGACTAGGGTGTACCGAAATTTCGGTTCGGTTCGGTACGGTAGGTACCGAACGAACACCCCTAGAAGCGATATAATATGGACAACTCTAAGATACGGTTCCTGCCTATGCGACATGGGATTCACCTTTCCAAGACTATGAGCCCTCAAAGTGAGTTGGAGCGGAAAGAGATGAATGGAATCCCTTATGCATCTGCAGTGGGTAGCTTGATGTACACGATGATCTGAACGCGACCTGACTTGGCGTACCCTGTGAGCGTAGTCAGTTGGTTTCAGGCTGACCCTGGTAAGGAACATTGGACAGCAGTCAAGACTATCCTCAAGTACCTCAGACGGACTAAGGATATGATGCTGGTCTATGGTAGTAAAATACAACCTATAAAATAACAACTTATTGGCTCGAGATATCATCTCGGCCCGATCTCGAAAATATCATACCTTAAATAATCGGGCCCAAAATCCGCGTAGCGATTTACTCGGCCCGAAACCTTACTCGCCGAACTCTCCCCTAAATTACGCTATGAGTCCCGAAATTTAATTCTTTTCCTTTGAGACCCAAATTTTTGGAATTGGTCCCTAATTTACAACAAAATTTTTTTAAAACTCCAATGCCCAAAATTTCCAAATATCACTTAAATTCCTAATTCCGAAATATTTTTCCGAATTTTGCATTTAAAACTCCAAAATCTCACAATTTATTTTAAAGGACCCGAAAATTTGAAATTTTATTCTCCTCGCCAAGTTGAACATCAAAGTCCCCGAATATTTTTTAAAAAAATTCAGTTTGGTCCCCGAAGTTTGAAAATTTACACAAAGGACCCCAACCAAATTTTTAATTCTTTCTTCAACACTCGAAACTTTTGAAAATTTCACAAAGAACTCGAATATTTGAATGACCTCCCAAATTTCACTCTTGTCCCGAGTTTTGTCAAATTCCACCCCACACTCATTATTTTTTTAAAAATTCATTTTAGACTCCCGAATTTAAAAGAAACCTATGAAACCCTAATTTGCACTAATATCCAAATTTTCCAAATCTAACCAAACTTGCCCTCAAAACTCCTAATTCTACTTTCTACTCTTACTTCTTAAGTCTGTCAAGAATCCGAATTTTAGTTCAACATGACCGAGTTTGAAGCTTGAAGATTTATGTCCGAAAATCCTAATCCTACCCAAATTTTCTCTATCCTCTTAAATGAAAAGTTCTCTAATCCTAATTTCAAGTGTTCATGGATCTAAAATTCACAAAGCTCATGTTCCTTAAGCTAGCCGAAACATATTCATAACCAATTAACATAAATTCACGCAAGAAAAAAATCATGAACATAAATATTTAAGGATCGAAAGAAATCATGCAACACGTAAAATTCACGGCATACAACACGTAAAATCTCGTCCCCTAATCTTGTTTACGCATATAGGTGATCTTCACCTACCTTAATTCCGTAGAGAGCTACGTCAAGGGTTAATTTTTCTCGACCCTAGAATTTTGATCTCGAGCTCGTCCTCGTCCGCGGGCTCCTCCGTCTTCTCCTTCTCTTCTTCCTCTCTTTTTCTTTCTTTTTCTTTCTTTCCTTCCTCTTCCTTTCTCCCTCGGCCTCTCTCTCTTTTTTTTTCTCACGGTTTCTCTTCTCTTCTCTCTTGGTTCCTTCTCTATTCTCCTTTATTTATTTATCTTGTCCTCATGTACCTCCATGTGTATTAGGTGATTAGTTGGTTTTGCTCTTGTCCTCAAGCACATGGAGATGACTTGGTTGTTATTATTTTATCCTATGGTTCCTAACTCACATGGAGGCATATGTATGGAGGGATATCATGGAGATGCCTCGTGGATTTTTGTCCTCATGCAAGGAGTTCAACGTGTGTTATGCTTCTCCTTTTAGGTTCTCTATTTTATTTAATTTATAGATTATTTGTCCATAAGCAAGTAATGAGATGTACTATGGTTTGGATCTTGTCTTTGTGACGTGTATTAGGTGGTATATGTTAAGTGATTAATTGTAAGAAATTTTGTTTTGTTGTACCAATTTCACACGGGTATTTTCGGCCCTATTAATAATTATATATATATATATATTATATTATTATATATATATTTTTACTCAGCTCGGAAAGAAATCGGTGTATGTTCGAAAATCGACTCACACATTCCGAATATTATAGAAATAATCCCGTATAAAATTTGCGGGTATTGCAATGAAATTATTTCTGATCAAACTTTAAGGATTGAATCAAAAATAATTCCCGACTGCTTTCGAATCAAACGCTACTAACTAATTTGTCACTTGTGTAGCTATTACATTATATTAAATCATCAAAACAACCTAGGAAGATCCTTAATCAACTCATAAAGAAAATGGATGCTTATTCACATGGAAACGACGACCTCTCCGATCTTGAAAAGAGGCGAATACACGGTTTGGCGCAGTCGGTTCTTGAACTCCTATAGCTCAAAGATCAGGCTGAAAATCTACTAGCATTACTTAACAAGGGACCAACACGATTCTGGGTCACTCAAGAAGGTGACAACATGAATAATCCCCCAATTGAACCTACTAGGCATCTGAAGACTCCTAGTGAGTATGATGAATCGGAGAGACAAAGAGCAAAGGCTGATCTTGGATTGCAAATCTTGGCTCATTCAAGCTATAACCAATGATGTTTACAGACAAATAGGCAGTATTCCCACTGCAAAGGGAATGTTGGATCAGCTAAATTGCATGATGCAACGGATAGAGGTCGAGTCAAGGCTAAGAAAGCAAATATCTCACAGCTTACGATTCCTTCAAGGTCAAGAATGAAGAGAGCTTACATGATTCATATCAGCGATACCTCACGCTCCTCAATGAGATGAGGAAGCTAGACATCAACAAGACCAACATGGAAGTAAATATTCGGCTTCCATCTTCCTTGCCCACTGAGTGGAAGAAAATATCCACACAGCTCAGACAGAACAAGGATCTAGACAAGATGGATATCCATGCAATTTTATTATCTTGCACAGTATGAACAAGACATTGGCGAGATACAAAAAGAGCAGAAGGGCAAACAAACCGAGAATTCAATAGCCTTGGTCTCGAAAAGAAGAGCTCTCGCTCGCGAAAGGAAAAGCATGTCAAGCCTTCTAGCTCGTCTGAAGATGAGGATATATTTGACTCTAAACTTCATCCCGAAGTAAGGGAGCTGGGAAGCAGTTGGCTCTAGTTGCCAAAATGATGATGTAGCACTATTTTAAGAAGAAATAGTCATCATTAGCAAATAGACTTGGAATTACGAGTTCGAAGAATAAGGATAGACCAGCTGAGTCCTCAGAAGCCAACTCCAAAGACCCCTCAAGTGCTTCAACTGTGGGAAGACTGGTCATTTCACCCGGCAATGCACCATTTCCAAGAAGAAGGATGCCAACTACTACTCCAAAAAGCCTCATTTGACTAAACAAAAGGAAGCTGGAGTAGCTCTTATGGCTGAACAGGACCACTGGCTAGTGGACACTTCAGATTCTGGCGCCGATAACCACACTCTCATGGCACGCCTCGAAGATGATAAGGAAGATGGAACTGCTGTAAGGACGGATGAAGACTACGCATCCACTTCATCTCAGAAGGTAGCATCCCCTGACTCTTCCCATTTTGACCTGTTAGCTGATATATAAACTATGTATGCTAACATGGTACTTGAGCAGAAACGAGATATAATGGTAGAGAGAAAGCTTCTTAAGTATAAGGAAACCATATCTAGTCTTGAAGAAAATCTTAGGAGCTCTAACCTCAAAATAGAAGAATTAATTAAGAGACTCCAATCATATGAGACTAAGCATATTCCACTGGAAAAGCATAGTTCGATAGTAAAAGAACTAGAAGACAGGCAAGACAACAACCACAGACGTCTACTTATAAACTTGTATGAGAAAAGTCATATTAAGTGTAGACTTGAAGCCGCAAGTAAGAAGGCACTAGTCTCGATGATGAATTAGCTAAGTCGAATTCTAAGATTAGTGAATTAAGGAAAAGTCTAGACACCTGTCAAGCCGAAATGAGCACTGGTCTAATTAACTATGCTACCTTAAACGAAGAACGCACGAAGCTTTACACTAAAATAAAGAAATTAGAAGATCTTCTAGTGAAAAGGGGACAAACTGAACAAATAATTTTCTTAAATCAGCCTATGGATTTAGAATTTTATGACTACAAGTTCGGCTTGGGTTTTGTGAATCCACCGTATTTGAAGAAAGTTGACTGCAAACAACTTTATGATGTTAAGAACACGGGTCTAGGACTAACTGTTCTTATGGCTTTTACTAACGCAAAAGAAATAACCTCGTTGGAAAAACCATGAGAAATGCCGAAACTAGGGTTGAAATCCCCTTCTCATATACCGAATTGAACCAAAGTTACAAAACTAGAGAATTTCCCAAGGGATCTGACTTTGAATCAATTTATTCTCCAGAAGATCATTCTACACCAGATGTGACTTTGATGGTCTTTCTCTAAGTCTTGCAGAAACAATGAGGAAGACTTGACGAATTATTCAAGACTTGGAGTGCACGGCATTGGTTTAAATTATGGCTGATTAAATATTTTGATCGTTGACGTGTTTTATGTATTTGAATTTAACCAACTTCTCTTAAAATTACTTAGGGGGCGCCTAAATAGAAATATTGCTTCCAAAATTAACTCTAATATTCTCGACGTTTTTGCTCTAACTATTGCAGATTTACATAATATGACTATGGAGCCAGATGTCACCGTCCTGAATAACAGGGAGTTAATTACATATATTTTCATACGTAGGGGGAACAATTATGTGGTTTTTACTTGAACTTAGGTTCATCTGAAATCTTAGAAAACTTACTATCGAGAAATTTGGGCAATTTTAGTAATTTTCGATCGCAGTTTCTCGAGCGAAAATGGATTTGGGACTAAATGCTAATTTTCGCTTCCAATTTGTCGAGCAAAAATTAAAATTGGGCCTGTATAATATGCGAACTCAAAACGTCCAACAAGCCAAATTAGAAAAAATAACTTTTTGCAGTCGAAAAACTTCATGTGACGCAAAACCTAATCACAAATTCTACAGTGTATTCATTTTCTCTCGCAAAAATTTTCACAGATGATTCAAATCTCTACCAAATCTTTCGATTTTCATCTTGGAATTGTCTATTCAACGTAGAAACGACACTTATGTGCTATTTGCGTGCGATTTAACTAAGTTTGCATCTACATTTTATAATCTTTCGCCTGATTTTGAGTAGATTTTCGATTGTTCAAAGCTGTAACAAACCCACATGCGAGTTTGTTGTGATTTCGACCTGTTTTTGTGTTTATCTGGGTTGAAATCTGCATCCCAGGATATTGTAAGGGTTTTCGATCACTCTAGGAGTATATTTCTTCGATTATCTGCATTTTTAAGTGTGATTGACAGTTCGACTGAAACTGGTTTTAAAGGTTAAAGGTGACGAAGAACTTTCTCGCTCGCAAACAGTGTCAATTGAATTTCAATTTGACTGAGTCACTGTTTGCATCGTAAAAAATTTTCGCTAAATTCTTGACTTCATCGGTAAAATAAAAAATGTAGATCGAAATATACTTACAATCGAAAAATCGAATTTTGATTTTAGTGGAAAGATTACTGAATGAAATAAATAAAATAGGTGTCATTAAGTTTCGAGCGCAAAACATACAATCGAAAACAGTAATTCGATTTCAATTTTGTTCTCGATCAAAATTTTAGCGGTGATAAAATAATATTTCGACGATAAAATTTCTCGATCGTAAAAGTACGCAGCATAATTTTGATCGATCGAAAATTTTTCTCGATGATTAACCTAGTTTCTCGTTGTCAATTTTCTCGATCGTAAATTTCGTAGCAAAAAAGTATTTTAAAATCGAAATACTTTCTTGCTCGATAACTTTCACGGCGAAAAATGTTATTCACGCGCAAAAAATTTGTCGATCATAAATTTAAGCGGAAATTGATTTTTCTCGATCGTAAATCACGAAATTTTTCTCGTTCGTAAAATTCTCAGTTACAGTACCACGCATATAACGTTCAACACTTAATTCGCACTTAGGCAATTTAATGTGGATTTCAATTATCGAACGATAATAAGAACGGAGTGAACAATGCTCAATTTTACAATTCAACACTTAGAATTCGAACGAAACTTTAGATGCTTTGTCTTCAAATTTCAAAAATTTCATTAATAAATATCACTTAAACGAGTTCACTTTCGTATACCTATGTGCCGAATTACACATATCAAACATCCCATGCCAGACTCTTATGATTTGATGAAATTAAATTTCGACTCAAATTAAATCCTTGAACTAATGATTTGTTTGTCTAATTGACTTTCAAATGGACCACTATCATGCGTATAACCACATTTACGACAAGAATCTATATCTCAAGGTTCAGGGCACCAACTTTGACCTCGACCTGACTACCTTCAGGTGCCCGAACGAGATTATCGTGTCCATATTTCAAGGCCATCCCTTGTGGCACGCACTAACGGTGACAGTCTCGGTGCCGATGGTCTATCTCCAGCAGTTTTGGGGGATGATCAAAAGTCATGTTGTTGAAGGAGCATACAACTTCACCTCTTTGCTCGGGACGAGACACATCAGCATGAACAAGAATGATTTTGGACTTGTTCTCGACCTTCCCTTTTGCCACAGCTATGACCTCTTGCCAACAGATGTTGAGTTGGTGCAAGTTTCCTCCAAATGGGATACCGTCCGCTGCTCACCAAACTCGCACAAATGCAGAGCAACGGGATCCCTCATCCATGGAAGACACTCTTTGGAATTATTAACAGTGTCTATCACTGAAGCACGCGGGCTTCGACAAAGGCAACGACCACAATCTACGAATCTGTCACGGAATTTTGTTCTCGTGGAATTACGATTCCGCCCACTGATCTGGGGCGATCTAGCCGAGCAGATCAGCCAAAAAGTGAACAAAAGCTCCAAGAACGTGTCGTAGGCGAGATAGTTCTCGGTTATCATCAGACAACTCATGGAGATACACGAGAACATTCCTCGCCTGCCTCGTAGAGCAAACTACCAGCCACCACGTCTCAAGTTCTTCCACCACCCAAAGCTCACGGACTTAGATCAACCATGGATGGCCATTCCATTTTAGCTGCTACGTCTTGCCGAACCCTCACGAGACGGCTATAAGCTGTACTGCCGGGAGAATCATCTCACTGAGCAGATGATTAGAGGGCCCCCGACAGATTTTCATGTGAGTCCTCCCCCAACAACACAGCACCAACCTAGCCTGAGGCCGAGTTGATAGATCAAGTGGCACAAGAGCTAGAACAGGAGCCTCCAATTCAGGAAACACAACTACTAGACGATGATGCCATGTTGATTTTTGCAGTGGCACAAGAGTTGGAACTCGAGGCTCCACAATAATCACTCGATGCTGAAGTACCCATAATTGTTGGCGTGTTCCAAGGATCTATTGAGGAGATCATGCAACAGGCAACACAGCCCGAAGCAGAATCGGGGCGCAACTCACCTCCACAGGCTACCACGCCTAAAACAGAGGCTCCGATCTCAAGGATTCAACCCGACGAGCCTCCTATGACAGAACAAGCCCGTGAGATGTTGCACACGGATCATCCCCTCACACGGCTACCCTGTCCGACACCAAGGCGACCGAGCATCCCGTTCGAGGCCATCTTCACAAATGTCACCACGAAGTCAGACACGACACCAACTATCACTCCAAGGGCTGCGAACCCTTCTTCGCTAATCTTGAGCCGCAGCTCGACGTAGAAATGTCTGATGCACAGGTTCAATTTGAGCCTGTCACAACATCCATAGATGCGAATCAATAGATTCAATTCTGTTGTAGGTCCTTCGGATCACGGTACAATGATGACCTAGCTAGCAAGGCACTCTTTTGAAGCTTTCGAGCGACTTTTGGGAGTGGGTCTTACTGGAGGTGCTGTGGCCTGTGAGCCGGGCGCATAGGATCTTTTGCTGCACAAGTTACACACACATGTAGATAGAACTCAAATTGTAATTAAAAAGTTTGGGAGCATCCTTTTGTCATAGATGTATTCTTTTGACGTGAACAGGAAGCGAAGTTCCTTTACGAAAAAGGAAAAATTTCTTCCGCATTTTCGTATCTCTTTTAAGTTATCGCCTCGTTAGACACTTAGGAACACGCTAAAAATGTGGCGATGGCTAGGGTCGCTACAGTTGGTATCAGAGCTTCGGTCACAGGTCCTGTAGACTGTCCATGTACACACACCCAAAAGCACGGAAGCAGCCTTGCCTGTAAGTTTTATGATTATGCGAATTTCCGTGTTGCATGAATTTATTGACTATAGGACC
This sequence comes from Craterostigma plantagineum, assembly GCA_027422505.1. Lineage (NCBI taxonomy): Eukaryota > Viridiplantae > Streptophyta > Magnoliopsida > Lamiales > Linderniaceae > Craterostigma > Craterostigma plantagineum. Next base: position 586,190 of record JAPQWV010000358.1, read on the forward strand.
AGCCAGGACAGACTAAGAACCATGGTAAGAACTAGGGGAGAGGGTAGTGGTAGTGCAGACCAAGATAGGGACCACCCAATCTCCATAGATAACCGAGACGCCATCATCCTTCAACTGACAGAACTAGTCCGTCAGCAATCCGTCCAAATCCAACATTAATCCAGCAGAACAACACGAATGCTGGACCGACCCAGGCTGAAAGAGCCGAGTTGGTGGGGGAAGATTTCGGAGACTGAACCCACCCACTTTCGAGGATGCAAACGATACAACCACTGCTGATGACTGGATTAGAACCATTGAAAGCATGTTCCAGTACAGCCGAATCCCAGAGGCGGAAAAAGTGCTCTGTGCCACGTTCCTACTCAGGGGGAGCGCTGGGTATTGGTGGGACACAATCCAAGTCATTGAGAACCCTGCCACAATGAGCTGGGACCACTTCAAGGAATTATTCAGAGGCAAGTACTATACTGCCTCAGTTCGACGCAGCGGATGAGCGAATTCATCAACCTCCGGCAAGGAACGATGACCGTAGCTGAGTACATAAGGAAGTTTCGAACAACTTTCAAGGTTCGCTGCCCACATGGTAAGCACGGATGACCTGAAGATCGAGCGTTTCCTCGAGGGCCTAAAACCAGAGCTATATCGAGACGTAAGCATGGCTGGACTACAAGGAGCCATGTACGCACAAGTGGCAGAAAGGGCATTAGTGGCAGAGCAGGCTGAAGCCAAAATCACTCGAGCCCAAGAAATGAAGCGAAAACTTGCGCAAGCATCGCAATGGAGTGGAGGTGATAAGAAGCGTCAGTTCATGGTCAATTGCGCGAAACAGAGTGGACAGAACAGGCTCGAACCACCTCAGCAACGCAATCTGAACAAAGGAATGCCCCACCCGAACGTACCGGTGTGCCCGAGATGTACACGGCGACATCTGGGTGTCTGCTTCTACCAAAATGCAACGTGTAACAAATGTGGCAAGATAGGCCACTCCTCCAGAGCATGCCAGGAGAACCCCTCAGCAAGTCAAGACGGGAGACAGACCAGACTCCCGACCGCATCAGCTCGGCTATACGCAATCATGTCGGAAGAAGCAGAGGATAACCCGCCTGTGGAAGCAGGTATCTCACCTACACACAAAACTTCAACATGCACACCAGTAGAAGCACGAGCCCCGCATGATATTGCATCCATTTAGTGCACGATGAAACTTGAGGTCACACCTAGTTGGCCGAAAGCAAGTGCGAGGTGACTACCCCAAACGGGACCCGACTAGAACCAAGTTCAGATCTAATGCGAGAAGTGGCAAAGGTCGGGCGACATACGCAAGTGGCAAGCAGCATAGACTAGGCAAAAGGCCTATGCCAATAAAAGACACGGGCCTTGGAAACTAACAACAGACAATCGGACGTTCATAAAAGTGATCGCAGCATGAACTAAGTAGCATGACAGTTGGAATAACCGCAGTATTGTCGCAAGCTCCCAATGACCTTCCCACCCCAACCTTGTCGCTGACCCAGGTCCTGCACTTAGGAACGAATTCCCACATCCTAAACAAAACCCATATTTTGGGTTACGATGAAAAGCCAGTAGAGATATTCGACATAGGAATCAAATCGACTTAGGAAAAAGGAAACTCCTTTAGTAAAATTATTAGGGAGAAACCAGTCAATAGAATAAGTGACTTGAGAATGTGAGAATGAGGTAAGGGGGTCGTTACCCTGAACTGTCCCGAACGGACAGATTTCGGGGGCGAAATCCTTTTTAAGGGGGGAGGATGTAAGGCCCGGGTCCTTGAAAGCTAGTATGGCCAATAAATCGGTGTGCACATAATGTGTTTTATATGACTCCGTGTACTTCATGAATCACTTTCATGCCCGCATGACGGCAGAATTTTGTGCATCACATGTGCCTAGGCGAAATTGTGAATAATTGTGTGTTAACTACATGCTTATGTGACTTTATTAATTTCATGCATTAATTTCGTGCCTAGGTGATTATATGAATTATGTGCTTACGTGATTAAATATGAACTCTTTTTATGCACATTAACTACGTGCCCATGTGACTTTGTGAATATTGCGCGTTAATTATGTGTTTCCGCGATCTTACTCATTTTGTGTAAACAAATATGTGCCTAAATAATACATTAATTAATAGGAATTTTTCCAAAACATATAAAGAAGGGAGTTTGGGAAAATAATATTAGTGAGCCAAGGATAGCTATAGTTGCCATTGGATTGAGTTTAATCCAAACTTAGACCCAAGATGAGTCATAGGTTTGGTCCAAATATATTATGAGTGGTCCAAGATTTCAAGGCCCAAGTGGAGCATTTATCTTAGCCCAAACCATTGGAGATGAACTTTAGGAAACAAGCTCCCTTAAAACATGGGATATTCACGTCACCCAAAAGCCCTAGCAACCACACCTTAAATTATGACTTGAAAGCTTAGTATAGATATTTTCATCTCTCACTGGAACGAAAGTTAGAGAGAGGGAGGGAGAGCTCGAAACTTGACCTAAGAAAGGTATGAAGTCGTTGCTAATACTTTTACATTTTGGCTTGAGATTTCATGTTCTACGTCTAAATCTATCATGATTAGGGTGTTAGCATTTTAGCCCACTAAGAATATGCATAAAGTAGTGTTCGGATTTTAAGCTTCAGTGTTCATACGATATTCATGGAGTTCTTGAGAAAAGTGCACTTAGATCGATAATTTGGGGATTTGGGTGTAAAAAAGGTGTTCTTGTAAGCTAGAAATCGTAAAGGGTGAGTTTTGCGAACCCTAAGTTGCGAACTTTAGGTGCCAAATGAGGTTCGCAAATCCAAAAGGGTCTAAATGCCGCGGTTCCCGAAGTGAGTTCATGAGCTCGCGAAATGGGAGTTTCGCGGGTTGAGCAAGTCGCGAACTCCAAGCCACTTTGCGAACCCGTGGAGGTTTGCGGGTTGGAAAGGTTTGCGAACTCAAACCTTTTGCGGGCCCATGCACTTTGCGAACTCAAAGGTAACGAGAACTTCGCGGGTTGAAGAGCTTTGCGAACCCACTTTGCGAATCCGGGACTTTGCGAACCGAGAGGCAAGAGGCACTTTTGCGAATCCACCTTGCGAACTAGGACAAAGCTTGGGGAGTCCATGCAAGGTTTGCGAATTGGGAGCACTTCGCGGGCCATGAGAGGTTCACGGGTCATAAGGAGTTCGCAAAGTAGGCAATCAAAGTGGGCAATCAAAGTGGGCAATCAAAGTAGAACTTGGCGAGTCCATATGCTTTGCGAATTAGGTGAAGGGCTTTAGACTTTGCGAATTGAGTGGGGAATAAAATATAATATACTAAGTAATTGAATAGACTTAGCTAGGTGTGGTATTGAATAATAATATATGTCACCATGCACTTCACAAATAAGGAGTATTATAATATTACATGACTCCACGAATTGCTAGGAGATAATATTACATGGCTAAGTGAATGGTGAGACATGCAAGGAAAGGCACGAATTACGAGTTAGAAATGTAAACTTGAAGAATTATATATATATGTAGGTTGGCGAATTGTGAGGGGTAATTACTTGGCGAATTAGGCTCACTTCACGGGTCCTATTTCATGAACGGTTAGTAGAGTACGAATTGTAATATTTTAAATCGGTGAATTCGCAAAGCAGGAGCGAAGAGTTGGCGAATTAAGCGAGAGTTCGCAAACCTTGATGTTTTGCAAATTGAGAGAGAGGTTAGCGAACCCGTGTACTTTGCGGGTTGAGTGTGGCGAATCAATTAACACTTCGCGAATTGTAGGCTGAGCGACTTCGTGAACTCGTTAGTGACATACAGGCATGAAATGTTTCGCGAATCCGGCAAGAGTCACGAGTCATACAATAAATTGTGCAAACTTGCTGAAATACGATAGAACCAGCGAAATACATGCACATAGGGTAATTTCACGAACCCCTAGGAAATTCATGTAATATAAGAATTAAATAGGTTAACGAATTAAAATATTTACATATTTAAATATCATTTTATATATATTCCAGCACTTAAGAACACGATAACGTAGATAGTATACTGATATTGTAATTTTGTGCCTAAGGTCGAGACTTAGGAAATTCACCAAAACCACTAGCTAACGATCGACGGACGCCAGGTAAGTGGAGACTACACTTCAACTACAACACATGACTTTTATGTGCATAATTATGTGCCTACGTGCTTTCTTGACAGAATGTGAAGCTTATGCTACATGTTTTACTTACTATCTATGGTATGACATGCATATGACATGACATGCATATGTACATGATTTCACGACATGACCATGTGCATACACGCTTAGTATGACAGTTAGGACACGAGAGCGTGTGTGAGTCAGGATCACCTGCGAGCGATGAATAGTTGCCAACATGGGCATCTGTTATCGATTCCACTGTCGAGGCAAGACTCTCCTATGTCACGATGGTGACGCGAAGGCGTCGCCGAGTTACAATTATGATGGGTTAAGAACCCTATGACGGGAAGCGTGACCTGGAGACTGCGACCCGAGGGAAGACGCGACACCGAGGGTATCTCGGGTGTTGGCAACCTCGGAGTGGGCTACCAGCGTAAAGCGCACGTGTGCCAGGCCGCGCTGGGCTAGAAAGGACACCTTCGGGACCGCATTGGGCTAAAAAGGCGTTATCGGCCTCCCAATGTGGACAGCAATTTGCGTGCTGGGGTTGCCTCCCAATATCCACCGTTGGGCCAAAAAGGCGCTATTAGCCTCCCAACGTGGATCGCATTGGGCTAAAAAGGTGCCACAGAGATGAAAAGGGTTGCCTCTCAATGACGATCGCATTGGGCCAAAAAGGCGACGTTAGCCTCCCAATGTGGATCGTGTTGGGCTAAAAAGGTGCCATGTAGTCAAATGCAAATTGCGAACTAAGGGGTGGCCTCTCAGTGTGTGGGTACTGTCACTCGTATATACGTATGAAGTTGAATGAGCTCTACGATGGGACGTAGTGAGATGGAAAAGCCGAGGGCCCGTTACGAGGTGAAAGGGAAAGTCAAAGGAAAGGGAATGAGGAGAAAAGTGAAGTCTAGAAAAGCATTGACGCGGATGTCATTGCAAAATAGGACACGTGCACTGCATGCATATAGTTTCTGCTTACTGAGCTCTTTAGCTCACCCTTACGTTATGTGTTGTAGGTCCTTCGGATCACGGTACATGATGACCTAGCTAGCAAGGCACTCTTTTGAAGCTTCCGAGCGACTTTTGGGAGTGGTGTGTACGTGGATGATGACCTGTGAGGCCGGGCGCATAGGATCTTTTGCTGCACAAGTTACACAACACATGTAGATAGAACTCAAATGTAATTAAAAAGTTTGGGAGCATCCTTTTGTCATAGATGTATTCTTTTGACGTGAACAGGAAGACGAAGTTCCTTTACGAAAAAGGAAAAATTTCTTCCGCATTTTCGTATCTCTTTTAAGTTATCGCCTCGTTAGACACTTAGGAAACACGCTAGAAATGGTGGCGATGGCTAGGGTCGCTACATCTGCAAGGGGACTACACGAGCGGTGGCAGTTGTAAAATCATCTTCGGAGCATTTTTATGCAGTTTCTGGGCTGCAAGCCAACTCCACCAAATCCAACATCTACTGTGCTGGAATCTCTCAAAGAACCTATGATGAAATGCAAGCTTTGTAAGGATTCCAGCGTGGTAGCTACCCAATGAAGTACCTTGGAGACTCGATCACTCCGACTAAATGGACCAAAAGTACTTGTCAAATCTTGGTGGATAAAATTGCTGCACGTATAAAGGTATGGGCTACGAGGCTTTTATCTTATGCGGGTAGGAGCTGCTTAATTAACTCCGTATTACTGTCATGTCATGGCTTTTGGGGTAGTATTTTTTGTGTTGCCTAAATCAGTGGTGAAAAAGGTGGATCAGCTATGTAGGGAGTTTCTATGGAATGGTAGTATAGGTAGCAAATACACAGCTTTGGTACGATGAGAGTTAGTATGTAAACCAAAAAAGGCAGGGGGACTCAACTTAAAAAGTTGTGAGATTTGGAATAATGCTTTGATTGGGAATCAAATATGGGATATAGCTTCCAAGGCAGATAAACTGTGGGTGAGATGGATGAATGACATTTACTTAAAAAAATCTGATTTTTGGGACCACAGCCCCCCACCAGACAGTTGTTAGTTTTGGAGAAAAATCAATAAGACCAAATTGTTGTTTCAGAGTGGATATCAACTGAATAGATGGATGGAGACGAAGAATGGTATCTACACCGCTAATTCGGGGTATAGATGGCTAACAGGGGAGGCAACTCGATGGAGTTTTTGTTCTGTAATTTGGAACAGGTTGAATGTGCCTAAGCACAGTTTCATCACATGGTTAGTCCTATGGAGAAAGCTGCTTACACTTGACAGAATAAAATCGTGGAACATTTCTGAGGTAAATCTCCAATGTAGAATGTGTTGTAGCGAGGATGAATCGATCCAACATCTCTTCTTTGAGTGTGTGTTTAGTCAACAAGTAATGGGAATCCTAACAAGGTGGATAGAGTCACATCCTGGGCCTGTACAGCTGTCCGCTTGGAGCTATTGGGTCCAGTCCCTCACTCGTAGAAAAAGCACCAGATTCAAGATTGAGGCAGCTTACGTGGCTGCCATCTAATACCATATTTGGAAGGAAAGGAATCGACGGATCCATGCGATGGAAGGGCGTGCGGGGCAGCCGTCAGATGTCGCCCACGCGGCATATCGAGACGTGCGGTGGCGAGTTCCAATCTACTGTAAGTCTCTGAAATCTGCTAAAGATAAGGCGTTTCTAGTTTTTTTGTCATATTGTCGTAGTTAGTGAGATGTTGATTGATTGAGTTTCTTTGTTCGGATGAATAGGTTTATGTAATGAGTCGGTGTTAAAAACTTGGTGGTGGTAATGAAATTTTCCTTAAAAAAAAAAAAAAAAAAAGAAAGAAAGAAAGTTTTATGATAACCTAAGTAGAAGTTTTCGCATGAGCCGCATACTGTTGATAAAGTTTTCGACAAAAGCCTAAGAGAGAGTAAGAAGTTTTCGATAGACATTTAAATATCAATAGATACTTTCTAAGGAATAATGTTGGGATCTAAAATTCCATATGATAATGATAGAAAGTCTTTGTACATAGATCCATATTAAAGTTTTCGTGGCCTACTTAAATGTGATATATATGTCTATACTAACACATGTATATAAATATAATAATAATAATAATAATACTAACCTATCAAAGGACATAAACACGTGGAGGCCTTTGAAAATATCAATGAGTATGACAAAGGAAAGGTTTTCTTAACCTTGAGGAAATCGACATCATCAGTTATAAAACCTATGAATATACTAGTACGAATTACATATCAAATTGAGACCTTGATGAACTAAGAAAAACGAGAACAGAGGAAATAAGAAACGATCAAAAACCTTGAACAAAAGCCTAGGCAAATTCTCCAAGGTAAAGAAACTAAACAATGTTTTCATAATATATATATATATATATATCCTGTGTATATACATATGCATGGTAAGGATTAATAATCATATAAGCAAACGATTAGTTTTAGTATAAGAGCAAGAGTCGAACAAAAGAGAAGGGATTTTTTTAGGCAGACTCAAAACTACGAAAGGTAGTAGGTAAGGGAATTATGTTTTCATGCATTACAGATGTAACATATAGGAATAACTACGATCAAGTATAATTAGAGAAATTATGGGAAGCTTCCATAAGCCTAGGGTGCATATATAGGAAAGATTTTTTATGCCGGCGATTACGGTTGGGGGGGGGGGGTGTCGAGTTTTTTGAAGAAATTTTATTTAAATAAATTTCAGTATCTTAATAGATTTTCAACGTATGAGCATTATTAACATATTAAGGATTAAGTGTTCTAAAGTTTTCGGCATTAAGGAATATTTAGTATATTAAGGTTTCCAAGACTATATTTTCGGCCTAACAAAGGAATATTTCGATATTTATATGTTAATGAAGCTTTTGGCATTTATAAAGTTCTCCGGAAATTTGAAATTTGATGATGTTCTTGAGAAACTAGGGTTTGATCGAAATTTTCAGGTTTTCGACAGAAAGTGTTTTGAGTGTATGACTTTCCGCGTATGGATTAAATTCCGAAGAGGATTTAATCATATGAATTTTGATAATTTCTGAATGTATGTTGTTTTGAGGGTTTAAAGATTTTCGAAAGAAGTGAAAATTGTGAATTTCGAAAGATTTAATGCATAGTATTTTAAGATTTTCGAAAGGAATTTCGCAAATGATTTCGCAATTCAGGCTGTTTTCGTAAAAGAGTTTTGTGAATTGATTTCGGGCTGAAATTAGGTTCTCACGGGCCAAATTTTAGAAATTCTCGGGCCAAGTCGATTTTCGAACAAGAAATAGAATCGGGCTTCTCGCGGGCCAAACCTTTGCACGGGCCGATGAACTTCACGATTTAAGAAATGAGGCCCGGGCTGAAATTGTGTTCTCGCGGGCTGAATATTTTACGAACTAGAGAGAGGTCGGGCTGCGAATTCTGTTCGCGGGCTGAAACGGGCTCCGCGAATCCTAAAGGATTTATCGAAGTAAAAGCTTTCACGGACTATGTAATATGTCGCGAATTATAGAATATGTTCAATTATTTTTGAAAGATGAATATTTCAGTATTTAATAAATCCGAAAATGCATGCAGTGAACTAAATTAGCGAAGTTGTCAATATAAAGAAAGGTAAATGATGTAATTAGAGACATGATTGAGCATAATAGACATGCATATCACGACATATGCACCATATTAGGGATCTCATATTCACCGAACGTAATAATTTTATAGGTCAAGACCCCGATAAAGACAAGGAAGACGTCGAATAAGCAAACGGAAATATAAGCGTAACTGTGAGTATGATATGCATCATGTGCTCTGTTTCTATGTGTTTTATGTGCTTATATGCTTTATTAGAATTTATTGATTTATAATTCTATGATGTATGTGTTATATGAATTGACTGGGCTTATATGCGTAATGTGCTCGTATGTGACAAAGGTGATTTGATAGAGTTATTCGATATCTAGAACAAGGATATGGGCATAGCATCTGCATACACGTAATATTGAACAGAGAAACCGTTATGACTGCTACGACTACGATGGTACGATACGGATGCTACAGCATACTTCCCTACAAAACGGGGGAAGCTATGGTTACGTCCCTATAAATCGGGGGATGATAGAGCCCTGGACAGGCACACGTATCTACAAATCGGGGTGGGTGGGTGGGGGGTGTCAAGTCTTTTGAAGAAATTTTATTTAAATAAATTTCAGTATCTTCATAGATAGTTTTCAACGTATGAGCATTATTAGCATATTAAGGATTAAGTGTTCTAAAGTTTTTGGCATTAAGGAATATTTGGTACATTAAGGTTTCCAAGAACTATATTTTCGGCCTAACAAAGGAATATTTCGATATATATATGTTAATGAAGCTTTTGGCATTTATACAGTTCTCGGGAAATTTGAAATTTGATGATGTTCTTGAGAAACTAGGGTTTGATCGAAACTTTCTAGGTTTTCGACAGAAAGTGTTTTGAGTGTATGACTTTCCGCGTATGGATTAAATTCCGAAGAGGATTTAAGCATATGAATTTTGATAATTTCTGAATATATGTTGCTTTGAGGGGTTTAAAGATTTTCGAAAGAAGTGAAAATTGTGAATTGCGAAAGATTTAATGCATAGTATTTTAAGATTTTCGAAAGGAATTTCGCAAATGTTTCGCAATTCAGGCTGTTTTCGTAAAAGAGTTTTGTGAATTGATTTCAGGCTGAAATTAGGTTCTCACGGGCCAAATTTTAGAAATTCGCGGGCCAAGTCGATTTTCGAACAAGAAATAGAATCGGGCTTCTCGCGGGCCAAACCTTTTTCGTAAAAGAGTTTTGTGAATTGATTTCGGGCTGAAATTAGGTTCTCACGGGCCAAATTTTAGAAATTCGCGGGCCAAGTCGATTTTCGAACAAGAAATAGAATCGGGCTTCTCGCGGGCCAAACCTTTGCGCGGGCCGATGAACTTCACGATTTAAGAAATGAGGCCGGGCTGAAATTGTATTCTCGCGGGCTGAATATTTTACGAACTAGAGAGAGGTCGGGCTGCGAATTCTGTTCGCGGGCTGAAACGGGCTTCGCGAATCCTAAAGGATTTCGCGAAGTAAAAGCTTTCACGGACTATGTAATGTGTCGCGAATTATAGAATATGTTGCGGGTCAGATCTGATTTTAGAATCAATTATTTTTGAAAGATGAATATTTCAGTATTTAATAAATCCGAAAATGCATGCAGTGAACTAAATTAGCGAAGTTGTCAATATCAATATAAAGAAAGGTAAATGATGTAATTAGAGACATGATTGAGCATAATAGACATGCATATCACGACATATGCACCATATTAGGGATCTCATATTCACCGAACGTAATAATTTTATAGGTCAAGACCCCGATAAAGACAAGGAAGAGGTCGAATAAGCGAACGGAAATATAAGCGTAACTGTGAGTATGATATGCATCATGTGCTCTGTTTCTATGTGTTTTATGTGCTTATATGCTTTATTAGAATTTATTGATTTATAATTATATGATGTATGTGTTATATGAATTGACTGGGCTTATATGCCGTAATGTGCTCGTATGTGACAAAGGTGATTTGATAGAGTTATTCGATATCTAGAACAAGGATATGGGCATAGCATCTGCATACACGTAATATTGAACAGTGAAACCGTTATGACTGCTACGACTACGATGGTGCGATACGGATGCTACAGCATACTTCCCTACATAACGGGGGAAGCTATGGTTACGTCCCTACAAATCGGGGGATGATAGAGCCCTGTACAGGCACACGTATATCCCTACAAATCGGGGGATTACAGAATGGTTACAGAGTCCCATGCATGGGCGCCGACTGGGCTTACAGTACGGTCCAGCCAGTCTATAACGGGAGTATAAAAATAAATGGCCATATAGAAATGCATTTATCTAACGATCATTTGAATGACGGTTATATAAAAATGAGTGATGGAATTCAAAATTGATTACGTGATGATTATATGATTTGAAGTGTTTACAGTACAAATCGTCTTTCATCTACGGATCTTATGAACAATGTTTTTATGAACGAAGGATTACAGAATGGGTATATGAAAGAAATGCTATGATATATATGGGACACGATTTTATTAATTATTTCAGCTTTATTTATTATATGTCTACGGAATAACATGTTGTTATCATATTCTGAATAGTTGTTTCATAGTGATGTAGATATCTAACAGGAGACTAGAGCACATCATGAAAGCATGGATTCAAGGTTGGCCGGCTACGCTCTCCTACTCCCCACAGTTCATCGGTTGCATATAACTTAAGGAACATTCGTAAGATTTCGTATGATGCTAAAACAATGACGTGGTACATATGTGTACGTTATGAGTAAAAGGAGATAGACAGATGTACGCTCCCGTATATGTTCGAAAGGAATGGTTATGAAAAGGAAAGAAAAGCAAAAAATTTTATGGAAAAAAATGTATTACCTGCGCAAATAAAGGAAAAAGGGAGAGGGGCGCTACAATAGAGATCGAGCGAATCGTATGTTAGGACTCTCCCAGGCCCTTTACTTATAGAAGGTCCTGAAGCGATTAGGGCTGTTCGTTGTTCGGTATACCGACCGAAATTACCGAAATACCGAAATTTCGGTACAAAACCGAACCGAACCGAAAAATTCGGTTCGGTATTCGGTACTTCAAAAAAAAATTCGGTAATTCGGTAAATTCGGTTCGGTACTGATTTTGAATTTCGGTAAATTCGGTACCGAATTTCCGAAATTTTAAAAATTAAAATATATTTTATTATATTAATATTGAAAATAAAATATATATTATATTAATATATGAATTAGTTTAATTATTATCGAATTTTTTATTACTATTATTTAAATTTCGGTAAATTCGGTAAAACCGAATTTACCGAAATTTTTTTGGTAAAAACCGAATACCGAACCGAGAAATTCGGTTCGGTATTCGGTATCGACTAGGGGTGTACCGAAATTTCGGTTCGGTTCGGTACGGTAGGTACCGAACGAACACCCCTAGAAGCGATATAATATGGACAACTCTAAGATACGGTTCCTGCCTATGCGACATGGGATTCACCTTTCCAAGACTATGAGCCCTCAAAGTGAGTTGGAGCGGAAAGAGATGAATGGAATCCCTTATGCATCTGCAGTGGGTAGCTTGATGTACACGATGATCTGAACGCGAACTGACTTGGCGTACCCTGTGAGCGTAGTCAGTTGGTTTCAGGCTGACCCTGGTAAGGAACATTGGACAGCAGTCAAGACTATCCTCAAGTACCTCAGACGGACTAAGGATATGATGCTGGTCTATGGTAGTAAAATACAACCTATAAAATAACAACTTATTGGCTCGAGATATCATCTCGGCCCGATCTCGAAAATATCATACCTTAAATAATCGGGCCCAAAATCCGCGTACCGATTTACTCGGCCCGAAACCTTACTCGCCGAACTCTCCCCTAAATTACGCTATGAGTCCCGAAATTTAATTCTTTTCCTTTGAGACCCAAATTTTTGGAATTGGTCCCTAATTTACAACAAAATATTTTTTTAAAACTCCAATGCCCAAAATTTCCAAATATCACTTAAATTCCTAATTCCGAAATATTTTTCCGAATTTTGCATTTAAAACTCCAAAATCTCACAATTTATTTTAAAGGACCCGAAAATTTGAAATTTTATTCTCCTCGCCCAAGTTGAACATCAAAGTCCCCGAATATTTTTTTAAAAAAATTCAGTTTGGTCCCCGAAGTTTGAAAATTTACACAAAGGACCCCAACCAAATTTTTAATTCTTTCTTCAACACTCGAAACTTTTGAAAATTTCACAAAGAACTCGAATATTTGAATGACCTCCCAAATTTCACTCTTGTCCCGAGTTTTGTCAAATTCCACCCCACACTCATTATTTTTTTAAAAATTCATTTTAGACTCCCGAATTTAAAAGAAACCTATGAAACCCTAATTTGCACTAATATCCAAATTTTCCAAATCTAACCAAACTTGCCCTCAAAACTCCTAATTCTACTTTCTACTCTTACTTCTTAAGTCTGTCAAGAATCCGAATTTTAGTTCAACATGACCGAGTTTGAAGCTTGAAGATTTATGTCCGAAAATCCTAATCCTACCCAAATTTTCTCTATCCTCTTAAATGAAAAGTTCTCTAATCCTAATTTCAAGTGTTCATGGATCTAAAATTCACAAAGCTCATGTTCCTTAAGCTAGCCGAAACATATTCATAACCAATTAACATAAATTCACGCAAGAAAAAAATCATGAACATAAATATTTAAGGATCGAAAGAAATCATGCAACACGTAAAATTCACGGCATACAACACGTAAAATCTCGTCCCCTAATCTTGTTTACGCATATAGGTGATCTTCACCTACCTTAATTCCGTAGAGAGCTACGTCAAGGGTTAATTTTTCTCGACCCTAGAATTTTGATCTCGAGCTCGTCCTCGTCCGCGGGCTCCTCCGTCTTCTCCTTCTCTTCTTCCTCTCTTTTTCTTTCTTTTTCTTTCTTTCCTTCCTCTTCCTTTCTCCCTCGGCCTCTCTCTCTTTTTTTTTCTCACGGTTTCTCTTCTCTTCTCTCTTGGTTCCTTCTCTATTCTCCTTTATTTATTTATCTTGTCCTCATGTACCTCCATGTGTATTAGGTGATTAGTTGGTTTTGCTCTTGTCCTCAAGCACATGGAGATGACTTGGTTGTTATTATTTTATCCTATGGTTCCTAACTCACATGGAGGCATATGTATGGAGGGATATCATGGAGATGCCTCGTGGATTTTTGTCCTCATGCAAGGAGTTCAACGTGTGTTATGCTTCTCCTTTTAGGTTCTCTATTTTATTTAATTTATAGATTATTTGTCCATAAGCAAGTAATGAGATGTACTATGGTTTGGATCTTGTCTTTGTGACGTGTATTAGGTGGTATATGTTAAGTGATTAATTGTAAGAAATTTTGTTTTGTTGTACCAATTTCACACGGGTATTTTCGGCCCTATTTAATATATATATATATATATATATATATATAGTATATATATATATATTTTACTCAGCTCGGAAAGAAATCGGTGTATGTTCGAAAATCGACTCCACACATTCCGAATATTATAGAAATAATCCCGTATAAAATTTGCGGGTATTGCAATGAAATTATTTCTGATCAAACTTTAAGGATTGAATCAAAAATAATTCCCGACTGCTTTCGAATCAAACGCTACTAACTAATTTGTCACTTGTGTAGCTATTACATTATATTAAATCATCAAAACAACCTAGGAAGATCCTTAATCAACTCATAAAGAAAATGGATGCTTATTCACATGGAAACGACGACCTCTCCGATCTTGAAAAGAGGCGAATACACGGTTTGGCGCAGTCGGTTCTTGAACATCCTATAGCTCAAAGATCAGGCTGAAAATCTACTAGCATTACTTAACAAGGGACCAACACGATTCTGGGTCACTCAAGAAGGTGACAACATGAATAATCCCCCAATTGAACCTACTAGGCATCTGAAGACTCCTAGTGAGTATGATGAATCGGAGAGACAAAGAGCAAAGGCTGATCTTGGATTGCAAATCTTGGCTCATTCAAGCTATAACCAATGATGTTTACAGACAAATAGGCAGTATTCCCACTGCAAAGGGAATGTTGGATCAGCTAAATTGCATGATGCAACGGATAGAGGTCGAGTCAAGGCTAAGAAAGCAAATATCTCACAGCTTACGATTCCTTCAAGGTCAAGAATGAAGAGAGCTTACATGATTCATATCAGCGATACCTCACGCTCCTCAATGAGATGAGGAAGCTAGACATCAACAAGACCAACATGGAAGTAAATATTCGGCTTCCATCTTCCTTGCCCACTGAGTGGAAGAAAATATCCACACAGCTCAGACAGAACAAGGATCTAGACAAGATGGATATCCATGCAATTTTTATTATCTTGCACAGTATGAACAAGACATTGGCGAGATACAAAAAGAGCAGAAGGGCAAACAAACCGAGAATTCAATAGCCTTGGTCTCGAAAAGAAGAGCTCTCGCTCGCGAAAGGAAAAGCATGTCAAGCCTTCTAGCTCGTCTGAAGATGAGGATATATTTGACTCTAAACTTCATCCCGAAGTAAGGGAGCTTGGGAAGCAGTTGGCTCTAGTTGCCAAAATGATGATGTAGCACTATTTTAAGAAGAAATAGTCATCATTAGCAAATAGACTTGGAATTACGAGTTCGAAGAATAAGGATAGACCAGCTGAGTCCTCAGAAGCCAACTCCAAAGACCCACTCAAGTGCTTCAACTGTGGGAAGACTGGTCATTTCACCCGGCAATGCACCATTTCCAAGAAGAAGGATGCCAACTACTACTCCAAAAAGCCTCATTTGACTAAACAAAAGGAAGCTGGAGTAGCTCTTATGGCTGAACAGGACCACTGGCTAGTGGACACTTCAGATTCTGGCGCCGATAACCACACTCTCATGGCACGCCTCGAAGATGATAAGGAAGATGGAACTGCTGTAAGGACGGATGAAGACTACGCATCCACTTCATCTCAGAAGGTAGCATCCCCTGACTCTTCCCATTTTGACCTGTTAGCTGATATATAAACTATGTATGCTAACATGGTACTTGAGCAGAAACGAGATATAATGGTAGAGAGAAAGCTTCTTAAGTATAAGGAAACCATATCTAGTCTTGAAGAAAATCTTAGGAGCTCTAACCTCAAAAATAGAAGAATTAATTAAGAGACTCCAATCATATGAGACTAAGCATATTCCACTGGAAAAGCATAGTTCGATAGTAAAAGAACTAGAAGACAGGCAAGACAACAACCACAGACGTCTACTTATAAACTTGTATGAGAAAAGTCATATTAAGTGTAGACTTGAAGCCGCAAGTAAGAAGGCCACTAGTCTCGATGATGAATTAGCTAAGTCGAATTCTAAGATTAGTGAATTAAGGAAAAGTCTAGACACCTGTCAAGCCGAAATGAGCACTGGTCTAATTAACTATGCTACCTTAAACGAAGAACGCACGAAGCTTTACACTAAAATAAAGAAATTAGAAGATCTTCTAGTGAAAAGGGGACAAACTGAACAAATAATTTTCTTAAATCAGCCTATGGATTTAGAATTTTATGACTACAAGTTCGGCTTGGGTTTTGTGAATCCACCGTATTTGAAGAAAGTTGACTGCAAACAACTTTATGATGTTAAGAACACGGGTCTAGGACTAACTGTTCTTATGGCTTTTACTAACGCAAAAGAAATAACCTCGTTGGAAAAACCATGAGAAATGCCGAAACTAGGGTTGAAATCCCCTTCTCATATACCGAATTGAACCAAAGTTACAAAACTAGAGAATTTCCCAAGGGATCTGACTTTGAATCAATTTATTCTCCAGAAGATCATTCTACACCAGATGTGACTTTGATGGTCTTTCTCTAAGTCTTGCAGAAACAATGAGGAAGACTTGACGAATTATTCAAGACTTGGAGTGCACGGCATTGGTTTAAATTATGGCTGATTAAATATTTTGATCGTTGACGTGTTTTATGTATTTGAATTTAACCAACTTCTCTTAAAATTACTTAGGGGGCGCCTAAATAGAAATATTGCTTCCAAAATTAACTCTAATATTCTCGACGTTTTTGCTCTAACTATTGCAGATTTACATAATATGACTATGGAGCCAGATGTCACCGTCCTGAATAACAGGGAGTTAATTACATATATTTTCATACGTAGGGGGAACAATTATGTGGTTTTTACTTGAACTTAGGTTCAATCTGAAATCTTAGAAAACTTACTATCGAGAAATTTGGGCAATTTTAGTAATTTTCGATCGCAGTTTCTCGAGCGAAAATGGATTTGGGACTAAATGCTAATTTTCGCTTCCAATTTGTCGAGCAAAAATTAAAATTGGGCCTGTATAATATGCGAACTCAAAACGTCCAACAAGCCAAATTAGAAAAAATAACTTTTTGCAGTCGAAAAACTTCATGTGACGCAAAACCTAATCACAAATTCTACAGTGTATTCATTTTCTCGCAAAAATTTTCACAGATGATTCAAATCTCTACCAAAATCTTTCGATTTTCATCTTGGAATTGTCTATTCAACGTAGAAACGACACTTATGTGCTATTTGCGTGCGATTTAACTAAGTTTGCATCTACATTTTATAATCTTTCGCCTGATTTTGAGTAGATTTTCGATTGTTCAAAGCTGTAACAAACCCACATGCGAGTTTGTTGTGATTTCGACCTGTTTTTGTGTTTATCTGGGTTGAAATCTGCATCCCAGGATATTGTAAGGGTTTTCGATCACTCTAGGAGTATATTTCTTCGATTATCTGCATTTTTAAGTGTGATTGACAGTTCGACTGAAACTGGTTTTAAAGGTTTAAAGGTGACGAAGAACTTTCTCGCTCGCAAACAGTGTCAATTGAATTTCAATTTGACTGAGTCACTGTTTGCATCGTAAAAAATTTTCGCTAAATTCTTGACTTCATCGGTAAAATAAAAAATGTAGATCGAAATATACTTACAATCGAAAAATCGAATTTTGATTTTAGTGGAAAGATTACTGAATGAAATAAATAAAATAGGTGTCATTAAGTTTCGAGCGCAAAACATACAATCGAAAACAGTAATTCGATTTCAATTTTGTTCTCGATCAAAAATTTTAGCGGTGATAAAATAATATTTCGACGATAAAATTTCTCGATCGTAAAAGTACGCAGCAATAATTTTGATCGATCGAAAATTTTCTCGATGATTAACCTAGTTTCTCGTTGTCAATTTTCTCGATCGTAAATTTCGTAGCAAAAAAGTATTTTAAAATCGAAATACTTTCTTGCTCGATAACTTTCACGGCGAAAAATGTTATTCACGCGCAAAAAATTTGTCGATCATAAATTTAAGCGGAAATTGATTTTTCTCGATCGTAAATCACGAAATTTTTCTCGTTCGTAAAATTCTCAGTTACAGTACCACGCATATAACGTTCAACACTTAATTCGCACTTAGGCAATTTAATGTGGATTTCAATTATCGAACGATAATAAGAACGGAGTGAACAATGCTCAATTTTACAATTCAACACTTAGAATTCGAACGAAACTTTAGATGCTTTGTCTTCAAATTTCAAAAATTTCATTAATAAATATCACTTAAACGAGTTCACTTTCGTATACCTATGTGCCGAATTACACATATCAAACATCCCATGCCAGACTCTTATGATTTGATGAAATTAAATTTCGACTCAAATTAAATCCTTGAACTAATGATTTGTTTGTCTAATTGACTTTCAAATGGACCACTATCATGCGTATAACCACATTTACGACAAGAATCTATATCTCAAGGTTCAGGGCACCAACTTTGACCTCGACCTGACTACCTTCAGGTGCCCGAACGAGATTATCGTGTCCATATTTCAAGGCCATCCCTTGTGGCACGCACTAACGGTGACAGTCTCGGTGCCGATGGTCTATCTCCAGCAGTTTTGGGGGATGATCAAAAGTCATGTTGTTGAAGGAGCATACAACTTCACCTCTTTGCTCGGGACGAGACACATCAGCATGAACAAGAATGATTTTGGACTTGTTCTCGACCTTCCCTTTTGCCACAGCTATGACCTCTTGCCAACAGATGTTGAGTTGGTGCAAGTTTCCTCCAAATGGGATACCGTCCGCTGCTCACCAAACTCGCACAAATGCAGAGCAACGGGATCCCTCATCCATGGAAGACACTCTTTGGAATTATTAACAAGTGTCTATCACTGAAGCACGCGGGCTTCGACAAAGGCAACGACCACAATCTACGAATCTGTCACGGAATTTTGTTCTCGTGGAATTACGATTCCGCCCAACTGATCTGGGGCGATCTAGCCGAGCAGATCAGCCAAAAAGTGAACAAAAGCTCCAAGAACGTGTCGTAGGCGAGATAGTTCTCGGTTATCATCAGACAACTCATGGAGATACACGAGAACATTCCTCGCCTGCCTCGTAGAGCAAACTACCAGCCACCACGTCTCAAGTTCTTCCACCACCCAAAGCTCACGGACTTAGATCAACCATGGATGGCCATTCCATTTTAGCTGCTACGTCTTGCCGAACCCTCACGAGACGGCTATAAGCTGTACTGCCGGGAGAATCATCTCACTGAGCAGATGATTAGAGGGCCCCCGACAGATTTTCATGTGAGTCCTCCCCCAACAACAACAGCACCAACCTAGCCTGAGGCCGAGTTGATAGATCAAGTGGCACAAGAGCTAGAACAGGAGCCTCCAATTCAGGAAACACAACTACTAGACGATGATGCCATGTTGATTTTTGCAGTGGCACAAGAGTTGGAACTCGAGGCTCCACAATAATCACTCGATGCTGAAGTACCCATAATTGTTGGCGTGTTCCAAGGATCTATTGAGGAGATCATGCAACAGGCAACACAGCCCGAAGCAGAATCGGGGCGCAACTCACCTCCACAGGCTACCACGCCTAAAACAGAGGCTCCGATCTCAAGGATTCAACCCGACGAGCCTCCTATGACAGAACAAGCCCGTGAGATGTTGCACACGGATCATCCCCTCACACGGCTACCCTGTCCGACACCAAGGCGACCGAGCATCCCGTTCGAGGCCATCTTCACAAATGTCACCACGAAGTCAGACACGACACCAACTATCACTCCAAGGGCTGCGAACCCTTCTTCGCTAATCTTGAGCCGCAGCTCGACGTAGAAATGTCTGATGCACAGGTTCAATTTGAGCCTGTCACAACATCCATAGATGCGAATCTAATAGATTCAATTCAAGGATTGGATGGAAGTGTCGGGCAGTCACAGCTTCAAGTGACTACGAGCCAGCCCGAAGAGATGGTGCTCACTCAAGGATTGTCAACAGGCAACATCTATCGACCTGGTCCATCTACGACGATGGCGTCAGAACCCCTTGTGACAGAAGCACGTTTCCAAGCCGCTCTCTCTGAAGCCGTTTGATCCCTCAAAGAAAAGATAATGGAGAGAGTACTCACTGCCATTGAGACGTCCCGTCACGATCGAGAAAGTGCTCGTCTCTAAGGCTACTTCGCCATAAGTCAACCTCACACCCCCACAACCCACACCCACTGACCCTCTCATCAACTCATCTATCCTAATCAACCCATACACAATCCCAATTACCGAGCTCCACCGCACACTTCTCGCCCACCTCATAGGCCCTACCATCCGATCACCTCAGAAAGAATCACTCTATAGGCGACTGGTGGACCATCCTGACCTGCCTACTCAAACATGCCGAGGCCAAAGCTCCCACTCCAGACGATGACATGACGACCCTGACGATCAGGATCATCATGAGGGAGAGAAGAGGCCAAGGACTTCTTTTAGTGGTCAAGAACAAGGTCAAGGATCAGGCTCGGTGCAGAGAAGGACAGGAGTCGTTGAAACCTCACAACCTACTACCCAAACAACCAACACCACGCACCGTACCACCCAAACTCTAATACAAACCGACCCAGACCCACCAACCTTCAACATAAGAATGCATTCGTCCACACCACCACAGACCTTCACAATCCCCTTGCTTCCAAAAGAAGAAGCAAGTACCGCAATGCTCGTGGCCCTGGCGCAAACGCAAGCAACTCCCTGGACATGGTGTCAACCCACACGAGTTCCTCGACAGATACATAATTGAAGGACATTGGATGACCCATACCATGCCCGATGACGTTTAAAGACAACGACTCAAGGACGTTCGACATTTCCTCCAAGCAGCTTCGGTGGACCTAGTCCTGATAGAAGACGAAGAACTTCAGGAAGGTGAAGACCATGACCAAGATTCCCCAAAGGCTTCCAGAGCTTATTGCGCAACGAGCGGTTTTCCCTACAAGACAAATGCCAGGGATAGTTTCATTCGACACACCATGGGAAAATATCAGGATTGAAATTCCCTTCCTTGAAGAAGCTCGAGAACAGATATGGAGATCACTGAACAAAGTTAAGAAGTTGAACGAGTTCGAGCTCAGAGAGATCTCTCACTGGGAACAGCAAAAGAGAATGACTTATCTCTGGATGCTAACCCACCTTGGACCAGATGTGAGGATCGGGATGACCAAAGGACAAGAAAAGAGTCAATATAATAGTTTGTCCCCAATATGCCAGCTTCTAAGTGTGTTCTGTGCTAAAGGAGGTCTTCCAACACCCTACTACGTCGTCGAACGAGTAGACAGAACTCAAGAACTAAGCGAGAGCGATCTACCGTACCTTTATGCCAAGGAGGTGTACCATCTCTACCAACTATATGTAGAGAAGTACAAGGGTCCTCAAGGCTTCATCAAGAAAGAAGGACTCGAGGGGTTCATGGTGCGCCAAGTCAAGTACTTCGTCGCTCACGACCTTCAGATGGCTCTGGAAAGCAACATGAAGTATGTTAGCATGACCGCTCCGCTCAACAAAAGACCTGAGATCGAAGGGCTTCCCAACAATCACGTGCACATCAGCTCAGTCTTAGGCATCACCAACCACAATCTGATTGCTAAAAAGACTAGGTTGATGTTAAAATACTTAAGTACATATGTTTTGTGATGGAACGCTCAAGGTCATCAGGCAGAACATAGAGAAAAGGTTGGAAGAGATCAACAGAGAGACGATGCTGAAGCTTCATAGGTTCGTGAGAGAACAACCACTTTTGATGGAACTACTTGATGACATCAAGGAGCGACTTGAACTGAGGAATACGCTAAGGAACTTCGAGTATGCGCTGGGGTTGCACAGGTCGTACTATGCCCGACGAGGACAGGTGGCGCGCAAGAGCAATCAAGCACAAAGGGGGAGAACGTAGAATATCAGTTTTAGTTGTACTTTGATTTTATTAGCTGTCGTTGTAATTAGGGGCTTTTATTCTATTTGTCCTTAGATTAGGACTTGTTTGTATACAAAGTTTGTTTGGTATAAATAAATTTGTACACATTGTGCTTAATAGAAGATTTCCAAAAATTGATCCGAAAGGCTTCCAATTCAATTTCTAGAGACAGAAACAGCAGAATCTTCATATCACTAAGCAAATTCTCTCTCGAGGTTTCAAACGAGTTTTTCGATCGAGCTTAGATTTCACATGATTCTAATCGATTAACTAAGGATTCAAGTCTAGGATCACAGGAGTTGATAAAATAGGACCTAACACTATTTATGGCTTACGTGGCTCACAAGGACTTCATAGCCTACCAAATGGACGTAAAAACCTCATTTGTCAACGGCATGTTAAAAGAAGAAGTCTACGTCGCTCAGCTAGAAGGCTTCATCGATCAAGATCATCCTTATATCAATTGGACAAAGCTCTCTATGGACTAATACAAGCCCCACGTGCTTGGTATGATGACGTCCCGAGCGAATTCCTCGTGAAGTCTGGATTTATCCGAGGAACAACCAATACGAGACTCTTCATCAAATGGCAAGACAAAGACTTGATGGTCGTTCAAGTATACGTCGATGACATCATTTATGGATCAACAAGTAGCAGCTGTGCAAGAGATTTGGAGATTTAATGAAGAGCAAGTTCGAAATGAGCCATACGGGAGAGATGCAGTTCTTCGTAGGACTTCATGTCAGACAACTCAAAGATGGAGTCTTCATAAGTCAGACGAAATACATCAAGGACATTCTGACAAAGTTCCATCAAGATCAGAGCAAGCGTGTCAGCATTCCCATGGCCACAATCTGCAAATTGGATGCCGATCCTTCAGGAAAAGCGGTCGACATCACGCTTTATTGCAGCATAATCGGGTCTGTTCTCTATCTTACCTCAAGCCGGCCGGACATCATGTTTACCAAGTGCTTATGTGCCCACTCTATCTACCCTTGGACTCTGGTATCGAAAGGTACAAATTTCAAACTAATGGGCTACACTTACGCTGATTATGCAGGTTGCCGAATGGATAGGAAAAGCACGTCAGGCGACGCTCAATTCTACGGGAAAAGCTAGTCTGCTAGTCATCCAAGAAGCAGAACTGTATCTCAACATCGACGGCTAGGGCAGAATATGTCGCGGCCGCCGGCTGTAGCTCTCAAATGCTTTGGAAGCGGACTCAACTTCGCGATTATGGGTACAATTTAAATAATATACCCATATATAGTGATAGTCAAACAGCGATCGCTATTACATGCAATCCTATTCACCACTCACGCACGAAACACACAGACATAAGATATCATTTTATCAAAGATCACGTAGAAAAAGGCATAGTTGACATGTACTTTGTGAACAGGGAATATCAAATAGCCGACATTTTCACCAAGGCAATGGATGAAATGCGACTGCAATTACTTGTCGGAAAATTAGGCTTGTTGAATCTCCCGTGATATGTGCTTTACCTGATTTTCTGTGCTTTCATGTGCTCTATTCGATGTGTTTTTCGTACTTAAATGATATATCTTGCGTGAAACTTAATAAAAAAATAAACATATATAGATAATAAAAATAAAATTCCAAAAATATTATACATATACTTATAATATTAGGGGAATGACGATACTTTATATAAGTGAGGATTCTAGCCTTTTTATTTTTCTCTCTTTGGATTTACTCTTGTGCGAGTCACACACCAGTTGCTTGTCTTAACTAGTGATTCTTGGCATCATATTCGCCTTGCGTTATATCGTTAGAAAAATGATATGGGGACTTAGAAAATTCTTGACTCGGCCACGTGTAAATTTCAATCCTTAATATAGCCTTTAGTCATCCACTTTGACCCTTCTTCGACTCTTTCCTTCATTTGAATCCCGATAAAGCTTTCAACCAGTTGACATAATCTTCGGAGGGATACTCAAACGAGAAAACGAGAGGGAGGAATAGAAGAAAGGAAATGAAAAAGATGACAAAAGAAGGTAAAAATGCACACGAGAATACTGAATGCACAAAAAGCAGTCCAAAAGAACCTGCCTCTCGGCTATCGAAATTCCAAATCATTAGAAGGGGGCATGAATGTTGCTGTGAACTTCTCCGTCGATAATCTCGTACACTCGTCAGAACGGCTGGAAAGAGGAGCACCACGAAGTGAACTTCTCCAACGATAATCCGGTCTTATATCGGGAAACGAGAAGAGGAGCACGGCCTTGGGTTCGAATTCCACATTTGTGAACTTCTCTAAATTGATAATGTCTGAAACCTCTAGGGATTAAGAGAAGAGGAGTGTAAAATATCCGTTTTAGTTGTGCTTTGATTTTATTATCTGTCCTTGTAATTAGGGGCTTTTATTGTATTTGTCCTTAGGTTAGGACTTGTTTGTTATTTATACCAAGTCTGTTTGGTATAAATTCATTTGTACTCATTGTGCTTAAGAGATGATTTTAGAAAATTGAACCAAAAGGCTTGCAATTCAATTCTACAGAGAGAAACAGCAGAATCTTCATCTCTCTAAGCAAATTCTTTCTTGAGGTTTCAAACGAGTTTTTCGATCGAGCTTAGATTTCGTATGATTCCAATCGATTAACTAAGGATTCAAGTTTAGGATCATAGGAGTTGATAAAATAGGACCTAACAATTGGTATCAGAGCAGGTTCGTTCGGTTTTGAATCGAAAATTTTTAGAATTGGATCGAAATTTTATTTCTGGTACTATTCCATCGAAGAACAGTTTGGCGCGAAATTCAATTTTGATCTGGTTGCTTAGTTCTGTGCTTATCTGAGTTGAACTTGATGTTTCTATGGTCGCATAAGTAGTTTAAATCAATTAGGAATAGATCGGTAGCAATCGGAATCATGATTTAGGTTGAACTTTTGATTATGAGATTTCACTGTTTGCGCAACAGTTTGAACGTGTTCTGATTTTGGCAAAATTGAACATTATTTGATTCGAACATGTTTAATCTTCTATTTGTGAGTAACTTGTAGCTGATTTCGAGCATATACCTGTAGTTTCATCGATTAGTTTTTAGTATCTGCTTGAATTCAGTGTTAAATCGTATTCTATGACAATTTACGTGAGTTCAGTTTTTCTCGCTAAGTTCTTCGATCAGGGTTAATTTCTCGATCGAAAAAATACGTGCGAAAAATTGTTCAATTAAGAATACTGATTTACTACTGAAGTCGCTATTGTCAACAACGTTTTTACCAGAAAATTTTTCGACCATCAAATTTTTCGATGAGAATTGACGATTTTGACCCAGCGCAAAGCTTTTTCTCTAGAAAAACTTTTCGGTCAGACATTCCTTGTTTGACTTTGGAATTTTTTATCGTAAAATGTTTTTCGGCCAACCTATTAATTTTGACTCGGCAAGAACTCCACTGGGTACTGTTTCTCGACGACCAAAATCAATTAACGCGTCGAAAACATTTTCGACCGCCGGATTTCGATCAAATTTTCAAAATTCAATTTGACTGAAGGTATATAGGCTGGACTACCTTTGGACCGAACGGGATCAGATTGTTTACAGTCTGATAATTGGACCGATAGGAGTAACAACGCCACATATCTTCTAATTTTTTCGATCGAAAATCTAGCGCAAAATTGAAACTGTGCACTCGAGAAATTTAGTCAACTTCTTGAGTCAATATTTTGAAAGGTTTACATTTTGAATTCCGGTCAACAGAATTTTTCGACGATTAAAATTTTCGATCCCAAAACATCACGAGTCAATTTTTCGATTGACTTCATTGTTTAAACAGTTTCTCATCGCCAAATTACATTCGAATCGAAATTCAGACACAAAGTATCAATGGATGCAAGTACATGCTGGTTATCGTTGAGGATTTCTCTCGCTACACATGGACAAAGTTCCTCCGAACTAAAGATGAAACAGGGGACTTGATTATTAATTTCGTGAACTCGACTCGAAATTTACTGCAGCAAGCTATCCAAGTCATCCGAACGGACAACGGCACCGAGTTAAAGAACAAGTACCTCAGTGACTTTTATCAGAAACTTGGGATTAGTAAACAATTCTCAGCCGCCACGATGCCTCAACAAAATGGGGTCGTTGAAAGGAAGAACAGGACTCTCGTGGAAGCCGCACGTACAATGTTGATTCATTTCGGCCTCCCACACTTCCTTTGGGCTGAAGCAGTAAATACCGCCTGTTTCACTCAGAATAGGACGTTGGTTCACAAGGGCTTCGATAAGACTCCGTACGAAATCATTACAAGCGAATGCCCTACATTTCTTTCTTCGAGGTTTTCGAGTGCAAGTGCTTTGTGGCGAACGATAGAGAACAACGAGCGAAGTTCGACACTAAAGCATTCGAAGCCACTTTCATACCGGGGTATACATCAAGTCCAACCGAACTATCAAAGAAAGCTACAATGTCACTCTTCACGAAGTGGCAGAGATGGCTTCTGGACACATCAGTCCAGGACCCGTGCCTAACCAGATGGCTTCTGAATACGACAGTTCAGAACCCGTATTCACTGCTGTGTTGGCACAAAACCAATAGAAGAAGCTCCGAGACTTGCGTTGGAGGACTTGGACTCTCTCTTTGAGCTTGTATATCGGCCAGACACCATTACTGCTACACCTTTATGTTGGGGATATGCCCTCGGAATGCCATTCGAGGATGTAATGAATTGGGCATAAACATGAACCTGTTATTCACACTTTAATATTTGGATATTGTATTCAAATATTTATTTATGGAATTAGGCATATTATTTATTTACCTATCTAGTCTTACTAGGCATCCGGTGAGAAGGTAAATAAATAAAACCCATATATACGAGTTTAGTCACCGATTCTCATGGGATGAGAGAGGGGGCACCGATGAGCTATTATTCTCGGATATAAAATTAGTCCATAAGTCTTAGACTTCAGTAGGGTGACTGAATGTCGATCATGACTTATTTGTTGATGACTCTAAAATGGTTGTGCCAATCATTCGCTTGGGAAGCGGGAGGTCGTAACATTGGTATGAGTTGAACCAGGGGATTAACTTGTATTTGGACACGACTCGTAATCGACGATCACATGGCTAATTTTTTCCCGTTGAGTGTCAATGATCGATCGATTGACTACAGTAGTATACATGGACCTTAGACCGAAGGGTCATTGACAGAGTTGGCTTCGGGGTCCTGACTTGTCACTAGTTTGCTAGGCCCGCCTTGTTCGAGGTTGAACTTGGGTCAGCGATGACATGCGGTCTTGACAACGGAGTGCAACTACTGGGCATTGATAGTCGTGAGGGATTCACAACCTCGCAAGTAATCGAGGTATATGTCCTATGCATATTCGGGGACAAGGAATTACGGAATCTTTGCAAAGTATAAAAACTAACTCACGTGGGACGTGGAGTGTAGTTTAGTAATTTCTTCATCACGAATTTGACATAGTGTCGGGTTAGTGAGTTTGACATTACCATGGCTCTCACTCGACCGGGACATATGTGAAGGGTCTAATACGTATTACGACGATCTATAGTCGGTTCGTAAAATACGAAGAACGTACTCAACATGGGATTTATTCGGTACCACTGGATTGGCTAGGCGCTTACTGAATTTTTGGATTCCTCCCTTGCCGAGTTGGGACGAACCACGAGAGTCGGGCTTAAAAAGGATCACTGGGATAGTATCTGATAAAGTGAGATGTGTTATTACATAACGGTCTTGGAGACGTTAATAAAACATTAAATATTAGTTTTAGAAACTATATTTACTTGGAATAAGATTCCCGGAATGAAACGACAAAGAATGGACCGAAAACAAGGTTCACAACCATGAGCAAGGTTCATCAAGGTCGTGAAGCCCGCCTGAAAAGTAGCAACAGATTCCAAAATTTATATCTCACAATCTAGACCTTGGATTGAGAATCCCTTTGGTCAAAACAAATATTGGTGAGTCTTCTATCTGTGGTTAAAATTTCAGGTCAATCGAACATTGTTTACACCTCAAACGGATGGAAAAGCAAAACTGTCGCAAAGCTGTTTGATCGCTTGCGTGTGTGTTTAAATAAAAGATCGTGCGAGTACGTAAAGAAATAATTAAAACGAATATATTATAACTAGAATCACGCGCGATAGGCAGTGTACCTATCGTTTGTAATATAGATATAGTGAATATCCGAGTATCGAACACGAGGAATAAATTGAGTACTAGTATTAACCTATCGAATCGATATTTAGCCTAAATAAAAGAGTAGGATTTGTTTATACTACGAACTAACTTAACAGAGCAACTTAAAGGATCGGAAGACTAAGGAACACAACTAGAAGTAATAAGAGTGACTTAAGATGATAAATATGTGTTCGGGATTCGAATCCTGCTAAGTGCTGTCAGCTAAAGCTACGGAATATCATTCCTACGTGAAAATTGACTAAATCGCAGTAATTTCCTACCCACTCGCGGATTTGCTGTCGCCCTAAACGTTCGTGGGAAACTAAGTTTAGCGATTACTAGATGGCGAGGATCGAGTATTTGCTGTCGCCCTATACTCGAATCCTAACGTCTACGAACGGCCTGATCGTTATTTAGCTGTCGCCCTAAACGATATACCACACATTCATATCAACACATAGACATATTGATACGAAGAAACAATATCATAGAACGATAAATGGTCGAATACACGTGTTCACGATTATCCTACGCCTTAACTACGACATAACCCAACGTTCATCTATTCCCGAACACACAAGAGGATTAGCTACTCATATTGAACGTCACAACAACGAGATTTAAGGGAAACGAGGATAGAGAACTCATAAAAACTTCCCTAAGAAGTGAATATGGCGTTTCTGAGGTGGAGCTCTCGTTCCTCGATCGTATGAGCGTAGCTTCGTTGTTGGATCATTCCTTGAGCTTCTCCGAATCACGGGACTGCTTCTAGTGTTCTTCATTCTCTTCTTTGCTCTCAGTTTTCGTCTCTATCAAGTTCTTTTTCAGTTCTTAGGTGCCTCCCCTTTTTATGCTTCGAAAATGGGCTAAAATCTTGAATTTTGGCACGTTCACGGCCTCTTAATGGGCCCTCACGGCCGTGACGGCGGCTCAAAACCCTATTTCTTGACTTTCTAGCATGAGTCACGGCCTGGTGCAACACCCTTCACGGCCGTGAAAGCGGCTTAAACCCTAAATCTTGACTTCTCTGGCACAGGTCACGGCCTCTTGCACTGACATTCACGGCCGTGAATCAGTGGATTTTCCTTCGTTGAACTCTCTGCCTAGATTCACGGCTTGTTGCATAAGGCTTCACGACCGTGAATTGACATTCTCCAACTCTCTGCCGTGAGTCACGGCTTCTAGCACGCTCAGTCACGGCCGTGAAGAAAGTAAATGTCCTTCTTAGAGTTCTCTGCTGAGATTCACGGCCGTTTGCATAACTGTCACGGCCGTGACTTGCTCTTTTAAGGTTGCTGCCACCGTTCACGGCCTCTTACGATGTTATTCACGGCCGTGACTTTCAGTAGTCCACCCACTGCCTACTGTCACGGCTTCGTGCTATACGATTCACGGCCGTGACCCGTGGACTTTTGTCTCCTTATGCTTACTGCCAACATTCACGGCCTCTTGCAAGCCTGTTCACGACCGTGACTTGTTTCTGGCAGCTTCTAACTTCGCCATTTTTGCGTTGTTTTCGCCTCGTTTACGTTCCTATTCGCTCGATAATCATTCGAAGGTCCTACAATATTTAAATGGGTGTAAATAGAGCCAATAAATGCATAGAATGATCAAAACTTAAGCTTTTGCTTGTCCTCAAGCAAATTAAAAGCAAGAAAAGATAACAAAATAGTGGCATGATCATTCACAATTCACCATGCAGATGGAAAGCACAAAATGAAATCAAGCAAGCAATTATAGACACTGCAACAATATTCAGCACTTATCGACACGAATTTCCTTAGCACTACCAATCGAGATCCACACCTCACAGGGATTCACTCAAATCACTCAGTGTATAGGCTAATAAATCGGTGAATCACTCAATTCATGCAATAATAAAGTCTAACCCATATGCTTGCAAGTCAATCGCACGTCCACTACTTAAAGCAGTTAGCATGAATCGGAAGGTCTTTTCGGGTTAAATGGGTTCAGAAAGTAATGAAGTGGTAATGAGATCACATATGAGTAGCAGTCATGTCGGTCTTCATGTCATTGTCTAAAGCGCGCCAAGAATTAGCCTTTTTAGTTACGCCGTCTTCATATTCTTCTTATTTCTGCTGCGTTTCACTAAGCCTTTCTTCTCCCAAGTCTCAAAATGATAGATGATGTGGAATTCACGAGACTGGAAGATTATCGAAGGAAAGGTTCTTTCTTTCTTTTCGCAACAGTTCATCCTCTTCTTGCTTCAGTTTCCCAGCAACCACACCATTTCTCTCCCTCTCTCTCTCTCTTTTTTCTTTTCCTTCTTTTTTTTTCGCTCTTTTTTTTTTGATATGAATACCCTTTTGCATTGCGGTGCGCTGCCCTTACGCCAACTCCTTGTGAGTTAAAACTTGTTGAAGAGGGGGTTCTTGACTGCTTTCGGTGTTGTCTTGAGGCGTCATCCGACTACGCTTTTCGACTTTGACATTCGACTTTCACTTCTGCTTAACTCGGGTTCAGATGATCTCTGAAGGCTGATTTAGGTTAGTGGCTTATGATATACGAAGTGTAAGAAATAAATAGGCTTAGGCTCAAAGTGGCTAACTACGGTGATCAGTCGCGGTCGGGAACTTTGGCCGTGGACTTATTTCCTAATGCCTTCGTCATATTCATACAAAACACGCTATAAAAATTTCAATGCGTATCAAACAAGCAAGTTCTAGACAGACGTAAATTATGCACTACTCACACAACCAAGAAAATGAGCAAAAGCTCGTCAGCTCAAACTCTCACAACGGAACATGGGTTATGTGTGTGAATCTCTCAAAGTAACACTATATCTATTCATGCTGAAAAGATTAAATCACTGATGCATGTCTTTATCGCTCACTAGACTCCCTAGTATGCAATCCACTTTGAGATGAACGCAAATAATCATGCCAGACTTTTTTAAATTCGAAAACCACAGCGCATCATAAAAATTGTCACGTAAATTTTTTACAAATTCCAACAAAATTCCCCCTCCCCACACTTAAGATGCACGTTGTCCTCAACGTGTAAAATAAATAAAAGGAAGGGAAAAGAACGTGACTCCCCTAAAAAAAATGGCATGGTCTGGCCTGGAGCAGTTGATGTAGTTGAGCATGGTTGTTGCACCTGAGTTTGAGATATTTTGTGTCGTATTCTGAATTCATGTCACGTTTCCTGAAAACACTCAAAATAAAATTAAACACGCGGAGGAAATAATAAAAGATAACAAAATGAGGCATAGTCATCACAAGTAACATGAGTATTGGATCATCACAAAAGAGTACTAATAGAAAAACATAACAAAATAACGAAACTAATGTGGTGGTGGGGGCGATGGTGGCCACGGGCGAAGGTGTGAGCCATCGATTCCTGAGCAAGTCGAACGGACTCCCGTGTATGTTTCATCGCGGCGTCCATCGCCTGAAGGGCCAGCTCATATCGCTGTTGCTCCTCGCGGTAGCGTCGGTGGGCTTCTTCATTTCGACGCTCATACTCGTCCTGGCGGCGCCGTGTCTCCTCGTCACGCCTTATGGCCTCCTCATGGTAACGTAGCATGTCCTCGCGTAGTGTGTGAAGGTCTGCGGCTGACGCGTAAGGAGTGACCCCTGATGATTCCCCTTCATGGTAGCCGGAGGAATGGGAAGTGCCGGCAGTGTCTGCGTGCACCGGAACTGGCCCTTCACCCGCAATTTCCGGTGGCTGGGGAAATGCGTCACCGAGGTCCGTCTGCCCACGGTAAACCTCGTGCCAGACGTAAACTTTGTTCGAGCGGGACCAGTTGGGCGCCTTGATCAACATCTTCATCTTCAGCATAATATCCTCGTTGACTAGATTACGCCCGCCCACAATCTGCATCTCCGGTGGATTGGCTGGCCACAGATTAAGGCCCTTGATGACCCTTGTAATAAATGGCGCTACTGCGATCTTCCCGTGGCTACGAACGTCGGCTTGGGCCGCGAAGGCGTGCTTCAGGGCCATTCCTAGGTGTACGTGTTCCCCGCGCTGCATCTTGAGTAAATAGAAGAGGTCGCGAAGGCCTATCGCGCCGTGTGACTCGCCCCTTGGTGTGAGCGAAGTCGTCAGGAGCCGATGGATATATCGCAGGCCGGGGCTCCTGAGCGACGAGGCCTTCGACGTTTTGACGCTGAAGGGGGGCTCGCCGGGTCTCGTAATCTCTTCCCAACCGGCCTGACGGAAGTTCCAGCCTTGTAGGTAATTCTTGTAATATAAGTCTGTTAGCCCTGTGTGCCCGTAAGGTAGCTCCGGTGTCCCAATTGCACGGCAGATGTCTTGAATGTCCGCCGCATGCTCTGTGTTAAACGCCCGGAATGTGATCTTGTTCCGGCCAAATTCTTCATGGGCGAAGGTGGACAGGAACTCCAGTGTCAGCTCCTTATATCCCATCTCGTCGATGTGAAAGAAATCTAGCCACCCACTCAGTGACAGGTAGCCAGCCACCTGCTGGTCAATGTTGTACTTTTCCAGTGTATCATGGTCAATTTGATCAGTCGGAATGAACTCCGTATTCTTTAGCCGGTTGTAACGGGCCTGGTGTGTCTCATCGTCAAACTGCCGCATAGCCTCTAGTAGTGACGGCGTGTTTTGGCCTCGACGTGGACGACTCGTTGATCGCGAATCGTTAGCACGTCCGACAACGTTCGGCTCTTACCCATGGTACCTAGAAGTCCAAATGTTAGTTGGCGAGAAAACGATAATCAACACAGCTCGACTCGACCAACGTAACGACAAAATTGACAATTTTTAAAACAAGAACATATACAATTTCAAAGCGGCATTTTGTCGAACACATAATAGACGTACTAAAATACTCTTTCTAATTGCAATAATCGGTTAACTAAGCACTCTCTTCGACGTTAAACAATGGAACGATGCTAATGAAAACAGTAAAGCAACCAACTTCGGCAATAATTTTCGAAAATCCCCAAATCACGCAATTAGGGTTTATGGTCCCAAATTGAAAATTTACGGACAAAATCATGAAATTGATGACACCCAAGGCATTCAGAGTATATATCTAACCATAAGAGCAATGCAAACACCACATTTGACACAAATTGTAAAAGCCCCAATTTCAAAAATTAGGGTTCATCGACAAAAATCGAAATTCATACACGAAAACTGCAAATCCGTCAAGCCCAACACGCTTAAAACACGAATGTAGTAATGAGAGAGCAATGTAAACACAAAAATTGATCAACATCTCGAAAAATACCCGCATTGGCAAACTATGAATTTGGAGGTGAAAGCTCATACCTTTTTGATTTAATCGCGTGGAATTAGATGTGAAACGAGTTGTGCGGTGTCGCCGGAAATTCGAGCTGCTGAAAGGGCCCGAGATGTGGTGATTTGGAGTGAAAGTTATAAGGAATTTTCGTCGTGCGGTGATTTGGAAGTGAAGAAGATGAATAGTGACGGAATGGTGTTTTAATAGGTGAAAATCGTCACATTCACGGCCGTGAATGACAATTCACAAGCCGTGAAGACGGACAGTGTGCACATATGCGTCGCCGTCACGGCCGTGACTGTTGGAGTCATTGGCCGTGACCCCGGGCAGTGGGTTTAGCCCGTCTTAGTCACGGCCGTGACTGTCGTGAAACAGGCCGTGACACCCTCTTCATTATTTTTATTTTTATTTTTATTTTTTTTTTGATTTATATATATTTTTTATATATATATAATTTTTATATATATTTATTTTTTTTATTATAATTTTTTTTATATTATTACTATATATTATTTTATTTATTTATTATTATTATTGTTTTATTAGTTATTTATTTATTTTTATTATTATTATTATTATTATTATTTTTTTATTTATTATTTTTATTTTATAATTTTTTTTTATATATATAACCTGTCGGAGTCACGGCCGTGAATGGGTATCCACAAGCCGTGACTATGGGCAGTGTATGAGTGATGTATCGTTAACGGCCGCGACTCAGTAGGTCACACGCCGTGAATGTAGGCAGTGGCATTGGTTGGGCCTAGTCGCGGCCGTGACTAGCGAATCATTGGCCGTGACTTCAATAATTTTTTTTTTCGCCGCCGGAGTCACGGCCGTGAGATTTACGCCTCTGGCCGTGACTTTGGACAGTGAGCGATATCATTGTTGTTCAATACCTCACGGCCGTGAGTAGTTAAGCAAATGGCGGTGAAGCTTGACAGTGGCCTCTTGTTTTTTCGTTCACGGCTGTGAGTTGTAAGCGTACAGGCCGTGAACTAGCTAGTCGCGGCCATGGCTCTTGAGTTCTTGGCCGCGACTGCATTTTTTTTTTGTATGATACTTATTATTATTTAATATATATTTTAAATATGATTGACACGCAATCGACGATTTTTTCGAGAACGATTGGCGCAAGGAAAAATCTGATAATCGACAAAACAAATATCACTTTCTCGCGCGGCGTCAGATCATCCAAGTCAAAAATTCGTCTGTATCATTTAGGGGATTTGCTGATATGACAATGATATTTTTGTGCCGTTCATGCCTATAAATAGACAGTGGTAGAACAACACAATAGCATCATCTACCATAAACCCACGTCTTCAACAATCTTATTTTCAGTATTTAGGTTAGCTAGCCACGATGTTTTGGGGACAAAAACAAGATCGTGAGAATGAGAGTGAAGAGTATGCAAGGATTCGTCGTAATTTAGATATGCTATCACTTTACCTTGCTCTTCTTTTGGGTTTGTTTGGAGTTTTACTTGCTTTTGTGTGTTGGGTTATCACCAGGTGCACTTGTGTGTAACCCGCCCTTATGAAGCAAAAATAAACTATTGTTCTGTCTGTTATTCGCAGTTTTAATTTGCTTTTGTGTTGGACCTTCACACGTTGTAATGGTGTTGTAACCATCTTTTATGAAATAAAACTGTCGTTCCTATCTCGTCTCTAGACTCTGCGTTGTACCCATCTTCAATGTTTGTAATAAACTTATTATTAATTAAATATTACTGTTATTATTATTATTGTTGTCAGTGTTGTTTTATTTAATTTAATATACATATATAGTTTTAGATAGATTATTTTTTATTTTAATTTTAATTTTTATTATTATATATTTTTTTATATACCTAAAATATAAAATAGAAATACCTGGGTTGCCTCCCAAGGAGCGCTTCTTTTAACGTCTCAGCCTGACGTCCTTCCTAGGCTCTTATGCTGGCTTGAAATCGAGGTATAATACCTCCTTATCGCTCAAATTTTCCTCGCCTCCATGATAATGCTTCAATAGGTGCCCATTCACCTTGAAAGTACCCTGCCCCATACCTGAAATGTCAACAGTACCGTATGAGAAAACACGAGTAACAGTGAACGGTCCTGACCAACGTGACCTAAGCTTACCAGGAAAAGGCCTAAGTCGAGAATTAAAGAGGAGGACTTGGTCCCCTTCTTGAAATTCTCGTCTGTGCCTAATTTTACTGTCATGGTAGGCTTTTGAACGTTCCTTATACATTCTAGCGTTATCATAAGCTGATAAACGCCACTCGTCAAGCTCATTAATTTGGAGCTGCCGCTTTTCGCCGGCTTTCCCAAATCCATGTCCAATGACTTAATTGCCCAATAGGCTTTATGTTCGATTTCTACAGGGAGGTGGCATGCCTTCCCGTAAACCAATCTATACGGTGTAGTACCTATTGGTGTTTTATACGCGGTCCTATACGCCCAAAGTGCGTCATTAAGCTTATTAGCCCACTCCTTACGGTTCCCATCTATAGTTTTTTCAAGAATACATTTTAACTCGCGGTTCACGACTTCTACCTGACCGCTAGCCTGAGGGTGATAAGGGGTGGACAGGCTGTGTCTAACACCATAACGATCTAAGGTGCGTGCAAATTGGGTGTTACAGAAATGGGTGCCTCTATCACTAATGATGCATCTAGGTGCCCCAAAAAATAGTGTTCGTAAAAATCGAACAACAACCCTAGCATCGTTCGTGGGTAAAGCCTGCGCCTCGGCCCACTTAGACACATAGTCTACAGCAACTAGAACGTACTTATTATTATACGAACTGGGAAACGGGCCCATGAAATCTATACCCCAAACATCGAAAATCTCAGAAACTAGAATAAAATTTTGAGGCATTGCATCACGTTTTGAGATATTACCTGTGCGCTGACATTGATCACAAATGTCAACGTACCGTTGGGCGTCTTTGAAAATCGTTGGCCAATAAAACCCGCTTTCCAGTACCTTCTGAGCTGTTCGATTGGCTGCATAATGCCCTCCAGTTGGTCCGCTATGGCAATGCCCTAGAATCTTCGTCGTCTCAGGGGAAGCAACACATCGACGTATTACCTGGTCTGCACATCGCCTGAAAAGATACGGATCTTCCCAAAAGTAATACTTCAAGTCAGAAAAGAATTTCTTCTTTTGCTGACTTGTGTATCCCTTTGGTAAAACCCTCGCAACAAGATAATTAGCGAAGTCTGCAAACCAAGGAATATCGTCACTTACCACTTGTATTGCGTACAAGTGCTCGTCTGGGAATGTGTCCTGAATTTCCTTGGTGTCCTTGTTGTAAATCTCGGACTCCTCTAGTCGAGAGAGATGATCCGCCGCCAGATTTTCCGCCCCCTTTTTATCTCGGATCTCTATATCGAACTCTTGAAGGAGTAAGATCCATCTAATTAGCCGAGGCTTGGCGTCCGGCTTCGCTAGTAAATACTTAAGGGCAGAGTGATCAGTAAAAACAATAACTTTCGATAAAATAAGGTATGACCTGAATTTATCGAAAGCGAAAACGGCAGCTAAAAGCTCCTTTTCCGTGGTCGTATAGTTTGCCTGGGCTGTGTCTAACGTCTTACTGGCGTAGTAAATTGGCCTGAAATGATTGTCCTTGCGCTGCCCTAGCACGGCTCCTACTGCGTAATCACTTGCATCGCACATTAGTTCAAAGGGCAACCCCCAATCGGGGGCAACCATGATAGGTGCTGCGATCAGTCGCTCCCTAAGCAAATTAAAGGCATGCAAGCATTCATCGTTAAAATCAAACGGAGCATCTTTCTCAAGTAATCTAGACATGGGTCGAGCAATTTTAGAAAAATCCTTAATGAACCCACGATAAAAACCAGCATGTCCCAGAAAACTCCTAATTGATCTCACGTTCGAGGGGACAGGTAATTTTTCTATTGTCTCTAATTTAGCTCGGTCCACTTCGATTCCTTTAGAAGAAATCTTATGGCCCAGAACTATACCCTCTCGAACCATGAAATGGCACTTTTCCCAATTAAGTGCCAAGTTCGTTTCTTCGCAGCGTGCGAGTACGAGCTTCAGATTAGCAAGGCACACATCAAACGACGATCCAAATACAGAAAAATCATCCATAAACACCTCCATTACCTCACCTACCAACTCGTCGAATATTGCCATCATACATCGCTGGAAGGTAGCTGGAGCGTTGCATAGACCGAATGGCATCCTTCGATACGCAAATGTGCCGAAGGGGCATGTGAATGTGGTCTTCTCCTGGTCCTCAGGTGCAATAGGGATCTACAAGTATCCTGATAAACCATCAAGAAAGCAATAAAATGAGTGACCAGATAATTTTTCTAGCATTTGGTCAATAAATGGTAAGGGGAAATGGTCCTTTCTCGTGGCGTCGTTTAATTTTCTGTAGTCGATGCACACACGCCACCCAGTACCGGTCCTCGTTGGAATCAATTCATTCTTATCGTTAGTGACGACCGTCATTCCTCCCTTCTTCGGGACCACTTGGACTGGACTTACCCAAGCGCTATCTGAGATAGGGTAGATCATCCCCGCGTCTAGTAGCTTAATAACCTCCTTCTTCACGACATCTTTCATATTCGGATTGAGTCGCCTTTGACGTTGGGCGACTGGCTTAAACTCGTCCTCCATCAGGATCTTGTGCGTACAGTAGCTCGGACTGATCCCTCTGATGTCGGATATCTTCCACGCTATTGCCTTCTTGTGCGCTCTTAACACTTCCAAGAGCTGGCCCTTCTGTCCATCGTCGAGGCTCGATGAAATGATAACTGGTAGCCCTCCATTGTTTCCGAGAAACGCATACGCGAGGTGGTCAGGTAATGGCTTCAACTCTAGGACGGGTGGCTCCTCTACCGAGCTCTTTTCCTTGTCCTCTTCACTGCTCTCGTCGATAGCTATGATGGGCTCGTCGACTTCCTCCCCACACTCGTCGATTGCCAAAATTTTCTGTGTATCCTGCTCGTAGGGAAACTGTGATAGACCTTGTACAGAAAAGAAAAAATCATGCTCTACAGCGTCTAAGTAATAGCACTTATCGTCATGCTCATTACTCTTGTTCATCGACTCAGCCATATTGAACGTAACTTTTTCACCGTCTACCGTCAAAGTTAACGTCCCATTTCTAACATCTATCATAGTCTCACCGGTAGCTAGAAATGGTCTACCTAGAATTAATGGAACGTTATCATCCTCCTCCATATCTAAGATAACAAAGTCGGCGGGAATCACAAATTTACCTACCTTTACTAGGACATCCTCAATGACACCCCTAGGGTATTTTAATGATCGATCAGCTAATTGAAGACTCATCCTAGTGGGTCGTGGTTCACCTAGTCCTAAGCGCTTAAACATGGAATACGTCATTAAATTAATGCTAGCTCCTAGATCGGCTAAAGCACGTTCAACAACTAAATCTCCTATAAGGCAGGGAATTGTAAAAATCCCTGGGTCTTTGAGCTTTTTCGGCATCTTGTTCTGAAGTATCGCCGAGCATTCCCCTCGTAAGCATACCGTGGAAACATGTTCGAGTTTCCTCCTGTTCGTCAATAGGTCCTTCAAAAACTTGGCGAAGCTGGGCATCTGCGTAATAGCCTCAACAAACGGTAAGTTAATATGTAATTCCTTACACATGTTCATAAATTTACCGAATTGCACCTCGTCTCTGTCCTTTTTCAGCCGAGCTGGGTACGGGATCTTCGGCTGGTACGGCTTCACCGGTGGTCGCTCGATCTCCTTCGCCCTTCCTTTTTCAGGTTCGTTCTTCTCCTTCTCAGCTTCGACGTTCTCCTTTTCAGCTTCAACCGTCTCAACATTGTCGCCTTTGTTTATCTCCACTTCTGACTCGTCGTGGACCTCGACTTTATCATTTGATTTCTTCTTGGGAGGTACCTCCTGCAACTCTCTTCCGTTTCGCAGGGTGACCGCCTTGCAATACTCCTTAGGATTTGGTTCGGTATAACTCGGGAGTGATCCCTGAGTTCGCTCAGCCAACTGCTTCGCTATCTGGCCCACTTGTTGCTCCAATTTCTTGATAGAAGCGTCGGTGTTCTGGGCACGTACTTCTATGTACTCCTCCATCTTATTCATATGACTCTCGTGGGCCTGAGTGGTGTTGCTGAAATTAGTGAGGAGCGTCTTCATCATATCCTTCATTTCCCTCATGTCGTCAGACCCCGACCCTGCAGATGTATTCTGATACGGACGTGATGTTCCTCCTTGGAAACCAGAAGATCTAGGTTGGAATCCCGGTGGTCCTTGGACGTTGTGGTTTTGGTTCCCATACGATAGATTTGGATGTGCTCGAGGTTGAAAACTCCGCTGACCTTGGTAATTCCCCATATAGTCCACGTGTTCCAATGATTGTCCGACTTGGCACTCCGAGGTTTCATGAGTTGCACCACAAATCTCGCATTCTGGTGTATACGGCTTCTGAGGAGATGGGCTTGTCATCACGGCATGTACTGGCTGTGTTTGCCCGACCTTTGGAAGTAGTGTGTTGATCACCGTCTGGAGCTGAGAATTGGTAGTTGTCATCTGTTGTTGCAACGCCTCAATCTTGGCATGTGTAGCAGTCTCCTCCCTCACCCCAAACACTCCTGGAGTTTTAATCCTCGTGTTACCTCTCATGAAGCTGTTCCTGGAGTAGTCTTCGATTAAATTCCAGGCATCTGTGGCATTGAGCTTCACGAGCCCTCCTCCCGCGGCTCCGTCTAACATATGAACTGTTTGATCATTGAGGCCCTTGTGGAATCGGTTGATCATAGCGGCCTTCGACATCCAGTGTTGTGGGCATTTCTTCAATAGGGATTTGTATCGCTCCCACACCTCGTAGAGATTCTCTGAATCCTTCTGGTGGAAGAGAGAGATCTCTATCTTCAATCTTAGTACCTTTGACAGTGGGAAGTAATGGCCGATGAATGCTGCTCGTAGTTCTTCCCACGTAGTGATTGATCTGGGCGGTAACATCTCCAACCAATCCTTCGCCCTGTACTTGAGTGAGAATGGAAACAGCATTAGTTTATTCGCATCACTCGGGACCCCATTAATCTTAATGGTGTCTGTTACTGTAAGAAAGCCTTCAGGTGGGAGTACGGGTCATCATCAGGATTCCCCTCAAACTGAGCCGTCTGAAAGATCATCTGAAGCCAAGCATGCTTCAGCTCAAAATCGTTGTTCGCGATTGGAGGAATAACAATCGCCGATTCTGTACCACCGAGGGAGGCATTCTTAAGTAGATCTTGTAAAGATTGTTCCTCTTCTTGGTCTTGGTGGGTCGGTACTCTTCGGTCTGCCATCTCGACTTCTATCTCTCGATTGTCTTTGGACGTCTCTGTTCGAGAATTATCTGCTGACTCCTGAGAGTTGTCCTCTGAATAGCTAACCAACGCTTCTTGATAGTTACTAGCCGTGCCTTCTGAATTGTATCTGAGCTGCCTTCGCAATTTCCGCTCGAAATCTGGATCTCCTTCAACAATTGGACCTGATGGGTGGCTTCGGGTCATCCACCGTCAAACAGTACCTTCAATGAGTGAAAACGAAATTTAGCGAAGAACTAGACAAATACGTTGAAAAGGTAACGAGACTAATAATGATGTAGAAACAAATAACGCAATTAACCAAAAGCTGGGAAAATAGCTTAATTACCGAACTAGGGTGTTCCTAATATCAATCTACTCCCCGGCAACGGCGCCAAAAACTTGATCGCTTGCGTGTGTGTTTAAATAAAAGATCGTG
The DNA here is from genome assembly GCA_027422505.1 of Craterostigma plantagineum. NCBI lineage: Eukaryota > Viridiplantae > Streptophyta > Magnoliopsida > Lamiales > Linderniaceae > Craterostigma > Craterostigma plantagineum. Next base: position 627,338 of record JAPQWV010000358.1, read on the forward strand.
CAAGTACGTCAAGTAATAATTAAAACGAAAATATTATAACTAGAATCACGCGCGATAGGCAGTGTACCTATCGTTTGTAATATAGCTATAGTGAATATCCGAGTATCGAACACGAGGAATAAATTGAGTACTAGTATTAACCTATCGAATCGATATTTAGCCTAAATAAAAGAGTAGGATTTGTTTATACTACGAACTAACTTAACAGAGCAACTTAAAGGATCGGAAGACTAAGGAACACAACTAGAAGTAATAAAAGTGACTTAAGATGATAAATATGTGTTCGGGATTCGAATCCTGCTCGGTGTTGTCAGCTAAAGCTACGGAATATCATTCCTACGTGAAAATCGACTAAATCGCAGTAATTTCCTACCCACTCGCGGATTTGCTGTCGCCCTAAACGTTCGTGGGAAACTAAGTTTAGCGATTACTAGATGGCGAGGATCGAGTATTTGCTGTCGCCCTATACTCGAATCCTAACGTCTACGAACGGCCTGATCGTTATTTAGCTGTCGCCCTAAACGATATACCACACATTCATATCAACACATAGACATATTGATACGAAGAAACAATATCATAGAACGATAAATAGTCGAATACACGTGTTCACGATTATCCTACGCCTTAACTACGACATAACCCAACGTTCATCTATTCCCGAACACACAAGAGGATTAGCTACTCATATTGAACGTCACAACAACGATATTTAAGGGAAACGAGGATAGAGAACTCATAAAAACTTCCCTAAGAAGTGAATATGGCGTTTCTGAGGTGGAGCTCTCGTTCCTCGATCGTATGAGCGTAGCTTCGTTGTTGGATCGTTCCTTGAGCTTCTCCGAATCACGGGACTGCTTCTAGTGTTCTTCCTTCTCTTTTTTGCTCTCAGTTTTCGTCTCTATCAAGTTCTTTTTCAGTTCTAAGGTGCCTCCCCTTTTTATGCTTCGAAAATGGGCTAAAATCTTGAATTTTGGCACGTTCACGGCCTCTTAATGGGCCCTCACGGCCGTGACGGCGGCTCAAAACCCTATTTCTTGACTTTCTGGCATGAGTCACGGCCTGGTGCAACACCCTTCACGGCCGTGAAAGCGGCTTAAACCCTAAATCTTGACTTCTCTGGCACAGGTCACGGCCTCTTGCACTGACATTCACGGCCGTGAATCAGTGGATTTTCCTTCGTTGAACTCTCTGCCTAGATTCACGGCTTGTTGCATAAGGCTTCACGGCCGTGAATTGACATTCTCCAACTCTCTGCCGTGAGTCACGGCTTCTAGCACGCTCAGTCACGGCCGTGAAGAAAGTAAATGTCCTTCTTAGAGTTCTCTGCTGGGATTCACGGCCGTTTGCATAACTGTCACGGCCGTGACTTGCTCTTTTAAGGTTGCTGCCACCGTTCACGGCCTCTTGCAATGTTATTCACGGCCGTGACTTTCAGTAGTCGACCCACTGCCTACTGTCACGGCTTCGTGCTATACGATTCACGGCCGTGACCCGTGGACTTTTGTCTCCTTCTGCTTACTGCCAACATTCACGGCCTCTTGCAAGCCTGTTCACGGCCGTGACTTGTTTCTGGCAGCTTCTAACTTCGCCATTTTCGCGTCGTTTTCGCCTCGTTTTCGTTCCTATTCGCTCGATAATCATTCGAAGGTCCTACAATATT